>OW240918.1:60474753-60604753 GCA_933207985.1 Pelobates cultripes | reverse complement strand
TATATATATATATATATATAAATAATCACAGTATATTTGTACACTAGGGGTATAGGGACTGGGCCCGTACAGCTATACCCACCCAATGGTGGCCCTGCCATGAGCAGTCCAGGCTTCCCCAGGACCACTGGGCTGGTGACAACCATCACAACCTGTGATGCCCAGGCACTCCAGACCTTAAAGCAACTTCACTGAGATGAAGTTGTTTTGAGGGAAGAGAGTCACTTTAAAAAGGAAATCGGTGACTTTTATTTTTTTTAAGTTAATGCAACATCAAATAATAATTAGAGAACGCTGAATTTATAGAACAAAGCACAGTGTATCTGTATTATATTGAGTCTATAAAACAGAGGGTGTACAATGCAATGTAGTTTGTAAGTCAGTAGACTGCAAAAACTATACATATTTGCTGTTACCTCATAGTATCATGCGCTACAGTGATGTATAAAACAGATGTTTTTCCATGTTATCTTAAAACAGCACAGTAAGCCACAAGCCCCCTAAAGTTTATTGTAGAGTTTATGGTGTAAATAGTCTGTGAGCTCTGTCTCCCAAGATAATGTCAAAACCATTTTCGAATGGTTTGACTTAAAACGTTGGGTTTCCCATGCCCCTTTGCTGCAGTACCGTTAATGTGGAGGGGAAATATTTGGGGTGACAATGAGAGGGCCATGCTAAACCACCTCCAACCCTCTCAGATTGTCAACGATGCCTAAAAACTGATGGGCCAACGCAGATGTTCATTAGTTGAGCTGCCGCAGGTAGGACAGGAGAAACGATATATTTGACAAATCGCTCAAAATTAGGTATGACATCAACCAATGACACTGAGCTAATATTTTTTGTAACGCAATCGCTGCAGTGAGCTGTACTGGTTATGTCGCGTACAGTGCACATTGGACAGACATATAATCCAGCAAGTTTTCATGGACACAACAATCCTAGATGCAGATGGGCAATGGATGAAAAAGTGCTGAATTGCAATATGCATAGTTCATATTTTGCAGCAAAAACCAAAGAAAAAGAAGGAAAAAAAATAAAAAGTTGCATGCGCTCTTTCCCAAATCCCTATGTATATATAATCAAATGTAGGTTATTTCGTTACACCAATGGCCATGCCCACCTGCCACATCAAGGCAAACCCACAGAAGTGAAAACCCACCAGGAGAAAATAGACACAGAAAGAATGTCCCTAAACCAGTCCTTAGAATGGCCAGAATAAAACTAAAGGAATGTCAAGACAAGCCAAGGTTGAGGGAAGCCAGAAATTCAGTTCATAAAAGGCTGAGTCAAGGGAGCCAGAAAACAGAATGAGGTGCACAGTGGCCAGCGTCCCTGAGGCAGAGTGGAGCCTCATTCTGCGTGGGAGCGGCAGTCTGCCCGATCACGGCATCGGCAGATCGACAAGGTGAGTGAGACCTGACAGGTGGGTCCTACACCAACTATTTTTTATATACACCCCTACATGCTTATTAACCGTTAACAGGGAACACATGGATGGGGCAGCAGCATTGTAACATACATAGCTGTGTGATACAAAAAGTAAATACAAATACAAAAAACAAGTCCTGCGCTCACTCCCATTACGCTTTGGAGGCAGCAACGACCATAGTACACATTCGTCCAAATACATAAAAACCAAAGACAAAAAGTTATCTGCGCTCTTTCCCAAATCCCTATGTATAGTTAAACAAATGGAGGTTGTTTGGTTACTCCAATGGCCATTAGAGGGAATGCCCATCTGCAACTTATTACCCTCTTGCAGCATTTATATGCTACATACAAACAGGGCAGAACTTTCCATGCGAGCATGCGTAGGTGAAATGTTTCCAAGAAAACATGGTGGATGTGCCAACTCTAAGTCTCATATAGTTCTATATACTAGCCCAAGATTCTAAATGTGTTGCAACACTGGACAGATCTTTGTAAACTGAGAGGTAATGATGATACAGTGCATCTGTTTTTTTTTTAAAAAAAAAAAAACAAAAAAACACACACACACAAAAAAAACCCCATCCTCATGCACTTTGCAGCCAGTAGCAGTGTGTTCTGACAGTGTACAGGCATAGCCTGTTATTATAAGGCTGTGCAGACTCCCTGGGAGGTGTGATGTAAACTCTCTAATGAAAGGGGTGGGAGCTGAGTCACACAGAGGAAACTGTTGCATGAGTTACAGTTCCTGCACCTCCCTGCAGAGTCTGTGCATTTAGGCAGCAAGCCAGGTCATCTACCTGTCCAGCCAGTGTGTGCGTGTCAGGCCTGCATGGCTGCTTGGTCAGTGACTCACCTATGAGCCTGCCTTCACCACTCCTACTCAGGTTGATTCTGGAAGGGAACAGAACAAGACTTTCCCCCCTCCCTCCTCCTGCACAGCTGACGCCAGCTAATGACAGACTTGAGAGAGCCTAGGATTAAACCCCCAGCTAAGCACCTGATCTCAGGGAATTCTTGTTTGTTGGAGAAGGTGGAATCCAACCTTTGGTTGGTGTGAATGAGATAAGTACCCAGAGGAAGCCATGGAGATACAGGATATCTCAGACTGTCTGAGCCAGGAAGCACAGAATGTGGTAAGAAAGCTGGCTGTGTTTTGTAATCCAGGTCTCAGTGGCAGGTTGCCAGATGCCCTATGTGTTGTGTTTTGTTCTGTTTGTTTTTGGATACCTGTCACTTCCTCTTGCTGATAGACAGTACAGGAAAAGTGCTGCCCCTGTAATATGCGCAATTCACATGCTTCAGCAGGAAATTCTGTTTATCAATGTTTTGCGATGATCCTTTTATTTTCTGCCCTGCACAAATCCTGCATATTGCAGGTCAGCTTTTGTTTTCTTTACCTGCCCTGTCAGTGTGAAGAAGTGATATGTACCCAGGAAAACATGGTGGATACAGCAAACCTAGTGGTAGTCTGTGACTTCCTAAGGGTTATATCAAATATTGGTAACTGCAAGTAGTTTCTGGAGCTTATTGTGCATTCAGTGTGAGATTTATCCACGTTATTTTTTTTACCTACCTTTGTTTCAAAGTATATGTTGTAAAAGGCGACATTTAACCCCTGCCCTGGAGACTGGCTGTGCTTTCAGCAGTGTCTCCTGCCTTATATGGCAGTCTATAAAGTATTACAAGTTTATCTGTTTAGTCGCTGCAGATTACATTCAGCATTAACCTGCTTGTGCAGTATGTCTTATGGCTCCATGACTTAAATTGTCAGTCCGCCTTATTATCTTTACTGAAAACTCCATGCCACAATTACAGTGACACAGGAAGTAGCCTGTGTGCCAGGCTCTTGGCACAGAAAGCGGTTATGGCCGGGTCTGCTGTGCCACTCACAGTATAGCTAACATCACAAAGTCTTGCCATACATGTGCTATAAATATGTGCGTCTCTGATGCTATGGAAAAATGGTCAAAGGAATTGTGGGCAAGGTTAAACAGACTAAAGCATGGGACAGCAAGATGAGCCCCCCTAGTTAAAATATCCCCCTCCCCCATATTCAAAGAGCACTGGTGTCACCTATTTAATGTTTCTGGAATGTGCTACAACAGACCTATCTGGCGTTTTATCTGTTCAATCTTTTATTGTGCACGAAGTAAATGACAATAGTTCAGACAAAATCAGTATTCAATACAACCTCCCTGGCATTTTGATATTAAGTAAATATTCAGGTAAGGTGACCTTGCAGAGTTCAGGAAATTGATGCATGTCTTGGATAGGATACCATATATTTATAAAAGGTGGGCCTGTTGTAAATGTATTTTTTTCCATATTTATTTGTGATGTTAGCTTCAGTATGTACAACCAGACTCCAAGTTTGACAGTGTAAAACATGGTTTTTGAGAAATGACAATGTTTGTTTGTCCAAAACCATGCCTAGGGTTTTCAAAAATTAAATAAAAAAATTGAAGGCTTTCACTTGCAGTGCTATTACACACAGCATGATGATCCTGAATGCTTCTTTTTATTAACTTTTTATTTAAAAATCAAAGGGGGGGGCAGTAATTTTTTTAATAGAGCAAGGGACTTTAAAAAAATAAATAAAAAATAAATAAAATAATTTTATTTATATATATATATATATTGATCTGTGCCCATTTTAGTTTCCCACTTGAATCATATACAACGTACACATGGTATTATCAATGCAAACAAAAACAAGTCACACAACAAGTCCTGTATAGATCAAAACATGGTGGGTAGAATGGGCATCCCAAATTTAACATAATATTCACAAGCAGCAACTATTTACAAACACTATTCTATTGCTAAGTGTATATTTAGTGGCAGTCTCCTCAATGAGTAGCATACATTATATGGTCTAAATGTAACCCAATTCAAAAACACTTGACCACAACACAGCATGCTCTCTGGCTGTGGCATAAATTATCAAAGAAGGTGCCATCTGTCAGGTTTCTCTAGAGTAGTCCCAGTTCAAACATTGAGGAACTGGATGCCAGATTTTTACTTGTCAACTTGGCACAAAAGTCCATACAGTTGTCTAACCCCTTAAGGACACATGACATGCCATGATTCCCTTTTATTCCAGAAGTTTGGTCCTTAAGGGGTTAAACTGCAATTGGATAAATACTTGCAAAAACATAACATACAGGGATATAATTTCGAATTAGTGAGGTAATAGCTGCTTGATCCAAGGAGACATCTGACTGCTATTTTGGGGTCAAGAAGGAATTTTGTTCCTAGTTTGTTGCAAAATTGGAAGTGCTTCAGACTAGGTTTATTGCCTTCTTTTGGGTCAACAGCAAAAACATATGTGAGAGAGGCTGAACTTGATGGATGCACACATTCAAAATGTATCACTACTTAACTGGACACTGTAGTTTAATGCACTGTAAAGATAAAACATTTGGCCTTGCTTTCTAAGCATGTTCACAAAGCTCTTGCTTCTGGGTTTGTTAAAAAAAATAAAATAAAATCTATTTACAACAAAATTGGACTGGGAATGTTGGGACCTGAAGTCAATCTGTCATTTCCCACAACATTTCGTTTTCTTTCTGCTTCAGCGGGAAAAAGTATGCATGAGTGTGTGTGTTTACTTGCCTTATAGTACAATAGAAATTGTTAATATTGAATCACATTTTAATTTTGAAAAAAAAAATTTTGGTACAAAAATTGGAGCTCACTGTACCTTTAGCCACAGGGCACCCACTATGAGTGACTGCATAAAAGCGATTTGTCTAAGAAACAATAATATAAAATAATTATTTAACCTCTCTTCAGGGGATTTCCATCCTGTTTTAACTGCCTTCTGTGACAATATGTCAATTACATATTCAGCAGAAAACTCATAACTAACAAAATATACATGCAAGTGAAGTTTTTAAAAGCACGTTTTATTTTTATTTATTTTCTCATCATGTAAAGCTATTAGAACATTTTTACACCATAAAGCTGTCCTTGTGTATTGAATATATCTAAAGGAACACTGTAGTCGCCCAGACCACTTCATCTGAATGAAGGGGGCTGGGTGTAGTGGTCCTATCATATTGACAGCCATTAGAGGCTATCAATGTGATATGGGAATCCGGGCCATCTTTAAGATCGGATCCATGGCAAGCATTTGCCTGGGCCCCCTGAACCCTGCCCTCCGCCAACTTTCTGGCATGCAGTCACACCCTCCACCACAACGCAGTGGCAGAACTAAAGTAGAAAGGGATCTGATGCAGTAATTTTTTGGGGGCCCTTCATTGCAAGCCTGGCCAGAAGTTAGATCACTATGTGTCATGCATCTCCAACAATGCTTTGACAGCTGGGGCTTTACCATTTTACAATGCTTGCAGGGTTGTATGTAGCACTGAGCAGTGTCTGTGTGTGAATGTAACCATGTTTTTCTATGAACAATGTTACCATAAAAGCGCGCTAAAACTGGTGATTACAAATCTGCAAATGAACAAAAGATAATATAGTGCAGACTATCTGAATGATATATTGAGTCTTGGGGAATGAGGGAAAATAACTCACATGGACCAGAGCCCTATCACCCCTGGCTCTGGGTTTGCAAGGTTCCACTCGAGAGGGAAAATCCCACACTGTATGGATAAAATATGTATGATGTGTTCTCTGTAATCAAGCGATTCTCTGTGATATAGGACAGAGAGGCAGGAACCCCTAATTAAATAGCATCTTCAACAGTTTATTATAAAAAAAAAAAAAAAAAAAGTGGTTAAAAACTCTTACTTATTAAGTGGTAGGTCTGGCTGACAGAGCCCACATAAAAGCATGTATACATCTACTACAGAAGACTGGACATAACCCATTTACAATACCTTGGGTTGTCTACTTTTGCAAATGGTATGTCATCATGGGGATAATTCTCATTCCTGGGCTACCACATGCTCTCAAAGGCAACATAACCAATCTGGCGAATTTCAATGTGAAAAAACTGAAAAATGTAACACGCTATATTTGACCATGTAACTTCCCAAAACACCATAAAACCTGTACATAGGGGGTGCTGTTTTACACGTGCGACATCGCTGAATACAAATATGTGTATTTTATTGCAGTAACCGCAAACTGTATTATGACATTCACAGTTAGAATATCACGTAGAACTAAACAAAAATTTTTTTTAAAAATTCTTGTTTTCTCCCATTATTTAAAAAATATTTTATTCATATTAAATTGTTTAATACCTAAATATTTGATGTTAAATGAAATCCCCGTTTCCCCTGAATAAAATGATATATAATAAGTGTGGGTGCACATAATATGAAAGAGGTGAATTACGCCTGAACAGACATATAGCGCAAATTCAAGTTTGTGTTTACGTTTAGTTTTGATCAAAACGTGTACATTTGGCTCAGTCCTTAAGGGGTTAAAGCAACAGCAAAATCGCAGTGTGATGTATATCCATAAGGCTGCCTCATATTGCCTCAAGGAACATAAAGTATAAGAACTACATATATGTACAAAATTGGCAAAAAGTTATTCATGCATACTCTTCTTGTTCTTAAAAAGGAGAAAAGAAGGGGAAAAAAAACAATAAATACATACATGTTAAATTCCATCAAAATTTAGACCTCTGGGGAATAACGATTTTAGCTTAAACACCCACCTCATTTATTATTTAGCAAGTTTATTGTCAAGATCTTCCCCTCTCCAGTTCCCATTAACCCTTTCAATCCCAATATCCTGTCATACTACTAACTGCATCTATGTCCTTACTTGTCCTTGCAAGAAACAATATGTAGGCAAAATTACTAGACAGATACATATCCGCATTGAAGAACACCTATGGAATATCAAAAAAGGTTTTTAGGGAGCACCCTATATCTTCACATTTTGCACATAAGCACCAAGGAGATCTCACTAAACTACAATTCCTTGGGATTGAAAGGGTTAATAGGAATTGGAGAGGGGAAGATCTTGACAGTAAACTTGCTAAACAGAGAACTAACACATCATACAGATTTTATCCATACAGTGTGGGATTTTCCCTCTCAAGTGGAGCAAACTCAGAGCCAGGGGTGATAGGGCTCTGGTCCATGTGAGTTTTTTCCCCCCTCATTCCCCAACACTCATTATATCATTCAGGTAGTCTGCACTATATTATCTTTGGTTCATTTGCAGATTTGAAATCACCAGTTTTAGAGCGCTTTTATGATAACATTGTTTATGTTTGTGTCACTGGGGTACAGTGCAGCTTAACTGAGTGATACATAATTTTCATAGCGCTTACACTTTATTGAATTTTCATGTTTTCTATGAAGTATGTTTGTGTGAATGTAGGGGTTTGTTTATATGTGGTATTGACTTTTTTTAATGCAGTATTGGTGTTTGAATGGAAGCATGCATTTATGTATAGTGTTGGGTTTTTGAATGCAGAGGGGTGTGTGTGTATGTATGTATGTATGTATGTTTTACATTTTATTAAGGACTGAGCCAAATGTACATGTTGTGATCAAAACAAAACCTGGAATTTGACTAGGTCTGTTCAACCGTAATTAGCCTCTATTATATTAAGTGCACCCACACTTATTATATATCCATTTTATTCAGGGGAAACCGGGCTTTCATTTAACATCAAATATATAGCTATGAAACATAATTTAAAAAAAAAATGGGAAAAAATACATTTGTTTTAGTTCTACGTGACATTTTAACTGTGAATGTCATAATACTGTTGGCAAAAATGGCAAAATACAGGCCAAATTAATCAATTTGCGGAAACTACTGAATTGTAGAAATTTTCCCACTGCAGCTATCTTTGCCTTAAATTTGCAATTTAGTTTGCTTTTTTGTTTGTTATATAATTTATTTTTTAAGACACCTGTTTCTAAGTAAATTTAAAGGAACGCTATAGGGTCAGGAACACAAACCTGTATTACTGACTCAATAGTGTTAAAAACACCATCTACCCCCCTTGCTCCTCCTAAATATAGCAAAAGCTTACCTTTATTCCAGTCTGCTGGTGCTGACCCTGTCCCTGATATGCCTGCTTGCTGACATCAGAAGTGGTGATCTGATACAATCAAAATGCTTGGCTGAGCCTGTCAAGGCAGATCAAAGACAGAGCCAGCACAAGCCAAACACAGCTCTGGCCAATCAGCATTTCCTCATAGACTCAATGCATCTCTATGAGGAAAGTTCAATGTGTCCATGCAGAGGGTGGAGACACTGAATGTCAGTGCTGCACAGTGTGCAGCACTGCACAAAGAAGCATCTCTAGTAATCATCAGAGGAGTGGCCAGTGGAGGCATTCCTAGGCTGTAATGTAAACACTGCATTTTCGTTTGATTACTGTTTGTTACATCATGGAAAAAATAAAACTAATTTAATGTGCATTTTAACAGGGTGTGTGTTAACAAACACCTCTGACATGGAAGCAGTTAGATTTTGCTAGATTGCTTATCATATGGAAGCCAAACTAAGCTTGAGAACTCCTGTCTTTATTGTAATGCAGGAAATAAGTTCTATTTTTTTTTTTTTTTTAGGTTGTGCTATCTAATTTTTCTTATTATATCTTATCTCATTTACATTTTTAAAGGAACATTCCAAGCACCATAACCACTACAGCAAGCTATAGTGGCTATTGTGCCAGGAGTGCATGGCCCTGTCCAATTGTGAGTAGTTAAGATATTTTTGTATGGTCTAACTACTTGGGGTTTACCGAGTGCCACTAAACAGGAATGTTGATGACTCTCTCATGAGCCAAGCCCTGGAGTGCTAGGCTTTGCTTTCTAAGTGAACTGTAGTGGTTAGGTTGCCGTGAGTGTCCCTGACGCAACTCCATCCATTGTAAGAAGTCCTACTGTTTAATCGTTTGATTTCTTACATAGGGTCCTCCAGGTACGACCCCTTTCCTCCATCCGGAAGTTCCCAAGCAGCTAGTGGAGGAGGGAAGTGGCGTCTGGCAGTTCCCAGGTAAAATATCAAACCATTAAATGGTGTTACTGCCGGCATCATAACCACTACAGCCAGCTTTTAAACAAATTAGCATGTGCAGTCAAACATAGAATTTTGATAACGAAAGTGACATGTAGCTAGCTACCTAGCAGGGCCGTCATCAGGGCGTGACAACCATAACGGTTGTCATGGGCCCGGCGGTCCTGGGGGGCCCGGACTGCTCAGGTCGTCCCGGGCCCCATGTTCAGTGGCGTACATATCGGGGTCGCTGGGGGCCCAGCCGCCCTGCGACCCGGTATGTACACACTGTGGCCAGCCTTTTCTCCTGGGGGGCCCAGCAGCCGGTCACCCCAGGGCCCCACGAGACTGGCCCTGGTGTCACCTGGTGGGTGGGTGGGCTGGCGGGCGTGCAAGGGAGCCTAGCTTGACATTCCTCTGCTTCTGCACTTATTCAGCTGCGGTCTGACTAGCGATCTTGCTTTTACAACTAGGCATTCTTTTTACTTGTCCTATCCTCTGTCTCTTTATTCCTTTTTTGGGGGGTTAAGTTATATAGTATAGGCATTTATTAAGGGGTGCCCTTGAAGTCACTTAGTTTTTCTATCTTACAAGCGTCAGGATTACCTATATTTTCTACATCTCTATTTATCATTGCATCTAATCCTAGCTTGTTATTGCCTCCTATACCTCCCTATTTACAGGTATTCTCTACCTCTTTTCTATTAACTATTGCAACCACATTGGTGTGCTGTTTAACCTCCTGTGTATTAGAGATACTTCATCTATATACAGCAGACCCTGTCCTGCAAGAGGAGTTCAGAGGATACTAATACTCCACCCTCCTATCTTGAACATTGTTTATAGCAAGTGGCTTCACTTTTTACTATTTAAGTATCTCTCTGTATTTACACCTTTTTGGGGGGTTGTGCTATATAGTATAGGCATTTATTAAGGGGTGCCCTCGAAGGCACTTAGATTTTCTATCTTACAAGCATCAGGATTACCTATATTTTCTACATCTCTATTTATCATTGCATCTAATCCTAGCTTGCTACTGCCTCCTATACCTCCCTATTTACAGGTATTCTCTGCCTCTTCTTTATTAACTATTGCAACCATATTGGTGTATAGTTTAACCTCTTGTGTATTAGAGGTACTTTTATATACAGCAGACCCGGTTTTGCAGGAGGAGTTCAGAGGATACTAATACCCCACCCTCCCATCTTGAATTCAATGACATTGTTTATAGAAAGTGGCTTAACTTTTTACTATTAAAGTATCTCTTTGTATTTACACCTCTCTGCTAGCAAACATCAGGATTACCTATAGTCTCTATATTTCTACTGACCATTATATCTAACCTAGCTTGCAACTGTCTCCTATACCTCTTTATTTTACAGGTATTCCCTGCCTCTTTTCTATTAACCATTGCAACCAACTGTTGTGCTGTTTAACCCCTTGTGCACTAGAGGCATTTCATCTATATTCAACCTACCCTGTTCTGCAGGAGGAGTTTAGACGATACTAGTATCCAACTTCTCTATTTAGAATTCAGTTACATTGTTCATAGCAAGTAGTTTTACTTTACACCAATAAGTATTTCTTTGAAGCAACACTTCTCTTGCTATTGGTTCTATTGGAGGTTTAATACCCCAACTAGTTTATAGGATATATTATTTTGTAGCCTTGTGCTTTTTGTTTTGCTTTTATCTTTTCTATTTTACATTTTAATATATCCATTAAAAATATTTTTTTATGCTCATTTCATTGTGACTATATTTACCAAAATGTTGAGACACTTTATGGTAGGTTTTTTTTCTTTTTTGTATTCAGATATATATACACTAACATATACACACAATATTCACTAACATTTACACACACTACATCCTTACACAAACATACACTCTGCAGTCACTACATCCTTATACACACACACACACACACTGCAGTCACTACACACACTACATCCTTACACACACACACACTATGTAGTCCCTATACACACACACTACGACTACACAAAGACACACACTGCATCCACTCACTGTATTCACTAAACACTACATCCACTACACACACACTACATCCACTACACAAACACACACTCTGCATTCACTGTACACATCACATTTAATACACAAACACTACATCAACTACACAAACACACATACACACTCTGCATTCACTATAAACACACACTCCATCAACTACACAAACACACACTCTGCATCTAATATACACCTCATACATTACACAAATGTTCAATCTGCATCCACTATACACACTGCATCCGTTAAACACACACCGCATCCACTTAACACATGAACTCTTCATCCACTACACACATTCTACATCCACTATACACACACCAGAATCAGTACAGACACTGCATCCCTGTGGGCGGACTGGGGGGCAGCACTTTGGGCGGACTCGGGTGCAGGCATCGGGGGGCCCAGACCTTGAGCTGTGTCAGGGGCCCCAAAATTTCTGATGGCAGCCCTGCTACCTAGTGTCATAGGAAGGCAGTGTCAAGTAAATTTGTGAAAAGTATTATTATTGTATTATATTCATCCAGAAAGTATGCACTCAAATCTTCTCTCTAAGAAAGCTGTGCTGGTGCTCTAATATGTGATCTAGGGCAGTATGCTTGGATCAAAGGCAAACTATATCTTTATCTTTTAGAGGGTGTACATTTTATCCCTTATTTAATTTTTTTTTCTTAAGTAAATATTTAAACATAAGCAGGTTTTTAAAGTTTTTTTTTTTTTTCCTATAGAATGTGTCACATCTTCATCTATGTAAAAATGTTTATTATCCATGTGTCATCGTACTAGCTTTCATACTTCTGTGTGTGTGTGCGCGCATGCGTGTGTGTGTGTGTTCTTTTTTGTACCAGTGATTACTAACTTTGGCACAGGAATTTTTTTTTGGCCCTTATTTCCCATGGTGCTCAGACTACCTAAATCCCATCATAAGTGTTTTGTCCTATGTATGCTCTGCTGCTTACTTGCTTGTAGTAAAAGAAAAAGTTGATTGCTATATTTCTGTATGATTGTGCATGTTCTATATCTGTGAGCATGTGTGGGTGCACGTTACTGTGTTTCTGTCATTGATTCACTTCTCCACAGAGGTTTCCGGTGTTAATGAAATGTGATGTCATGTTAGCCCTCTTCCTTCCTATACTGCAAAAGCAAGTGGTGGGGGGGTTTCTCTCAGACATGGCACACCTTTTCCTCCTCTCCTTGCTCCCCATACCTCCCTCAGCTATCTATCATTTCACAGGGGCTTCCCAAACTTCCATTGATCAGTTAGGTTTAAAGACAGAGGATTATCACTTAGGACAATGCCATGCTTGAAAAACTCTTTAGCTGAAAAAAACCAAAAACAAAAAAACATGATATATGTAGCAAGCACAGGGCTTCACAGTGCATTGTTTTTAACCACCAGAAATGACAATTTTCTCAGATGAATTTGTGAACTGAGAAATGTTTGGTGTGTGTGTGTGTGTGTGTGTGTGTATGTATGTATGTGTGTATATTATTTATTTATTTATATATATATATATATATATATATATATATTTTTTTTTTTTTATTTATTTATTTTCACACCCCTCCTGGGTGGCATGTTTATTCCTCCTTCTCGGGTCCTCTACCAGAGGCCTGGAAGTTTGAGGGTTCTGCGCAGTATCTTAGCTGTTCCTGCACTCTTCTGGACAGCGATCTCAGATGTCCCACCTGTAATCTGTTGAAGCTACTCCCCCAACTTGGGAGTGCTCCTATCACATCTGGGACTACTACTGTCTTCACTTTCCACATCCTTTCTAGTTCTTCTTTCAGTCCTTGGTATTTCTCCACCTTCTCATGTTCCTTCTACCTCCTCTTATAGTCACTGGGTATTGCCACATCCACCACGACTGCAGTCTTCCATTCCTTGTCTACCAGCACAATGTCAGGTTGGTTGGCCAGCACTTGCTTGTCTGTCTGGAAGTTCCACAGGATTGTTAAAATGTATGGGAATAAAAAAATGTACCACTCCCTGGAGAGGAGGTGACATTAAAAACATTCTTGGGAAAACTGAAATGGAATGGGTACATAAGCTTCAGACACTTATGCCCCATGGTCTGAATGCAGAATTTGATCTGTTTAATTTTTTATGAAAATGCACACATTACTATTTTACTTATTTATATTGGTATTTCAGTACATGCTGCAATTCCCTTTGTATTCTTTTATTCTGTTTTTATATTTATTTACCTATTTAGCTTATGCATTTATCCTATGACATTTCCCACTTTCATTTATTGCTATGCCCCTCCCCCTATCTTGCCAACGGCTGTGATCACTATCCTAGCCATTCGGCATATCTCTGCTTTCCCTGCCCGCACCCCTCCCTTATTGGCTATCAAGCCATAGCCCCCATTTTCCGCCCTCCTCCCCTCGCCGGCCGCAATACTTATGCGTGCCGACGGTTGCCCCTAGTGCGCGCGCATGTGCGCACGCCTACTACATTTCCCAATCCCCATTGCGGCACGAATATAGTCACGTGACCGCACTATAACGTTTATATCTAGCGGATTAACGCTTGTTTTGTAATTTTAATGTATTACACTATGTTTATTACTTCATCTTATTGTTTTTTTTATCTTATTAACATGTTTTATTAATTTTACTTGTATCTGTATTCTAATTGGCTGACTGGATTTTAGGCACCAATTTCAATCAATTCTTACCCTATTGAAGCAAGACACCTGCACCATATCCCATAAACGGGAATTGTACCGCTGTACACTGTCCATACTAGAGCTAGCTATAGATCTTACTCATGTGAGTGCATTACCGTCTTCCTTCTATCTTTTATTTTACCCTATTGGATATATTGCACTATTTTGTTCTATCTTTTGTCTTTATATATTACTGGATCTCCCCGGGGAAGATCTACGTGGACATTATCCCTGACCAAGCACGTTACAGACCATTTGATCTAAAGCAAGAATTGTCAAGTTAAGAATTTTTTTGGGACATATTATTGTTATCCTAGTATATTTATTTTGTGTGGCGCAGCCTCTTTTCTGTATTTTCTCTGCACAGGATTTTAGCCTGGTCATTCTCAACTACCCTTTGTGGTATCTCCCATCTGGACTTAGGCAGGTCCAATCCATATTCTGTGCAGATACTTTGGTACACAATCTCAGCAACTTGGTTCTGTCTCTCTGTGTATGCTGCTCCTGCTAATATCTTGCATCTGGCTACTAGGTGCTGGACTGTCTCAGAGGCCTCTTTGCATAGTCTGCACCTTGGGTCTTGCCTGGTGTGGTAGACTCCAGCTTCTATTGATCTGGTGCTGAGTGCCTGTTCCTGTGCTGCTAGAACTAGTGCCTCAATGCTGACTTTCAGTCCTGCCTTTTCCAACCACTGGTAGGATTTTGTCATGTGAGCCACATCCACCGTTTGCCGGTGTAACACCCGATGGAGAAGTTTGTCTTGCCAAGGAACCTTCTCTTTTTCTGATTCCTCGATCTGTGGAAGTCTCAGGCATTCCCTTAGCAGTTTATGTTTGGGAGCCATCTTCGTGATGTACTTGTGGATGCTCTGTGTTTCATCCAGGACTGTGCCCTCGACACTCATCAGGCCCCGACCTCCTTCCTTCCGGCTGGTGTACAGTCTCTGAGTACTGGATTTCGGGTGGAATCCTCCATTCATAGTGAGTAGTTTTTCTGGTCTTGACATCCATGGTGACCAGTTCTTCTCTTGACCAGGTTATTATTCCAGCTGGGTACCTGATGACTGTTGATGGCTTGGATCTTGTTCTTGCCATTGAGCTGGGACTTCAGGACCTGTCTGATTCTTTGGAGGTTGCTATCCTCCTTGCCTCTTCCTCATGGTTGCCATGCGTTTCTGGAACTTCAACTCCTTCTGTCCTGATCATTTTACCTCCTTTTGCTATCATCCGTTTGCACTTCTCTAGTCCAAATGACATTCCGATGTCCTTGCTGTATATCCTAGTTAGGTGGATCAATGAGTTAATGTTGGCATATAGCTTGATGTCATCCATGTAGAGTAGGTGGCTGATGGTAGCTCCACACTGTGTGTGTATATATATATATATATGTGTGTGTGTGTGTGTGTGTATGTGTGTATATATATATATATATATATATATATATATATATATATATATATATATATATATATATATATATAAGATGATAGCTTGGCACTCTCCTTAAAGCAGATAATCCATATATTACTTGCCTGGGTGCAGATCTTAAGCGTCAGTAATATAAAAATAAAGAATTCAAGATGCACTCACAGGTCTTCAAAAATAAGGAAAAAACTGGTGTTTTATTAATCCATACGTGATATACAACGAAAATCAATCGACGTTTCGACCCTGCCGGGTCTTTTTCAAGATCTTGAAAAAGACCCGGTAGGGTCGAAACGTCGATTGATTTTCGTTATATATCACGTATGGATTAATAAAACACCAGTTTTTTCCTTATTTTTGAAGACCTGTGAGTGCATCTTGAAATATATATATATATATATATATATATATATATATATATATATATATATATATATATATATATATATATATATATATATATATATATATATATACTTAGATCATATATTGGAAGGCATGGCCTGAAGTTGTGGGCGGGGCTATAGACCTATAAAAGGGACTCCCCCTCTCCCTACTTACCTTTGTTGGTCAGACGAATAGACTGTTCAAGGTCAGCATTTGCATGAGATCCACTTCCAGGTCATACAAGGCACCATTTTGGTTTCAATTTGCTCCATGAGGTCTCCTACTCCAAGCTGTGTCCAGGAATCCTGCAGCAGGGCTTTCCGTTAATCCAGTGGCTTTCTCTCCGATCAGCATCGCACTTGGTGTCTCAGGGACTCTCAAACCGTAAGTTGACCCACCTTGTCGCGCCAGGATTAGTTCCCACGGTGTTCAGCACAGCACGGGTCCTCACTTTACGGTTTCCTTTCGTTTTGCACGGTTATTTTGTTACCTTATACTCACCTTGCTGTTCATGTAAAATCTGTTGTTTAAAATCTGGTTTGGTTAAAATCTGTTGGGTTAAAACTACAAACGAAATACAATTTTTCGCCTACACACTGACCGCCTAAATTCGGTGTACTACAGGCTTATCAGACATTATTGCATTTCATGTACAAACCAACGAACCACTGCATTGTTCACCTACACACTGACCCCAACCTGTCATTCAGTGTACTACAGGTTTCTCAGACATTATTGCATTTCATGTACAAACCAACGAACCCCTACCGGTCGTTCGGTGTACTACAGGCTTCTCAGATATTATTGCATTTCATGTACAAACCAACGAACCACGGCATTTTCGCCATCACGAATACCCCTACCGGTCAATCGGTATATTACAGGTTTCTCAGACTTTATTTCACTTCATAAGCAAACAAACTAACTACAGCATTTTCGCTTTTATACTGACTCCTATCTGTCAAATGGTAAACTACAGGTGTTTCAGACATATGGTTATTCCCCTCATAACATTCCCACTATAATAATAATTACACAATAACACTTCCTTACAACTCATGCTTGCTATGATATAATCATTCCTGCATACCAGCCTATATAGGCATTTAGTTACATTTATTGACAATACGCATACATTTACCCAAGAATGCACATACTATTTAAAGCACTATGCAGGATTCCAGAGTCTAATACGGAATATTTGCATGTTTGCACACTTAAAATATAAGTCCTTCCAATTACGTATTTTCACATATTAGGTTATTCAGCTGCCAGTCAAGGTTCACTACACTCATGTTTCGGGGTACAGTTGTATTCCATATCACACATGATATAACACTCCCGACAAGTTAATTTCCTTCAAATAGGGGCATTACAAGCATACAATAAACATTGGGATGGAGCACTTTGCTCTATTAAACTTGCATAACACACATATGGGTATACAGTTGCAAGAAAAAGTATGTGAACCGTTTGGAATGATATGGATTTCTGCACAAATTGGTCATAAAATGTGATGTGATAATCATCTAAGTCACAACAATAGACAATCACAGTCTGCTTAAACTAATAACACACAAGGAATGAAATGTTGCCATGTTTTTATTGAACACACCATGTAAACATCCACAGTGCAGGTGGAAAAAGTTTGTGAACCCTTGGATTTAAAAACTGGTTGAACCTCCTTTGGCAGCAATAACTTCAACCAAACGTTTCCTGTAGTTGCAGATCAGACATGCACAACGGTCAGAAGTAATTATTGAACATTCCTCTTTACAGAACATTCCTCTTTACAGAACTGTTTCAGTTCAGCAATATTCTTGGGATGTCTGGTGTGAATCGCTTTCTTGAGGTCATGCCACAGCATCTCAATCGGGTTGAGGTCAGGACTGGGCCACTTCAGAAGGCGTATTTTCCTCTGTTTAAGCCATTCTGTTATTGATTTACTTCTATGCTTTGGGTCATTGTCCTGTTGCAACAACCATCTTCTGTTGAGCCTTAGCTGGTAGACAGATGGCCCTAAGTTCTCCTGCAAAATGTCTTGATAAACTTGAGAATTCATTTATCCTTCGATGATAGCAATCCGTCCAGGCCCTGACGCAGCAAAGCAGCCCCAAACCATGATGCCCCACCACCATACTTCACAGTTGGGATGAGGTTTTGATGTTGCTGTGCTGTGCCTTTTTTTCGCCACACATAGTGTTGTGTGTTTCTTCTAAACAACTCAACTTTGGTTTCATCTGTCCACAGGATATTTTGCCAGTACTGCTGTGGAACATCCAGGTGCTCTTGTGCAAACTGTAAACGTGCAGCAATGTTTTGTTTGGAAAGCAGTGGCTTCCTCTGTGGTATCCTCCCATGAAATCCATTCTTGTTTAATGTTTTACATATTGTAGATTCGTTAACAGGGATGTTAGCATTTGCCAGTGACTTCTGTAAGTCTTTAGCTGACACTCTAGGATTCTTTTTCACCTCATTGAGCAGTCTGCGCTGTGCTCTTGCAATCATCTTTACAGGACGGCCACTCCTAGGGAGAGTAGCAGCAGTGCTAAACTTTCTCCATTTATAGACAATTTGTCATACCGTGGACTGATGAACAGCAAGGCTTTTGGAGATACTTTTATAACCCTTTCCAGCTTTATGCAAGTCAACAATTCTTAATCGTAGGTCTTCTGAGAGCTCTTTTGTGCGAGGCATCTTTCACATCAGGCAATGCTTCTTGTGAAAAGCAAACCCAGAACTGGTGTGTGTTTTTTATAGGACAGGGCAGCTGTAACCAACACCTCCACTCTCATCTCATTGATTGGACTCCAGTTGGCTGACATCTCACTCCATTTAGCTCTTGGAGATGTCATTAGTCTAGGGGTTCACATACTTTTTCCACCTGCACTGTGAATGTTTACATAGTGTGTTCAATAAAAACATGGCAACATTTCATTCTTTGTGTGTTATTAGTTTAAGCAGACTGTGATTGTCTATTGTTGTGACTTAGATGATGATCAGATCACATTTTATGACCAATTTGTGCAGAAATCCATATCATCCAAAGGGTTCACATACTTCTTCTTGCAACTGTATGCTTTTAGATGTCTATATTCAATTTTCATACATTATTTTACCCATCCGGGATACAGGTATTAATAACCCTTACGACCAGTAAGGGTATCTAATCATACTACCAGGTACAAACACCTGCTCATGTGGTATATACATACATACATTTTCTGTTTCCCCCTGGGTATATCCTTAGCGTACTTGCAATTAGGGACTATTCATAATACAGAGAGCACTATATTTTATCCTTTTATTTCTGGGTCGAACAATATTAATTTTGGACGCCGAACCTGTGCCAGATATCTACCAATCAAATATTACTCCATATATCCTTGAGTGGAGATTATTCCACTTCACACATGCAATATCAGAGCTGGATTTTAGCTCTGAAAAGTGCGAGTAATACTACTATTATTACCTTTATAATTTTATTCACCTATATACTGTGCCATTGGAGTTCTGTTCTTGTCTTTCTTCTTTTTACATATGCTCCACTGAATTCCAAGCATACAACCGTGGAGATTTACTTCATCCTACATCCCAAGAATCCTTTTTCCACACGTGGAACCTATCATTTCGGACTTATAAGTTATTTGGACCACCGTTAATCATTAATTTTTTTTATTATATTTTACTATTATTTTATAATCTATAATTTATCCTCATTTTATTATATATTTTAGGCACACCCTTATTCTATTGTGTGTTCTTTTGTGTTTTATCTTACTATTAGGGGATTAGAGGGGACTCCCCTTTGAGGTGTGCAGCCGTCTTACTACTTTTCTCTGTGGCAGTTTAGCGCTGATTATTTTTTTTCTTCTTCTTTGTTTCCACTACGTTTGGTGGCCACAAAAATCCCCTCGCGCCATTGCATAGGTAGAGCCTCTCAAGCCACTTGGCAGCTAGCAGGGCCTCACCTGTCACCAAACAAAGGATTCATTGTTTTGCCATGCGGCTTTAGCCAGCAAGCCAGTACTAGCACTCTGTAGGTTCATATAATAATGGCTATCTTCATGTTTTTTTTAGTATGTATCAAGCAGGTGGTAAGGATTTCTCTCTACCTAACACTCCAGGTTAAGTAAAACTGATCTCACAAACGCATTTCAGACTGCCGCCATCCACCCTACACTGGCACTTACAGGGCATTTATGGGCAGCAGTTAAAATTTTCTTCTCCCACTTAACTTTCGGGTCAAGAGCAGCCGACAATTTTCAATATATTCGTTGAACTCTTTGCTGGTTGTGGTTAAACATATCCAGATGCCCCACAGTCATACACTCCCGAGATGATTTTCTTGTTGGTCAATGGAAACGCCTTTCCTTCAAGGAAGCCATTAGTATGTCTGAACACTTGGGTGTCCCAGTATTCCCTAAGGTCACAGAATACCCAGACACTATCGTTACATTCCTGGGCATACAACTTTACTCTGCATCCATGCCAACAAGTTACCACGTGAGAAATAGGAATAGTCGCAGCAACACCAATTACCACCTCCTGCTTGGTACTTGCAACTGCATGGAACTACAATCCGTACCAGGTTCCTTAAATTTTACCATGCACATCATATCGCAGGCCGCGCTTTCATCTCAGACCAGTTTGCTTTTTCCACACTCCCGCATGATGATCAGGGGCTGCCCCTAGACAACCAAGCCACGGCAGACCTACACATATGGTGGACTTTCTTAACCACACGTAATGGTAAACTGTTGTGGCAGCTGCCGTGACAGCCGCCATGGCAGGGGGGTCATTTATGGTCAAGGTTATGGATTACATGAACCTTGCCAATATAGCCGGGCTCTGAATAAACTGGCTTTGTCCACCAGCACTCAACACGCTTGCTACAGGGTTTTTTCCACTTATACAATACGTTTCATGTCGGACCATCACTTAGCTGGTTTGAGGTTCACCACTTATGGCCTTCGCCTCTTTTTGCCACCTTAAGTTAATAATTCTCGCACAACACGGTTAAACTTTATCTCACGGGCATTCAGCACTATATGTATTTCTCCTTCCCAAACAACCAGGGTTCCTATCCTCCTACCCCATCCATACCTTACTTAGAGACATAGCGTGCCCCCACCTCTGATGCTCGTCTTTAAGATTTCTTGAGGGCTGAACCGTTCCTGTGGAACTCGCTTCCCTCCTCCGTTAGATGCTCACCCAGTCTCCACTCCTTCAAAAAATCGTTAAAAACCCACTTCTTCATAAAAGCGTATCAATTAAACTGTTAATAGCTCCTGACTGATTGCTCTTCTGCAACTGTCACTAGTCTAATACTATCCTTACCTTTTGTGTCATTTTACCCCACTCCCTCTAGCATGTAAGCTCATTGAGCAGGGCTCTCAACCCCTCTGTTCCTTTGTGTCCAACTTGTCTGGTTACAACTACATGTCTGTTCGTCCACCCATTATAAAGCGCTGCGGAATTTGACGGCGTTCTATAAATCATAATAATAGCCAAGCGGACGTTCCCGCTAAAACTAAATACTGGCCATAGACATACAATGTTCAAACCATGTCAGAACCACTCGACCATGCACCTTCCGAGCCACGCACCAATGCAATTATCAAAACTGCTACCTATCTAGCCTTTAACGGCTTTCTCAGGCCAAAAAAAAATAACTCAGCGGCCAACATCATAAACGAGTGCCTGTTGACCTCTTATCTTCTAAAACACACAGACCACTATGTCCGGTCCCTTCCTAAAACTAAGCTGAGTCAGAAGGGCGAGCCAGTGCATATAAGCTACTACCTTACAAACAATGCTGGGTGCCCGGTTAAGGTACTGGTTACGTTTTTGGGCACGCCACCATACACACCACTGAACATCGCTGTACGATACTGTCCTTACCACAGGTAAGTTCATGCACCTACTCATTCACCGGGCTCGAACTAAAACCTGTCGACTTCTCAGGGCACTCCTTTAGGATAGGAGCAGCCTCCACGGCCTATAGCCAAGACATCCCCGCACACGTTAAGACACGAGGCTGCTGGGAATCATAGGCTTATGAGACTTGCATACCACAGCCGATTTCAGGAATTAGGAAGCTTTCATTAAAATGTCTACATGATGGTTAACAAATGCACTATGATCCTGTATAATGTTTTGCATTAATATGTCTCTTTTTGCCAACTTTTTACTGGCCTACAGCATACGTCTGTTTTGGCCCACCTCAACCGATTATTCCTAAAGCTACATCTCTACAACCCATCTTATTCTATATCATATGACTATGCCCTGAACACAAATTGGAAGGCATGGCCTGAAGTTGTGTGAGGGGCTATAGACCTATAATTTCCCCAATAATCTTCATCTGTTCGTATATTTATCGGGCGTTCCTGCCCCATCATTCGACCTCTCATCATTGCACTTTAGTGGCGGTTGGCAGAAATGCAGCAAGATGCTGATCGGGGGTTGGCGGATGTGACACAGCGATTCTCGTGACACCTCACATCCTCTCCCTTATCAGACTGTGCCGCACTTGCTCACAGCCACTCCGCCTGGATGAACAACATTATGCTCTATTCCTTGGTTATTGGGGGTTGGTGTGTCCTGAGGCTCGGAATACCATATTGAATATGGGAATGTAAAATGGAAAGGCCATTAAATTAAAAAAGATAATTAATGGAATATGACTATGTTTTAAGAATATTCTGCATAAGAGTACACTACATAATGTGTAGAGAAAAAAAGGGTAGCGAGAGAAGTGAGGATGGATAGCAGCTCAATTAGCCTGCCCATTGGTGGGTCCCAGCTCAGATCTTAAGCTGGTTTTAGCTGAACTTGTGCCATTACAGAGAGAACATATCTGAAGCATATCAGACTGGTCCCACCCATACGGGCAGTCCAGATCCGAAATGCCAGCAAGTTCCCTCTGTCTGATATGTTTCAGAGATGTTCTCTCTGTAACGGCACAAGATGAGCTAAAACCACATTATGTGTATCCTAAATATACAAGTAAAACACTTATGAAATAATTTAGAACACTAGGTAATAGGGATGCACCGAAATTTTCATCTGAAAATTGGCCTATCCCATTTCGTCCGAAAAAGGGTCACATCTGCCAAAAATAGGGCAGAGTGACTTGTCAGGTCCTCTGTCCGTTACCGAGGACCCAACATCGGGAGGGGGCCCGCTGGCTTGCCCTGTGTGCCACCGGGTGCTAGGACCCTCCCATCTGCCCAGGGAGAGAACCAGTACAGTCTGCAGCTCCGCCTGGTGTGACTGTGCTGTATCTTACGATCTCTGGCAAATCAGAGCGTTACCGCGGCAGCATTTTGACTTCTGGAGCTCGCAAGATACTGCACAGTCTGCAGCTCAAACTGGGCGGAGCTGCAGACTGTACTGGCTCTCTGCCTCTTAGGGCAGACTGGGGAGACAGACCACCGGACCACCAGGGAACATGGACACTGGAGATACAGCACAGTCTGCAGCCAGGACACTGGACCACCAGGGAAACAAAAAAAGAAGGTATTTCTAACACCCTTCCTCACTGTCACCAGTCACCCCCTCCCTCAGTCATTGTCACCCGCTCCCTCGGTCACTCTGCCACCTACCTGTCACCCCCTCCCACGCTCTCCCACCCTTCACTCTGCCATCCCAATCCCACCCCACACTGTATCCTACCCATACTACATCCCTATCACCCCACACTGTGCCTTACACACTCTACGTAACCAAAAACAGACAAACTACATCCCTATTCCACATCTGTCACGTATTCAACCTCACCTTGTGGTGTTGGAAGTAGGAATTACGGCCAATCAGATCTGCAAGAGGGTTATTTAAACTAATTTCTATTATTATTATTATTATTATTATTGCCATTTATATAGCGCCAACAGATTCCATAGCACTTTACAATATTATTAGAGGGGGGATTTAACTATAAATAGGACAATTACAAGAAAACTTACAGGAACGATAGGTTGAAGAGGACCCTGCTCAATCGAGCTTACATTCTACTTTCACTCATTGCCCTGTCATCGTTTCCCTTAGTTGGTGATCCAAGAGTGTGTTCCTGAGCATTTATTTCTGGTTATTGATTTTGGCTTCATTTTGACTTCCTTGGTATCTTTGACTTTTGGCTTTCCCTCATCGTTGTTTTCCTGACCTCGGCAAGGATTCTGACTATTCTTTGGTATGATAAGTTCGGTCATTCTAAGGCCCGGTAAGACGTTCCCTTTAGTCCTAGGTGTGATATAATTCTACGTGCTGGATCAACTAGTAATCCTGACAACACCACACAGTGTTCCCTACACACACTACATCTCTATACTGCACCACACCATGTTCCCTACACACACTTTATAACTTACACATATACACACTAAATCTCTTTTCCACACCTCACTATATTCCATACACACACTACATCCCTTTCCCATACCTCACTATATTCCATACACACTATATCCCTTTCCCACACCTCACTATATTCCATACACATACTACATAACCTGTACAAATAATTTGGGGGGAAAATCATTTTCGTTTTCGGCCAAGGGCATACTGAATTTTCAGTTTCGGAACAGAATTTTCATTTCGGTGCATCCCTACTGAATAAATGATACATTTTTTTATTTTTTATAATTGAGTTTATTTGTTTTTGTGACGAGACCAATCTCGTCACATTGCATTGGAGAAGCCTGGTTGCTTGCCTGTTGCCTTTGGATTATGGCCCCATGTTAAAAGGCTTGATTTTCCCCTGCAAAGACATGAAAGCCGGGTCATTTGGTGCTTGCCCTGTTTGAGCGGTGATACTCCAGATAGCTATGCCATGGAGCCCATTCGTATAATGAAAGACTATGGGAAAGACTTTGGCTCCATGGCAATTGAACTGTATGTGTATGATCTGAGCGCCATTCAGTAATAATGTGCGCTCAGATCTGAGCTATCTGGGGATATGTTGAATGTACCTGTTTTGTGCAATGGCTGCACAGTTATGTTTTTATGTGTTTTATTGTCTTTTGCTGCCATGTGTTCAATGGAGTTTTGCCTCTGTCCTAGGAGATAATTGGATAGAAGACTCTGTGGAACTGGTTTTGGGCAGAAAAGCCATGCTTCCTTTGGTCACAAAGGAGTACTATCTATCTTTTGAACCACTGGACCAATTTGTATGATTTTGACGTATGTTTGTATTTGGAGTATGCTGATTCTGAAAATGTAAGTTATATGTGAATGTGATGCATTCAAGTTATGAATAATGTGGAAAAATTTTATTTCTCTGCTTGTTATAATTACATTACCTATTGTGTAATGTAGTTGAATCACAGGCAGAGGGGAGGATTTTGTGTGGGAGTGTCTGAGTGTATTGTATGTGTTTATTGGTTGTGTTCCAAAACCCTGTGGGTGGTACTAATGTGTAAGAATGTGTACATAAGCACAATAAACCCACAGCTCTGTCTGTTCACTGCTTGACCCTCAACACGGAGCTTTGTCTCGTCTTTGGGGGGATTTACCGTATGCTGTTAGAGACTGCTTGCCAGGAGTGTAAGCCGCTTGGGTGCTTTTCCTGTTAGTCTGCTAGCAGCTATTCGTGAGGTTCCAGTTCGTGAGTTTGGAGTGCTATATTGTATGCAGTTCGGGAGATTAGAGCATTCCCTTATTTGCGGTTCGGGAGTTTGGTGTTCTACAGTAGCTGTGCCTGCATCTCTGAAAGGGGATGATTGCCTAAACGGTTTTAACCCCTTGTGTGCTGAAACGGTCCGTTACATTTTTCATTAAAGGACTACTATAGTGCCAGGAAAACATACTCGTTTTTCTGTCACTAGAGTGCCCTGAGGGTGCCCCCACCCTCAGGCTCCCCCTCCCGCCGGGCTCTGGGGGGTGGAAGGGATTAAACTTACCTCTTTCTCCAGTGCCGGACGGGGAGCTCTCCTCCTCCTCTTCGGCTGAATGTGCATGCGCGGCAGGAGCTGCACGTGCATTCAGCCAGTCCATAGGAAGGCATTCTCAATGCTTTCCTATGGACACTGGCGTCTTCTCACTGTGAAAATCGCAGTGAGAAGCGCGGAAACCCTCTAGCGGCTGTCAATGAGACAGCCACTAGAGGCTGGATTAACCCATAGGTAATCGTAGCAGTATCTCTGAAACTGCTATGTTTACAGAAAAAAGGGTTAAACCTAGCTGGACCAGGCACCCAGACCACTTCATTAAGCTGAAGTGGTCTGGGTGCCTATAGTGGTCCTTTAACAAAAGAAAAGAAGGGGTACAGAATAAAAGAGGGGAGGTTAAGGAGTTCAAGGTTACATCATGGGATCTGATACATTAAACAACATTCACCATTACAAGTCAATTACATCATTTCTGTGTGCATTGTCTTTTGGGCAGAGAGTGTTTTTACTCACCCCACGTCAGAGCGTGCATTGCCTACTTCACTGCCCTTCAACCTCTGTGTGTCCTGTAGCTGAAGTAGTGTAAAAGTCAGCCCCTTACGTGCTGGTTGGGGCAATGCTCTAGACATCTCATATCTATTTTCTGTGGTTAGCCTATCTTTTGCCTATACTGACATTGTTGGGCACTCGGAAGGATTCAAGGTATTGTGAACTCTGTGCTGTAGCATATCACCCCCCTGTCTATCTACTGAGGTGGGTCTCCCTATGTGCATAGTTGGTGCTGCTTGAGTATCCTTTTAAGGGTGGTGCCCTATGAAGTATCGTGCATGTTCCAAGGTTATCTCTCGACTTGGTGATCCCTGAACAAGAAAAAGTAAGAGACCTATAACAACAATTAAACTTTGAGGGAAAAAACTGCATGCTATCCCACTCCTATCCGGGCTTCTATGGCATTCATCATAAGTGGTGGTAGGGGCTAGGGGAGGGGTGACAAGGAATACCCCCGCACTATTTATTTATTTTATTTTTTTGATCAACAAGCTAGTATTTGATCTGGATCACAGTCCGGTCGATGTGAGCTACGGAGGTTGAAATTGGTATTGGCGGCACCATGGTTCCCAGATTTGGGATAACTTATATTTTTGGCTGGTAGTTATCGCAGAGGAGATTTCATATACGTAATTTAGTCGGACTTTGTCCTTAAAATTCGCTGCCGAAGGGCATTTGGCTGATTTCCAATTAATCGCTATAAGAGCTCTAGCTGCTAATATTACTTGTGTGGCCAGCGCCTTCTCCTGCTTCGTCCAATTGGCGGGAAGGTCCAACCATAAACAGGCTTCAAACTCCTTCAGGAGGTTGATACCCACTCTGTTAAAGGACCACTATAGTGCCAGGAAAACATACTCGTTTTCCTGGCACTATAGTGCCCTGAGGGTGCCCCCACCCTCAGGGTCCCCCTCCCGCCCGGCTCTGGAAGGGGAAAGGGGTAAAAACTTACCTTTTTCCAGCGCTGGGCGGAGAGCTCTCCTCCTCCTCTCCGCCTCCGTTCGCCCCGCCGGCTGAATGCGCACGCGCGGCAAGAGCTGCGCGCGCATTCAGCCTGTCGCATAGGAAAGCATTTACAATGCTTTCCTATGGACGCTGGCGTGCTCTCACTGTGATTTTCACAGTGAGAAGCACGCAAGCGCCTCTAGTGGCTGTCAATGAGACAGCCACTAGAGGATTAGGGGGAAGGCTTAACCCATTCATAATTATAGCAGTTTCTCTGAAACTGCTATAATTATGAAAAAATGGGTTAACCCTAGAAGGACCTGGCACCCAGACCACTTCATTAAGCTGAAGTGGTCTGGGTGCCTAGAGTGGTCCTTTAAGCAGCTCAATAACCTCTAGCCACAATGGTTGAACCTCTTTGTGTCCGACATCTCCAGCATTGATCAGAGGTGTTTGGGTATATTTTGTTAAGCCTGTCCGTGTCAGATACCATCGGTACATCAGCTTTCTATGGGCCTCTACGTGAGAATAACACGCAGTATGTCCAGCCAGTGCATTGACCAGCGCTAGCCATTTGAGGGGAGTAAGAGTCTTCTTGCTTTCCCTCTCCCACTGGGACATAAATGACAGACACGGGGATGTTGGGTAGTTTGATATCGCTTTGTAACACTTTGAGAGTAACTTAGGTCTGAGAGGGGGTGTTTCCAACACGTCTGAAGGACTTGGTTCCCCATCACTGCACTCAGTAGCCCTATCTACGTGCTGTAGTAGTGCACTCTTAATTTGGAGGTAGGGGCATACATATCTAGGGGCTAGACTGTACTTCTGTTGGAGCTCCGCAAAGGGAATGATTTCAGTACCTGTAAGTAATTGGGAGATTTTGGTGATGCCTGCTTCTGCCCACTTAGATAGTGGGAGCCATGGTATAACCGTGGACATGACACTTAATGGAGCCAGTCTATGGAATCTAGGAGTTTTAGATTGAGTGTCTCAAAACCTATCCCATATATGTGCGGTCAGTTTCGTTGTGGAAAAGCGGGTGCGTGTTTTCCCCTGTTTGATTGATAGGGATCACATATACTCCAGGAGAGCCTCGCTAGGCCACAAAAACTATTTTATAAATAAACATTTAAAAAAAAAAAAAAAGCTATGCTCAAAAAAGACACTCTATATGAAAAGGTAGTTAGAATGTGCCACATAATAAAAGGAAGAAAAAAAAATCTAAATAATGTGGAATTTCTCAAATAAAAGGACACCGTTTGAAATTGATATTTAAGCCCTGGGGTTGTAATTTATCTACATTAAATATCCATTGCATTTCCTGTTCTCCAAGATTTTTTTTTTCATGTTGCCTTCTTGCCCATTACTTAAACCTCTCCCTATAATCTGGAGTCTCTTAGTGTCTCTATGTCTGGTTTTAAAACGTTGGGACACATTTTGTCCCTCTAACCTTTTTTAATGTTTGTGTTCTTCAGCATGCATATGTAGACTACGTTTCGTACGTCCTACATATTTTAAGCCACATATTCGTAGGTAAACCACATTTGTGGAGTGACACGGACTTAGATCTTTGATAATAAAATGTTTTTTATATTCTTGTGAATTGCTAAATCTTTTTATGTCTTTCTATTTTGGGAATTCCTACAGGCCAAACATGTCCACTATCCAAAAAAAGTTGATACCTGATCTTTCTTAATGTGTTGTTGTCTGGGTTATATATATATTTTTTTTATTTTTTTTACTAGCCTATGATTTTTTGAAATTGGGTGCTCCCCTAAAAATCACCTTTTTCGTTTTTGGTTTTTTTTCAGGTAAAATGTTAACTAGTAACATATGCTGTTATAATATATGCCAATGTTTGTTTAAAATTCTCCTGGTTGTGTATTGTTGTGGTGGAAATTACAAATGATAATTGATTGGCAGTGTCATATACCTCCTGGTGCACATCTCCTCCGTCATTTAATATAGGGAAGTTTGAGTCTTTTCGCTTTGCCAATTTGTCACCAATTTCTTTTAAATTCTAGTGGTAAATTTAATTCCATATATATATATATAAAAAAATCTCAACATACATTTTGAATTGTAATAGTGAGTTTCACATGCCATGTGTATTCTACTACTTCAAAGACCCCAAATTAGTTTTGGGCTGCATTTTCCAAGTACAACAATACCCCAAATTACCTTTGCAAGATTTTAGGGAAACATTTAGGGCCAAGTAACAGACATGCCCTAATTGTAACATGCCACTGTGCTTACATCTCAGAGAGGCTATCTGGTGAAGTTATACGATCAGGGTTATTCTCTAAAGCAGCGTTTCCAAATTGGTGTGGGTTCCGCGAGAACAAAATTGGGGTTACACGGCATTTTGCCACAGCCAAGATGCCCGTCGATACCTGCTGTTGGTCGGAAACAGCAGAGATCGCGCAACTGCAATCTCATAAGAGATCACGGGAGTGCGATCTTAAGCCTGCCTTGCCGTCAGAGCCCGCCCTGCCGTCAGCCGGCCACTTAGACTTAACTTGTCTGTGAGAGACCACGCCCAGCAGTCAGCCAGCCAGCCCTGCCGTCAGCCATTTTCTATCACTCGTGGTAGAGAAGTGATAGAGAATGGAGCTGATAGTTGAAGCTCTGTTAGGTAGGGACATAGAAAGCTCTGGTAGGTAGGGACATAGACTCAGGGACATTGAGAGGCTCTGTCAGGGGCAAAAATCTGTTAACTGTATTTTTCAAAGTGTGTTGTGTTGTTTTTACCCATAAATAACCATGAATTTGGAAGGCTGGTTAGAGCAGGGAACTCTTCAGAGAAAAAATACTTCTACCTGTTTGGAACTTATAGAAACTGAGAAAGATACAACTAAAAATCCAGAAAACATGCCCGAAATAGTTGTATCTACTGTTCCTCAAATAGCAGAGACAAGTAACAAGTCCCCCCCCAAAAAAGCGCACACAATGCTAGCCAATCTTCTTTTCAAACAAAGAAAAGAAAAATATGATAGCTACTTGTCATTTGGATTCATAAGTGCCAGAAATGAAGACTGTCCTCAAGCACAATGCGTACTTTGCAATAAAATATTGCCAAACAGTCCATTAGCACCTGCTACATTACATCGTCATTTTGAGAAAACCACGCAAAGTACAAAGATAAAGACATTGACTTTTTTAAGCGAAAGCAAAAGGAGTATCAGAAGAGTAAACTATTTATGAGCAAAAAATTTCAAAACGCTAATGAAAACGCCACAGAGGCTTCTTACAGAGTGAGTTACTGCATAGCACTTGCATGAGAAGCACACACAATTGGGGAATCTCTAATAAAACCATGTGCAAAAGAAATAGTGTCATGTATTTTAAGTGAGAAGTTGAGTAAAAAAAATTGAAGCTGTGCCATTTTCCAACAACACAGTTTTGCGCCATATTCATGATTAGGGATCGACCGATATTGATATTTTAGAGCCGATACCGATAATCTGTGAACTTTCAGGCTGATTGCCGATATTCTGTACATTTACCATTTTGAAAAAATAAACTAATTCTAAAGGTAAATGCACAAAATATACATGCCACATGTAATGGATGAAGTGTGTTTAGACAGGGGAGCTGTGTGTGTTTGTGTAGTGTGTGTGTGTATATAATGAATGCAGAATGTGTTTGTATAGTGTGTATAGTGAATGCAGAGTGTGTTTGTGTAGTGTGTGTATAGTGAATGCAGTGAGTGTTTGTGTAGTGTGTGTATAGTGAATGCAGTGAGTGTTTGTGTAGTGTGTGTGTATAGTGAATGCAGTGAGTGTTTGTGTAGTGTGTGTGTATAGTGAATGCAGTGAGTGTTTGTGTAGTGTGTGTGTATAGTGAATGCAGTGAGTGTTTGTGTAGTGTGTGTGTATAGTGAATGCAGTGAGTGTGTAGTGTGCATATATAGTGAATGCAGAGTGTTTGTGTAGTGTATATAATGGTGTGTGTGTGTGTGTGTGTGTTTGTGTAGTGATGTAATTTGTGTAAAATGTGGGGGCATTTTATTTTTAATATTTAAAAAAATGTTGTTGTTTGTTTTAGTCCCCCCCCCCTCCCTGCTTCTTACCAGGGAGGGGGGATATAGTATTACCTGGTGGTCCGGTGGCTTCTTAAGTCCTGGGGGGGCCGACAGGAAGCTGTTTCTTACCTTTCTTGCAGCTCCTCCAGCTCCTCAGTGTAAATCTCGCGACCCTTAGTGCCGCACGGAGCGTTGCCATCGTAACCCATGGCAACGCTCTGCAGCCGCGGGTCTCGCGAGATTTGCACTGGGCAGCTGGAGGAGCTGCAAGAAAGGAAAGAAACCGCATCCTGCTGGCCCCAAGGACCGCCGGGCTTGTAATGAGCCTGGCGGTCCTAGGATGTATTATCGGTATGTATATTTGCCGATACCGATATTGCCGAAAATACCGAATATCGGCCGATAATATCGGTAAAACCGATAATCGGTCGATCCCTATTCATGATCTTGCTGATGACCTCCATACTGAACTAATTCTCCGACTGCATCAATGTGATGGGTACTCACTGCAATTAGACGAGTCCACAGATATTGCAGGACTTTCAATGTTGTTGGTTTTTTGTTAGATATAATTTTGTCAAACAGATTGAAGAAGACTTGCTTCTTGTGAAACTTTGAAAACGCATACTATTGGTGAGAACATCTTTAACTGTATCCTGAAGTTCATGAACACACACAGTATTAATTGGGACAAATGTGTAGATGTGTGCAGTGATGGGGCCAAATCAATGGTTGTGAAAGTGGCAGGAGCTGTGACACGAATAAGAAATGTAGCAAAAAACAGCACCAGTTCTCACTGTGTCCTTCACTGACATGCGCTGGTAGCTAAAAATATTTCAATCTCACTTAAAACTGTGCAAGACGAATCGTCCAGATTAATAATTTTATAAAAAGTCGACCATTACAGTCACGACTATTTAAAATTCTATGTGAAGAAATGGGTAGTCACCACTCTGCTCTGCTTTTGCATTCAGAAGTCTGTTGGTTATCACAAGCTAAAGTCCTCTTGAATTGCATCAAGAGTTGTTTGCATATTTCCAGGGTCATAAATTTGGATTATCTGATTGATTAAAGGACCACTTCAGCTCAATGAAGTGATCTGGGTGCCAGGTCCATGTAGGGTTAACCCTGCCTGCTGTAAACATAGCAGTTTCAAAGAAACTGCTATGTTTACATTAGGGTTAAGCCAGCCTCTAGTGGCTGTCTCATTGACAGCCGCTAGAGGCGCTTCTCACTGTGATTTTTCACAGTGAGAAGACGCCAGCGTCCATAGGAAAGCATTGAGAATGTGTCCCTATGGACTGACTGCGCGCACGGCTCTTGCCGCGCATGGGCATTCGGTGGAAGAGGGAGGAGAGTCCCTAGCGCCGAGGGAGCCTGGCGCTGGAGAAAGGTAAGCCTTTAACCCCTTCCTCCCCTTAGAGCCCGGTGGGAGGGGGCTATGAGGGTGGGGGGGAGGGAGACCTATTAACACTATAGTGCCAGGAAAACGAGTTTGTTTTCCTGGCACCATAGTGGTCCTTTAACAAAAACTCTGTGGTTATCTAAAAGTAGCATATCTTGCAGACATATTCACAAAATTACATGACGTATGTTTATCATTCCAAGGAAAAAACACTAATATTTTTAATGCAAGAGAGAAAATATTTTCACGGTCTCGTAAGCTGCAGTTTTGGACTTCCTCTGTTGAGCAAAATAATTTGAACTCTTTGCCAACACTTAAGGATTTTCTTGAAGAATCAGAAATTGAGCTTGAAGATCAAATTCACAATGAAATTGTGGCTCATTTTCGCCATTTAATCACATCTGTTAATCAGTGTTTTCCGGAATGAAAACTATAATGACTGGGTTTGAAATCCATTCTTAAACGACAAGCCAGCCAATTTTCCTGATGTAGATTTTGAGAATATGATCGATATAACTTCTGACAGTCAGCTAAGCCAAAAATGTAAAGAAGTTTCTTTTATTGCTTTTTGGGTGATTTTATGCAAAGAATACCCAGAGTTCTGTTGCCATTCACCAGCACATACTTATGTGAAACTGGATTCTCGCTTTACTCTGCAATAAAAACAAAGGATCGAAATCGACTTGACGCAACTGCAGAAATGCAACTACAATTGTCAACAATTAAACCAGATATAAAAAGAATTTGCCAGCAAAAGAGAACATTATACTCTGCTCATTGAAAGGTTTGCACTGCGCTACTCTATAGCATTTAAGGCCAAGGTAGCCAAACTGATAGCATTGCTGACTTGGAAAATTATTCCAGTCATGTTCTCAGGCTACAGATGAAAGCCTCCATACTTGGGTCTATCCAGTACCAGCAGGGTTCAAGTCCTACAGGAACACAAAAACGTAAGAATGTTCCTTCTTGTCCTCTGGCGTTAAAGCCCTGATTTGCACGATGGCATGGAATGTAGATTTAGACTAGAAAGGAGCAATGATGGTCTGTTGACATTAAATTCTAAACTCAAAAAAACTACTCTGATGTGGAATTCCCTATCACAATCATCCGCATTGTACACTTTCAAAGCAGGAATCTCCCTAACATTTGGCTTAGGAGACACTGTCTTGGTAGAAAGACTTAAAACCTGTCCATATTCCATAAATAGCAGAAAAATCCCCTATAAAATGTAAGGTATTTTCTTTCTAAAAAATATGAAACCCTTTTTGCAAACATTGCAAATATTGTATTTCCCATGGAGAAATGCAGTACTATAACTCGTATATAAAATTCCTTTGAACTACTCACAAATAAAGTATGAATTGTAAGAAATTAAATTTGAGTTTTAAATTCTAGGCCATTTTGGTCATAAAGATAACGTTTACCATGAATTCCTGACAATTCCCACTATTACTGGGTTATTTAAAAAAGTGAGAATTCAAAGCGTGTCAAATTTAAGGCCGGAGTATTTGAACTGAAAGCATATTTGACTTGGTGACTTTTTTTTTATTGTTTGACTATTCTGACCTTAAATTTGTAATTCACTTTGAATTCTCACTTTAGTGAATAACCATGTACATTTGTATATTTACTAGGCTTGCTACTGGTGTTTTCATAGGATATGTCGGGTATTTTCCCACTTGGCTAACTGTCTTACTGCAGTGATTAGAGACTTGCTAATGCGTTATTGAAATAATTGGAATTGGAATGTTTTAAGAACCCGGAAGTCCCTCTACTGGCTGTCTGATAGCCACTAGAGGAGGACTTAACCCTGCAAGGTAATTACTGCAGTTTATAAAACCTGCAATAATTACACTTGCAGGGTTAAGTGTGATGGGAGTGGGCACCCAGACCACTCTAATGGGCAAAAGTGGGTGCCTGGAGTGTCCGTTTAATAGAAAATGCCATATTGTAACATGTCTCGCTGATATTCAAAGAAATCTAACTATGTAATTTTGCCCCCTCACAGGGGCGACCATCTTATTTTTGTTACAAAAATGGAGATACAAAATAATGTATAAATTAAAGGAACACTATAGGGTCAGGAACACAAACCTGTATTCCTGACCCTATAGTGTTTAAAATATAATCTAACTCCCCATGGGCCCCCCTTGCTTCTTTAAATATACTAAAGTTTTAATTGTATTCAAGTCTACAGCTGCTGCCTCATCCCCTGATCTGCCTGCTTGGCCGACCTCTTCAGAAATAATTCTCTGAGTCAATCACAATGCTTTCCAGTAGGATCAGGGGCAGAGCTAGCACAAGCCAAACATAGCCCTGGCCAATCAGCATCTCCTCATATAGATGAATTGAATCAATGTATCTCAATGAGAGAAGTACAGTGTCTCCATTCAGACTGAGTGTCACACTATGCAGCACCGCCCCGGGAAGCAAATCTAGCAGCCATCTGAGGAGTGGCAAGTGGAGTTATCACCAGGTTGTAAACACTGCATTTTCCCCCAAAAAGACAGTGTTACAGTGTTTACTTCCCATAAAAACCTGAGAGGGAATGATTATAATCACCAGAACAAATACAATATGCTGTGGTTTTTCTAGTGACTATAGTGTCACTTTAATATGCCAGTGCTTTAACCGTTTACTGTTTGTTACGTCATGGAAAAAAATATTTTTGTGTATGCATTCTTTATTTTTGCTGCAATTGTACTGTTGTAGCAGCTCTTTAAAATTTGCCCTGTCATGTTTGGGGGGAAAAAATCCTGTTCAATGGAACGTTTACAGAAAGAGAATAACATTACTGAAAATGGAGAGAAGCTTGCCTGTGATGTCTTACTGTGTCAGGGGGATTACGTACTTTAAAAAAAACAAAAAAAAAACGTTTTTTTTTTTGCTGTCTATCTTTTTTGTCTTACACGTGTTACTTTCCATTTTCTGTAGAACTCCATCCTACTTTAGTTGCTGAATGTAAACATTTTTCAGCCTGCTTTAGATATATGGTTATCATATCAACATTTCTCAGATTAACTGCCTGAATTTCCAAAATGAAGGTAATTTATCTTAAATCCCAGTGTTTGCAAAAGATAACTAGTATCAAAACCAAGGCTCCAGATGATACCAGCGTCATCTTTATTACCAGTGTAATTGAATATGAGAAAGTTAAGTTTGAGACGGTTTGTCCCAATCAAAATCATTTTAATCCACGGCCCAACAGATCAATGAATAAGACTTCACAGGTAAAGTCCCACAGGTAAATCTCACGGGTAAAGTGATTAGTTTGGTTGTGAATTAAAGGGATTTTGATTAAGATGAATTCGCTCAAATTAGTTTTTGCACAAGTCTAATAACCATTGTAAATTCAGTTTAATGGGTACAAGAAAGTAATTGACTGTCACATACTGTTCATGTCTGCTTATTTAAAAGAAGGAATAAAAAAGTTTCATCTTCATCGGCTGTTATTGGATTCTAACAGATTGCTAAATAATAAGGCCTATTTGTTTTTTGGGGGGCTCTGTGCATTTGCTTTGCCTCTGATCTAATTTGTATCCTGTTCCCTTCACAGGCAGAAGCGCGGTTGGCGGCCAAAAGAGCAGCGCGAGCAGAAGCAAGAGAGATCCGCATGAAGGAGTTGGAAAGGCAACAAAAAGAGGTATGAACATCTACCTAATTCAAGAAACCGTATGTAGTAATGCTTTTTTTTACAGGCTAAAAGGCACGGCATAGGACTAGAAATGAATAAAACTATTACAATTTTATATCATAACACTGGCTGCACGTTATGCAATCTCACAATTTAGTCTGGATTTGAATCATATTTTATGCTCTTACAATATCTCTTAGCAGCAAGAGTGTGGGGCCTGTTATTTGTTTATTATATTTTGAAATATTTTAGGGGCATTCATTTTGTGACTGTTTAAGTGTGGGAAAACTCGCAAAAATGCTCAGATTCACAATGGTGGGCTTTGAGATATAGACGGCGAGAGGGCTATACTGTGACCGTTGAGGTGTTGAAGTGGTACTTCCCCCTTTCAGTATCATTCTTACCATAGATTCATCATTTTGAAACATTGTGTAATTTAAATATTACAGCAACAAAATTAAAAAAGACAAATACTGTATTGTTATACAGCTGCCAAACTAAATGAAAATTGATAGTGCAGTTGTAATTTCTGCTAATTGAATAGATTTGGAGTTTAAAGTGGCACTGTCATTTCAGTTTTAGATAGAGCCGTTTTCTGAACTATTTATTGCAATTATCATTGACAATTGAGTGCAAAAACAATAATAAAACTAATGTAAATAACCATAACGAACGGCTTTACCCCAAAGTGTTGAATCCAGTGCTGATTAGCTGTGCACCTCTCCTGCTTTTGTACGAGGCTGGAATCTGGATGCCGCAGATTGTCCCAGAGCGTTGAGAAACGTGTGCTGATTTTTAGCACAGTGTGGCAGAAGGAAGAGTTAAAATTTCACTTGCCATATCTTTCAATTGTGAGAATAACATCCTATGAGTGCAATGTACAATAGTTGTCTGTAAAATCTCTATTGAGAATGCGGAAGATGTAGAATCTTGCAGGATCTTCCACAAAGCACAGTTTTGTGCTCTCGCACACGTGCACAGGTACAAGTAGAACACAGCTGCTGGTGGTTATATGGCTTTAAAATGCATCTGTCAGACAAACTAAGCATGATGTGACTTTATAATAAACTACACATATAAAATGTGATCGTTAAATTGCCATATAATCTATAGTTGTAAAGTTATTTTATTTTTTTTAATTTTTTTAGTTATAGCATTATTTTTTTTTTTTTTTAGATATAGCATTATTCTGTCAGCATAGGTATAGTATAATTGTTGACTTTTTCTCTAAGTGACCTTGCAGCATCTTACAACCGTCAGTGGGCATCCATGTGCCAGGATTTATAAGCTGTATGGTGTTAAGACCAGCAGCCCCATCTATTCCTGGCAGAAGGGAGTGATTTATTTATTTTAATTTTATTTTATTTTATTTGTTTTATTGTCACAGTGATGGATTAAATCTACATCTATCTAAAGTTGAATTTATCATCCACATACTTTTTAGAATGCTGGTTTAATTTAAATCAGAATCTCCACTGGGGCGAAGATTTGACCGACCGCTCATGAGGCTCCTGCCCAAAATAGTTTCACAGTTTTAGAAGTAGCGGTCAGTCATGCTTGGGAGTTTCGAAACACAAGAAAGGGTGAACTGTTCCATTTGTTCGTGAGAACCGTACAAACAAACGTACCAAACAGCGCTCTCCTGGCTTGCCGCGAACAGAAGCAGGCGTTCGCATAGGTTTACTGGTGTTCGCGCCGTCGAGTGTCTGCTTCAGCGTTTCAGACACTCGACGACCAAGTCCCGCTGCCTGCTTTCGTGCAACAAGACGGCCACCGTTTTCTCCACCACGTGTCGTTCCGTTATACGAACGGCTGCCACACAGAGAGAGCACTTGGTTCTTGCGGTTTTCTTTGTATTTAATGAGCTAGGGGGGTGTTCGGTGTTCGGCAATTTAAAGTACCAAAAGAGGAAAAAGTATAAAGCAAAGTTTAGTTGGATTCCTGAACTGTGGAGGAGAATAGTCCCTGGGAAGACAAAATAATGGTTTTGTCACAATAATTGCTCATAAATCACAATAACCCAGCAATAAAGGAAAATGTATTTGAAAGAAAATGCGGTTTTTAAAGCAGTTTATCCTAAGATCTAATTTCATAAATCTTGTAAGTACTAGGCTAGATTGCAACATTGCTGGACTTTACAACACTTTATACAATGCGACCAGCACGTTTCTTGCTGTACAGAGATTTTCCTTTATTCTAGTTCGTAAGTTGCAGCTCATATGTCATTATATATTACTGGTAAGTAAGAGACTGGTACAGCTGGGGTATTTCAGAAGTCTGTTTCACTGTTTCCAAACTAACGAGCATACTGATATGCTCTTAAATAAATAAAGCAAGTGAAGGCCAATTTCTCTTTTGCAATCACTTTTATGTTTTGCTTGTTTTTTAATTTCTGCTTGCGTTGTACACTCTGTCCTAAAGCTATTTTCTTTCCACTGCATTACAATATTTAAACTCCAAAGCTTAAAAACAGCAATCTCAACCAGCTGCCAAGGATGCATTAATTACAAAACAAAGTTAAATATGCTCAATAAACAAAAGAATGCATACCAACTATTATTACTTCATATAAATAAAGAATAATCTCTGAAACTGTTTACATGTGAAGGATTAAAACCTGAGTGGCATTGCACCCAGACCACTTGAGCTGACGTGGTCTGGGTGACTATAGTGTCCCTTTAATTATTAAAGCCAGATGCTCAAAATTAGCTGGCGGTTTCAGCCACGCCGCTAGAAGCAAAGTAGGCCATCGCTGCTTTTTCGCAAAAGTGACATAGTACTTTTTTATTATCCTATGTAGAAATCTTCACAGGGTTTATTTAGGCACAATATTTTTAGCTGCTTGACTGTGTTGTCACAAAGCATTTTCTGTTTGCCAACAAACCATTTTGACACATCTATCATTCAGACAAATTTGTAGCAGGCATAATTGGTTAATGTGCCAATCAACCTGAAGCTAGGTAACATATTTAACTTATTACAAAATAAACATCCACAGAGAGTATGTTACAATAACTGCACCCGTAAAGAGACACTTCCCCAAATGACATAAGCATCAATAAAAAAGATGCACACCAACGATTACTGGATATAAAGAATAATCTTTATTACTTCAAGATTCAGTGCATATACAATAGTCACATTCAACATAAACTTGAAAAAGGCTTCAACACGAAATCAGCTGCCTATAATTTACATATAGCCTACCAGAACTGGACATGTGTCAAAAAAGAATCCCCCAACGTTTCGGCACCAAAACCGTGCCTTTCTCAAGGGATATCTTTTAAGTAATAAGGATTATTCTTTATTTATATGAAGTAATAATAGTTGGTATGCATTCTTTTGTTTATTGAGTATATTTAACTTAACCCTTTGTTTTGTAATTAATGCATGCTTGGCAACTGGTTGAGATTGCTGTTTTTAAGCTTTGGAGTTTAAATATTGTACAATTTTTAGTGTATGGTGTAGCTTTAAAGCAAATTTTTCCTATCTCGTGGTACACTCCTTGCTATTATCTTGTTATTGACCAGTTTCTCATATGATGACTGGTGATCGACAAATGTTAAATAGATGGACATATCACTATGCCTTTCTGTGAGCGATGTCCAACTGATTTTTTTTTAATTTTTTTTTGTTCCGGCTGTTTACATTCTGTGCCTGCTCCCACATGCATCTAAAGAGCTTAAATCATTAGCGGAATCCCTGTGTAAACACACACGCAGGGGAGGGAGACAGTCACCTGTCTGTGTGTTTCTTCCTGTCTCAAGTCTTCCGTCTCTGACAAACAGCTCAGCTGAAGCTGCACAGACCAGTCTTATACTGTTATTAAATAAACCATGACATCTAAGTGTATTTTGAGTTTAAAGAGTAACCCATGTAATTTATTGTTAGTTTAAAGGCAGTGGTGTGAAAAATGATCTTTTGTGAGCTACATTCCAGGTGCAGTTTCACATTCCTTTCCTTATTTCTGGCCTCTAGTATAAGAAAAAGAAAATTGTTGCAGCATTCTCTAAGTTAAACTTGAAAGCTTGGGGGTTTACAAATCTGGTATATTAGCAGATTAAAGGACACTATAGTCACCAGAACCACTGGGGAATGTAGCCTGTCCCTGCAGGGTCAGCAGTGTAACTACTGTTTTTTCTGAAAAATTTCAGTGTTTACACTGCTGCTTATGACTACCTCTACTGGCTGTCAGTCTGACCGCAACTAGAGGGACTTCCTGGGTTTGGTCCAGCAAAGATTGCAAGACCCATTGTTCAGCGTCTCCACACTGTGTATGAAGATGCTGAACTCTCCCCATAGACAGGCATTTAATCAATGCATTTCTGAGAAGATGCTGATTGGTGCAGCACTTTGCTGCGCATTGGCTTTGCAATGATTCCCTATAGGGAAGAATTGGATTGGCTGAGATCATCAAGATTGGTGATCTTAGCAAGGGAGGGTGAGAATTTAGTGTTACGGTTTAAAAAAAACGAAAAAAAAACCCTAGAACAGTAAATTTTGGTGAATTACGTAATTAATTGTAAACGTTATATTAAAATTGCCAAGGGCAAAGCGCTAAAGTGGAGAATATTTCTATCCTTCTGGTCTACGTATTTTTTACATTTGTTTTAATTTCACTACAATTTAATGTTTAGCAAATACACTCCCTTGTTTAAAGGAACGCTTCAGACACCTAAAGCATTTTACCTTGCTGAAGTTCTCTATATGTGAAGAGAGTATGTTTCATTTTACAGAAGGTGCAGACTTCAATAGAAATTGGCACTTTTATAAATTAAGCTGCTTACACCCTTCTGGCTTTCAGGCAGACAACAGTTCCTGTTACTTCCTGGTTTGGTTAGCTCAGTGAAGCTAAACTCAGGAGGCCGCAATTGCTTAGAGTACCTTGCAAAGACTTCTCATTGAGTTGTGAAGTCTGTGACTGGACAGCCACAGAAAATCTGGGTGGGGTTAGCAGGGAATAGCTTGACTATAGTCTTTAGACAAGACTTGGTTATACCTCAATTTAAAAAATGTATAATTAAATGCATGCATATTTTTATTGGGGATATATCTATTGAATAGTGATCTATCTTGTGTGTGTGTTTGTTTTGATTTTGGCATCTTGTCTACTGGACTAATAAGGCTAATCCAATTTTATATATATATATATATATATATATATATATATATATATATATATATATATATATATATATATTATATATATTATGTATGTAGTTCTTTGAGCTCATTTGCATATGCCTACCCAGAATCCTTTGCAGTAGTGTAAGCACTGTTAAAGTGAGATTTCTGTGTGAAAAGCAAGTCTTATAGCTTGACTGGTGTGTGTACATAATCTCCACATCCCTATATATATATTTTTAAATTTTGACTGTGGAGTGTCATTTTAAATTGGTTCCATTTTAGATTTTACTTGCAAATTTTCATGTCTGCCATTTTCCTTGTGTCTGCCCAAAATTGGTAATTCCTGACAAAATCTTGTTTAGCAAATAACCCTGTCAGTACTTTTATCTTAATATGTGACATGTAGGGTTCTGCAAAACTTTTTTAGCATTTAACAGAGCTAAAACATTACCTGGAATTTTGTGTATTTTGGATTTATTTTTATTCATTTGCAGATTTAGCATGGTCTTGCTGCCTATGGGCTCAAATTATTGTTCGTAGCTATAGTGTTCTATCGAAACATTCATTTAGACCAGACTGATCACCACTATAGGATATCTTATTAGATACAGACCTGTCTCCCAACTCCCAAGATATCCTCCACATCCCACAATTTGAAATTGGCCTGGTCTTTTTTTGTAGGGTTGCTGTACCTGCACCTTGTTCTTCTGTCTGCCTGCTATTCGCCATGGATAATGGAGGAAAAAGCTTTTGGCTTGAGTTTAGGCCTATCACTTCCTTAAAAACTTATATGAAAACCTCATCCTTCTTTGTTTCAACATTTACTGTGCCTCCTTTGTGCCAGCGGGTTCTTCAGGCGGCTAACAAACATGTTGTTTTGTTCCATCAGTGGTTGCCAGTTCTCTTTTATGCTACATTTAAATATATTTTCGGTACTTAAGCTACCGAGGTATATATCCCAAGAATCCCCCTTTTAAGTGGTAAGTCCTTTTCTTAGAGCTCAGTGTTTCATCAAAAAATTTTTTTATCAGAGTTGCAAAGCTAGGAAAGGTATATCTGCATGTTTATGTGGCAGTAAATTTTGACAGTGGTAACATGCGCCAAGTTCCACATCCAGTAACCTTAGTTTCTGCAAAAAAAGTTTCAGATCTGTTTAGCTGCCTTTCCATGGACTTAACCCTTTGTTGTAATTGCAGAATCTATTAATTTGTCTTTTTTGCAAAATATATACTGTATATATCTCATATCTGTGGACAGTATGCTGAACTTCACCAACAACGCTATATCTTAATGTAGTGGTTTTGGTTCATAGCTGCTGCCTTTTTTCTCTGGCAATGTGACACGTTGCCATTTGAGAGAAATGGCAATATTTACATGTGGCTGAGAATGCAGACAGATGGCCATTAAATACACTTTCTGTTTAAGACTCTTGATTTTAGACACAATATGATGACTTTGTAAGAATTCAGTACTTCTGTGTAAAAAGTATTGAATTGGACAGAAAGCATTTTGAGTGTTCTCACAGAAGGTGTATCGGCTGCTGAAAGGAGACTGCCCTGGCACTGCATTACAGATAATATTGGCTTTAAAAAAAACAAAAACAAAGTTGCAACAAAGTTGAGACTCTGTGTCTAAACAAGTAAGGGACAGATCTAATGTAAACAATATGTTTTAAGGTTCATGCTTCTTTAACCGTGTTCGTTTCACAGTAACAATGTATTGGTTTCAATCAGGGTGGTTTCAAGAACGTTCTTGTATTATGTCATACCTCAACATCCACATGCCGAGTACAAAGATTTAGTCCATGTCTTAGTCACTAGTTAATGATGCAAACAGTGTGTGTATATATAGTATTCATTATTTAAATATACCAAGACTGTAAGCACAGCTGATGCATACTATGAATGTAGTTTGGGAGGTCTCCATGCAGAATATTTATTCATTCATTCATCTACAGATGATCTATTGTCTTTCGGGCATGGTCTCAAACCAGCATCCTCCACTACTTTTTATTGTAACTATTTTTTTTTCTTCCTGAAGTTGGCAATACATGTTAATCAAAACCGATTTGGAGAGGAAGGTTGTTGGTACTGTCATCTATGGTAGCCTGATTAACTCTTCAGTTATATTCTTGTGATTGTACAGAATATTGCAGGCGACCAGTCTCGCAATTCTAATATTTTTCGCCAACAGTTTTGCATTATCAGATCAAAAAACTCTACCCTATTTTAAGCATTCAAGCTTGAGAGATCACAATTGCTCTCAAAAAGCGTTTTTGACACATTAAAGAACACTCCACTGCCCATATGAACAAAAAATAAATCTCTGTTTAGTAGATATACTCCTAATTAATATATGCATGATTTTTTTTCATGCATGTATTAATGGGGAGTTTACCTTCAAAGAGCTTGCTTGCACTCATTTCTGAAATTTAGAAAATGTGGTAGAATACTGTCTTTGGATTGCAATTAACCCCATAATCTGACCATCTTTTTAAGTGTTGTAAAGAAAATGAAAGAACACTCCCATTTTATATAAAAATAAAATTTTACACAATTTACTCTCATCTTTCATCTTATGACAAAAACACATTTAGATTATATCTTGTAAATTACCAACAAGAAAGTGTGGGTCTAATTAATAACCTCCCGATAGAGAATCATTGAGTGTAGGAGTCTCGTCAGACAGCTGGTCTCTGTGGAACGCTGAATCTGTGCCATAGATATGACAAACTCTCTAGCTATAGCACTTTTTTGCAGAGGCTGCAGAAACAAGTCTTATACATATCTATAAGTTCATAGGTAGCCAACCTTGATTCAATTCAGCTGAGCATAGAATTCTAGGAATCGGAATCCACAACATTTAGGTGTTTGAAGTTCCCACTTGAGAAAAGAAGTAGGAGAAAATGGGGAACATTCACAATAATTCCATATATACAAAATGCTGCTGTTTTTTAAAGAATGTGTTTCTAAAGGTATTTGTTAAAAAAGGCGCATGTGTAGTTGGTGGTGCTCTATTAATAATTGTAGTCAAGTTGAAAAACAAAAAGAAAAAACACAAATGGGTACCAGTCAGGTTAGAGGTGTTGGGATTCCTGCCTTCAGAGTTTTGTGGATGGCAACCCCACGATTCTCCGCTTGGCAAAGCCCCCTTTAATACAAAGTTCCCCTGAACAAACAATGTGGGCCCACTGCTGTACCCTAGGAATCCTTTTTTTTTTTTTGGTGGCACTTGATTGACACTGATGTTTTAATGATGCCAAGTTCATATAAATACATTCTGTTAATGGTAACTTCTTTAAGTTGACACTCTCACAGTTGACACACTTTTTTAAAAGTAATTAAATACAATATCCCTGCTGCATTGGTGAAAAAAATGTGAGCTGATCTATTTCAGGGGTTATGCGCAAGGATTCCACAACCTCCTCTTCAGTGTGGATTGAACACAGCTCTCATCTGTCTCAGGCCTCAAGGTGGGGGCACTGTCTCTGTAGCTGAGATTATAGGACAGGTAGCCTGTGTTTGGAAATTGACACTGTGCCAATGCCACTGTAGCTGCTTTGTCAGAAACGCTGTCTGTATCCTCTCCTTTTAAATACTGGAGGTGGTTTTGTATACCGGCTCCATCACATGCTATTTTGACTGGAATTGAACACCAGGAACTGCCAGTCTCAAACATGTTAGATTTCCAAACCACACTCAAGGCTTGTCTTATGTTTTATAACCATTTACTGCTGGATCACCCCCATTCACTGTGTATTTAAGAAAGATGTACAAAAAGTGAATTTAATTTGGAAAATCAATTCATATGGTGAACTGTTTTGAAAGTAAAAAAATGTACCTTCCTTTGTGTTCACTTGTTTTAACAATGTACTATAGACAGCCAAGTGTTCAAAGCATGTGAACCGTGAATCTTAAAATGCCCTTTGAATGGAATATATGAAAGCTCAGCCAAGTCCATTCTCAGGGCAATGATTATAGAGTAAAGATTCTTAGAGATTTAATGAACGTGCATTAAGAAAAAGAGCGAGAGAGAGATCCGTACATCAAATTCATTATTCCATGTCAAGGGAGAAAACCGACTGCTAATCCAAACCCATTACAAAGCACCATCTTCAACCATTCACTAAAGTAACAGATCTGTCTTCTCTGTGTTACCTGTACTTTACTTTATCATCACTTGCTTTTTATTTTCCTCTTACAGATCTACCAGGTTCAGAAGGTGGGTGTGTCCTTCTTCTGTTTGCAAGTTTGTTTTTGTTTTGTTTTTGTTTTTGTTTTTCCTGTTGGGTTTGTCGTTGCCCTATACGAGTTGTGTTGACTAACTATAACTGGCTATTGAGTCAGCCTGTGGGGTGTGTGTGTGTGTTACACATCCAGTGCTACTGGAAAAATAACTCAAAATAGATTCACATATCAGTTCTGATTTCTAAATGCATCATGTGTCTAAGATCTAAATACATATTTGGTAGTTAATGCTAACCTTAAACACCCCCACCCCCACCAATTGCTATACCAGCTCTACCCCTAACCCTATGCTTAGACTAACTGTAACCTAATACCTACCATAACCATGTCCCTACACTAGCCATAATCCTATTATAGGGTTAGTGTAAAGTGAGAGTTAATGCTAAGGAAACCCTATGCTAATAGTACTGATACTGCCATCTACTGGCTGTTTTTTTGCATGACAGGAAAATTTCCCTGTGATGTTGAAATTTCGTCATGCTTTCCCAGCTGATTGCAATATGATCGTTGTTGGGCAGCTAACAAAGCCCTGCACCGATCAGTCGGCATAGGAGCATGCAGGGAGACCCTGATGGTTTTCGTTGAGCACCTGTCAGCTGAGAATCTCACTGGGTCTGAGTGCGATCCACAAAGGATTTGAAGTGCTGTATGCAGTGCTCTCTTATCATTGATGCCTTGGACTTCCTAGTGTGAGCAAGGATTCAACCATGCTCCCACCAAAATGTCAGGATGTTTTATGCTGTTGTAACATTTGTTAAAACCCATCCTGTTAAGGACGTTATAAAAAACGTATGAACGTCTTGAAGATCTACTTCAAAGTTAAGCTATAAGGCTTAGTTCTAATTTGAGAACAAAATAAAAATGTATTGAAAACCTTAAAACATCTACTCTTTGGATAAATCTTGGTGTTGAGAAGTGGAAAAGAGACTACTGAGTTTCTTGGCAGCTTTGTATCACTATCAGACTATTCTGCTTTCCCATTTGCTTAATCACGTTTGACTTTCTGTGTTCTTAGAGGGAAATCCTAGTTTGAGTGTTAATTAAGTTCTCCTGCTTCCATCTCAGAGCCCATGATGTTGCTGTTTAAAATCTGCTGTCCAAATGTCCTTCCTCCATTCAAACTGTACATTTTTAGCTTCAAGTGGTAGGGTTTACCATAAAGTTTCTATTTCTGAATTCACATTATGCTGATTGACATTTGTTCTCTGTATGACTTGAAGTTTTGTAGATTACTATACACCTTTTTAATCAGTCCTAATACTATTGCATGTCAATTTATAGCATGATTTTGTTAAGTATAGTTCTATAAGTTAACATCTATTAAAGGGACACTAAAGTCACCAAAACAACTTTAGCTCAATGAAGCAGTTTTGGTTTATAGATCATATCCCTGCAGTATCAGTAAAATATTCTCTGGCAATTGGTAGTTAATTTACTTTGTTTATGTAACTTTAGGAACCCCTCCTTGCATGTGACTTACATTGCCTTTCTAAACACTCCCTGTAAACATTAAGCTGTAGTGGCTCTGGTGACTATAGTGTTCCTTTAATAATTAAAGAAAGAGTGCTAAATATTCTAGTTTTAGTTTTGATCTTTAGTATAACCCCTTAATATGATGTGATAACTTGTTCTACATTGTTCATTGCTCTACATCCATGGATCTCCCCTTTTAATTCTGTATACATTCTCAAGTCAGTTGCTTTCTTTCTGTGTTTTTAAATTTTCTCTGTCTCTCTCTGATGTTCTTACTTTTTTTTTCCCCTCTCTCTCTTTTTTTTCATTTTTTTTTTTTCTTCTTCTTCTTCTTGCAGAAATATTATGGTCTGGATGCCAAGTGGGGGGACATTGAGCAGTGGATGGTACGAGACTTCCCATAATCTAACCCTATAAATCTTGCAGGCATTTTTGTATGTCTCGGGGAGGGGGCTAAATGTGAGGGCTGGATTAGTTTGCACTCTTCCAATATCATGCGCAAGGATGAAGTGTGAATTGTGTCTTTCATTTAGATGGTTATGGGCCAAGCTACTTAGCTGGTTGGAATGTGTGTTTTTGGTTGGATGAGTAAATTGTTTGTGTTTTTTCAGGTGTCTCTAGACCACATTGTTCTGGAGATAGAATGATACTGCATGCAAATGAGTTTAAACCATTGAGAGCCAACTCCTGGCACTACACATGCTGTGGACTTTATCTCCTCTGAGCAGCTCTAGTGCCAAATTTTAGACTTTATTGGTCTAGAGCAGGGGTAGGCGACATACGGCACTCCAGATGCTGTGGACTAAATCTTCCATAATGCTGACTTAGGCATCACATGTGAGTATCCATGACATCTGGAGTGCCAAAGGTTGCCAAACCCTACTCTAGTGGAATGTAATTGGCTTTTCCTCTACCTGCCCTCTTGCACACCTTCCTATTCCTATTTTTCCCAAACCCTTGTGTATTTTGTGGATTCCCTACTTCTTACCTCGCTTTCAGCTGCTTCATGACTTTCTCTTGTCCCCACGCTGCATTTCCAGGAAGACAGTGAACGATACTCAAACAGAATACGGAGAAATCCTCAGGTCAGTCTGTCCCACCACACTTGGCCACCAGCAGAACCTCTGGCACTTGTCAGTGCTGCATGCAAGAAGCCAAATTAAAAATACATAAATCTGTGATGATGACCTAACACGGCTCTCCCATGCTAGTTTTAAAATCTGTGCCTAAAATCATCATCATCATCATAATAAAACTCTGCCACACACGTTATGTTATCCAAAATGTGCAGGACTTTCAAAAATGTTTTTGAATGCAGGGATAGAACTGCCCTAAACTTGGTCAACCAGAATTTGATGGGCTAACAAGAAGGAAAAACAACAAAGCAGAATATAACTGACTCGTTCATGTAAAATGATTTGGTAGGCTAGGCACCATTTTATACTGAGCAGATTGACACACTGTATTATTCACTAAATTGCTAATCGTCTGGAATTCAGAATTTGGCATAATTCTCACAGCTAGCTATGTTGAGTGTGCATGTTTTTGCCCTAAACATTTTTTAGTGAAGATCTCAGAAAGGTTTTTTTTTTTTTTTTATGGTAACTGAGTAGAGAATTATTCTCGTAGAGTATGTACATTGGTCATTTTTAATAATGTCCCAACGGACCTGATAATATTCAAATAAATGTCGATAACTAGGAAACTTAGTGTTTTTGATTTTACAACGGTTAATGCAGAGTAATTTAAAGTGAGCACTAAGGTGAAACCTTGGCAAAGGAAAAACGTCTATGGAATATATCACGGGCATCTATTGGAGCAATTGCCCAGTTAACAATGATGGTCTACAACTTGCTCAGTCTTTTTCTCTCCTTTCTCCCATCTTCCTTTCTCTCTCTCTCTCTCTCTCTCTCTCTCTCTCTCTCTCTCTCTCTCTTTCTAAAGGCTTCCGATGAAGATGATATTATGTCTGTAGGTAGCAGAAGCAGTCTGCGGGTCAGTATCTTGCATGGAGATCGAGATTACTCTTTGTAGCATGCATCCTCTGTGTTCGAAATGTCAATATCTTGGTGGCAGAAGATTGCCAATGCATTTAGGCCTGTGTTCTGCACAGTAGTTCTCCTGCTTAAGAAATTGGAAAGATTTAAACATCCAGCTGTTGTCCGTCGCACACATGTTAACAAGATACCATCTTGTCTAATGTTAGAACAAGGGCACACCCTGTTCTCCATATCTGCTTGAGTTGCTGCTTCCTGTTTGAGAATGTCGCAGGACATACTCCATAGTAAGCCATGTCTTTGTTTCCATTTTAAAGCATTAAGCCTTTCTTGGTTATTCATAAACTCTGAATTGTAAAAATTTGAGACGAGAGTTAAATGTCTTGGGCCCTAATAGATGAAGCGTAAATTTGTCCAGGTTCTCTATTTTGGAATTTAAATTTAAATTTCAGTCCTCTGCAATTCTCAGTTTAGTGAGTACCCTATTTGAGTGCTACTGAAAGAATTGCCCATTATAAAGTTCTTAATGACCAAGTGTTGGTAATCTCCCATTCTCCCAGCATGTGCCCATGTATATGGATATGTGTACATATAACATACATTTTTGCAGGTCTCCTCTTGTAATCTTTATTTGTATTGTTTTTTTGGGTGTGTATAAAAATCAGTTTGCTCTTGTTTGTTTTAACTTTTCTTTCTCTGACAGACCAATGGTTATGAAGAAGAATTGCTCGGAGTGGCTCAGTATAGGAAATCCAGCAGGGTCAGTAGAGAGCCTCTTTTGGGTCATAGTATTTAGCAGCCACACACTTGGGTTGGGTGTTTGGTAACAATGGAGGTGGGGAAGCTCTGTACATAGATTGCCTGTGTACTTTGAATTCCTATCTAATTTATGGATTATAATTGGCAAAGGGTCTATTCGAATACTTCCAGTTTTTAATGATTCAAAATCCCGTGCCACTGGCTAGATGAGGGAATTGTAGGCCACATCTTGAGATATCTAGATCTCTTAAGTGAGTGGTCATGCAGTAGGCTTGTGATTAGGGGGTCACTGCATGTTACTTTTCTTGTTACTTTGAAAAACTTCCTGCCCCACCAAGCTTACATCAGCTATGTTTTTTGTTTTTTTTTGTTTATATTTATTTATTAAAATTTCTCTAATCAGGGCTCCAATGGTAGTGGAGAAATCTACCAGTCCTCCCTGGCAACTCCTCGAGATGAGGCGATGGTTGGTCCTGTGTGTGCAGTTTAGTATGGCCAGATATGACAAGAGTGACCCTATCACCATTTTAACCAGCAGTTAAAAACATGCATTAAATCTTCCTTTTTACCCTGGGCAGTCCATGGATGAAGTTTTGTTATTTTTAATAATTTTCTTTATAAGCGTGCCTTTTAATTTTTTTTAATTTTTTTTAAATGGTGATGTGGTCACCTTATCTGTGCCGCATGTGCATGTAAAGCTGTGCACCTATTAATTGGCTTCTGGTGCGTAGTACTAAAAAACATTAACGGTAATTTATACTGCCCTATATGGGGAGGTTATATTCTTAAATGAATATAGAAAAGCCACAAGCAACAGTTTCTGTTACTCTGCCTGTTATGGTCTGACAGTTATTTTCACATATAATTATGGGTTCATGATTTTACTTCTCGCTACCTGTGGTTAGTTTATTACTATGAGTCTAGGTCTAGTCTAATCTCGGGATTGCACATTTTATGCCAAAATAATAAATTAAAATGCGTCAACCCAACTGATTCTCTGTTATATGGCTTAAAATTTGCAGTACAATTTACTTACTGAACTTCCCAGTTCAGTGACTACATCTCTTCATTAATAAAAAAAAATTGTTTTCTTTCTCTGAATAAACATTGTGACATTGGACATATTTATTTTACTGATGTAGTTTCAGGGTCTTCAGTTGGTACGTTGAATAGTAGGAGGGATTCTGATAGTGAACATCTAGGTTTTGTTTTGGTTTTTCCCTGGGCAGCATTTAGAAGGTACTGGGACTTAATAATAATAATGTTATTATTATTATTATTATTATATAATAAACTTATTATTTTTTGAAAACTACAAAGTAACATTCCGTATTATTCTGACTTGGAACAGCATTACTTAGCCTTTCACAAGTCCTCATTTTCCCGATTCAGATATTGACAAAATGCACCTGTACAATAAAAATGCTTTCGTGATTTTTTGCAGTGTGTTTGTATTTATTAAAGCTGGTCATATTGCAGTGAATTGATCTGTGTGTGCGTGTGTGTTGAGCGTTACCTCTTTGCTTCTGTCCTTCTCAATTCTTCATGTCTCATCTTGTATACAGAGTGCTTATTCCTCTGATCCAAGCCTGGCCAGTGTTCCACAGTCCTCGAAGCCACAGCAGGCTATGCACAATGGAAGCCGGGTCTGTCATAGTCTCCTTTTCTCAAACTTTCTTATTCACATTTGACATGCATTGTTATTGTTTAACCATTGTAACGTGGCAGATACACAGCGCACATGAGTCTCTGATAGAAACATAGAGTTTTAAACACAGTGCACCCTGACTTTTGTTACACTTTAGATGAACAGTGTATTGAACCTGCAAGCTCTATACTAGAGCTAACTGAAATATAGACTTCCAGCTGTTGTAAAACCAGTGCCATGGAGTCAGTCAATTATTGGATTACTGGAGTTAAGTTGGTAAAAATGTTTGAACTCCAACTGAATGTACCATATGTGCTGGCGTATAGGTTAACACCCAGAAGTTTAAAACTGGAATGTAGGTTCAGGTCTGCATTTGTTGGATAATACGACACCCAAAATAATGTGCCATCTCATACATCAGCATATACAGTACATTGCAATATGGTAATTGTAGTATAATTATACCTATATACAATATTAGGAGTTGGAGTCAGTGCTACCATAAATTAAGGAGACTTAGTTGAAGGTGTTGTGTGCTGTGCAAAACTACAGCTCTCTTTATGTTTTGCCACCCTTAAGGCTGACAGAGCATTGAGGATGTTGGGTTCTAAAACAGCTGGGGTTCTACCTTATAGCCATCCACCAATGTTGAAGCAAAAGAACTGAAAAGTGATAACCTGCATGAATTCCTTAATTCTTCTAGTGTCAGAGAAGGAAGCATTGTTGTTTTAAAGCCGGGGTTCTCGACCCAGTCCAGGATTTAGAGATTACCTGTGTGTGTCTAAGGTGATTTTTTTTCCTTCTTTTTCTAAACACCTTAGACACACCCAGGTAATCCCTAAATCATGGACTGGTAGGGGGTCCTTGAGAACGGAGTTGAGAACCCCTGCTCTAAAGTCTTTAAAGGACCATTATAGTGCCAGGAAAACATACTCGTTTTCCTGGCACTATAGTGCCCTGAGGGTGCCCCCACCCTCAGGGTCTCCCTCCCACCGGGCTTTGGGGAGAGGAAGGGGGTTAAAATCTTACCTTTCTCCAGCGCCGGGCGGGGAGCTCTCCTCCTCCTCTGCGACGTCATCGGCTGAATGTGCATGCGCGGCAGGAGCCGCGTGTTCATTCAGCCAGTTCATAGGAAAGCATTTACAATGCTTTCCTATGAACGCTGGCGTCTTCTCACTGTGATTTTCAAAAAAACTGAAACTGCTATGTTTATTTAAAAAAAAAAAAAGGGGGGGTTAACCCTAGCTGGACCTGGCACCCAAAAAAAGGGTTAACCCTAGCTGGACCTGGCACCCAGACCACTTCATTAAGCTGAAGTGGTCTGGGTGCCTATAGTGGTCCTTTAAGCATTATTCATACTCTTAGCTACTATTAGACAATGCTATATAACATAGGCACATTAGCCAAAATCCTACATACATCTAACATTATTGCTTTTAAAACTTGTTTGCTTTGTCCATCTTCTCTAAACTATCTTTTTCCTTTTTTCAGCCTTCTCTTCTCAACTGCAACACTCTGCCTTCCAGGTCTCAGAGGGTGGGTCCTCAGTATTTCACTCAAATTATCATAATTTCACTGTATTGCTCTAGTATATCCTGATTTTGCCATTTTCTCTTCCTCATTCTTAAAACGTATCCTGCACCCATACACCTGTCCCTTTCCCTGTACCCAAATTCCACCATCTCTTTTCTAAAACCGTCTCTATCTATTGCAACAAATGAAACCCTATATGTTCTGATATCCTTGCACTGCCTACTTGCTCTCACTGTACCCCTTAAACGGTATACCCACCTTTTCCTGTACTCTCAACATTCTACCCCCAATGCTGTCTCTCTGTTCCTGAACATAGTTTACTCTTTTCTTTTGCTCTCTGCTGACAGGGTTCTTTATATGATGAGGGCATAACAAGTGGCAGTCGTCGTTACAGTTCATCCAGCTCTCGACCTGTGAGATTTGTTTCCTTTTTTGCTCATCTTTATTATTCTCCTTTTAGTAAAGGTGTAGGTCCCAGTGTGCTATTACCTGGATACATCCTAGCATCTATTCCGTGATTGGAAAGAGTGGTCTCTGGACCACATTTAACAATCTCTGCTAGACTGTGAAGTGTATGTTAAGTACTCTGCCACTTACCTTTTTTCAGAAAGCCTACACAAGAGTCACAATTTATATTCCTGGCCATTAATATGCCACACCGTATAATACTGCCAGGCGATGTTCTAGAACCGCTAACCCTATCTGCAGTTCGGCCAATCATGTCCTAAAGCATTTAAATCCTACCCAATTCTGTCAAGCACATCCTGCAGTATAATATAAATATACAAATACATTAAATGCACTTTGCCAATCTACAGCCCTCTTCTGTACCACCAACCCTAAATCTGAGATTGTTTAAATAGTTCAATAAAATTCCTAATAACCACTCAAGGCTATTTTTGTGATTTTCCTGACAGTGGGAATTTTGCCGTCTGTGTGTATGTGGAGGAGGGAGATCAAAATTTGTGAGATGTAGGTCATTAGTGATTTATACTGTGCTACTGATCTCCCAGTGAGGTTAACCCTTTAAACATGTCCCATTGTTTTTATTTCTATAACATGGCTTTCCTTTTAAACCTTTTCTTCTCCACTTATTGCTGTGTCTGTCTTTCTCTTTTTCCTGCCTTTTTAAGCCCTCGGAGTACAGTTATTACCTGGGCTCTGGATCTCGTGCCTCTTCTCGTGCCAGTTCTGCCCGTGCCAGCCCTGTGGTGAGGATCCTTGCTATTCTACCCCTGTTATACCCATTTTCTTGTTACAACTGTCTATTTTCTAATTGGGTAAACTAATCCTGTGATATGTATGCAGCCATTTTTCTTATATTATTTAATTCCCTTCCACTTAGAAAATATAATCTATAGAGGAAGGTGTGTATTAGTGAGTGTCTGTGTGTTAATACATGGACTGTGATACGATCTTTACAGTTAAACCCAAGCCTATCTGCCAGTAATATCCATTGTATTTATACACATTTAGTTTTGAACTAGTGGCAGCAGAATCATCCCTGCTTTTCATCCATTAACCATTATCTTTGTACTTGTGGTGTAACACCGCAAGCGTCGTGGGTGTCATCCCTCTGTGTGTTTTGTTGGGATTTAAGAATGACTATATTCTATTAATTATTGCCCTCATATTGATTTTCTACACTTGAAGAGGTAATTTCTGTAGCAGCCCGAATTATATAGCTCCTTTTAGGTGATTTTTTAAATTTATTTATTTATTTTTTTAAACTCTAATTTTACAAAAAAAAATAGGGTGGTTCAGCATCTGCCTGCTTAGCTCTATAGCTCTGACTGGATTTTCCTGCAGGAGAAGAATGGAAGCGGGTTCTGCAGCTGCAGGTGCCCAGCAGGACCCAAAAGACGTTGTTGTTGTTATTATTGGTTATTATTTATATAGCGCCGACTTATTCCGCAGCGTTTTACTATAAGAGGGGAATATACCAAGTGATACAATAACAAAATTTAACAGGAACAATAGGTAGTTGAGGACCCTGCTCAAACGAGCTTACAATCTAGAGACATGTCAAATCATACTAAAATGGTTTCACTATTTACCTTTTAGACCATGGGTCGTTAACCTGTTCCCTACCGCGCACTAGTGGGCATTTCAGGATTCCAGGTGGGCGGTAGGGATTTCAGAGATTGGGTGGGCGGGAGAGCGAGTGCGAGCCGGCGGTACCTCTGCGCCTGGAAGAGCAATCCTGTTCTTCCGTCACCATTTGCGGCGGTTTGCACACGGGCCGGGGCTGCCACCCAAGGGGTCCATCGGGTGGCCCATGCTGTCAGGGCCACCTGATGGATGTGGATTGAGAGGAGGCCCGGTCAGCGTTGGGCGCTTTAACAGCGCGACCGGGTCCCCTGTTATTACATCACACTCTGGGAGGAAGTGACTGCGCGTCACTCCCCCCAGCTAACAAACAGACCACGCGGGAGGAAGACCAGGGAGTCCAATTAGGAACTCTGACTCCCATGCACCTGAGCCACCACCCCAGAGAAAGTCACCCTCCTGCACCTAAAAGGTAGGAAACTGGAGGGTGACTAAAATATTTTGTGTGTGTTTGTTTGTGTGTATGTGTCTTTGTATGTATGTCATGTGTGTATGTCGTGTGTGTGTGTCTTTGTATGTATGTTTTGTGTGTGTGTCTATCTGTATATATGTGTGTCTTGTCTTTGTGTGTATGTGTTGTGTGTGTGTGTGTGTCTTTGTATGTGTGTCTTGTGTTTGTCTGTATGTGTCTGTGTATGTCTTGTGTGTCTTTGTATCTGTACCTGTCTGTATGTATGTGTACATGTCTGTTTGTATGTATGTGTGTGTGTCTGTATGTGTTTCTGTATGTGTGCCTGTCTGTATGTCTGTCTGTATGTCTGCCTGTCTGTGTGTCTGTATGTGTGTCTGTATGTATGTGTGCCTGCATGTCTGTTTGTATGTATGTGTCTTTTTATGTGTGTGTATGAATGTATGTATGTGTGCCTGTCTGTTATAGTGGGCTACCTAGCTAAGCCTTCCTTCTGGGCATTGCTATAAGGAAAGTTAAAAAATATAAAAAAGGGATAAAAAAGGTGGGGAGGGGAATTGAGGAGGGAGATGAGCTGACGCACAGATGAGAAATCATATTATGCGCAAACAGAGAAGTCGTCTGATTATCACCGAAAGAGGAGACCTTTGTTTGTTCCTTACGAAAATCGAACCAGATATCAAATATTTAGTCTTGCAGCATCAACCTCAAGGATCTCATTAATCACTAGTAAAGGTAATTTCAATTTACTATATAGTTTTCCAATTAAACTTTATAAAGTTAAAAACATTATAAACATGCATTAAGTAGAAATAAAAAGATAAATGTACGTACATTTATTTTATTTTTTTAAAACACCCTCCTTTCTAAAAAATATTCCACACTTGCGCGAAAACTGGTGGGCGGTAAGGAAATGTTTCCATCAAGAAAGATGCGGTAGGTAGAAAAAGGTTGACTACCACTGTTTTAGACATTGCCACAGCACTCCTGGCACTAGAACCACTACAGCATGTTATTGTGGTTATCTACAGTCTTATTTATTTAGGATAAAATTACATTTAGGTTTATAGTGTTTGCGCATACCATGGCCTTTCCTTACTTTTTTTGCACCTTATGGTGCTTGGAATATGTTCTTGAGATTTCTGGAAGAACAGGATGCTCAATGTATTCTCTCCTTATGATTGAAGAGCTAATAAGATGGATTACAGAGTAGAAGGAGTGGGCCATGCTGTGTGACATCAATTATTATGATGTATATCTAGACCATACTCGTGGGTCTTCACACAAGTGTTTTATTTTAAATGTTTTAAAATGCCATAAAAAATACCTGTGTTCCATTAAGAAAGACTAGATGGAAGGGATTAAAAGACTGGGGAATGTTAGGCTCAGGGTTCACTGGCTAACATCCAGAGGGGTTTGGGATATTGTGAGGTATTTAAAGTCCTCTGAAAATTACAGAACATTTTGAGTAATTGGCCTTCTGAATTATAGTGTCTGAAAATATATAATGTTTTTATGTTGTCATAGAATCTATCCTTACTTATTTCTGAATTGGAGTTCAATTCCCTATATATTGAAGACTAATGCAAGTGCTGCCCATTTTATTATTTTTGGCAAGTTTCCAGAATCTGTTGGAGACCAAGTGTTTCACTCTGTGTCTACCTGTGGCAGTATATCCCTACTGGGACACTTGGGAGATGTCTCCATGCTAGAAATACACAGAGGGAGCATGTGTTGGACCCTGCAATATGGAAATTCAATTTAAGCATTCTGTTGACTAATTTAATGGGTCTTAAACTTTTTCTACACAAGTACCGCCAACAATATATGTTCTCTAAATAGGTACTCCTATTATTCTTCACTGAACAGGTTTTTCTCGCTCTCAAACATTACAGCTGACATTTTTCATCCTGGCCAGCACAGGTGACCTCTTGTGGTAAAGCCTGAAACTACACAACTGCAATGTAGGTTTCTTACATCATTTTTTTTAATGTATTTTTTTTTTTTTTGTCTCTTTTCTTTAGGTGGAAGAAAGACCAGAAAAAGACTTCTCAGAAAAGGTAATAAAACAGGCTTTATACATGCTATTTTAGATATTTAAGAATACAGTATTGTCAGAAGGCATACCCTTTTTCTGTGACTTGGTATATGGTATGCTATTGGTGGCCTCTTATGCCAAAGCGAGGAGACAAACTGCTGTTAAACAGTCATTCTATTTACTCACCATCCTTTTTGCAAATTACAGGGGTCCCGTCCTGTGTCAAGTTTGTCTGCCGCCACCCTTGCCTCTCTAGGTGGCACATCCTCCCGTAGGGGCAGCGGAGACACTTCCATATCTGTGGACACAGAAGCATCAATCAGAGAGATAAAGGTGAATGTATAAGTATGTTAAACTCTAAACACCACTTTGCTATTCTGATTATTTATTGGCCTTAAATACAAATTGATGTATGTGTAGCAGTTGTGGTATAAAATAATATTGTGACTTTTCCTGAACATTTCTTCAACACTTTCTTGATGTGGTGTGCAAGCTTTGATTTAAAATAAATAAATAATCCAGAGCCACAAGATGTGACCCAGTAGGCTGAAACCAGGTCCTATGGTTTGGATATTTGGCTTACATCTAATAATTGTATGTATTCTATAATGGGCCATATGTGCTGATTTTGTCTTTAATGAATCAATTGGCATCCTAAAGCCAACTGCATATTTTAAAAATTAAATAAGAACTTGATGAAAAAACTCATGTCTGACCCCAACATTTTGGTGTTCTATAGCTTCTGTGATTGTTTGCTAACTTAAAAGATTTGCCTTTTGGGTCACAAACCAAGACTTCTTCGCATTATAGAGGAACATTGGTAGTTCCTATCATAGATATTTCTATCAGAATCGTCTGATTGAAAAGATGTTTAAATTTGCAGGATATTGCTAAAGAAACTTATAGAAACATGGTCCGGAAATCTAACGTGACCGTGTGGCATGTTTTTATTTGCTTAATTGTCATTACGTCTCTTTTTTGTTAAAGCATAATCTATCAGATAAGCTGCCTGTGGGACATTTGAACACAGAATAAAACATGTTTTGCCTTGGCAATTCTCTCCTGTTGTGTTATTTCTACAAGAACCTATATATTTTTTCACTTCCTCTTTTATCCAGGCACTGCTTATTTAAAATGGTCTTTTATTTGTCTTGTCTCAAGGAAGCAGGTGTATGGTCATGTAAAACAAGACTTTGGTATATGTGTGGGGTTAGTGTGTGTTTATTGCTTTTTTCTTTTAAATATATTTTGGTTAACCTATTACTCTTTCTTTTCTGAGCACAGATCATTTGGTGCTACATTAAACTTGAAGTCACACTAAAATAATGTAAGCTAAGTTTACATTATTCATCAGAACATTAAAGCAAGACTCCAGCATCAAAAATAGATTTATTTTTCTTTAATGTTGGAATGTTTCTTTTTCATTTTAGATTTACCCACTTCCCGCTAGTTTTTAATTTAAAAAAAGAAAAAGTAAACCTGCTTATAATCCAGTGTTGAAACAGTCTCTCCATGCTGCAGCTCCAATACATCCCCAGGAGATATATTAAAATGCGTTGGGGACTCATTGTGCATGCACAGCAATAGCTGCACTCTGCCAGTAGAATGCTTCTTCTAGACAAGCATTAAATCCAGTGCTTCTCTATGAGAAGCACACATTACGGCATCAATGGTTGTTCAAAGAGAGTGAACAGAAAACAATTCCCGCTTTGTGGGTTGACAGGCGGGTTGGTGTAAGTAATGCATGAAAGTGTTGGTTTCTCTTAAAAAATACACTTTCATTAAATAAGACCAAGAGGACTTTTGGTTAACCCCTAAACTAGCAGTTCAGCAAATCTGAAGTCCTTTAAAATTGTGTGTTTTCCTAAATATATTTCTCTGATAAATTTAAAGCTACCTACCATTGCATGCACTATGCTAGTAGAATGAATCATATACCTACTCTTTGGTACTCCTTGTTGGTGACTCATTTGACTTAGGTGATGCTCTTTCTTCATTTTTAATTCGATTAACTTACAGGACATGAAGATGCAATTTTTAAAGAACGAACAAAATATTTTTTTCTTAAAAAATTATCCCAGTAATTATAATTCCTGAATCTAAAGTTATGTCACAGCTAAAGGTCTAACACCCCTCTTGATCCAGGGATGACAGCAGTTTAAATATTTACTATCAAGCAGGTGGTGCATCCAACAAAAGAAAATAGAATATAGAGTTGTTGCTACAACTTGAGAGCTTCCTTAAAGGGACACTGTACTCACTATAATCATTTCATCTCTTTGAATTGGTTATGATGCCTGGAATCTCCTGGCATTGTCTCTCCATACAATGTTAAACCGTTTTAGAGCTGTTTAACACTAAATAAGGGATCAAGGCCACCCACAGTCCGGCCTCTTCTGGAGGTGTGGTCAAAGCAGAGATAACACACTTCCTTGAAGTCATACCCATTCATACCATTAGTTGGAGCTCTGATAGGCTAAAAACAGACAGCTGACACTCTCAGACAATCATAGCTGCCCATTGCTGCTCATGCTAGTACTTCCTCATTCGCCAAAGCAGCACAGAGGGGAGGGGCTGCTGGGGACTCTAATTTAGCATTAAAACATAAAAATATGAAAAACTGTTTAGTGCTGAATGAAATTATGGAACTTGGAAACTCCGGACACTATAATCAGTTTAATGAAATGAAGCAGATACAGTGCCTACAGTGTCCCTTTAACTTTGTGGCACTTAGAGAACAAGAAACTTGTTGCCAATTTACGATATGTCACTTCATTTGTGTTCACTTTTATCCCTTTGTCAGGAGATCAGTGAGTTAAAGGAACAGATTGATGATGTAGAAGGACGATACATGCAAGGGCTAAAGGAGATGAAGGTACCAGTTTGTGGTGTGACACTAACCATGTGACTGGGTTTGTCCGAGCACTTTAGAGGCTAATTTACCTCATTCACACTCTCATAGGTGTGCAGAAGACTTATTTCTAAATTATACTCTGGAAACCTGGATTGATTCATAAACAATTGTGTTTTTGTGTATTTTTCTTTAAACTAATTGCCCATTTTTTCCAGGATTCTCTGGCAGAGGTGGAGGAAAAGTATAAGAGGTCCATGGTAGCAAATGCCCAGCTGGACAATGAGAAAACCTCTTTTATGTACCAAGTGGACACATTAAGGGAGGTTTTGCTGGAACTTGAAGAGGAGCTTGCGGAGTCCCGACGCCAGTATGATGATAAACATAAAGTGAGCAGAGAAATGCATTGGCGAATTGGATTTATATTTAGAGAAGGGGTTCCCAATTAATTTTTCCTGTGGAACCCTTTGACATAGTGTATCAACTGCTCGCCCCCCTCCCCCCCCCCCTTCAGAAAAAAAATAAAAATTGCGCCATTTTTTTTACGTGCCAATGTGTGTCAAGGTGTGTGTGTCTGTGTTTGTATGCACCAGTGTGTGTATCTCTGTGTGTGTGTATGTATGTATGTATCTAATACACACACACACACACGTGCACCCGTGGCACGCGCGCACACATACTCAGATACACACTGACACACACATCTTGACTCACAAATACACACACACACACACTCAGATACACACAGTGACATATACACACTGGCACATACACACACGCTGGAACATACACATACACACACTTAGATACACAGAGTGACACATACACACACATTGACACACAGATACTGGCACACTCAGACACACCTACTCTTTTACAGACACACATATACACGCTCACTGACCAGAACAGATACATTCTCACTGACAAACGCATACTTTCACACACTCACTGACAAGCACACATTCACTCTCACTGACAAACACACATATACTCTGACAGACACATAAACACATGCAAACTCCCTAACCGACACACATACAATTTATTTTTTTTTCTCTACATTTTACTCCACCTAGCCCAGTGGGTCCAGTGGGGCTGCTGGTGAGCGGTCCCTGAGGTTCAGTGGGGCTGCTGAGCGGCCGGCGTGTGGGTGGTGAGGAAGCAGTGATCTCCCTGCTCTGCTCTCTCGCGCACCTCTTAGTGATGCCGGAGGCAGAGTGACGTCATATCTCCGTCTCCAGCATCACTGCTGTGCGCGCGAGGGAGCTGAGCAGGGAGATCCCTCGCCGCTCACGGCCAATTAAAAAACTTTCGGCGGAACCCCAATTGGGAAACGCTGATTTAGAGTAATGCCTAGAAAGACACTCCAGTCACAGTCTAGGCACCATCACAACTTAGTGTTTCTCCAATTACCATGACTACTTAAGTCATTTGAACTGGTCGTGGTGCTTGGTTTTTGTATTTGCAGAGATTTTTGCCATGAAAAACTGAACAGATCGAGATTAATCTGTTTACTGCTGTAGGTGTAACTCCATCTCTGGCAGCATCATTGTTGTGCCATTAACGAGTCCGAGTGCATGTTGGACATCTGTCATCAATACGCACAGCATGCTGGAGACCGACGTACATGGGTTCACAGCTCCCCCTTGGTGCCACCCATGTTCTCCTCTCCCCTCCTGGAAGTGAATGGGAATGTCTTTAGTGGAAGAGTATTTGCTGCCAGGGAAACTTGGCGTTGGCCAGTAACTGTTCTCTTATCTGCCCCCTTTTCCCTTAGAATGCCATTGAAATACTATACAGATTATGGGAGGACAGTGTCTCAGTACCCAGTTCTGTTTTCTAAAAAGAATATGTGCATTGAATGCTATATTTATAACACATATGTGTTTGATTATGTGCCTCACATGGAAGCTTTGCGATTAGAGTTGTGTGTTTCATGCTACCATTGTTGGAACTGGTGTGCCTACAGACTTCTAAGAACCCAATCTTTTACATGTCTGCCAGGAGTGTGAACGTCAGAAGCATGAACAAAATGTCCTCCACTTCCAGCTGGCTGAGTTGAAGAATGCTTTGCAACAAAGGGAAGAGATGCTGACGGTGAGTTAAGAAATGCTTACTGCTTAGAGATGCAAATGTAAGTTATAAGTTTTAATTTTGTCATTTCCCAGAGTTCACATATCTAGTGCAGCAATCTTCCAGCCTATTCATTGACCCTGGTTCAGGAATTTAACATTTCTTGTGCTCAATGTCATCACAATATTTGTATTTCTGTGTACACTCTGTGCAGTCACCAGTTACATTTCCGGTATGCAGAGTAATTAATTAGTGAGCCCACTGTGCTTCTATTTACTAGCCGTGTGGATGCCATGTATACATGAATAATTTGTGCTCTCTTTGTAGTCCTGGGTTGGGTGAACTTTCACTTAATAATGCAAAAATTAAATTTCTTAATTTTCAGTGTAATTGCAGAGGGGATATTGACCATAGGCTGACATTACCATAACCACTACAATGTGCTGTAGTGCCTTTCTGGGAAACTGGGGAGAGATTATTTTCTAATGCTTGTACTATGTTAAATGCAGTTTGCTCTATTGTAAACAGTGTTCATGCCCTACTGTAGTATGAAATGTAATTGAGGTGTTGAAGTTTCTTAAATGTTATAAGCATTTCATATGATGTTCATTAAAAGGAGACTTTAGGGGAAATTCAAAGGGAATTAGAAATTTAAATTTAAAGTAGCTGAACTGAAAAAAATTCTGTAAGTCAACTATGCCCACAGTATGTGAAATTCACTTTAGTGAATAACTTTGATAAAAGGGATCCCAGCTATATTCTATGAACCTGTTGAAGAAAGCAAGGTACCTCGGCTGTGGCAAGGAATGACGATCACTGACTGCCTGACCTCACAGCAGTTAGTATTGTTAATTGGCTGGAGATGCTCATCCTCTCCTTGCAGTTTAATTAGCTGTTAATAATAAATAGCAAAGCAGACCTATATGCAACTTATTCTTGTTATTAAAGATTAAACTTGCATTTAAGAACAACTTTAAAGGGAAATCCTTAATCATTATTGGGGAAATTGCTATGCGAACCCTGCAGTTCAGTTCTCGACCTGTGGGGGCAACACAATATTCTCTTGGTAAGAGCAGGGACATTTTAGATGCAATCTGACCTCTACTTACCAAAACACGCCACCCTGCTGTGGCTGGTCTGATAATGCCATCCTCATTGTGCTTTAATAAAAACCTAGGGGATATTGAAGTCCTTGCAGTCTTTGTTAATTAGCTATCACTAGGAAATATAAATTGTTTTGTTCTGTATGATATTGCTTCTTCTCATTTTCTTACTTCTCTTCTTCACAAAGTTGTATTTATGTTAATTTCTTTATTTCTGTCTTCCCTTATTTTCTATCCTGATTTTTCCGGACTTCCTTTTTCATCCTGCCTCCCCTCAGGAGATACGACAGTTGCAGCAGAAGCAGGAACAGAGCGCCCGTGAAATCTGTGACTTGCAGGAGACTATAGAATGGAAGGATAAAAAAATAGGGGTAGGATAAAGTATGAGAAGGAAGAGTAGCTCATTAGTTCAGCCCTGTTCTACCTTGTAGTTTATCTGACCGTTGCTGAAGTTTTGACCACTGAAGAAGTTTTGACCACTGTTCAATATCAGTATAGCTGGGTGTAAACTGAATCAAGCCACCGTTCATCCCAAGTCAAACATATCAATGAATTTGATTTAAATTGCCACATTGGTATCATCACATCACTGTATCTCAGGTTCCATGTCTACAATACATTCTTTGAAGACTTTTTCAAGATCTCATTGACCCCAAGACTTGTCATAGAAGTTTTGTGTGTAATTGTAAAACTCTGGAGGATATTTCATTACTTTCTGTGGCAGAATGTCCTCAAACGTTGGATTCTGCCTTCTCTTCCATAATATTTAGAGAATATTTAGAGAGCAATCAATATCCTTAAGTACCAAATCTTTAAAAACCCTTTAATTTATTTTTGCTATAATGTGAGGATATACATGACTATACCTGACTCCCAAGGCAGTGAACGTCTATTTTCTGTATTATTAGGGACCTGAAATGTGAGGTTTTTATCTCCTTTTCACTTACTGCTAGTCTACTATAACTGTCTTCAGTCCCTGACTTGGCTTCTCCCATGCTTATTTTACCCCAATCTCTTTTCATGTTTCCGTCTCCACTGACCACCACTCTCTCCTTTTCTCTGGATAAGTGCAGGCTCTTGAGAGACAAAAGGAATTTTTTGACCCAGTACGTAGCGAGCGTGATGACCTCAGGGAAGAAGTGGCCCGACTCAAAGAGGAGTTAAAGGTACAGTGAGCGTGAGCCCCTACTATTAGCCAAAGTAATTCATTTGCCCTTTGTTCATTTATTAATTTCTAAAATGGCTTATCTTGTAGAAACATGGAGTAGCAGTAGAAGCAAGAAGCACCCCTAATGGAGATTCCTCATTAGAACCTCACATTAATGAGGATTGTGTAGACTCCCCTCTAAAGGGAGCATCTCTGGGTAAGTGATCATGTTCTCATTCTCTCTGTGGTGCTATTTTATTCTCTAGCCAGTTTCTCTCTGCTTAACTATACATATATCCTGCATACTTCTCTGGCTAATTTACTTCTACAGAATATGGAACTGCAATCCAACATAAGAGTTAGTAGAATTAAAGAGACACTCCAAAAAGATTCATCACATTCCTTTGATTGCATTATAGAGATTATGTATGAGAAAAATATCCCAATTCATTCTCTTCTCTGAAACTCTTAGGTGGCTTACCATGGGCTCAGAACCTCCTCCAGTGCTCATTCTGTAATTGACACTGGTTGAGATCTGTCAGTCAATCCTCATCCTTTTTTAAATTACTGGGTAGGCATGTATAATATCCATTGCAGGTATTCTCATGGGACTGTGTTATTTATACAAGCAGTTCTTTCAATTGACTGCCTTTTGCTTGAGGGAGTATGTGCAAGTTTTTCATTCACCCTAAAAAAAAATACATTCTGTGCAGATGTTCATGGAAAATCTACTAATATATGTTTCCTGGTAGGAACATGTTTACAGGAACACTATAGCATTAGGAATGCAAACCTGTATTTCTAACTCTATTGGTTCTTGCTAGTAGCATTGTGAAGCTAGTGTGCATGCATGGCAAATCTCTGCACTAATCAAATGGTCTCTAGAAGCGGCATTGGATTGAGAACAAAGTTGACTTGGTTCTCACAGGGAAGCGCCTCTGGTGGATGTCAGGAAGACCGTCACTAGAAGTGTGTTTAACCCTAGTGGAAATATTAAAAATTCTTCAAAACTGCAATGTTTTATAAAAACAAAAGGGCCTTTGCACCCAGACTACTTTGTTGAGATGATGTGGTCTGGGTGCATTCAGTGGCCCTTTAAAATATTTCCAAATAAGCAGATATCCAAAGTTTTCTGTAGTTTTTTTAGGAGTAATTAAGCAGAACCATTTTTCTTTCTGTTAATTCAAAATTCAAAAAAAATATAATAAATAATATTAAAGGATCATTTTAGGTACCATAACGGCTTAAGTCCATTGGACAGCCTATTCTATGTACCAGGATTATGATGCAAGGAGCGGCCTTGTCATTTTGTACCTCCACAGAGTGACTTATATCTGCAGAAATTTGCAGATTGTAAGACTGCCACTCTGCTGCTACCTGCTGTACAATGACTGATGTCAAAGGATCACATCAGTCACTGCCTCTCTTGTCACGGCAGTATAGATTAAGTTGGACAATAAAAAGTGTCAAAAGCTCATGTGATTTTCAAAATTGCAAACCACAGTGACCCTTTGGCACACTCTGGCTTGAATCAAGATTTGAAATCCAAGCTCATTGGGACCGACTCACAAGCACCAACCACAGACACATCTATGCACTTTGGATAGTTACATACTTTTGTTAGGACTGAACACAAAGCGTGCAGCATGGTCTGAAAAAAATTGTTTGATAAGCATGTATGTAGGGGAATTAACTCTCACACCACTTAAAACTTCTCATTAGAGTAAGTGCAACACAATGAAAAATATATCGAAAACTCTAACTATTTACACTATATACACATACATACAATACAGTCACAACACAATGTTCAGATCAACGTACATGATAAACAATGATATAACCTTCTAGATCAAGACCTTTTAATCAATATCTTTCCTCATCTTGTATGCAAATTTATTTACAGTGTGAATATAAATACATATAGCAGTTGCTTTGGTAATGGTTTGTTAGATACGGTATATTTAATCTCAGAAGGGAGGTTTGTAGACTTAATATTTAAACTGTTTAGAAGTCTGCATATGATATGAGGATAGTTATTGATTAAAATATCCCCTTTATAGGTTACTATGTCACCTTTTATGATGTACGTTGGTGTGACAATTGAGTTGTAAATGTGTTATTTGTATATAGCAGGTAACTATATTTTGATATATATATTACCTTCTGTTGCATGACAGCACCATGCAGTCACACCTGAAGTGGTTAATTTCACTTGCACTTATGAGAAGTTAGGTCATGTGAGGATTAGCTGAATTTGTGTAGTATTTCTATTCTATTTCAGACAGTGCTGCCTGATGTGTGTTCAGTCTTAAGCATGTAACTATACGAAATGCATAGATATGTCTGCATTTTATCACCGTGCACATATGAGCCAGTCATGAGTGTGGATTGCAAGTTTGTGAAAATTAGAATACCCATATGTGGGTCGATCAAAAACATAGAAATTTGAATGTATTGCTTAGCATCTTCAAGTTCATCCAGAATACTGTGAGTTGTTATATTCACGCTCATTTGATCCTTATTGATACATCCATTTTTTAATGGATTGTATTTGGACACGTTGTCCTAGTCCTCTGGCAAAGAGTTTCATACTATGCAGGTTTTCTTATTATAGGAGGCAAAACTGAATTTGAGAATTGCATATTTTCAGTTCAGATCATGAACAAGACTCCCTTGATAGCCCAAGAAGCCATTACTAAATTACTCTGCAAAATTTCAAACCTCTCTGCAAATTCCTAAATTAACAATATCCATTTCCAGTTCTTTGCATTCTCGATCTGCTTTGCTTGAATTTTTTCTTTTCAGCGGCCCTTTAGGCTTTTTGGCAAATGGTGTAATTTCTCTTGCATTTAAACTATTTGCTTTCCCATCTGAACTTCTACAGCCGAAACAATTCATTCCTTTATGTTTCTGTCCCTCTCTCTGAGCTATATTGGGGAGGTGGGTTGAGCTTTCTCGTAAGCCTTCAATTACTGTCCATGGTCTTTTAGGAAATACCCAGAAAACAGAGGTGAAAAAGGAGGAGATATCTATCGCAAGTCAGGGTTCTACATCTGGTACAGAGAAGGACAGTAACGAAGTACAAGAAAATGTGCGAGAAAATGTATCCCTGCATGCCATGTCAGGCGAAGCCATTAAAGAAAACAATGACAAAGAAATGGCTAATACTAAATGTCAAGAGTTAGAGACAGTGGTTAGTGGTAATTGTATAATCGATAACTTACAGGCTAATTCTAATCTGCAACAGGAGGCATCTCAGATTTGTTTAAAAGAAACTACCAGTGATGGTGAAGATGAAATAGTGGAGGAAGATATAGGTAAGGATGATATGATTTTAGATAAAAATGTCACAGAGGTTGATGGGGAACTAGCCCAAAATCCAAGAAATGTTAGTCCAACAGGAAGTGAGGTCTTCCAGGATGCATTGGATTTTGTTGCACAGACCCCTAACCTATCTGCTGGCCTTCAGGAAGCATCCTTTTTTAAAACTTGTACAGGTGGGGATAAGGAAAGTCAAAGCAGTCAACAAGAGTCGACTTTGGAGGAAAGCAGCACATGTAATGTGGAAAGCTCTTCCAGGGAAGGAGATATTTTCCCAGAAATAGTTAATACTCTAGAAAGTAAGCCTGAGGTTCCCCCAGTTCAAGATGAAGAAGATCTTGCTAAGACTAAGGGCTATAACGAAAATAAGAGGCAAGAAAATGCCACGAGCGATAGTGTGGATAATAGTTTGACAGAGGAAATTAAAGAGAGCACCATAACATCAAGCAGACACAATGAGGCCTGTGAAAAAAATACAGGAGATGAAGAAGCCACCACATGCCAATCATCAGCAGTGGAACAGGAACCAGTAAAAGAATTTGACAATAAAGACAAAGTGGATTCTGAGCCTACTGAAATCCAGCATGAAAACATACCAAAGGAAGAAGAAATGAAAATACCTGGGATTCAGAAAACCACAGACGAACAATTAACTTTGTCAAAAAGTGAAACTGTAGATGCTGAACTAAAAGAACAGGAAATTACTGGAGAAGAGATTGTAAACTCTGCTGTAAATGACAAACTTTTGGCTCAGGACAAGACCTCACTCATTAAGCAAACACCACAGGATAAAGCTGCACATTTAGATGAGATTGAGGCACACACTGATGTAAGGGATGTGGTGACGTGCATGCAGAATCAGTCTGATGGAGTAAAAGAAACTGAAGATGTCCCATTTTGTCCTGATTTAGAATGCAATACAGAGAATCCTACGGAGAAGGAGGATGAAACTGTTGGCGTAGGGGACTTTGGGATGAAACAAAACACACCTGATGATGATTTAGAGCCAGATGATAATTGCAAGAAACAAATCAATAGTACACAGAGCACAGATGAAAATCAAAGTGAAACGACGCAAAGCGAATCATTAAGTAGTGAGGAAGAATCTTCACAAGAAGTTGAAGATTCCGACGAAAATGAAAATCATTCAGCACCAAATGAGAAGTACCCAGGAGAACGTGAAATGCCCAGAACTCCAATAGGATCATCTGTAGACAGAGCATCTAGCAGTGAAGATGTGCGACTGGAAGATGGTGCAGAAAAGACCGTAAAGAGGGGGAAAGGCAAAAACAAGGAGGACTGTTTGCTGTCCTAAATGCTTAGATTTCTATACCACATCATACTGTGCAGATGCTCACTGGGAAACAGTTGGAGATCTTCCACAGGTTATTATTGCACTGCTGCCTTACGTCTTTTGCTGTTAGGGGTAGCCGCATCTCTTGCAGTGATGGTGTTAAATGGCAGAAAAGCCTTGCATCACACAAATACCAACCCCCCTCACCCCCCATCCTGGTCACTTATAGCTTCAAATCATTGTAGAATAAACTAGAAAAGCTACAATTTCTAGGGAAATTGTGTGAAGTGTTCTTGCCTCCACCAGTAGTCTACAACTGGAGTGGGCATAGTAACTGTTATTATTTATTTATATAGCACATTTAATTGCAGCGTTGTTTCCCAAAGTGCTTCACAGTTACATTAAAACATACATTTATAAAAACATTAGCAGGTGTACAAAAGGCCCTGTGTATGACATCACTTGCAGCCTGGCACAGGTCAGAGTATTTTGACTGTTGCCATCTTCAAACGGTTGTATTTTAAAAACTATAAATCCTACAGCGAAGAGCTTTATATTGTGAGAATCACAAGACCCAGACCTACATTTTGCATAGTATGTCTCTGAAGTATTAGAATTGAAGGCACAGTCGCAGTTTAGAAATTGCCCTTCAAGTTTGAGCTGGCTAGAGTGAAGTTTCAATGAATGTCAATGGACGGCGTGAGTTGCAAACAAATGGTCATATTGTTAAAACTATCAGCACTATGGCTTAGCCGTGGACATTTTTAGTGGCAGCAGGGGTAGCTGAACGTTTTGATATAAGATTTGTGTAGGTGGGCCTGAAAATGAGGGAGTGGTGGCAGTTTAGAAATCATGTCCTGATTTTTCAGCTTTTGTCAGCTCCCACTCTAGTTTTGAACATTTTGCCATTCATTCCTATGGGACCAATTTCGCCACAAGAACGACGATATTCCGTGAACCATTCGGTGAAACGTTCCACAAAGTAATAGCAATCCAATCGGGAACAATCCGCACGTTTCGGTATATTACTGTCTATGTATTGTAAAAACTGTGGGAGGACCTAGGGTGGTAAATTTGGCTATAATAATAATAATAATATATATGTGAGATAACAGTAAGATGTCTTGCTATGCAAGAACACTTAGATTACTCTGCATGATTCTTCATGAAGAAAGGGGCACGTCTAGTTGAATTACAAAATAATCATTGAATCAAATGTCCATAAGAACAAGAAGTGTTTCTGGAGTCAAGCGTATTCTGCAAAAGATAAAATTCTTAATAAACAAAAGTGGTAAAACTTGCAGTTTTCAGACTGCACCCCATTCTAATGGTTTTTGCATCACTGCCATGCAGTTTAGCCCAGGTTCTGTAAAAATGTCATCTTAAAGTGATTCAGTTGGTAATGTCCCAAAATACTTGGTGCGTGGTGCTGTGCTACAGGACATTGAGCAGTATCGCTATGCTCCTTTAGAAGACACATTCCCTTGAACGGTTTTAGAATATGTTTATAAAATATTACCGAAGTCTCTGATGGTTGGGATTACTTTTTCTGTTCCTGCTATACAAGATAAAGGAGACTTGGTTCCCTAATGTGAGGCTTTTCTTAATTTCTTGCCCATTTTATTTCTAGTGCACTGTTTTTGTAAAGCAATGTGTATTCTGTGTAAAAAGGGGGGAAAAAAGGATGGGTCTCTCTTTCCCTTCTTTGTCCTAAGATTACTTGTTAGTTAGATTTTTTTTTTTATTATTATTAAGATGCTCGCTTTAAAATCATGGATAATTGATGATTTAATATACCCTCCCCTGCGAGCATTTATGTTTTACATGTTGGCAACATGAAGTATTTTTTAGTTTATAATTCTTTATTTGGAAGAACGATAAAGCAATACAGTGACATGCTTTCAGTTTACAGAATTAATACAATGTTCAGTAGTATCATCATGGAACCTATTAAACATAGATGTTTACACACACTATTGATGTACTTGCTCACAAATCATCAACTTCACCTGAATGCTGAGACTCTTAAAAATCAGCCTATAAAATAGAAGTACATGAAACAAAACAAAAAGATTATACAGCACATGTCATTTAAACCCCAAATACAAATAAATAGAAATTGATATAAATTCACTGACTGTAAAATCTATCAATAAACTACTTTTTTAAGCCTGGAAACCTATGCCTTAAGTATACATTCCAAAGACTCAAAGTCTGATTTTTACCTAGTCATTATGTGTGCTGGCAATTCTTTTTTCTGTGTGTTTTTTTTTTTTTTTTTTTCAAATGTCCAACGTGAAATATTTATGCAACGTTCAATTAGAACTTTCCATGTTTTAAGAATAGTGGATGGGAGATATGTTCCGATATGTGCACTGTGTTTCTCAAAATATTTCTTGCACTGAATATTTAATTACGTTAAAACTGAGAATGTTTTATTTTGAACTATAGACACAGCATGACGTCCATATTATGACACCGCTACCACTTTATTTGTACCATCTCATACATGGTAACACACCTGGAAATATTTTAGTTATCTCTTTGTATGGTATAAATACTGTTTCCAGAGCATAAATTCTGTGTATAAAATAGTATCTGGTATTCCTACTGGCTTAATGATCACAGTTGTGCAACAGAGGCTGCCTATCTCAAAGTTTTTTTTTGTTTTTTTTTCTTATTTTTTTATTTTTATTTTTTTTACTTTTTCATTCAACAATGATCTCTATGCACTGCAAGCACATATTCAATATAAAACATGCTTTGTTTTCAAATGAAAAATTAACGTATTTATATATAGCCAGTGTGCTTGTTACAAAGAATCCGCTGCTACAAGGAAGAGGAATATTTAAAAGTTAAAAATATATTAATATAGAGAAGATGGTTTGCGTACTTAAAGCTGTATATAATGGAAATAAACGTTTTATTCTTTTGAAGTTTATTGGTCTTCTATTTTGCTGGTGAATAAATGTGTATATATAATATTTATGTGGGTGTATGAGAACTTGAACATATATATATTCTAATGAAGCTTGGCTGTTTTACTAGTGGAGAGAAAATGTTTAAATTTAGAAGTAAAAAAATAAATAAATTTGCAAGTACCCCGAAGGTATAGTACATGATAGGAGAAAAAAAAGCAGTTGTGTTGAAAGTGACAATTTAATCATCTGTATTTTAAAAGTGTGAACTCACACTCAAGATCAAGATGTATTTCACAATTTGATCCAGAAATAACAGTAAGCTTCTATGATGCTGCTCTTAGTCAATTTATATCATTATATGTAAAGACAATATTAAGAATGGATGAGCTCAGTATCATTAAATATGGATTCGGCCAAGATTAAACCATATCTGCAAAATATAATTTTGTATTTCCTGCATCTGTTGTGCATGGTACCCCATTTATATAATATTTATTTTAATTTCATACAGATTTTCATCTAAAATATTCCTGAATGATGGCCTTAAAAGAACAATTATACTATAATCTCTCTTGTGGAAGTGATAATTTTATTTGAAAATTAGTTTTGGAAAAGTAGAATAAATTGGGAATATGAAGACACACTTTGCACATATTAAAGTACTTAGACAAACATGTTAATTGTGTAATACAGCAGAATGATGTTCTTGAACTAGAGGTGTTGTGCATAAAGTGACACTAAAGTCACCCAGCCAACTTCATCTCACTGAAGTGGTCAGGATGCAGAGGTCAGTTATATTAACCTGCTATGTAAGACGTTGCAGGTTTTTAGGTACTGCTATGTTTATTACAGGGTTAAATCCACCTCTAGTGGCAATCTTCCTGACAGCCACTAGAGGCGATTCCACAGAGTTAACCAAGTAAAACTTGGTCAGGTCACGTGGAAGCTCATAGGAAAGCATGGGAAAGCTTGCTTATTTATGCTGCGCTCCCTGTACATGTGCATCAGGTCCCAAATGCTCCTTATAGATTTGGCCATCATGAAGGAAGCCATGCCTCTTCAATGACATAGGAGGATGGAGTCGCTACGCTGGAAAGAGGTAAACGTTTGATTTTTATGGCACAGGTGGTTCTATACGATTATAGAACTAAGGATAGATGCACTAAATGATACTTAACATGCAGTGTTCGGTACATATGTCTTTACATTTGATAGAAGATATTTGAATGTTGAGAAGGGCACACGTCAGATTTCTTTATAAAACCAAAGTTTTGAGCCTTGTGAAGCGCTAAAATTTGATTTGGGTCTCGGCCTAGGTAAAAATACTACTTTTAACCCCTGACCTTTCAAACATGAAATTAGATAATTTGGGGGTGGGGATACAATATGGGTGAAAAAGGGGTTGGACATTTTTAAATTATTTCATTTTTTTTTGTTTTTGCCAAATGGGACAGAATGTTTCAGGGTTCTTTAAATGAAAACAACATTAATTTGTAGTAGCCTGGATTCTGCCCATGTTCTAAGATACTTTAAATGAATAGCCACATTTTTATTTTCACACAAATTAATACAAAGCTCTTGAATAGTCCCTTTTATTTATCTGAAAGCTAGAGTTTAGAAACACGCCCTCGCCCCTAGTGTGGGACTGATACCGGTATGATGTATATTATTAGGCGGCACTCTTTTGCTTTGTATGGAACTATCCCCACCCTGCTCTTTACTCCATGTTATTAAATTCTATTTAAACACCTACATGTTCAGCTTTATATGCATGGGAAGCACAGGAATGAAAACCTTTACTATTGTTCTCTATTCCGAATATATAATGTACATTAGATTTTTATCTGATGTCATTTTCGGTAAAATAAAAATGTAATTTGATCTCATCTTAGGAAAATTATAATTTAAACGGAAAACTCATGCATTTTACAAGACCTGCATTGCCAGCTTTGAGGACTCTTGAATCACATGTATTCTGGCTAGTGGTTATATAATGTTTATTCCACAGACTCACTGTCCATTGATCTGTCTAGAATACCTTATTTTTTTTTCATTTCCCATCACAATTTTTTACACATCCTTGATCAATTTGTCACTCTTGTTGGCTGTTGACAGATGGATAGTTATGTAACTGCTTTTACCTGAGGGATTTTTTTCCCCTTTACTACATATTACAAAAGAGGCAGGTGGAAGAACATTTTTTTTTTTTTTTTTTTTCAAATTTTAAATTGTAATATTTATTTGGATACTGATATCCGATATGTATCATGTTTGTGGCCACATAATTGGTTTTCCTTGCTTTTTCTCTTTCTGTTTTGGTCAATTCTCTATATCTTTTTTTCTATCTCCTCCTCTGCTCTTCTTTCTCGAAGACATCAGGTTGAAGAAGCTGCTGGATGAAAGGGAGTCCTTTCTAGACCAGGTAAAGATGATGTGACTGATGCAGAATAGAATGTGTCAATCACCAAGTACAAAACTGTTAAAATATATTGTACGATGCATGCATTTATTGCATGTGCATAACATGTGTTATCAGATGTGTAGTTTATGGAGAGGGAAACTGGTGTGATCATGGAAATTAAAACCTATATACCGCACATTACAAATATACAAAATTGAACATTTCTACAGAAGTGGTAGATTCCATGACCTGTACCATTTTAAAGAGCAAAAGCTGCTACTGGTCTTTCAGAGCGTAAGGAAATATACACATAAGATAGTAAAAAAAATTTAGTCCAGAACTGGAAATATATATTTTGGTCTAATGTTTGAAATGTACTTACATTTACTTTACAATTCTGACCATTAGATTGTGATCTATGCCAAAATGTAAGATTAACATTCTACACCGTGGGTAGTTAGTAGGCAGATCCACTGCTGTATTACAATTTAAGCTCCTATGATGCTCTATCTGCCATCCTTAAAGTGACACTATACTGTTCGGAATACAAATCTTCATCAGAAAATCCTATAGTATCACGGTACCGATCTATTTCCAGGCCCTTCACCTGTGTGCACAGCAAAATATTTTAAGTAAATTAACTGATCTTTTTGTTTAGCACAGTCTCCCTCAGCGGTGCCCCACATTCCTCCTCATGTGATATCACAGAGAAGCATTGGGAACCATAGGTGCATACGAGGCAAACACAATGATCCGCCAATGATACTGTCTTAGAGAGTCTTTGCATGCAATGATAAAAGCAGGGATGTAACAGAGCGCTTGTAGCTGTTGCTTGAAGCTTTCTGGCTATTAATGTGGTTTGAGGCCACTAATAAGAGGGGGACTACCGTAGACACTGTAACAATTTCAATTAGGTGTTTTTTATAGTAAGTAAGTTGGGTAGATCTTCAGTTGTTACTTTTACTAGCCGATTGGTGTCCCCTCTATGCATTAACACAAAAGTAATTGCCATCTATATGTAATGTGATGACCGTTTTAAAGCAAATGTTGGTGGAAGAAAAAGAACTTGCTAGGATTTAGTGAATGTGCATGTTTAGGTCTTCTCCAGATGCATTTATTTAATTTTTGTCAATAATTTTTATTGAGGCATATGCAAATCGTACATTACAGACAAGAATACGTTGAAGTCAAAACAAGAAATTGGTCATACTCTGGTAGATAGAGTAAGAATACCTAATTTAAAGTAAAGAGATTAGCAACTGAGGTATAGGTGAGCCACACAGTACAAACAGTAATTAGTAAAAGGACTATTCTGTACCATTCAGTATTATAGAGCGCAGCAACACCTCAATGTAAGTTAAACAAAATATTAAATTCCAAGAAAACACAAAGCATTAGTTCACCAATTATTTAGTGCACTTATCAGGCATTTTGTGGTAGAACCCTGGTGGCTCCAACAAGTGTGATTAACTTGATGAAATAAAAAAAAAGGGCTCTTGTGTATGCATTCAATAAGAAAACAAGAGAGATTAAACGATAAGGATATCAAAGCAAAACAAAGTATATCAAAATTGTGTTCGGCCTGAATAGCTAGGGAATTACTACAATGGGTATTAACCAATTAGGAGCTAAAACACTCCAGTCCCGTCCCGTGCTTTCAACTGATGCCAAGCCGAACAGCCATTCTCTTAAACAGGAAAAACAGATCATGTGGGACCAACATGAATGTGCCTGGGTATGTCAATAAGGGAGGCAGATAACACCAGTGGCCCTACAGCTTTCAGGACAAGCATAAACACTAGTCCATCCAAGCCAGACATTCCTGACCCTAGATCTGCTTTCGAGATAGGACCAGGGTTGATGTGGCTTTCTACAATTTCATAGGGGATGATGGTGGTGGTGTTGGTTAAATTCTAATGGTGCTCGCTGATTGAAGTGAGACAGTTGTTTTGGCCCACTGACAGATACACATGATGTCTGACGCCAGGCAACCATCCAGGCCACCTACGATTCTATTGGGTTAATGAGTGATAATTGACAGATTTGTGGGAGTATATTAGTTCCTTCAACCTCTCCATCCTACTGAAATAAACAAACAAAAGATCAAAGTCTTGTAATAGGCTGCAAGAATTCACATCAGACCTGCCAAAATCTCAAGCAGTTGCCACGTGGTGCACAGCCGCCATCTTGGGAAAAGCTAGCAAGTGTCATTTCAGGCAATGAGGCTGAGATACAGAGTCTTTCCTGTATTGAGCTTGGCAAGAATGAAAGCTTTGTTGGACTGGGATAACCCCTTCCCCCAGATGACATGGCTTGCACTTGTAGGGTGAGAGATGAGCTGCTTCACTTGCCCCACTAGGCCATGTATGGAAAGTCCAAGATGTCGAGGCAAGCCATCAAATTCAGGCTTAACAGGTAATACCAGGAATTCAGATGGATAAACCTCCCTGAAATGATTGAATTAAGCCACAGGACTGTTTTACAAGACTATAATTCCGGAAAACCTCAGGAGCTCATGTTGTGTGTCTGGCTTGCTTGACCCCGCCCTTGAGGGCTCCTCCAGATTCATTGGCCTAGCTCCTGTTACTGTCATGCACTTCATAAAGACAGACTCATACAAGTGACTAAAAGTAGTGGCCAAGTGTAATTATATTATTTAGGCAAAATGTGGCAATGAGCAGAGTTTCTAATACCACATTCTACAATATCTTTTCTGCAGTTGCTCAATATGGCTGCTGAAAACAGGCATATTGTTTGGCTGTGTGTGATAGAGGTCTATAGGCTCTCAATGCATGTGTAAGACCATTTCAAAAGATCCTCTGGTCTTCAGGAATCTTCCATATACCCCCATTGTATACTTTTACGAGTGTGCAAGAGTACCGTAGTGATGCAGCTGGCAGCAAATGAAACCACGAAGAGCTGAAGATCTAAAGGAAAGATTATGATCCCCCAAGGAGCGAGAGGTGCAGGTAATTTCATATTTAGAAAACAAGAATGTGGAAAAAATTAAATAAAACTTTAAAATATCACATTTATGTCACTTACAAGTGGCATCTATTACTATGCAAATTTCCTTACAAAATATCTATAAAATTGCACCATATAAGTTGCTTGATAATTAGGTAAAGAAATTATATTTTTGCTAAGAAAGAAGTGTAGTTTCAAAGCCCCAAAATTAGTAAAATATGCATAAGAAAAAAGGAATCTATGTATAAATATGCAAAAATTTATTTATTATACACTAACTATAATTCATGCAAATAGAAAAAGAACCACTGTTACTATCAAATGCAAATTGATGATCTCTCCATAAAGTCATCTATAATACACATAGCAAAAATTCATAATATATACACATCTCAGACTATTTACAACTATATACAGCCCATGAATCCCATATGTGTGGAGTTGGGAGTTCTTAAGTATTCAGGTGGATCCACCACTCAGTTGCTGTGATATCGAGTAAACAATGGTGAAAAAATAATGAAAAAATAAATTACAAAATATAAGTGGACAAAAAATGGGGGAAAAAAATCTAATTTTTTTCTTTTCCTTTCTTTCTTTTTCTTTTTTTTTTTCTCTGAATTTTGACAGGAGCAGCCCAGGTAGAAAGAATGAACAAACACGTAGTCAGGGAAAACCAGAGTTCGGAGCAGGCAGCACAGGTTCACGGACGATAAAACTAGCGGAGGGTCAAATTCCAGATAATCCGACAGGGCACATTTAGGCACACTGAAGTTAACACCACTTCAGTGTAAGTGAGCACCGGATACATGTTGCGTTGAGGTTTTATAGGTGAGAGGCTCACACCTCTCCCACTCCATTGGTTAACTGATGTCTACCCATTAGGTCTCCTGCCCTTTTAAAGGCTGTTCTCTAGGTGTGCTTATGCTATCGCCCGTGACATCCTGGATTTCTGCAGTTGCCATAGGGAGGTACGAAGAGCTGTACTGCTGCAGAACAGGGTCAGGATGCCATTCTTTTGGAATATGTAATTTCTTGAACTTCATATTCTGGTTCATAATCGTGATGGGATCAGGTGGTGGTACGTTTTTGGTAGGGAAAAGTGTTTTCTTTGGCAGGTTTATTTAGTGAAATATGGAAGGAAGGATGAATACGATACTGGTGTGGCAGGTCTAATCATACTACAACAGGCAAAACCAGCTTGGAAATGCAAAGAGCCTAATTTTTGGGTTGGACAGGACAAGATGTTTCATGGATAACCAAACATCTTTTTGTAGGATTGTTGACTTTATTGCAAAGTCTGTTGGGTTTGTGGAAAACCGTGTGTCAGCTGTTGAAAATGTGTAGTGACACCTGGAACTGGTGTAAGTGTAGGAAGAGTATTTGGCTGAAATCAAGAGTTTAATATGAAAAGAGAACTGTGAGTGGAATCCTGTTGCTTGGAGTTGTAAGCTAACTCTGTTGTGGAGAGTCTTTCTAATCAGATTGCAGATGGGTACAGTAGCAGTCGTAATTTGGCTCCAGGGTCTGGAGGACACAAGTAAGTGTTGTAGTAAGCCAGCTGTTTTGGATGTATAACCTTTTGCATGAGCACAAGTGGTACATGAACCAACATAATCTTTGTTGAAGAGAGGGCCACCAGAATTGTCGATGAATACTTTGAAGTGTTTTTCTTTGTCCCACATGATCAGCCAAGGAAGAATCATGAAAGTGGTAGAATACCTTCAGACGAGTTGTTTCTTCCATGTGACAAAGGATAACCTTTAGATACCGTGGGAAGTCTGTTGGGAGTTACAGTATTATAGATCTCTTATAAGATATGAGACTGACGAAATAATGGTTCTGTAAAATGGTTTAATCCTATGTGGATTTTTGATTGTCAGTAGTGTATATTTTAGAGAGCATCTGCCTTTTGATTTTTCCGGGACGGTAGGTGACATGAAATGAAAAACAAAAGAAAAATGCCCACATTGCTGACTGGGATTTAAACGTTTGGCGGTTCAGACATATTTAAGGTTTTTATGGTCGGTATACATAGTTATAGGGAATTTAGCTCCTTCTGGTAGATGCTCCCATTCTTTGGTTGCCTTTTTAATGGCCAATAATTCTTTATCCCCTACATTGTAATTGGATTATGTGTCAGTCAATTTGTGAGAGTAGAAGGCTAAGGAGTGTAACAATCTGATTGAGATGTCTCTCTTTGTGTTAATACTACCCCCATAGCTCAGTCGTATGCATCAACTTCCAGAAAATAAGGTTTATCTAAATCTGGCAAATTAAAGTGGGTAAAGTAGTGAATAGAAGTTTAAGATTGTCAAATGCTTTTTCTGCCTTTGTAATCCAGTTCCATCTCTCCTCTTTCTTTGTGAGGTGAGTGAGAGGTTGTATGACTGAAGAGAAGTTACAGATAGAGTTCAGATAAAAATGAGTAAATCCCACGAATCACTGGATTTGTTTCTTCTTCTGGGGTATGGGCTATATAAGGATAGTGGCCACTTTTTAGGGATCCACCTCCACTTTGCCTGGTTTGATGATGGAAGCCAAAAATTCTACACATTCGGTTTCAAATCGAGAAATGTATATTTTCAAATATAGATTGTATTTTCGTAAACGTGTCGACACTTCTATTACATGGAGGCAGAGCCACCGTCAGGGCATGACAACCATGATGGTTGTTATGGGCCCGGCAGTCCTGGGGGGCCCGGACTGCTCTGGGAATCCCAGCCCCCACATTCCTTATGTGCACTTATATGTAGCGTTTAATACTATATATTTGTGCACTGCTGGCCCCCAGCAACCTGTTCATGGCAGAGGGGTCCTAGCACATTCGGTCTTCACAGCCCAGCAGCTCTCTGTCTGTAACTATCGCGAGCTGCAGTTGTCAGAGCATTGCCACGGGTTACCATGGCAACGCTCCACGCGTCACACAATACACAAAAATGACTTTTATTCCCATGTAGCCGTAACACACAGACACACACTATACACACACTACATTCACTATGCACACGCTTTAGTTACTATACACACTACATCCTTACACAAACACACACTCTGCAGTCACTACGCACACTACATGCCTACACAAACACACACTATGAATTCACTACACAAATACACGCTCTGCTGTCACTATACAGACTCTACATTCACTATACCTACTCTGCAATCTCTATACCAACACTACACACACACTCTGCAGTCACTATACACACAACACATCCACTACACAAACACACTCTGCAGTCACTATACACACACTACATCCACTACACAAACACACTCTGCAGTCACTATACACACAAACACTACATACATTACACACATACAATCTGCATCCACTATAGACAGTGCATCCATGACACACACTACACACACACCACATTCAGTACACACACATATTTCACCCTTGTGGGCGGATGCAGGATAGGCCCTGTGGGTGGATTTGGGGGCAGGCCACAGGGGCCCAGACCTTGATCTGTCTGGGGCACCAAAATTTATGTTGGCAGCCCTGCATGGAGGAGGTGAGTATGTAGGTCTGGAGAGAAATTTCATATATCATCCAAATAAATGACCATGTATAAGTCAAGGAGTTCACGGAATATATCATTGAGAAAGTGTTAAAAGGAGGTAAAAACATTACAGAGCCCATAGGACATGAAGAGATATCCATAGTGACCATAGAGAGAGAAATGCTCACGGACTCATTGTAAGTACCTCTTAGATCCAGGTAGTTATTCTTGATGGTTATGTGATTGAGTTCTCTATAGCCAACATAGTGACGTAAAGTGACATCCTTTTTTCAAACAACAAAAAAACTCCAGCCCCAGCATGGAAAGTGGAAGGTCTGATCAGACCAAAAGGAATAGGAGCTCATTGCAATTAGACAATTGGGCAATCATATAAGACATCTGCAATCCGTTTCATTCCGAATGCAAATTCGGCAGAATGTCAGACATTCGGATGCTTGCGAATGTCGGAAGTGCCGAAGTGCTTCGGATTTCTGAAAAGTGGAAAAACGAGGGTTACGGGTAGGGTTAAGAGTTGGTGTAGGGGTAGGGGTAGTGGTTTGAGTAGGATTAGGGTAGTGTAACCCTACCCCTAAACCTACCCCTACTCCTAAACTACCCCTAATCCTACTCCTAAACCAACCCTACCCCTTCATTACCCCTACCCATGGGCATCCGCAGAACTTTTTCCGGGGGAGGAGGAGGGGGGGCATAATTGTATTGACATCCATGCTTGGTCCCTTTTTGACAGTGTCTTGAAAGGGAACGGGCATAGTCATTATCACATAAAGCCAGGGTGAATAGCGATTTCACAACTATGGTGTCAGGAATACATGTTTGTATTCTTGACACTATAATGTTCCTTTAAGCAAATTAAAGGAACATTCTGGTCGCCATAACAACTTCATCTAAATGAAAATGCTATGATGCCAGGAAGCCCCTGGGTGCTTTCTTTCTTTTAAGGGGTTAAACCGCTCTCAAATGGTTTAACCCCAAAGGCTCCCTTCAGCTCCAGATCTTCAGGTCGCTCGTGGTATTTGGCTTCTGAAGTGTCAGGAAGTGCAGATTGATGTCAGGCATGTGTGCTGCAGATTGGCTAGAGTGGTCAGTGGTCTAAGCCAATCTTTGGTTACCAGTTCATAAAAAATGTTTTACTTTATGAATGGGGAGCTACTGATTGGCTTAGAGTGCCAGCTGACCTTTTTACATTTTTACCTTTTGCTCCTTTCTCTTTCTGATCCCTTTCTGTTCCTTCTCCTACTTTACCTTTGTGATCTTTGTTGTCCCTTTCTGCTCCTGGTTACCCTTTTCTGCTCCTTCTCCTACTTTACCTTTGTGCTCCTTCTGTCCCTTTCTGCTCTTTGCAGACCTTTCCTTCTTCTTGCAGACTCTTCCTGCTAATTTCTGCTCCTTCTTCTACTTTACGTTTGTGCTCCTTATCCCCCTTCCAGCTCATTGTTGACCCTTTCTGCTCCTTGATGTCCCTTCCTGCTCATTTCTGTTCCTTCTCCTACTTTACCTTTGTGCCCCTTCTGTCCCTCCCTGCTCGTTGCTGCCCTTTCGAGGTCCTTGATGACCCTTTCTGCTCCTTCTACTTTACCTTTGTGCTGCTTTACCTTAATTCTCCTTGCTGACCCTTTATTCCTCTTGCTGACCCTTCCTGCTCCTTGCTGACCCTTCCTGCTCATTTCTGTTCCTTTGTACTCCTTCTAATTTACCTTTTGTGCTCCTTGCTGACCCTTCCTGCTCATTTCTGTTCCTTTGTACTCCTAATTTACCTTTTGTGCTCCTTGATGTCCCTACCTGCTCATTTCTTTTCCTTCCCCTTCTGATCCTTCTCTTACTTTACCTTCCTGCTCCTTGCTGACCCTTCCTGTAGGATGCCTCCCCCCCATGCCTCACTTCTCTGATCTATAGGCTGCCCTCACCCCCATGCCTCACTTCCCTGATCTATAGGCTGCCCCCCATGTCTCACTTCCCTGATCTATAGACTGCCCCCCCATGTCTCACTTCCCTGATCTATAGGCTATCTCACCCCCCATCCCCCACTTACCTAATCTGTAGGCTGCTGGCTGCACTCTGTGCTGCTCCTCTGCGGATTCAGTCAGGAGAGAAGCAGGGATAAGATGTAGCTTCCTATCCCTTTCTCTCTCCATACCGGTATTGCACTATATTTTTAATTTCACACGAAAAATAGAACAAGCTGAAAAATCCAGGGGGGACTTTCCCCTCCTTGCAGACACCCATGCCCTTAACCCTACCCCTAACTCTAAACTAACCCTAAACCAACCCCATCTCTAACCTAACCCTACACTTACCGAAGTGCCGAATTTCGGAATGCCGAACCGAATATTTTTCCCATGTGTAACGGACTGCCTGGCACCCCGACTGGGTACCTCCATTACTGGATGCTGCTAGCGCTTCAAGACGGCTACAAGCACTCCGCCAGACACCACAACCATCGCAGACCCCACGAACTGCCGTAGCTTGGTTGGGGTCTCGCCGTCTCCTACCCACCCTGGACCTACGAGGTTACCACCCACGTACACCTTGTGGGGCACTGGAACTGTAAATTTAACAACCAATAAAACAAAGGCACATGGATAAGCACACCCACTTCTTACAATGAGAATCCTTCCCTCTGCTTGGGAGATAATTGAGTTAATTACTGTATCAACTCCATTATCTCCAAGCTAAAAAACATACTTTTATGCCATTTTTGTAACTTTGTGAGTTTACATGAATATCAATAAAAAATAACCAGCATAATTTGGGGACAAACATATCCAAAATTCACTTGAATCGGTTAAGTGGTTCAGGACATAGGTGGAAGTCATATTTTGACCAAGGAGGGACAAAGCAGCCAGCTCCAACTGGTCTGGCAGTGTCCCTGGGACAACCCCCTGCTGGAGAACAATCAGACAGGGGGAGGGGAAGAGGCACACCATCCCATGGGTTCAAAGGAGCAGAAAAAGTGTCCCAAAAGTTTCAATATGTCCATACACTGTTTTTAAAAGGCCAGCACTAGTCCAAATAAAAGTCCATAAGATCAAGTAATGGTTTTAAAGGGCCATACACCCCAGGGCCATAGTCATGTGGCAAGAGGCTGGCAATCAGGCTTCTCCATAAGCCAGGGGAGCAGAGCAGTTTGGCACATAGAAAGCCAGTGGCAAATGGCAGTTTGTCACACCATGCACATCCCTAAATCATATATTCTGCGGGGAGGTAAAATCTCTATCCCCTTTTTTATCAAACACATCTTGGTATTCATGGTATGCTTCAGGAAGGATTACTTTTTGGCCTTTTTTTCATGTTTACTTGTATGAAGCCATTTTTGTGTTATCTCATCGGGTGAAGAAAACATAGAAAAAACAGTGGACCATGTAATCATTGCATCATGTACTTATAACCAGGGGATTCCCAAGATGACCGGAAACAGGGCCGCCACCAGAAATTTTGGGGTCCCTAACTCAGCTCAGGGTCTGGGCCCGCCTCCAAATACTGCCCACAGGGCCCGCCTCCAAATACTGCCCACAGGAATATACACACAGACACAAACACACACTGATACAAAAGGACACAGATACATACTAACAGACACACATACTGAAACAGACATACAGGCATAAATACTGACATACACATACTGAGACATACACACATATACAGGCATACATACTGAAAGAGAGACACATACTAACATACATACAGACACACATGCATGAGGACATAAAGACACATACATACACACTGACATACATACAGATATACTGACAGACATACAGACCCTGACATCCATACACACATACAGTCATAATTGCATACAGACATACATTCATAATGGCATACATACATACAGACTGACGTACATGCATATATACAGACATACATACAGACATCCATACACACAGACATACGTTCATAATGATATGCAGACATGCATTCATACTGACATACAGACATACATATATAATGACATACAGACATACATAGACAGACATGCATGCACGCATACATACATACATACAGTAGGGATCGACCGATATTGATTTTTTTTTAGAGCCGATATTCTGAGAACTTTCAGGCAGATAGCCGATATTCTGTACATTTACCATTTTGGAAAATAAACACGATTTCTAAAGGTAAATGCACAAAATATACATGCCACGTGTAGTGGATGCAATGTGTTTAGACAGGGTAGCTGTGTGTGTTTGTGTAGTGTGTGTGTTGTGGATACAGTTTGTGTAGTGTGTGTTGTGGATACAGTTTGTGTAGTGTGTGTGTGTTGTGGATGCAGTGTGTGTTTGTGTAGTGTGTGGGTAGTGTGTGTAAAGTGAATGCTGTATAAACTAAATGAAAAGTGTGTATGTGTAGTGTGTGTGTATAGGCAATGTAGTGTGTTTATATAATGCAGAGTGTGTGTGTTTGTATAGTATGTGTATATAATGCAGTGTGTGTGTGTAGTGTGCATTATATAAACATGCTGCATTATATACACACACTATGCAAACACACTGCATTATATAAACACACTGCATTATATACACATGCTACACAAACACACTGCATTATATAAACACACTACACAAACACACTGCATTATATACACAGTGTGTTTGTGTAGTGTGTGTATATAATGCAGAGTGTGTGTATATAATGCAGTGTGTTTGTGTAGTGTGCATTATATAAACACACTATACAAACACACTGCATTATATACACACACTAAACAAACACACTGCATTATATACACACACTATAAAAACACACTGCATTATATACACAGTGTGTTTGTGTAGTATGTGTATATAATGGAGTGTATGTGTGAGGGGGCATTTTTTATTAAAAATTTTTTTTTTTTTAATATTTAATTATTATTTATTTTCGTTGTCCCCCTTCCCTGCTTGTTGCCTGGCCAGGGAGGGGGGGCTATAGCAATCCTTGGTGGTCCAGTGGCATTGGCTGAGCTGTGGGGGGGCCGGCAGCAAGCGTTTACTTACCTCCCAGCAGCAAATCCAACTCCTCAGTGTAAGTCTCGCGGCTCGCGAGAATTACACAGGGGAGCTGGAGGAGCTGCTGGGAGGTAAGTAAACGCTTTCTGCCGCCCCCCCAGGACCACCGGGCTTGTAATGAGCCTGGCGGTCCTAGGAGGTATTATCGGCAATATCCGTATCTGAATTGGCCGATACCGATATTGCCGAAAATCGTCCGATTATATCGGTAAAACTGATAATTGGTCGATCCCTAACATACAGACAGACAGACATACATACATAGACATACATACAGACAGACAGACATGCATGCATACATAGACATACAGACAGATCTACATACATACAGACAGACCTATATAGAGACAGACATACATAGAAATACACACACACACACGCAGCTCATTTTCCAGCCACCCTCCTGTCTCTTACCTTGTCTTTGCAGGAGGGTGGCTGGGGCTGATGGGAGTAGTTGGCTGGCTCTCCCTCAATGCCGCGCGTGCGCTACCGCCCGCGCGGAGTAAGCTGGGAGGAAGTGACGACTTCCTCCCAGCAACACTTGCTGCGGCTGCTTTTTTTTTTGTGTCTGTGGTATAGCGCGACTGGGCCCCTGAAGACACAGGGCCCATCGGGTGGCCCTAAGTGCATGGGCTACCCGATGGGCCCCTGAAGACACAGGGCCCATCGGGTGGCCCTAAGTGCGTGGGCTATCCGATGGGCCCCATCAGCGTGCGGGCCCCGGTGCAACTGCACCGGCGGCAGTTCCACTGCTACCCAGTGCCGCCATGCCCGTGACAAGCGTCATGGTTGTCACCCCCTGATGGCGGCTCTGACCGGAAATAAAAGAGAGGGGACCACATTGAAATACAAAATCTGTGTGTTTCCCTATTTTTACTAAAAAGCTGTTGGTTGGTGAATGAACCTGATTGTAAAAAGGACCCATCTACAAGCTGTATTTGCAATGGAGAGGTTTTATTGTGTACAGATAAGGAATGTGCAAGAAGTGCTTGAGCTTGTAGCTGTTTTCATTCCGCTGCAAGGGAAGAGAGACCGATAAAAGGGGTGTAGTGGTGACCAAGGTTGAGAATATAGTGACATGGTCAAGCCTCTTTCCCCTGGTATTTTTTGATTTCTCATGGCAGGTTTTCACTGTATGATTAGAGCGTCCACAACAGAGACACAAATTCTCTCTCGTTTTCTTTGAAATTCAGCAAGAGGTAGCCTTCCCTGAATTAGGCCAACTTGAGGGTCATAGGGGTATAACCAGAAGAGGTGGCTCTGGATGCAGAAGTATAAGTCTAACTGAATCACTTGTTGCATTAATTCCTCTAGGGTATTGGGTATACCAAAAAGGGCGAAGTCATCCTTTAGTGACTGACAACCCCAATCAAAATTGGTTGATGAGACCCACTTCGTTCCAGGTGGATCAGTGGCATATAGCTTGAATTCTATGATTTGCTCTTCAATTGGCTATTAGCCTTGGTGTAGTGCTCTGATAGCAGTTTGTGCAGTGTCTTGTCTGTTGGGGGTCATCGTATGTAGCAGACATGGCTTCAACAAAAGCACTCCAAGTTTGGACACTCGGATCATTAATATGTAGGAGATCATGGACCCATTCTTGTGGTGGTTCGGAACGGAGGGTAATAACTGTACAAACCTTAACCACATCGCAGTGATAGGTTCTGGATTTCAAATTGAATAATGGTTCACAAGTCATGATAAAGGAATGATACTTGGATCGATCCCCTGTAAAACGTGTAGACAGTAATACTTTGGGTTCTAGTGCAACACCTTGGTGTTCTGGCAGGGGCACTAGATGAGCAGCAGGAGAAGCTTACGGATTTCTAGAGGCAGAGGTAGTGGCCTGCGTCTGTAACTCTTGTACGGCTTGAGTAAGAGTAGACGCCTATCTGGTCAGGGTATGTAGCATTTAAGCCAGTTCTGCGAGCTCCACGTGAGGTTCATTAAGCACAGTATAATTGTGCACTGGAGACATGTTGGGATTAGGTTTCATGGGAGAGAGGTTTACATATAGTTATGTAAGGTATATATATAGTTATCAGGGGAAAAGTTGAAGAAGTTGTTTTTGTTTTATTACCATATATGGTAAATTACCCCGCGTGCACACAATATGTATAAACCATTAACCTTTTTTTTTTTTTTTTATTGTATTTTTGTAGTCACCCATCCCCTCCACCCCCTGCCCAAGTAAGGCCATCAAATAGCAGTTAGAGTGGAAAAATCTACAAACTGCAGAGGCAGAAATTGCAGAAATAATAAACACACCAACAGAGGTGAATACACAAATGAGACCTACACTAAGCTGTATTACATATTTATCACTAAGGGAGAAAAAAACGATCTCTAGGAAAAAACCAAAACAAGTTTGATCTCAATGTTTTTTTTTCTATGCAGTGTTGGATTATTCTATTTAGAAATCAGAATTACTTTGTTATTCCTGCAATCCAATTCCCAATCCCAACTTGTCTGGGGGAAAAAAGTGTGAAATGGGGACCAGTAGTGTTTGAAGTTAGTATTGAAAGCTTAGAATATTATTCATTCATCAGGACCCCGATACTGCCAAACCAGGTGATATGCGGGAGAGACTAGGAGCGGAGGAAAATGTAATGTGAATGATCAGCAGGGATCATAGTGCCTAGATATTTTATAGATCCAATACACCATCGAAAGTTAAAGGATGTTTTTCAGAGTGTAAGCTAAGGTATAATTACAGGTGAGTTTGAGAAACTCTGATTTTGTGAAGTTAATTTTAAGGTTTGAAATGGAACTAAATGTATCAAATTCCTCCATTATGGAAGGGAGGAATTTAGTAGGTTCTGAAATGGGGAAGAATAGAACATCTGCTTATGCCATCACCTGGCTACCTCCCTGTTCCCCTCCCAGTCCCGAAATATTTGGGTTACTTATTGCATTAAAAAAGGGCTCTAAACTTAAAACAAATAGGACAGGGAGCCCTATCTGGTACAGTTTAAAAAAACAAACAAAAAAAAAACTATATTGAAGGGCTGAAATAAAACGCTGTTGATGCATACTTGTGCAATGGTTTATGACTGTAAGGAAGAAATCCATGGTAGCACATTAGGGCCTAGACCAGGGATAGTCAACCTTCGGCACTCCACATGTGGTGGACTACATCCCCCATAATGCTCTTACACCCATAATGCTGGCTAAGAATCATGGGAGGTGTAGTCCAAAACATCTGGAGTGCCGAAGGTTGCCTGTGCCTGGCCTAGTCCAATCTTCTTTAGGACTTTAAAAAGGACCAAAATACCCTGTCAAATGCCTTCTCCACATTTGTCAAAATAAGAGTGATCCCAACTTCTAGTGGCAGCGTATATCAGGTTAAATACTTTGGTAGTATTGTGGTGGGCCTCCCTGCCTATGACCCATCCCACCTAGTCCAAATGTACCAGGCCAGGCAATTGTGGCTGCAGGTGCAGCGCTAAAATTTTAGCAAATAATTTGAGATCGACATTCACCAGGGAGATCAGTATGTAGTTGGGGAAACAAGAAAGGAGCTATCCCCTCTTGGGGAGCACTACTATATGGGCTTGGAAATAGGTAGGGTAGAGTGAACTACCACCTTGTAAGGCATTAAGCATGCAGAGAAGATGAGGGACTAATAAGATTGAATACATTTTGTAATATTTTGACATGTAGCCATCAGAGCCGGGACTCAATTTTTTTGATAGTTTAAGGGCAAGTGAAATCTCATAAAGTGTTATCAGATCATCTAAGACAATCTCTGTGCTAAGGGTTATGCACTCCAAATACAGACCTGCATCTTGACCAGTGCTCACTTTTGGCATTGGACCTCCTCGCCAAGTTAACGCTTTCTGTCTGCTTGCCTGTGTTGGAATAATCATATATTAGGCATTGCATTAACTAGGGACTGGTAGGGGTTAAAGGCACCGGTTGTGTAAAGAAATTGCACAAGAATTCATGTGATTGTTTTGTACAGCACTAGTCCATGTTTACACTCCCCACATCAGAATACGTGTGCGAGCATTTGTTGTAATCAAGCTACATTACCTCTTATATTGTGTACATCTAGCACTATAAAACTTCCCTCTCTTCTCTCTTCTTCCCTGTCCCCAGATAAGAAAATTAAAGCATCAATTGGAAGAAAGGAGCCCAAGAAACAGGAGCCCAGACAACCTACAAAGTGAGGATACAGAGAATGGTATCGACGGGCAAAGTGAGCGACAAACTGCAGCAAAGAGCTGCCGCCATCTAGTGCAGATGTGCTTTCAGTCTATGAATCGCACTTACATTGTTGCATTTAACTAACATGCAAAATGCTGACCTGTCTGTCTGTCTGTTTGAAGTGTAGCTAACATTGATTATAAATGAAGGGGAAAAAGATTTTGTTAAAGTGTATCCTGCTGAATACTCGTTCTGCTGAGAAAGTTCAGGTGTAGTATGGATTTTTATTGTGTTCTGCAAGAAAAATATCTGTACCATAAGTGAAAATGAAGAAAGAAATCACGTTGTATTTTGGTAAAACACTATGGGGTTGTTAAATCCTAAAACTGAAACATGTAATGTTCTTACTGGTGACACTTTTAGAACTGTTCCCCAGAATTGCATTTAATAATACAGCAAATATGTGGACTGTGATTTATAGATCACAACTGTTGCCAAGGTATAATTAGATATATGTAAAGGACATTTGACAGTATGAGATGTCTTGAGTTTCCAGCGTGACTAGGGTTTAAAAAATGTCACCCAAACAGTAGGAAAGCAGAGTATAGCATGTAAATTATAATTTATTTCTTTTTTTTTTTTTACAATTTTATTGTGTTACCTGAAATGCTTACATAAATAGTAAAACTACCCTTCTGCATCACTTGTTTTATCCTATCAATAAACACACTCTACATTAAAAGAGCACTCACACACAGGGGAATACCTAGAGCATTTGGCACCCGGGGCGGGTCCTATTTTTGGCACTCAGAAAGATGAATGAATGAATGAATGAATAGAAATTTCAAATGAACAAACAAAGACTGAATGTCAGTGTTCATTTATTTATTACAAGGAGGGAGCTGCCGGGTTGCAGCTCCCTCCTTGTAATATGTAAAAATAGAAGCCTCAGGGAGCTGTGCTCTCGGCTACTTCTAACCACCCACATGTCCTCCCTTACTCTATCGGGGTCAATCGCTATTCTGCGAGTAGAGGCATGTCACCTAAACAGTGAGCAGCCTGTGGCTGCACACTGTTGTGAACCCCCTATCTATTAAAAAAGCCCCCCCTCAACCTATCAACTAGCGGAGGGGACATAGTGTCCCCCCCTGAGCCCCGCAAGTGGGGACCCTAAATGACAAGGGAGGGCCTATTGCCCCCTGGCCCCCACCCATGGACGGTGGGTGGGGGCCCTAAATGGCAATGGGGGGAGGACCTATTGAGCGGCGGGTGGGGGTTCTAGTGACAATGGGGTGGGGGACATAGGTCCGCCCCCACCCACGAGTGGTGGGTGGGGATCCTACATGAAAATAGGGGGGGACCTATTCGGGTACGGGGGTGACTGTGGGTCCCCAAGCCCCTAGCCTACCCCCACCCCTCCAAAAAAAAATTAAATACATTTCTACCTAACCCCTTAACTAAATCCCTGTAAATAAAAATAAATACCATTTGGTCTTCTTTTTTCTAAAATTATCTTTTTTCAGCCCCTAAAAAGGCCAAATTCAAAACCATAAAGCCTGTTGAATTTATAAAATAAAAGACCAGAGCGCAAAATAAAAACCCTCCGGAGAAAAAAAAAGAAATCCCTACGATAAAAAAAATAAATCATGTTCACCCAGCAAGGGCACCGCGCAGACTGAGCTCTGCAGGGGGGGTGGGGGGGGGGAGAAAGGCTTATAAAGCCTTCCCACGCCCTGCAATTTGACTCAGAAGGCTCTGATTGGTTGGTTTAAGCCAACCAATAAGTGCGCTCTGATAGGTAAATAGTGAGCCAATCAGGTAAGGCTCACTAGTTACCTATCAGAGCACTCTTATTGGTTGTCTTGGAATCCAATCAGAGTGCTCTGAGCCACTGGCTCCTCACTGTTTAGTAGACATGCCCCTACTCGCAGCAATAGCGAGTAGGTGCAGATTAATTACGAATACTAAGTAATTTTTACTTAGTATTTGCCAAAAGGCTGAAAGACCAAAACTGGTCTTTCAGCCAACTTTACTGATAGCTCCCTAATACCGTGGTACTTAAGGAGCTATTTACTAAGCAGCCGCTAAACTGTAGAATTCGGTAGTTTCGCCGGCGTCCTATCTATATGACAGGATGCTGGGGAATAGTGAAAGAAAGCATTGCGAGATCAGGTGAGAAAGAAAACTAGGGCAGACATGAAGAAAAGAAGAACAGATCCTGAGAGAGGGAGAGAAGAGGAAGCGATTGGGGAAAGGTAAGTTCGGCATGATAGTGCCGCTCTAATTTCAGTTGTTTAGTAGATAAATCCCTTATTTGCTATCCTTCTGTGGGATTGCAATATTTAAGGACACCAAAATTAGGGAGCTATCTACTAAACACATACACATTTATATACACACATCTACACAATACATGTATGTCTGCGTGTGTATATCTGTGGTTGGTTGTGTTTGTGTGTGCAAATATATGTGCATGGGAACATAAACCCACAATCACAACACACACTTAACCACAGATATACACAAACACAATCACATACACACACAAACATTACAAACATACACACATTTAATAATTAAGAGGTCCACCCAGCCTCCAGACCCTGCTCTAGAAGGAATGGAACGGATCCTCAGTCCCTGGTGGTCAGTGGTTGCTGCTGGGATCTCTGTGCTCTTCCTGCATAGGTCCCTCGCGCACCCTGTAATGACGCCAAGGCCAAGATGACATCATGTCCCGGCTGCCTGCTCACTGCAGGGCAGTGACCGTCGGATGCACACAGTCCCACACACATAGTCACTCGCACACAGTCATAAGTAGAGAGCCACACATACACACAATCACAGGCAGACACACAGTCGCACACACAATCAGGCAGACCATCAGAGGCAGTCACACACACAGTCAAAGATAGTCACACAGACAGACACAATCACAGTTACACACAGCACACACTCTCTCACTCACTTAAAATGAGCTTGGGCTGGAGGAGGAGTGGATTCAGTGAGTGCCTGGCGAGTTGGGGAAGCAGGCACTCCTTCCTGCTTCCCATCTGTGTGCAGCAGTAAGAGGCTGCCTTTAGCTCCACCCTCGCATCCAACTTGGCTCCGCCCCCACAGCTGATCTTGCTCTCCGTGCAGGTCTCCTGCTCCTGCTCCCAGCCTCTGCATGTGTGAGCTGTGTCGGCTGCCTGGTGCCCCATGCTGCTATGGCACCCTGGGCAGCCACACAGCTCACGTAACCCCAAACCTGGCCAGCCCTGGTGACACTTCCTACCCAACCCCCTTTAGTATGCCACTGCTCACACAACTAAAGCACTTTAACTTACTGAAGTTCTTTGTGTAATAAGTGTCATCACCCCTCAATTTTACCAAAATTGCAAATTTAACTAGAAATATACTTCTATAAATTACCACTTTACACCCCCCTGGCTGCCAGACAATTGGTCCTGTTACTTCCTGCTAGTTTTAGCTCAGTAGAGCTAAACTCAAGAGGCAGCAATTGCACAGAGCATCTGCAAAGACTTCTCATGGAGTTCTATGGTTGGACAACCACAAAAAGGTCTGGACAGGGGAAGAAAGGAATTACTGTGGCTTTTACATATATCACCCAATGAAAAAATACTCAATTAAGGCATGCTTGTTTTATTTGGGAATTAATCTAGTAAATAGTGATTTGTATTTGGCTTGTGTAGTTCAAGTAAACGAAAGTCAGGAGGCCAGATTAAAATTGACTTTCTATTTCTGATCTATAAAAATGCTAGCAACTCTGCTTGAACAATGTATGAATTGTGTCATTTTCAATAATCTGCTACAACTAGTATTGTGCTAACTTTGAGAATCTATACCAAAATACATCCATTAAATGCAATCGTGAAGAATCGCTAGAAACAAAGAAACCGGCTGCAAACACTGAATGTACAGCTGTACAATCCCCACTTATGGATATGTGGCATTTTAAAGTTAGTCCCACAGCATCCAAATGGATATAAAAGAGTAAAACAAAAAGTAGACAATAGTGGTTACTGTGTTAAAACCACAAATCTGATACAATAGGTGGTAGGTTTACTCACATTTGATTGAGCAATGACTCTGCTCAAATGGTAGTGCTTGGGTGGTATGATCCCTACCTGGGATTTAATGAGGAGTAAATTCTCCAGGAGACCGTCTTTGCCAGGGATTGGATTATAGAGTAGGGTAGATATTTCAGGAGTATAGATGTGCCAAGTACAATAAAAAGATTAAAAGTAATAGAAAATAATAAAATGTATAATAAATGGTCTGACACCATAAAATAAGTGAAAGACAAATATACTTTAATTTTAATATTAAAATAAACACAATGCGTTTCGCCACAGAAGTGTAAACCTTGTAAGCCTGGCACACATGGGTGTGTATATATAGGGGCTAATCAAGTTGAGTCAAAATGGTTGACCTTTGAACTCAATTAAAATGTGCACTTTTAGGAAAAAAATGTTCTTGTGCTTCATTTGCTAATGTAGATTAATTTAAATTTTGTTTTTAATAGGCGACGGGCCATTTTAACAAAGATTGTAAATATAATTTTATATACTCCCTGTGCTCAGAATAGGAACGATATCCTGCGATTTGCAATTCAAAAAGTTCTCATCTATTTTTTTTTTTCCTTTTCTTTCTAGGAGACGCCAACAGACAAATTAACGACCTCAAATTTAAACTTACCAAATCCACACAAGAGATAACATCCCTTGAACAAAATGTGAGTTGTGGACTAATAATAATTGGTAGAAATTCTCCATTCCAGCCTAGTCTGGGGGGGAGGGAGGAATAAAGTCTATTAAAATCACCTCACCTAACCACTAACATTTCAGGTCATTCAGGGTTATTCACTAAAGTGAGAATTCCAAGTGAATTTCAGAACTAATGTCAAAATAGCCAAAATGGAATAATTCTCAAAGTCGTTATGCTTCCATTTCAGCTAGTAGGCCTTAAATTTTTAAATTCACTTGGAGTTCTCACTTTAGTGAAGCACTGAACTGAAACATAGTGGATATAGAGAAGTTTTCCATGTTAACTATTTTTACCTTTAAATGCACAATGAATTCGCAATTTTCACTTTATTGATAAACCGTGAAAATGTCACATGAAATGGTTTACATTTTTTTTATTTATTTTACAATTCTTATTGAATGCCCCTATCCAGAGCTCTTTACATATATTAACAATTACACAATGACTAAAAAAAAAACATTAAGTTGCAACTTAATTACTCAAACTGTTTTATTTAGACATTGTGTAATTGTTTTTTTTTTTTTCTCTTTTATTTTTTTTTCTCAGTTTCATCAGATAATGGGACTGCTTTATGCCATTCCAATTAGCATTGTCAAGTCCCACATCATAATGTGTACCTTAACTCTCCTATTGCAGCAATGAGAATATATTTATATGTACAAAGCAAAAACTAACCAAAAGGGGTAAAAAGGGGGCTTTGCTGGAGGGTTTGTTGAGGAATGAAAAACAGCAGAAAGTTGAAGTAATCTAGCCTGGTGAAGATGAGTGAATGGATAAGGAGCTTAGCAGTGGAGAACCGGAGGAGAGGACAGATCATCTGGATATCAAAGAGATGAAAGTGACAGGTGAAACAGAAGCTATATGTTTTTGGAAGAGGAGGGGAGATTCAAAGATGACTCCTAGGATGAAGGCTGTGGGCGAGAGAAAAATCATTAAGATATTGAAGAGTATAGAGGGTGGAAGGGTGGGTGAAAGAGGTGGCCAAGGAAATAAAGTACTTCTGTTTTGGATGGGTTAATTTGCAGAAAGTGTGAGGACACCCATGAGGAAATGTTAGAAAGGCAGAAAAACAAAATACGAGAAGTGAGTTCAGGTGTGGAGGGAAAAAGGTCTGGATGTCACCTGCAAAGAAATGGGCATTGAAACCATGAGAGGATATGAGTTCTGCCAGAGAGTGCTGAACAGAGAGAAAAGGGAAGGGTCCAAGGACCGAGCTTTGCAGTACACCATCTGAAAGAGAGATGGGAGGTGTAAATGTATTTTTGAATGACCCTGTGTAAGTGTGACACTAAAGAAAAGAATGGTAGCCATAAGAGGGTAGCACCAGTAATATCAAAGTTTGTTAGAGGAGTATGATGATAGACCGTATTAAATACAGCAGAGAGATTAAGTAGAATGAGGATGGAATAGAGCTTAGACTGCTGAGGTAGATCACCGTGGACAACACGCTTCACAAGCTTGGGGATGAGGGAGATTGGTCGGTCACTAGTAAGTAGGGCAGGCTCAATGGATGTTTTTTTGAGGACAAGTGTAACTGCTGCCATTTTGAAGAAATTAGAAAAATGGCCAGGAGAGAGAAAATTATTCAATATTTGCTTTTTTTCACTTTATTCAGTCCAGTTGATGTCGTCTTCGCTATATTACCATCATACTTATGTTGACAATTACAAAATTCTATTGTGGAGATTTACGGAAGTTTGTGTTGTAAAAATGGAGCTGATGTGGAGGTGTCACAAATAGAATATCCTTGCTGCTTCTATCATATATGTCTAGTATTCAAAGAAATTGTGGACCTATGGAACCATATTGGTAGAGGGAAAAAGAAAAGTAATCTCCGTGATCTGGAAATGCAAAAGTGTTCAAATAAATGTAATTTTTTTAGATAATCAGACTTGAAAGCCAGATGACACGGTACAAATCTTCTTCAGAAAATGCTGAAAAGGTGGAAGATGAATTAAAAGCAGAAAAGCGGAGGTTACAGAGAGAGGTGGGTATTGAATGAGTGTTTAATGAAAAGGTTAGTAGAAAGAGGCACTTATTCATATGGTTCAAATAATCTTTTAAAACCAATTTTGATATGACTACTGTTAGCCAGAATATTATTACTTTTCGGGTTGTGTTGACTTTGTGTTTTTATCTTCCATGACCCTATGACTATTTTTTTTAATGCAGCTCAGAACAGCCTTGGATAAGATAGAGGAGCTTGAAGTCGGCAATAGCCATTTGGTCAAGCGTTTGGAGAAGATGAAAGCCAACCGTAGCGCCATCCTATCTCAGCAATGAAACCAAGAATATGGATAATGTGAATACTGGCTGTACCAGCTACCCAAACCTGTGTGTTTGTCTGTATGACACAAACCAGCACTATGAGGCAGTGGAACACAGTGGGGGTTGTCTTTTTTTGCCATTATTTCTCCACTTAAACTTTCACTGCCTGTAACTCCAATGGTAAACCCTACTGTGTCAACATGAGGATAAAGAACAGACGTTCTATCTCTATATCCAGTTTGCACCACTGAAGATGCAGGTATTTTGAACAAAATGTTGGTTAGTTTGACCACATCGAGGAAGCCATATCTTACAATACTGACTTCAGCCTTGTGCATCCCAGGATTGTAGAGGGATCCTGACTTGCATAGATAATGTGACATGGGCAATGCTATTCTGGCTCCCCTGTTTGTATTTTGGACACAATTCACCTCAGATATTTGCTGACACTTGTAGTTGTTTCCAATGCAAAAAGCTAATGCTGGAAAGGCACTGTTAATCCAAACCTAAAAATTCCATTAAAGTTAATGTGTGATGGTTTGATGCAGATACCCTGGTACATACTACACGGAGTCTACAGTAATCAAAGCACAATGGTATGCAGGGGCAGTTACAATGTGTATAGGCACAGAGCACGTCATAAAATGTACTGTCACCATGCATGATGATTTGCTGCAACAACCCTATCATTGCGTCTGAAAGCAACTGCCATTCACTCAGACCGGATTACAGCATCAGACTACAGCAGGAGAAGAACATGTGCCTGAGTAAAGACAATACTATTACAAGTAAATGGGAGGTGCCTATACAATGTACTGAGCCCAGCGTTACCTGAGTACAGGTATTTCTGTTGCTGGGATTCTTTTTTTTTTTGCATCCCAAATATCATTACTGTACATATGATCTGAATTCAAACGCTTTAACATGTGGGAAATCCTACATGTTGTGGGTTTTTCCTCAGACATCTAGAATGTTTTTGCTTCTTTATTTTCCTGGGGTGGACATAACAGGCATTTTGGACAATATTTAAAGGAGTCTGTTTTTGGGAGGGTGAGGGAGGGGGTGGGGGGAGTGGACGACATTTACCAATTAAGATGCTTTTGTCTATCCATAGTTTCCAGAGACATTTCTATATTTTAGAAGGGGTATAAACCTGTATGAGTGATGAACAATGTGAGGAGAGTGTAGGTGTGTTTGTTTTGGGCAGAGGGGAGTGGAGCCTAACTGGGGCAACAAGATCACAATCCAATACAAACCTGCGTGACAAGATGGGCTGTGTGTCCATTTGCATTCATCTATGGAGGAAAGTGTCCTTATGTAACTTGTGCCAGACTGATGAGATTGTTGCTACACCTGTATCATTACTTCAATCGCGGTAGTATTCTCTTTCAGGGTTAATTTAAGATAATTGCTTCACTGAATAAAATAATCCCTCAAACATTGAGGTGTTTACATTATTTTTCCCTCCACAGTGATGGATGTTATATAGGAGAGCACAGGCTTTTGAATTGAAGAAGGGAAGGAAAGACTGTTAATTATAATAATTCTGGGGCCCAGGGATTTCCCATAGGTTCATATCTTTAGGATGTTAAAAAGTAAAATAATAGGTGCTCCAGGCAAGTGCTTGGTGGACGTTACGGGAAACTTGGAATGTAATCTGGCTTTTTGTTTCTCAAGGGAAGGCGACTTTTATGTTACATAGTTTGACTACAGAAATTGCTCAAAATAATCTACATCATTACATTATTTATAGATAATGCATTAAAACATTTCCTAAAGCTAACACACTTGCATTGCATACGGAGCCTCATCCTGGTCAGGAATGAGTCTACCATGTAAATGATCTTACCCTGCATGCTTCTGTCCATCAGGATTTTATGGAAAAAGTAGTGTATTCTCCAGCAGCAGTTACACTCATTATGTTAATATTCATATAGTGCCAACAAATTCCGCAGTGCTTTACAGTGGGTGGACGAACAAACATGTAGTTGTAACCAGACAAGTTGGACACAAGGAACAGAGGGGTTGAGGGCCCTGCTTAATGAGCTTACATGCTAGAGGTAGTGGGGTAAAGTGAAACAAAAAGGTAAGGGTAGTATTAGACTAATGACCGTTGCAAGAGAGGAATCAGTCGGGAGCTAGTAACAGTTTAATTGATACGCTTTTATGAAGAAGTATTTTCATACTACACGGGACATACTTGTGTATTAGGGAGGATAGATAGGTGGCAGCTTGATGTAGAGATTTGAAAGCAAGAACCAGAATTTTAAATTGAGCCCTATATCTCACAGGAAGCCAATGTAGGGACTAACAGAAGGGTGAGGCGTGGGAGGTGCGGGCGGACAGGAAGATGAGCCTTGCTGCCGCATTCATTATGGACTGTTATAGCGCAAGTTGGGAGCATGTAAGACCACTGAGAAGCGGATTACAGTAGTCAAGAAGAGAAAGGACAGTGGAATGGACCAGCACCCTAGTCGCATATGGCGTTAAGTAGGGTCGGATGCGAGCAGTGTTTTTAAGATGGAAGAGGCAGGATTTGGCAATAAACTGAACATGAGGCGTGAAGGAGAGGTCGGATTCAAAGGGAACACCTAGGCGGTGCGCGTGCGTGGTGGAGCTCATGGTAGCACCATTGATTTGGAGGGAGACCGACACAGGAGTAGCAACACTTGAGGGCGGAAAGACTAGAATTTCAGTTTTGGTCAAGTTTAGTTTAAGGAAGTGGGCATCCATCCAGCTAGAAATAGCAGATAGGCAGTCAGAGACACTAGTCAAGATGGATGAGGAGAGGACAGGTAGATTTGTGTGTCATCAGCATTGAAATGATATTGGAAGCCAAAGGAGCTAATGAGTTTACCAATGGAGGCAGTATAGATGGAGAACAGTAGGGGACCAAGGACTGAACCTTGGGGGACACCAACAGAGAGGAGTTGGGGAGAAGAAGCAGAGCCAGAGAAATAAACACTGAAAGAGCGCTGGGAGAGATAGGAGGAGCACCATGAGAGTGCATTATCTTGTAGACTGATATTGCGGAGGATGAGAAGAAGCTGTTGATAATCAACAGTGTCAAAAGCCACAGAAAGCTCAAGGAGAATTAGAATAGAGTAGTGACCATAGGATTTTGCAGCGAGTAGATCATTGGATACTTTGTTCAGTGCTGTTTCCACAGAGTGTTTAGGACAGAAACCAAACTTAAGCGGGTCTAGCAGAGAGTTGGACTTGAGGAAGTCTGTCAAACTCGCATACACAACTCTTTCAAGGATCTTGGATGCAAAAGGCAGTAGCGAGATAGGGCGGTAGTTGGATGGGGAGTTAGGGTTAAGGGTGGGCTTCTTTAGAATTGGGGTTATAGTTGCATGTTTGAAGGGCAATGGTAATATGCCAGAGAAGAGACAGAGATTGAAAATCCACAAAGGATCAGTGGATCTGCTTTAAAAACAGACAGCAGCCAGAACAGACAGGTTTGTGAACCAATTATTTTGGTTAGAGTATGAATATATTTTCTTATGGCTAACATGCATCCAACACATATACCTACATCATCATATGCTGCCTAACTAGATAGTGCATTGCCTCATTGGGTTTGCTATAATTAAACAATTACATGAATCTGTTTTCCTTGAAACCTGAACTGGTGCTCATTACTGTACTAGTCATATGTACAGTGCCATGCAAAAGTATTCACCCCTTGACTTTTAACATATTTTGTTACATTACAGCCTTAAGTTTAATGTTTTATTAATCTGAATTTTATGTGATGGATCAGAACACAATAGTCTAAGTTGGTGAAGTGAAATGAGAAAAATATATACATAAAACTATTTTTTAGAAATAGAAAACAGAAAATTGGCATGTGCGTATGTATTCACCCCCTTTGTTATGAAGCCCATAAAAAGCTCAGGTGCAACCAATAACCTTCAGAAGTCACATAATTAGTTAAATGATGTCCACCTGTGTGCAATCTAAGTGTCACATGATCTGTCATTACATATATATACACCTTTTTTGAAAGGCCCCAGTGGCTGCAACACCTAAGCAAGAGGCACCACTAACCAAACACGGCCATGAAGATCAAGGAACTCTCCAAACAAGTAAGGGGCAATGTTGTTGAGAAGTACAAGTCAGGGTTAGGTTATAATAAAATATCCAAATCTTTGATGATCCCCAGGAGCACCATCAAATCTATCATAACCAAATGGAAAGAACATGGCACAACAGCAAACATGCCAAGAGAGGCCGCCCACCAAAACTAACGGACCGGGCAAGGAGGGCATTAATCAGAGAGGCAGCACAGAGACCTAAGGTAACCCTGGAGGAGCTGCAAAGTTCCACATCAGAGACTGGAGTACCTGTACGTAGGACGACAATAAGCCTTACGCTTTATAGAGTTGTGCTTTATGGCAGAGTGGTTAGAAAAAAGCCACTACTTTCAGCAAAAAACAAAATGGCACGTTTTGAGTTTGCAAAAATTATGAAGTAAGGTGCTCTGGTCTTATGAGACTAAAACTGAACTTTTCGGCCATCAAAAAAAAATAAGAAAATGCTATGTCTGGCGCAAACCCAACACATCACATCATCCAAAGAACACCATCCCCACAGTGAAACATGGTGGTGGCAGCATCATGCTGTGGGGATGTTTTTCAGCAGCCGGGACTGGGAAACTGGAGTTGAGGAAAAGATGGATGGTGCTAAATACAGGGATATTCTTGAGCAAAACCTGTACCACTCTATGCGTGATTTGAGGCTAGGACAGAGGTTCACTTTCCAGCAGGACAATGGCCCCAAACACACTGCTAAAGCAACACTTGAGTGGTTTAAGGGGAAACATGTAAATGTGTTGGAATGGCCTAGTCAAAGCCCAGACCTCAACCCAATAGAAAATCTGTGGTCAGACTTAAAGATTGCTATTCACAAGCGCAAACCATCCAACTTGAAGTAGCTGGAGCAGTTTTGCAAGGAGGAATGGGCAAATATCCCAGTGGTAAGATGTGGCAAGCTCATAGAGACTTATCCAAAGTGACATGGAGCTGTGATTGCCGCAAAAGGTGGCTCTACAAAGTATTGACTTTAGGTGAATAGTTATGCACATTTACTTTTTCCTGTTATTTTGTCCTATTTGTTGTTTGCTTCACAATTAAAAAAAAAAAAACACTTCAAAGTTGTGAGCTTGTTCTGTAAATTAAATTATGCAAATCCTCAAACAATCCATGTTAATTCCAGGTTGTGAGGCAACAAAACACGAAAAATGCAAAGGGGGGTGAATACCCAATGCAAGGCACTGTAGTTTAACCCCTTAAGGACCAAACTTGTGGAATAAAAGGGAATCATGACATGTCACGTGTCCTTAAGGGGTTAAATGCTGTGTATATAGTGCTATTTGGTAACAAAATGGAACTGTCATTAAGAAAATATGGAGCATGGAAATTATTTATTAGACAAACATCTGTGGATTGGGATTCTGGTTTTCGATGGAAACAAAAGAAAACACTCAAGTTGACAATGACGCTCTTAAAGAGTTACTCCGATGTCCATGACCACTTATGCTTTCAGAAGTGGCAATAAAGCAAGCATTCTTCATTCAGTGCTTCAAGCAGTGTGTTCAATATTTCAGCTTTAAATGCTGTGCATACTGAGAAATCTGCAATTTTGTGCCAAGGGCACGGGTTATTTAGGCAACCCAAAAATCTGTGCTCGCCCCAGACATGAGATTCTTCATACTGCAGACCGCACTTTGTTTTTAGCACCATTGAAGAAAACTACCATTGAAGAAAAACATAAAAAACGAAGATTTAGAAATGTGTCCAAACCTGCAAATAGAAATCTAGATAAAGAGCTTGTGCCTAAACCAACAAAAGATACTGTGTGTGCATATATATATATATATATATATATATATATATATATATATATATATATATATATATATATATATATATATATATATATATATATATATAAAACAAGGGGGGGTTGGCTGCACTCACCTGAACATGCATAAATGGGGGTGCTGCTGGGGGCCAAATAATACAAAACACAAGATCCAGCGCACTCACCTATCCACTAAACAGCAACTTCAATGTTGAAAGATTTTATTAGTTTTTTTAAAAAACACCTAATCTAGGCAAAAATAATGGGGGTTTAGTTACATTATATGATCATACATTGCATAAGCCTGCCACAACGTCAATGTACCCCATCTTTGGCAGGTCCTACACTAACAGCCTAATGTCTGCTCTTATGAGATTAACCACTTGAGGAAAAAAATTCCATTTGGGGCTCTCTGCAGTACAAGGCTAAATAGGGCCCTGGGATGAGGCACCTGTGACAGGGAGGGGTGCAAAACCAAGGAGTTGGCTAGACTCCCAAATATATACATATGAAACAAGGGGGGGTTGGCTGCACTCACCTGAACATGCATAAATGGGGTGCTGCTGGGGGCCAAATAATACAAAACACAAGATCCAGCGCACTCACCTATCCACTAAACAGCAACTTCAATGTTGAAAGATTTTATTAGTTTTTTTAAAAACACCTAATCTAGGCAAAAATAATGGGGGTTTAGTTACATTATATGATCATACATTGCATAAGCCTGCCACAACATCAATGTACCCCATCTTTGGCAGGTCCTACACTAACAGCCTAATGTCTGCTCTTATGAGATTAACCACTTACTTGAGGGAAAAAAATCCATCTGGGGCTCTCTGCAGTACAAGGCTAAATAGGGCCCTGGGATGAGGCACCTGTGACAGGGAGGGGTGCAAAACCAAGGAGTTGGCTAGACTCCCAAATATATACATATAAAACAAGGGGGGTTGGCTGCACATCACCTGAACATGCATAAATGGGGGTGCTGCTGGGGGCCAAATAATACAAAACACAAGATTGGCTGCACTCACCTGAACATGCATAAATGGGGGTGCTGCTGGGGGCCAAATAATACCACAAGATCCAGCGCACTCACCTATCCACTAAACAGCAACTTCAATGTTGAAAGATTTTATTAGTTTTTTTAAAAACACCTAATCTAGGCAAAAATAATGGGGGTTTAGTTACATTATATGATCATACATTGCATAAGCCTGCCACAACGTCAATGTACCCCATCTTTGGCAGGTCCTACACTAACAGCCTAATGTCTGCTCTTATGAGATTAACCACTTACTTGAGGAAAAAAATTCATCTGGGGCTCTCTGCAGTACAAGGCTAAATAGGGCCCTGGGATGAGGCACCTGTGACAGGGAGGGGTGCAAAACCAAGGAGTTGGCTAGACTCCCAAATATATACATATGAAACAAGGGGGGTTGGCTGCACTCACCTGAACATGCATAAATGGGGGTGCTGCTGGGGGCCAAATAATACAAAACACAAGATCCAGCGCACTCACCTATCCACTAAACAGCAACTTCAATGTTGAAAGATTTTATTAGTTTTTTAAAAACACCTAATCTAGGCAAAAATAATGGGGGTTTAGTTACATTATATGATCATACATTGCATAAGCCTGTCACAACGTCAATGTACCCCATCTTTGGCAGGTCCTACACTAACAGCCTAATGTCTGCTCTTATGAGATTAACCACTTACTTGGGGAAAAAAATTCCATCTGGGGCTCTCTGCAGTACAAGGCTAAATAGGGCCCTGGGATGAGGCACCTGTGACAGGGAGGGGTGCAAAACCAAGGAGTTGGCTAGACTCCCAAATATATACATATAAAACAAGGGGGGTTGGCTGCACTCACCTGAACATGCATAAATGGGGGTGCTGCTGGGGGCCAAATAATACAAAACACAAGATCCAGCGCACTCACCTATCCACTAAACGGCAACTTCAATGTTGAAAGATTTTATTAGTTTTTTAAAACACCTAATCTAGGCAAAAATAATGGGGGTTTAGTTACATTATATGATCATACATTGCATAAGCCTGCCACAACGTCAATGTACCCCATCTTTGGCAGGTCCTACACTAACAGCCTAATGTCTGCTCTTATGAGATTAACCACTTACTTGAGGAAAAAAAATTCCATCTGGGGCTCTCTGCAATACAAGGCTAAATAGGGCCCTGGGATGAGGCACCTGTGACAGGGAGGGGTGCAAAACCAAGGAGTTGGCTAGACTCCCAAATATATATAAAACAAGAGGGGGATGGCTGCACTCACCTTAACATGCACAAATGGGGGTGCTGCCGGGGGCCAAACAATACAACACACAAGATCCAGCGCACTCACCTATCCACCAAACAGCAACTTCAATGTTGAAAGATTTTATTTGTTTTTTTTTAAAACACCTAATCTAGGCAAAAATAATGGGGGTTTAGTTACATTATATGATCATACATTGCATAAGCCTGCCACAACGTCAATGTACCCCATCTTTGGCAGGTCCTACACTAACAGCCTAATGTCTGCTCTTATGAGATTAACCACTTACTTGAGGGAAAAAAAATTCCATCTGGGGCTCTCTGCAGTACAAGGCTAAATAGGGCCCTGGGATGAGGCACCTGTGACAGGGAGGGGTGCAAAACCAAGGAGTTGGCTAGACTCCCAAATATATACATATGAAACAAGGGGGGTTGGCTGCACTCACCTGAACATGCATAAATGGGGGTGCTGCTGGGGGCCAAATAATACAAAACACAAGATCCAGCGCACTCACCTATCCACTAAACAGCAACTTCAATGTTGAAAGATTTTATTAGTTTTTTTTAAAACACCTAATCTAGGCAAAAATAATGGGGGTTTAGTTACATTATATGATCATACATTGCATAAGCCTGCCACAACGTCAATGTACCCCATCTTTGGCAGGTCCTACACTAACAGCCTAATGTCTGCTCTTATGAGATTAACCTACTTGGGGAAAAAATTCCATCTGGGGCTCTCTGCAGTACAAGGCTAAATAGGGCCCTGGGATGAGGCACCTGTGACAGGGAGGGGTGCAAAACCAAGGAGTTGGCTAGACTCCCAAATATATATATATGAAACAAGGGGGGGTTGGCTGCACTCACCTGAACATGCATAAATGGGGGTGCTGCTGGGGGCCAAATAATACAAAACACAAGATCCAGCGCACTCACCTATCCACTAAACAGCAACTTCAATGTTGAAAGATTTTATTAGTTTTTTTAAAAACACCTAATCTAGGCAAAAATAATGGGGGTTTAGTTACATTATATGATCATACATTGCATAAGCCTGCCACAACGTCAATGTACCCCATCTTTGGCAGGTCCTACACTAACAGCCTAATGTCTGCTCTTATGAGATTAACCTACTTGGGGAAAAAAATTCCATCTGGGGCTCTCTGCAGTACAAGGCTAAATAGGGCCCTGGGATGAGGCACCTGTGACAGGGAGGGGTGCAAAACCAAGGAGTTGGCTAGACTCCCAAATATATATATATAAAACAAGAGGGGGTTGGCTGCACTCACCTGAACATGCATAAATGGGGGTGCTGCTGGGGGCCAAATAATACAATACACAAGATCCAGCGCACTCACCTATCCACTAAACAGCAACTTCAATGTTGAAAGATTTTATTTGTTTTTTTAAAAACACCTAATCTAGGCAAAAATAATGGGGGTTTAGTTACATTATATGATCATACATTGCATAAGCCTGCCACAACGTCAATGTACCCCATCTTTGGCAGGTCCTACACTAACAGCCTAATGTCTGCTCTTATGAGATTAACCACTTACTTGAGGGAAAAAAATTCCATCTGGGGCTCTCTGCAGTACAAGGCTAAATAGGGCCCTGGGATGAGGCACCTGTGACAGGGAGGGGTGCAAAACCAAGGAGTTGGCTAGACTCCCAAATATATACATATGAAACAAGGGGGGGTTGGCTGCACTCACCTGAACATGCATAAATGGGGGTGCTGCTGGGGGCCAAATAATACAAAACACAAGATCCAGCGCACTCACCTATCCACTAAACAGCAACTTCAATGTTGAAAGATTTTATTTGTTTTTTTTAAAAACACCTAATCTAGGCAAAAATAATGGGGGTTTAGTTACATTATATGATCATACATTGCATAAGCCTGCCACAACGTCAATGTACCCCATCTTTGGCAGGTCCTACACTAACAGCCTAATGTCTGCTCTTATGAGATTAACCACTTACTTGAGGAAAAAAATTCCATCTGGGGCTCTCTGCAGTACAAGGCTAAATAGGGCCCTGGGATGAGGCACCTGTGACAGGGAGGGGTGCAAAACCAAGGAGTTGGCTAGACTCCCAAATATATACATATGAAACAAGGGGGGGTTGGCTGCACTCACCTGAACATGCATAAATGGGGGTGCTGCTGGGGGCCAAATAATACAAAACACAAGATCCAGCGCACTCACCTATCCACTAAACAGCAACTTCAATGTTGAAACATTGCATTACATTACACACAATATGATGGGAGTTTTGCACTCCAGCTCTCCTCCAGATCTTGGCCCGGTGCTCAGCTGCACACAAGTACAGTCTCCAAAAAGAAAGCCAGCACTCAAGGACTTCAACATGAAAAAATAGGCATTTAATCCAAGTGGTCAACGTTTCAGTTCACAACTGTGAACTTTCCCAGAATTATGATTGTTATGATAGTGGTAGGTTAAATTATTATTTTTTTTTATGCTCATCATCAGGGCCGTCTTTAGCGCGGGGCAAACGGGGCAGCTGCCCCGGGCCCAGTTGCTCCTGGGGGGCCCCAGAGCAGCTGCCCCGCAGGCCCCGCGATTTGCGCAGCCCACCTTGGATCCGGCGGTGCCGCTCTGTCCCACACGCTAAAGAGGGCCCCCGGGTGGCCCATGCACTAAAGGCCACCCGGTGGGCATTTGTCAGCTGGGGCCCGGTCGGGCGCTGTGACGCTTAAACAGCGCGACCGGGCCCCTTCCTGTTTGGCAGCCGGCTGGGAGGAAGTGAATGTCGCACGTCACTTCCTCCTACCGTAGATCAGAGCTGCGCGGGAGGAGGGGAGTTTCAGAGGAGAACTCCCAACTGCCTCAGCCTGCCACTGGACCCCAGGGAAACCACTCTCCAGAAAAGGTAAGGATGGTTGGAGGGTGGCTAAATGTATGTCAGTATGTCTGTGTGTGTGTCAGACAGTATGTCTGTCTGTGTGTATGTCAGTATGTCTGTGTGTGTCAGTATGTCTGTGAGTGTGTGTGTCAGTATGTCTGTCTGTGTGTTATGTCAGTATGTCTGTGTGTGTCAGTATGTCTGTGTGTGTCAGTATGTCTATCTGTGTGTTATGTCAGTATGCCTGTGTGTGTCAGCATGTCTGTGTGTGTGTCAATAGTTTGTCAGTGTATGTGTGTCTGTGTGTGTGTCTGTCTGTCTGTGTGTGTCAATATGTATGTGTATGTGTCAGTATGTCTGTCTGTGTGTCCGTGTGTGTTAGTATGTATCTGTGAATGTTTTAATATGTATGTCTGTGTGTGTATGTGTCAGTATGTCAGTGTGATTGGGGGTTGGGCGTAATTGGGGGCGAGGGGGGATGGGGAGGGCTGCAGGGCCCCAGGGGTCCAACAAAATTCTTTGCCCAGGGTCCTATTCATATTATAGATGGCCTTGCTCATCATGTTAATATGCATATTTTTGATATGGCACTTCAGACTACCATTGTGATTATGACTTGTTACAGAGCAGCTTTTTATTTTAATATTCATCATCTAATGTGCTTGTTTGCACCACTTGAATAGCTTCATATACCAGTAAATGTTAACTAGCAAAGAAAAAGAACAAAAACACTCTGCGAACAAAAAAATAAGTAAAAAATAATAGATAAATACAGTCATACTAATTAGTAAAAATATTTTAACGTGCAAATATTTTTCACACTTGTACAAAATAAGTTTGATCCTGCATAGAATGATATCCAAAATAAATAAAACACTACTATATGTTTTGTGATAAAGTGAAGGCAGATAGGCCTTTTAACCCCAGGGGGAGTATGTGTAGTCTGTGTGTTGCACAACACAAAGCATTGTTTAGTTATGGGCCCCTGGGGTGGAGCATTTGGAGAGAAGGGTGGGCCAATGCTCCACTCCACAGTTTAGTGGTGTTCTGGGGAGACCTAGATCCAGGCCAGGGTTTTTTGGACTGTCTCCAACCCACTGCTCAGCTGCAGGTAATCAGCTGTTGCAGTGGGAATAAACTCCTCCCGGCTAGGCAGGAAAAGGAGAGGGATTGCTGGCTTCCTCCCAGGAAGCAGGTAGGAGAGAGAGGCTGTTCTCTCCAGATAGTCAAGGAGACTAGGCACTTGGAGTGCAGAAAGGAAGCAGTCAGGGCAAGACTGGCTTGGAGCACTGGGAGTGCAGAAAAGGAAGCAGTCAGGGCAAGGCTGGCTTGGAGCACTGGGAGTGCAGAAAGGAAAGCAGTCAGGGCAAGACTGGTTTGGAGCACTGAGAGTGCAGAAAGGAAAGCAACAGGCTAGCTAGCAGAGCGTTGATCTCTAATAAGGTTGGTGCAATATTGTGTTTAGTTTAACCCTGAGAGATAGGGAACTAATGTCAGTTAGTGCTCAGATGAGCTAGGTTTTTGTTTATAGGGTTTTCTGTTACTTTTGTTTTCATTTTACTGCTGTATCCTGTGTGAACTTACAAATAAAGTGCCTGAAGTACTTGCAATTACAAGGACTGTGCATGTTTTTGCCCTAGAGGACCGTGCTACCTGCAAACAAGGATCACAATATGGTGGAGAATGCGGGCAGCGTAGCACATTGAGGGTCTGTGGGTGTGCCAGTCATGTGGTAGTCTGCTTGAGGACTTTTATTTTTGCAGACCTGTTACACAAACAAGTAGCACTGTACCTTTAAGACTCTTACCTGCTTGGTGCTATAATGGAGGACCTGCTGAGAGCTGTGGTACAGGCAACGGCTAAACAACAAGGCACAAACAGTTTCCTGGCTGCACAGGTTAAGAACCTGAGGGACGCTCAGCAGGAGCATAGAGCTGCCCTTACTGAGGTTTTGCAGATTGCCCCCTGCAGGGAGCGTGGGGACAAGGGACCCTGTAACCAAGCTACTGACATCCTGCATGGGATGACAGAGGCAGTAGAAGAAGTCTTCAGCAAGCTGAAAAGCATGGAGGCAGCAAAGTGTGCTGTTGAGAAACACGCAGGAGAGAGAGAACAGGAATTAGAAGGCAAGAAGGATGAAATTGAGCCTAAAAGTAGTGATAAAGAGGTCTTTGAAAAAGAGTTGGTGGTAAGCAAAAACCACCCAGAAGGTGTAAATAAAGCTAGTGTATACGGCCCGGGAAAGAAACATGAAGCAGAAGCCCCTGATGTACACCCAAGTGAACAAGTCAAAGGCATGAAAAGCAGACTGACTTGGGGAGTCAGAGAAGACAACAGCAAAGGAGCTGAGCAAAATGAAGAGAAGCAAAGCACTCCAGTTGAGTATAACAATGTGGTGCGCTGTTTAGTAGCAGAGACATCTGGTATTGCTACAAAGACTTTGAATGATTGTCCAGGAGCCGTAGAACTAGATCTGCTGGCAAAGACTACTGCTACAAGGCCTGGGCGCACTGACTACCGGGAACAGCTGCCAGATTCTGGGAACACAGTCATGGAATTAAAGGCGGGACTCGGAATGCCTGACTGGCTGTTTGATACCAGGGCTGTAATGACTCAGCGAGAGGCCATGACTGCGTCTCTGGACAACCCCATAGGGAGCAAGGCAGGTTCCCAGGGATTCGCAGAACAGATGGAGGATGTTGTGGAGCCCTTCGCGGAGGGACTTGTTCCAGTGAAGGATGAGCTGGTGACAGAACCAGGTCTTGAAGAGGTTGAGCACCTGGAAAATTCAGCTCATGAAGGAATTGGACGTATAGCTACACGCCAAGCCTTTGCAAAGTTTGCTTTTGAAAGTTACTCTAACGTTGAGAGATTATCAAATCAGAAGCTGCTATGGATGTGGAAGCAGATGATGATTCAGAGGAACTTGGCTACTAAGGAGCCACACAGTACTGATCCTCCGCCTAGATCCGCTAGCAACCAGATAAGCGGGGAAACTGGAAAGCAAGGACAAAGTCTGGGACAATATACCTATGATGGTAGAACGTACCTAAAAGTCCTATTTTGGCTACGAGACCAGACTGAGAGAAACTGCTTCAACTGCCGCATGCATGGACATATTACATATAGCTGTCCTGAGAGTGAAGAGACAATACAATGTGACATAGTAATAAGGGCTCTGTATAGGATTGTATTGACTTGCTTAAAGATGGGTGTGGTGACTGGTGGTGTTACAGCACAGCTAAAAGTGGTGATGGTGGTAGGGAAGAGTGCACAAGTACTGATAGATTCAGGGAGTGAGGTTACTTTGAAAAGTGTTCTGTTCCAGCCGGAGTATGCAGCTGCCTACCTTGATGTGGTGGTTCACAGGGCGGAATGGGTAGCACACCTGATGAAGGTCCGGTTAGTTGTGAATAATGTAAGGGCTGCTGGTTTGACCGCTAACACTGCTAACTATTTGGGTTATCCTATTGGGTGGGGGCTCCTTAAACTACAAGGGAGCAAGGTAGCAGCCATCTGCAATAGGCCACTTCCTGTAACTGAGAAGCTAGTCAGGGCTGGTAGAGCCCTAGGTGTTATGAATGTTCACGGTTTGTGTTCTAAGGCCGCTCGACCCGATGGGTCTGAGCTGGGGAGGAGGATATGTGATAAAGTGAAGGCAGATAGGCCTTTTAACCCCAGGGGGAGTATGTGTAGTTTGTGTGTTGCACAACACAAAGCATTGTTTAGTTATGGGCCCCTGGGGTGGAGCATTTGGAGAGAAGGGTGGGCCAATGCTCCACTCCACAGTTTAGTGGTGTTCTGGGGAGACCTAGATCCAGGCCAGGGTTTTTTGGACTGTCTCCAACCCACTGCTCAGCTGCAGGTAATCAGCTGTTGCAGTGGGAATAAACTCCTCCCGGCTAGGCAGGAAAAGGAGAGGGATTGCTGGCTTCCTCCCAGGAAGCAGGTAGGAGAGAGAGGCTGTTCTCTCCAGATAGTCAAGGAGACTAGGCACTTGGAGTGCAGAAAGGAAGCAGTCAGGGCAAGACTGGCTTGGAGCACTGGGAGTGCAGAAAAGGAAGCAGTCAGGGCAAGGCTGGCTTGGAGCACTGGGAGTGCAGAAAGGAAAGCAGTCAGGGCAAGGCTGGTTTGGAGCACTGAGAGTGCAGAAAGGAAAGCAACAGGCTAGCTAGCAGAGCGTTGATCTCTAATAAGGTTGGTGCAATATTGTGTTTAGTTTAACCCTGAGAGATAGGGAACTAATGTCAGTTAGTGCTCAGATGAGCTAGGTTTTTGTTTATAGGGTTTTCTGTTACTTTTGTTTTCATTTTACTGCTGTATCCTGTGTGAACTTACAAATAAAGTGCCTGAAGTACTTGCAATTACAAGGACTGTGCATGTTTTTGCCCTAGAGGACCGTGCTACCTGCAAACAAGGATCACAGTTTATATATAATTGGGTAAAATAAGAGGGGTAAAAATGCATATATATATATACATACATACACTCTCTTTCTCTCTCTCTCATATTAGTGGCTGCAATTGTACTTTTTACCACATGGTGGCATTCAAGCTCCAAATTACACATATAGAAATTTAATATAACTGGCTATCAGTATCTTGACATCAGAGCTAGCACTATTTAATAAATTCCAGGAGTCTGTTACAAGAATCTATAGAATAATAATAGGCCACATCTTAATCGCAGCTACTTCATGTTTACCTTGGTATTGGAAGTCCAAAAATATACCTACACGTAAAGACGTTTTGAACATGGTTTTAGACAATAAGGCAAATGAACTGTCATATAGAAAAGACGCACATTTATTTGCAAACCTTCAATAAATTTGGGACAAATGGGAAGATGACATTAAAAAAACTTATTATTTATAGAAAATATATTTTGTTAAGTTCAAACGATGACTAATGAAAACCTGTAACCTCATTAAACTGCAATGAATTAACCACAAAAGCAACCAAGAGGGTGGAATAATTGGTTGGGATAATACTCTCCTGGTCCAGAGGACCAGTCAGCTGCTTTAAGAATGTCCAACAGAAAGCCTCCTAATTGAGATGTCAATCCTGCAATATTCATGGTTGCTCTAACCCATCTAGCTAGTGTGGGGGAGCATTCAGGAAGGTAAGGTTTACAGTAGGAAATAAGTAGTTGAGAAAAGGACTGATTTCTCAAAGGAAAAGCTTTGTCTACATAGGACTTAAGGCAATGAACAACACAAAGATTAGTGCGGTCATGGCAAGTAGGAGAGAAAATAGACCTAAGAGTAGATTGTTCGTCTAAAAATTGAAATTGAAAAAATTGAAAATGTACTCCTTTAAGGGAAAATTGTCTATGGGACAAATTAAAGGACTACTATAGGCACCCAGTCCACTTCAGCTCAATGAAGTGGTCTAGGTGCCAGGTCCACCTAGGGTTAACCCTGCAGCTGAAGAAACTGCTATGTTTACATTAGGGTTAATCCAGCTTCTAGTAGCTGTCTTATTGACAGCCGCTAGAGGCCTTCCGCGCTTCTCACTGTGAAAATCACAGTGAGAACACGCTGACGTCCATAGGAAAGCATTGAGTAATGCTTTCCTATGGACTGATTGAATGCCTGCGCGGCTCTTGCTGCGCATGCACATTTAGCACTGACGGAAGAGGGAGGAGTTTTCCCCAGAGCCGAGGGAGGCCAGTGCTGGAGAAAGGCAAGTGATTAACCCCTTCTTCCCCCTTCAGCCCGGCGGGAGTGGGACCCTGAGGGTGGGGGGGACCTAAAGACCCTATAGTGCCAGGAAAACGAGTTTGTTTTCCTGTCACTAAAGTGGTCCTTTAAGGGCTTTAACATCAGAATCTCGTTTGAAGGATCTTAATATTAACTCTGAATCAGAGTTTTCACGTGAATTTTTGAAAGTATCAGGTTTCTTTCTATGAGTGTTTTTTTTCTGAGGTAAAAGTCTGTGTTACTTTAATACATGATAATAACTGTATACTCCTCTATCAGTATAGAAGTCAGAGTAACCGTGAACGTAAATCTCTATTTAATTGCAGCAGGTAAGAAAATGTCCATAGACTCTATGTTTCACTTGAAAAACTTCAACTGAGAACCAGCTGTGGGCGAGCTTTGCGTGACATGAGAAAACCACGTCAAGCGAAGGAGGAGTAATGAAGATTATTCAGGAAATAACAGACCTGTATCAATAGGCTGCGGCGCAAGATGGAAACATGGAAAATACTGTTTGCTGCCTAAAATGACGCAGCAGAGTGGAGAAAAATCAAACTAGGTGGTGTACTGAAAGTGTAGTTAAATTCCCAACTTGCGTTACCTGCTGTAAAATTCCACGGTGATTGAGGGAAAGTCAGTGAATCACAAAGTATGTCAATTTAGCCAAGTATAAGAAAAAATGAAGAGTGTAAATCAGAATCTGAAATACTTAACTTTCCTGTGAGCACCAAAGAAAAAGGAAGATATATTTGGGGTCATCCTATTTATAGACGATACTGTATGTTAATTGGCTGTTCATCTACTTCTATCGTGTTTGATTGTATTTGGTTTTTCTCTACCTATATAGGTTAACCCTTTCTTGCTATGTGAAAAGTAAATTAAGACATTGCATAATATAAGCCTCCTGTCTGTAATAAAATTAGAACTATATATTAGTCATTTAGGACTTCTAAATTCCAGTTAAAATAAGTATACATAAGGAAATAAAAAAAGGATGCTAAGGATGGTATAGTCTTATGCCCAAAAGTAAGAATAAGTGTGCCACACATTAATATACAAGTCCATAGCATACCACTGAAAATACCCATCAAAGAAATTGTCATAACAGATCGAACTCCTTGAAAAAGGCAAAACTCAACGTTTGGGTAGCCAAGATCTGCCACATCTGTTATTTGTGCAGGTATCGCTGCCTGATGGATCTCTTTTGACAAATGCTTTGATGGATGTTTATGATCAATGATATATATTTTAATGTTATTGCAAATATTGTAAGCACTTTATTGGGACTGCTAAATTGTAAACTCTTTATTGATACAACTTGGGGATGTTATATGGTAGTAAAGATTGCCCCGTTTGCACTATTAGACTGTATGGATTTATCCATATTATGTGAAACCAGTGTGCACCCTGTATAGGATAATCTATAGGAAAAAATGGGGCTTGATGAAGTGATGGATTTTTGCTGCCTAATTAACTTTGTAAAGCTATGGTACTATCATGTCTGTTTGTGACATGTGATCACAGGTATGACAATTGATGACATCACAGTAGCAGAGCTATATCATGTGTTCTAACTCATCTCAGTTGTCTGTATTCCCTGTAGAAGCTCTTTCAGTGAAGTAGGTTTGAAACCAGTCTCCAACTACAGACGATTTCATACATGTAGATTATGGCACAAATTACGGATCTCATAGGACAATCTATACAGGGAGTGCAGAATTATTAGGCAAATTAGTATTTTGACCACATCATCCTCTTTATGCATGTTGTCTTACTCCAAGCTGTATAGGCTCGAAAGCCTACTACCAATTAAGCATATTAGGTGATGTGCATCTCTGTAATGAGAAGGGGTGTGATCTAATGACATCAACACCCTATATCAGGTGTGCATAATTATTAGGCAACTTCCTTTCCTTTGGCAAAATGGGTCAAAAGAAGGACTTGACAGGCTCAGAAAAGTAAAAAATAGTGAGATATCTTGCAGAGGGATGCAGCACTCTTAAAATTGCAAAGCTTCTGAAGCGTGATCATCGAACAATCAAGCGTTTCATTCAAAATAGTCAACAGGGTCGCAAGAAGCGTGTGGAAAAACCAAGGCGCAAAATAACTGCCCATGAACTGAGAAAAGTCAAGCGTGCAGCTGCCACGATGCCACTTGCCACCAGTTTGGCCATATTTCAGAGCTGCAACATCACTGGAGTGCCCAAAAGCACAAGGTGTGCAATACTCAGAGACATGGCCAAGGTAAGAAAGGCTGAAAGACGACCACCACTGAACAAGACACACAAGCTGAAACGTCAAGACTGGGCCAAGAAATATCTCAAGACTGATTTTTCTAAGGTTTTATGGACTGATGAAATGAGAGTGAATCTTGATGGGCCAGATTGTTGGGCCCGTGGCTGGATTGGTAAAGGGCAGAGAGCTCCAGTCCGACTCAGACGCCAGCAAGGTGGAGGGGGAGTACTGGTTTGGGCTGGTATCATCAAAGATGAGCTTGTGGGGCCTTTTCGGGTTGAGGATGGAGTCAAGCTCAACTCCCAGTCCTACTGCCAGTTCCTGGAAGACACCTTCTTCAAGCAGTGGTACAGGAAGAAGTCTGCATCCTTCAAGAAAAACATGATTTTCATGCAGGACAATGCTCCATCACACGCGTCCAAGTACTCCACAGCGTGGCTGGCAAGAAAGGGTATAAAAGAAGAAAATCTAATGACATGGCCTCCTTGTTCAACTGATCTGAACCCCATTGAGAACCTGTGGTCCATCATCAAATGTGAGATTTACAAGGAGGGAAAACAGTACACCTCTCTGAACAGTGTCTGGGAGGCTGTGGTTGCTGCTGCACGCAATGTTGATGGTGAACAGATCAAAACACTGACAGAATCCATGGATGGCAGGCTTTTGAGTGTCCTTGCAAAGAAAGGTGGCTATATTGGTCACTGATTTGTTTTGTTTTTGAATGTCAGAAATTTATATTTGTGAATGTTGAGATGTTATATTGGTTTCACTGGTAATAATAAATAATTGAAATGGGTATATATTTGTTTTTTGTTAAGTTGCCTAATAATTATGCACAGTAATAGTCACCTGCACACACAGATATCCCCCTAACATAGCTATAACTAAAACAAACTAAAAACTACTTCCAAAAATATTCAGCTTTGATATTAATGAGTTTTTTGGGTTCATTGAGAACATGGTTGTTGTTCAATAATAAAATTAATCCTCAAAAATACAACTTGCCTAATAATTCTGCACTCCCTGTAGAACATTTTGCTACACATTTAGCTCCTACAGTTTGAAGGAATAGGATTTAGCTTGTGCACCCACATGAGAAAAGTAAAGGGACACTCCACTGCCTAAATACAAAATAAAAATCACTGTTTAGTAGAAATGTCTCAAATGAAAACTTACATGTATTTAATTATGCATTTTTTTCATTGGAATTATATCTAAAACCAGCTTGCATAAGCTACATATCTCCTGTCTGCTGCCTTTACAAGCCCTCCTCTTCTAACCCTGCCCAGATGTTATGTGTCTGTCCAACCACAGACTTCCCAATGCAGCTCAATGAGAAGTCTTTGCAAGTCAGGTACTCTGGGCCATCGCTGCCTCTTGAGTTCAGTGCAAATAAGCTTTTGCTCACAGTCTAAGGGAACCAGATTTATCTTTTAAACTAATGTAAGGAAATCAAGTCTTAGAAAACAGAGTAGTATCCATTAATAGTTTTCTAGAAAGGAACCGCAATTTCTCTTACCAAAGACAGTTGAAAATAATAAAAATTTTAGTATTGATTTCATTAAAACAAAAATGTATTGGATATTCTCCTACATAGGCTCCTGCTAAAATGTACCTGCTATGTGCAGAGTGTATGTAGACTTTGCAAAACACATTAAGTATCAATACTTGGCTCGATTCAGTAGATGTTAAAATTAATGTAACAGCAAATATTTGCCAAAAATCTAATTCATTGTTGTATTCTGCAATGCCAATTTGTGAAGTGTTTAGTCTGTAGCACTTATACCTTACTGGTGTAAAGTTTTACTAGGTAAACAATGCATGTAAATTGAAAGAGCCAACTAGCTCTCCATGAATAAATAAGTAAATAAAACACTAATGATACTAGGAGAGACCTGGCCTCCGTCTACAAATGTGTGCTGGTGGGGGGAAGTACCTAACACTCCACACTAATTTTTAATAATGAAAGGAGGCCCTAATTTTCTTAAAAATGTAGTAAACCTGTAAAAAAATATTTAGACTTGTTGGCATCTTGAATGAAGATAATGTGTACACATTACTGGGCAAATCTGGCATAAATCTAACTAATCACACTGGTCTTCTGGAGTATTCAGGCTGGGAGAGACCAATAGAAATATTCACTGATCAGGCACAGCATTAATATCCTCCCTAATAGCATGTAGGGCCCCTGAACGTGTCTAGTGATATCCGGCACCAAGACATTAGCAGCAGAGTCTTAAAATCCTGCAAGTTGCGAGGTGGGGCCTCTATGGATCGGACTTAATGCTAACGTCTCTATTTAAGACGCTTTCAACTGTGGACAGGGGTCATCATGGGAACTTGGACAGGTCTGCGGCTAAGCAAACTGCAAGGCACTATGTTTTTCTGACACATCTATCTTGGCCAGCATTAAGTTTTTTTCAGCAATTTGAGCTACAGTAGCTCTTCTGTGTGATTGGACCAGACAGACTAGCCTTCACTCCTCACGTTCATCAATGAGCCTTGAGTACCCAATAACCTGACACCAGTTGTCCTTCCTTGCACCACTTTTGATAAATCCTAACCACTGCATACTGGGCATTTCCCCTCAAGACTTGCTGTTTTGGAGATGCTCTGACCCAATTGAGCCACCACTATTTATCCTTTGCAAAAGATCTTTTCACTTGCCCATTTCTCCTGCTTCCAACACATGAAATTCAAGAAATGACTGTTCACTTGCTGTCTAGTATATCATACCCCTTGACAGGTGCCAAGTATAATTAATGTTATTCACATTACTGGTCAGTGGTTTTAAGGGGCCTGCTGGGAAAATATATCACTGTCAATTGATGTAACTGGGGATGCATTGCTGAAGGAATATCGCTGTGAAAACTAGAAAATTGAGGGGGAAAGTATGGCATGGGAAGTGGTTCCAGCAGGTTACATAAAATGGAAGAATTGACCAGTGGTGGCAAGGAATTGAATGGAGGGCTTCACTGGGGGGTGGGGGTAAGAGAACTGAATCAATGATCAATCGTTGTGTGGACTGTGACGAGGGACCAGTGGAGTGGCATGAGGTATTTTTTTTTTTTTTGAAAGGCTGTGCACATTATATGCAGTGAGGTGTGACTAGAGCTGCATAAACAACATTATTTGACGCCTAACTGGCATAGAATTAAGGTGTGAGGCTTCAGGGACATGATCTATAGACCAACATTGCTTAATTGAGCTAAGATTGTTCTGGTGACTATAGTGTCCCTTTAATTTTTAACTTTTAGTTGTTTAAGAGATAACTCTATAATTTGATATCCTTAAGTGAGATTGCCAATATTAGGATGCCAAAAAAGCAACAAACTGCTAATCAGCATCCTAATCTGGAATGCTGTCCACATAAGGGTACTGTAGCGTTACTCACCTTCTCCAGGGGCCGGCTGCGTTCCTCTCTTCGAGCCGCGCGCGGTCCTGCTGCTTCACGAGCCGCGCGCGGCTCATCCGACGGCCTCAGCAGGAAGGCGGGCAGTGACCGCGAGAAGCGGTCACGTGTCCCGCCTGAATCTAAGAGCGCGCCGCGAGTCTCGGGCGCGCTCTTAAAGAGACAGTGGGAGCCTAAATTGTTAAAAGGCTCCCATTGGCCCCTGTCATGCCACACTCCCCATACACTTACCTTTTGGGGGTGTGGATATGACAGGAGCCAATCACATTAGTTTAGTAGCTATATATACTTACCTCTCCCTTTACTCCCTGCCCTATCGTGGTTTCTGTTTCAGTTCCCTTTAGCGCTTGTTGTGTTCAGTTGTGTTTCTCCGTATTGACTTTGGCTTTGTTTCTGACTACGTTTTCTCTTTATCCTTATCTGTTCTGGTTGTCGGCTTTCTGTTTACTGTGTACCAGACCCCGGCTTGTCCTAGTTTACGCTGTCTCTCTGTGCCCTTGATTTCGGATCGTTCCTGACTCTGTCTCCTCTCATATACGTCGAGTCCGGCCATTCTAAGGTCTGGTAGACGTACCTCTCCTCTGTGTTGTCTTCTGTTTAGCTGAATCCTGCGTGTTGGGGTATATTCTCGTTACATTATGATAGGGCCATGGACCCCGCAGATTTGGCTCAGCAAATGGCTTCTCATGAGGCAAGGTTTGTAGAGCAGGATCACCGTATGGATCAGATAGCACAGGCTCTCCAGACACTCTTGTCTAGAACCATTCCTGCAACCGCACCTAACCCTCCTACACCTCATCCTCCCGAAGTATCCAATTCACCCAATACTTTGCCCCATTTAACACCTCCTCCTTGGTATGGAGGGGAAGCCAAGACATGCAGAGGTTTTATTAATCAAATAGAATTCCACCTTGAGATGTATCCTCACTCCTTTCCCACTGAAAGGTCTAAAGTGGGGTTTTTGATGCATCAACTTACTGACAAAGCACTTGAGTGGGCAAATCCTATTTGGGAGGCCAATGGACCTATGGTTCATAATTTCAATAGTTTTCTTACGGCTTTTCGTAGAACTTTTGACACAACAAAGAGGTCAAAGAATGCTGCAAGAGCATTAATGAGGATTAAACAGGGGTCTAGGTCTGTGGCGGATTATGCTATTCAGTTTCCTACCCTTGCTTCACAGGTAGATTGGACCAATAATGGGTTAACTACTGCGTTCATGGAAGGTTTATCTGACACTATATTAGATGAGGTAGCGGCAAGGGAGCTTCCTATTCCATTAGAGGATCTTATTGACTACCTCATTGATATAGATAATAGAATTCGTGACAGGCTCTATACCAAAAACAAGAATAGACGTCTGGTCACATCTACTAACCCCAGAGTTGATAAACCTGAGAATGTTAAAGTATCCGAGGAGGAACCCATGCAATTAGGGGTTGCCAAACTCTCGGATACTGAAAAACTACTTAGAAGAAGGAATGGACTCTGCCTATACTGTGGTAGGCGAGACCATATGGTAAGGGAATGTCCTTTGCTTCCAGAAAACTCTCGCACCTAAGACCTTATAGGGGACTGGCCTTGGGTGTGATCTCTAAGTCTCCTAAATTGCCTCCTAATCGTTTGCTTCTCCCTGTTTCCCTTCATACGGGGGTGAGTTGTATAGCAGAGTGCATACTAGCCTTGGTTGATTCCGGGGCTGCTGAGAACTTCATTGACTCTGAGTTTGTTACGAAAAATAACATTCCCGTCAGAGAAAGGGAGATACCCTTGGCCATTGAGGCCATAGATGGTAGACCTTTAAATACTCCAGTCGTTACCCATAAAAAACTGTACCATTATTCATGTACACAGGGGTTTTACACCTTGAGACCATTCGGTTTCAGGTTATCACCTCTCCCTCTTCTCATATCGTGTTAGGGTACCCATGGTTGTGTTCTCACAATCCCATTTTTGATTGGGAATTGGGACAATTAAAATCATGGGGTAAAACCTGCCACGACTCTTGTATGATTAACGTCACCCCTTTAAATACCATTAATGTTCCTACCACTCCTCCTTTGTCTACTGTTATCCCTCCTCAATACTTGTTTCTCAAGACTGTATTCGATAAAAGGGAAGCTGATAAATTACCGCCTCACAGATCCTATGATTGTGCTATCGATTTATTGCCTGGCACTATACCTCCTAAGGGCAGGGTGTACCCTTTATCTATTCAAGAAAACCGTATCATGGAGGAGTATGTTAAAGAATCACTAGAAAAGGGGTTCATTAGGAGATCCTCTTCTCCGGCTGGAGCAGGGTTTTTCTTCGTATCTAAGAAAGAGGGTGATTTAAGACCGTGCATCGATTATAGAGGTCTAAACAAAATCACTATCAAAAATGCATACCCTATACCTTTAATTACAGAGTTATTTGACAGGCTGAAACATGCTACTGTGTTCACCAAATTGGACCTTAGAGGTGCATACAATTTAATACGCATAAAGGAAGGTCACGAATGGAAGACTGCATTCAACACTAGATCCGGTCATTACGAGTATACTGTTATGCCATTTGGTCTTTGCAATGCCCCAGCAGTATTTCAGGAATTTATTAATGACGTCCTAAGAGACTTTATTCACACATTTGTAATTGTATACTTGGACGACATATTGATATATTCTACAGATTTACACACTCATCACAGGCATGTCACAACGGTATTGAAGACCCTTCTTAATAATGGTCTTTACTGTAAACTAGAAAAATGTTTATTTGACCAATCCGAAGTCCAGTTCTTGGGGTATTTGATTTCCGCCAAAGGGTTTCGTATGGATCCCCAGAAGCTTTCTGCGGTTATAGAGTGGCCTCTACCACAGGGTTTGAAAGCAATTCAACGTTTTCTTGGTTTCTCTAACTATTATAGACGCTTTATTAAGGGTTTTTCTTCTATTGTAGCACCTATCACCCGTATGACAAAAAAGGGTGGTAATACTCGTGTCTGGTCTCCCGAGGCACTTCAGGCTTTCGACTTTCTTAAAACTACATTCGCCTCGGCACCTATTTTACAGCACCCTATCCCCTCACTGCCTTATATTCTTGAAGTTGATGCTTCTGAAATCGGGGTAGGTGCTGTTTTGTCCCAAAGAGAATCGCCTGAAAAGCCATTGCATCCTTGTGGCTTCTTCTCTAGACAAATGTCCAAAGCTGAAAGGAATTATGATATGGGTAATCGTGAACTCCTTGCTATTATCTTAGCCCTTAAAGAATTGAGACATCTGTTAGAAGGAACTAAGGATCCTATTCTAATTTTTACAGATCACAAGAATCTATCCTACCTTGGTGAAGCTAAAAGATTATCGTCTAGGCAGGCCAGATGGTCACTATTTTTGTCCCGTTTCAATTATATTATCACCTATAGACCAGGTGATCGCAACATTAAAGCAGATGCTCTGTCCAGACAGTTCGAAACTACTGACAAACAGGAGGTTGATGTTACTCCTGTCATTCCCCCAGACAGGATAATAGCCACTACTATGTTGTCTATTTCTTCATCCCTCTTGCAGACCATACAGGCGAAACAAAGTATGGCACCTAGCGAGAGGCCTATTGATAAATTGTTTGTTGATGTTCCCGAGAGACGGGAGATTCTGTCATTATATCATGATACTAAGACTGCTGGACATCCTGGTATTACCAAAACGATGTCAGCCGTTTCTCGATATTTTTGGTGGGGTTCCTTACGTAAGGATGTCACTGACTATATAAGTGCTTGTACTACTTGTGCATGTATGAAAACGTCTCGTAGAGTTCCTTGTGGGCTTCTGCATCCCTTACCAGTTCCCGAGAGACCTTGGTCTAACCTATCCATGGATTTTATTGTGGAATTACCCCCTTCGAATGGTAACACAGTCATCCTGATGATAGTAGATCGGTTTTCCAAGATGGCTCACTTTGTGTCTCTTCGCAAGTTGCCCACATCCAAGGAACTGGCTCTTATCTTCGCTAGAGAAGTATTTCGGTTACATGGTATTCCTGTATCTATCATGTCCGATAGGGGTAGTCAATTTATTTCCAGGTTCTGGAAAGCCTTTTGCTCAGAAATGGGTATTTCTCTCTCATTTTCTTCCGCTTACCATCCCCAGTCTAATGGAGCTGCTGAACGTGCCAACCAGTCTCTGGAGCAGTACCTTCGTTGTTTTGTGTCTCACCATCAGGACAATTGGTCTGACCTGCTTGCTTGGGCTGAGTTTGTTTGGAACAATGCCACTCATGATTCTTCCGGCAAAAGCCCTTTTTACGTTGTCTATGGCCAGCATCCCGTTGTTCTTCCGGCTGCATTCTCCTCACAGGGCATGCCAGTTCTGGATGAGCATTTGGCTGGTTTGCGTAATACTTGGGAGCAGGTTCAGCGTTCTTTGGTGGATTCCGCTGCTCGCCAGAAGGCTCAGGCTGACAAGCATTCGCAGGGCAGCTCCTACTTATGTTGTGGGGGACAGGGTTTTGCTTTCCACGCTGAATATTCGCCTGCAGGTGCCTTCTATGAAATTGGCTCCCCGTTTCATAGGTCCTTATCGTGTACTGCATAAGGTTAATCCTGTTTCATACGCCTTGGGTCTTCCTAGGAATCTGCGTATTCCTAATGTATTTCACACCTCGTTGTTGAAGCCTTACGTACGCAACCGCTATACCCGACATTCCCCGCCTCCACCTCCTGTCTCTGTGGAGGGTCATGAGGAATTAGAGGTCTCTGCTTTTCTTGACTCTCGTTACCTTAGGAGTCGACTTCAGTACTTGGTGCATTGGAAGGGTTATGGGCCTGAGGAGCGCAGTTGGATTTCAGCTGATGCTGTTCACGCTCCCCGCCTTGTGCGTTCTTACCATTCTCGTTTTCCTGCCAGGCCTGGCCCTACCCGCCCGGAGGGCGTGTCCTCAGGGGGGGTACTGTAGCGTTACTCACCTTATCCAGGGGCCGGCCGCGGTCCTCTCTTCGAGCCGCACGCGGTCCTGCTGCTGCACGAGCCGCGCGCGGCTCATCCGACGGCCTCAGCAGGAAGGCGGGCAGTGACCGCGAGAAGCGGTCACGTGTCCCGCCTGAATCTAAGAGCGCGCCGCGAGTCTCGGGCGCGCTCTTAAAGAGACAGTGGGAGCCTAAATTGTTAAAAGGCTCCCATTGGCCCCTGTCATGCCACACTCCCCATACACTTACCTTTTGGGGGTGTGGATATGACAGGAGCCAATCACATTAGTTTAGTAGCTATATATACTTACCTCTCCCTTTACTCCCTGCCCTATCGTGGTTTCTGTTTCAGTTCCCTTTAGCGCTTGTTGTGTTCAGTTGTGTTTCTCCGTATTGACTTTGGCTTTGTTTCTGACTACGTTTTCTCTTTATCCTTATCTGTTCTGGTTGTCGGCTTGCTGTTTACTGTGTACCAGACCCCGGCTTGTCCTAGTTTACGCTGTCTCTCTGTGCCCTTGATTTCGGATCGTTCCTGACTCTGTCTCCTCTCATATACGTCGAGTCCGGCCATTCTAAGGTCCGGTAGACGTACCTCTCCTCTGTGTTGTCTTCTGTTTAGCTGAATCCTGCGTGTTGGGGTATATTCTCGTTACAGGTACCCATTTAGGCAGTTATCTACTAAACATCTGAAAGATCACTTTTCTTAATTTTGATCTTTTAGCGGTCTAGTAGATTGCTCCCTATTTGCTATCCCAAAAGATGGCAATCACATATAAGGATAACAAAGGAAATTATTTACTAAATAAACAAATATTCTCATGCACACATACACGCTCATAACAGACGCAGGCCCTCCTCTGCTGTAATCTGATGCATGCAAGAGAGTACAAAAGGGGTCTATGGAGGATAAGGCAAGACCCTCCATAGACAAAGCCTGAATCTCACAGCCGTCATTTGTGTCGACTGCTGGGATTTGACCAAAGTTGATGGTGGAGCTCTGCCTTTTGACTACCTCAGGCTTTACCACAAGACAAAATAGTTCCTATATTTTCAGTTTAATTGAAAGTCCAACAGTCTTGATAAGTATTTCATAAAGATTATTTTTATGAACACCTGAAAGGTGACAAATCAATTTTAATTTATCTAGGCAGGACTTGTCAGGGTTACATACTAATGAAAAGTGTAAACATTTAGCAAAAAAAACCAAAAACCTGTTGCATTTAGTTTCTGACATAGATTAATTATGAAAGAAACCAAGTGGAACATTTATATGTCTCAATATGTGTGTATTAAAACATAATTTATTCAGAGAAAAACATAGAACTCCTTGACAAGTGGCACCATGGGAACTCATTATGGATAAGTCGTTTGAAAGAGCCAAAGAAAAGGCCAATGCTGGCTTCCTATTCAGCAAATGTTTTTAATCTTCACAACAAAGCTGTATAAACAATATATCTTGTTTTTCTTTTCCCTTTTAAAAGAATTATACACTTTACCAAAGCCTAAACAAGTTTAAAAAAATAAAATAAAACACAGAATATATATAATTATATATATATATATATATATATATATATATATACAGTGGCGTACACATGACCCATGGGGCCCCGGTGCGAAAATTGATCCGTGGGCCCCCCGCGTGCGGGCCGGGCCGCAACACATGGCGGTGGGCACCTGGCCGCAGGGGTTACAGGGCTGCGACCCCTGCGACCGCGGTATGTACGCCAGTGCATGCAGATGCACACACACTTAAAGGACCACTCTAGGCACCCAGACCACTTCAGCTTATTGAAGTGGTCTGGGTGCCAGGTCCAGCTAGGGTTAACCCATTTTTTCATAAACATAGCTATGTTTATGAATGGGTTAAGCCTTCCCCTATGAGACAGCCGCTAGAGGCGCTTGCGTGATTTTCACTGTGATTTTCACAGTGAGAGCACGCCAGCGTCCATAGGAAAGCATTATGAATGCTTTCCTATGTGACCGGCTGAATGCGCGCGCAGCTCTTGCCGCGCGTGTGCATACAGCCGACGGGGAGGAGAAGAGGAGGATCGGAGGAGGAGAGCTCTCCGCCCATCGCTGGAAAAAGGTAAGTTTTACCCCTTTTCCCCTTTCCAGAGCCGGGCGGGAGGGGGTCCCTGAGGGTGGAGGCACCCTCAGGGCACTATAGTGCCAGGAAAACGAGTATGTTTTCCTGGCACTATAGTGGTCCTTTAAAGGACCACTACAGACACCCAGATCACATCAGCTCAATGAAGTTGTCTGGGTGTCAGGTCCCTCTAGTTTTAACCCTGCAGTTGAAAACATAGCAGTTTCAGAGAAACTGCTATGTTTCACTGAGGGTTAATCCAGCCTCTAGTGGCTGTCTCACTGACAGCCGCTAGAGGAGCACACTGAACGTCCATAGAAAAGCATTGAGTAATGCTTTCCTATGGGCGGTTTGAATGCGTGCGCGGTCGCATTCGGAGCTGAGAGGCTGAGGGATCCTCAGCACCAAGGGAGTCCGGCGCTGGAGAAAGGTAAGTGCTGAAGACACACACACACACACACACTTAGAGACGCATACACACTAGCTAACAGACACACACATTTACTGACAGAGACACAGTCAGCGACAGACATACATACACACTCACTTACAAAACATACACTCTCATTGACAAACACACACTCACTAACAAACATCAAACAGACTCACTAACAAACACACTCAGTAAGACACACACAGTAACACTCACTGACACTCACTAGCAGACACACACTAACACTCACATTCACTCTAACACTCACTAGCAGACACACACTAACACTCACTCCAACACTCACACACACTAACACACACACACTAACACTCACTAGCAGACACTCACTCTAACACCCACTCTCACACACACTAACACTCACACACACTAACACTCACTCTAACACTTACTCACACTAACACTCACACACACTCAAACACTAACACTAGTTTTTTATTTTTGAAATGTAATCCCCCCAGCCTCCTTACCTTTTGGAGTGCTGGGGGGATTCCCTGGGGTCCAGTGGGGCTGCTGGGCGGGTGGCCGGTCGGGCAGGCAGGCGGCCACGCGAGGGAGCACTCAGTGCTTCCTCTTCAGCTCCCTCGCGCGACGCGTAGGGATGCCGGCGCCGGAAGATGACGTCATCTTCCGGCTCCGGTATCAGGGCGGTGCGCGAGGGAGCTGAAGAGGAAGCACTGAGTGCTACCTCAAGCGCCCGCCTGGCCGGCCACCCGCCTTCCGGGTGTCAGCAGGGCCAGCCTCGGGGGGCCCTGGGGTGGTCGGCTCCTGGGCCCCCCAGGGGAAGAGGCTGGCCCAGTAGGTACACACCGGGTCGCAGGGGCGGCCGGGCCCCCTGGTGGGCCGGGCCCGGTCGCAGTCGCGACCCCTGCGACCCTGGTATGTACGCCACTGTATATATATATATATATATATATATATATATATAAGAAATATCTAAAATTTATTTTCTCACCCCTTCAGGGTGGTATGTTTTATTGCTCAATCTCAGGTCCTTTACAAGAAGCCTTGTAGTCTGAGGGGTCTGCGCAGTATTTTAGCTGTTCCTAGAACTGCACTCTTCTGGACAGCACTATTAGATGTCCCACCTGGAATCTATTGAAGCCACTCCTCCAACTTGGGAGTCACAGCCCCAAGTGCTCCTATTACAATTGGGATAACTACTACCTTCACTTTCCACATCCTTTCTAGGTCTTAATTCCTTGGTATTTGTCCATCCTCTCGTGTTCTTTCTTCCTGATGTTATAGTCAGTGGGTATTGCCACATCTACGGAGGATGGGAGTATATATGTATATATATATATATATATAAGCTGCAGTGATTGCTATGTGTGAATTGCAGCAGCCAGACAATTTAGGTTGAGAAGTAGTTGGTCAAATAACAGTAGAGTCTGACCAAACAAGGCTGCTCAGCAAGATAAAAAGCAATATTTTCCCAGAAAAATTAATACACATAGTTTAAAAACTATCATTAAGTTTTATTAAGTGTATTAACTTTAAAAAAAAATAAAAAATCAAAATTGAAAAATTGATGTCAGTTGTATTTTTGGATTTTTTTTTGTGTGTGCAAAAAGTAGTGTCTGGCATCCGTATGGGTGAGATACATTTTTGCTTTATTAAAGGGACACTATAGTCACCAAAAGAACTACAGCTTAAATGGAAACTACAGGCTAGCACTACAGGTCCCTATTTTGTCCCCCACATTCGTGCAGCCTCCCAAGCAGTGGAGAAAAGGTAAATAAATAAATAAATAAAACAACCTTAACCCCTTAAGGACTGGACTGTTTTTGCGATGTTGTACATTTGCAACCAGGAATATTTTTACACTTTTCTGGTGTTTGTGTTTAGCTGTTATTTTCCGCTCTCTCATTTACTGTTCCCATACAAATTATATATTGTTTTTTCAGGACAAAAGGGGCTTTCTTTACATACCATTATTTATATAATCTCATGTATTTTAATTTAAAAAAAATAAAAAAATATGATGAAAAATTGAAAAAAATACATGTTTTTTGACTTTTACTTGAAAAATCTTTTACTCAGCTACAAAAGCGAATGAAAAAAAACAGCTAAATAGATTCAAAATTTTGTCCTGAGTTTAAAAATACCCAGTGTTTACATGCTTTTTTGCTTTTTTTTGCAAGTTATAGGGCTATAGGTACAAGTAGGATATGGCGGTTTCAAAACAAAAATTTTTTAAATGTATCAATAGTGACATTGTAACACTATTATCTGTCATAAATCTCTGGAAAACACTCCACATGTATATTTTTTTTTTAAAGTAGGCAACCCAGGGTATTCATCTAAGGATATTTTGACACTTTCTATGCAGCCATTTTACCACAAGTCTTTGCCAAACTTTGCATAGATAGTTGTTTTTTTTGTTTTTTTCACATACATTGCAATTCAGGTATAAACTTACAGATCCTGTTATGTCTTGCTGCCAAACAACACGCCAATATGTGTTCAGCAACATCTCCTGAGTACAGTGATACCACCCATGCATAGGCTTGTCGGATTGTTTGGGGCTAAAAGGCCACATTTGGCAGGTGCGCATATCCATTTTTCAACTTGGAATTTTGACATGTAGTCAACCTGCGCACATGTCCTATTTGGGACATTTGTAAGGCCGGCCAATGTATTTTACCCCCACCAAACCATATATTTTTGGAAAGTAGACACCCTAGGTTATTTCA
>OW240918.1:60335921-60474653 GCA_933207985.1 Pelobates cultripes | reverse complement strand
CCTTCATATACACACAGAACCCCCCCAACACACTGTACCACACACATGCACAATACTTTCAAACATATTTATATTATATATATATACAGCACCCCTCACATATACTGCACCCCTAAACGCATTACATTCCAGACACACATTAGATCCCTTATCCAACTCTGAATCATCTACACACATACACACACTAGATCTCTATATACACTCTGAATCCGTTATATACGCACACTCACTAGATCTCCTATACATAGTCTGGGTCCTTCAAATACACACTAGACTCATATATACAAATAAATATACATATATATATATATACACACACACTACACTCCTAACATACACACTCTGGATCCCCTATACACACATTGTAAGCAAAAACATACTACACCCCTAAACACACAATCTCTACAAACACTACATCACCTATATATACACACACACACTATAGCCTGTATGCACACACTTGCTACATCCTCTATACACACATTATCTACTGCCCCTACCCACATATGCATTACATTACACCACAAACACAACACGACTAAAACCGACCTTATTACACAATACCATACCACACCACAATCAGCTCATTCTACACACACACGCAATCCCGCAATTCCAAACACATGCACAATACTCTTTCTTGGCCATTTTGTCTCCTGGTATCCATTTATAGAGACACCGGAGACAAGTTGCAAGGAAACACAGTGCAAGTGATGTAGATTAATTTAGAAATAAACAAAAATGTTTAAAAGTCTATCTGTTCCTGTCCAAATCTGAGATGAATAAATTGCGTATACGCAGAAGTAAGTTTACACTGACACATGCAGTTCAGGTTAAAAACACTTCAGGAAATTTATTAGCATCTAGTTAAAAAGTGGGCACGCAGGCCTTTTTATATGCAAAATGACATCATCATTGAATATCAGATAATAACAAATAAACATCATTAATTGGGTTAAATGTTAAGTGGCTATGTCAGTGTCCACCCATTAATATTATTAATTGGCTCAGAGATTTGAGTGACTAGTGAGGCACCCTCCCATCATGGGATGTCGTCGCCATTGCTCTTTAGCACGAGGCTTACTCGGTGGAAAGGGGGGCTTGGGCGTCATTTTACGTAGTTAGTGATGTCAGTCTCGTGGTCTGTTCCAAGGTTCTTTTATGAATAGAACATTTCATTTTGTCACTGTTCTCCTGGCCTTGGATTATACTATGTTGCAAGTCAACGGAGATCCGCTAACTCCGGGGCTAGTTATGTCCTTAGAGAGAGAAAATACAATCTCTTATTCATTATACTGAATACTGTCAGGAAATTCTGTCATGTAAGGTGAACAAAATGGAGTTAGTACAATAATTCAATACAGGTTCTAATAAAGATTTTAATAATTCTACATCAGTCCCCCCTATGAAATGTTAGATTCTAAAAGATAATCTTTATTTGTTAGTATCAGAAGACGTGTTAGCCCAAAGGCACAGAAACCCCGTGACCCGCTAGCTAGGTGTTATTGCAAAGTGCAAAGCTGTCCCTTCGTCTGTCCCTAATTGGCTAACTCATCTGTCCGCTGGGCACTCGAACACTTCACTCCATGGGTATCCCGAGGTGGCTAACCCACCACATCTCCGCACGGTAGACTTCCCAGACAGACAGATGCTGTCCCTAAGCTGGTCCCTTCCTAGAACTCTTGCACTTTATCAATAAACGGGATAGATTGTAGCGGTATACAGGGCGAGTTGACTTTTTGGAAATCTTGGTCATCAACTGTGAGGTGTGCGAAAGTGGGTGCCGCTTGGTCTACAGTCTTCAAGAGGAGCTTTCTCAGACAAGGGAGGACACAACAAACGAGAAGAGCAAAGATAAAAAGGAAAATTAGTATTGCTATACCAATATGCATCAAAGCTTTTTGCCATCCTGTCATCCAACCAAACCATCTCTCCCAGGGATCTTTTATCCCAGAGTTCCTCTTTAGCTCCTCAGAGAGCTCTTTCAATTTTCCTATAGCTAAGGTTACTTTACCATTGGGGCCTGTGTTTTCTGGGATGTAAGTACAACATGTCATGGTGTCAGGCAGAATTTTACATACCCCTCCTTTTTCGGCTAGAATCATATCTAAAGCCATTCTATTTTGGAATGACATTTGGGACGTAGCCTGCAGCTGTTCGGCCAAACCCTGAAGGGCATCCCTGGTGTAATTAACAAACCGTTGTTGGTTGTAGTAGATGTAATTTATCCAATTTAAATTCTTGTTTGCAGTGACTATGGTAAAAAGTGATTCAAATCCTGCAGCAACTTCATCCCTGGCTTTAAACTCATTGGGCACCCCCCTAGGTACCCCAATGGCATCAATGTAAATATGAGGGTCAAAACTGCCTTTTACTGGGGCTTCACGCTTTACCTTGGTTGGTGAGTGTTTGGACTCATGCGTCTTTATCCATTCTTGATCTCAGCTGTAGATCCCCACACAACCAGTAAATATCCCCCAATGATCTAGTGTGGAATTGTAGGAGGTTCATAGAGACAGTTCTGTAGGTGGCACAATAACCTTTAGAGAAGTTACCCACAAATTTACCAATTCCATCATAATTAGCATAACAGGTATAATTACCTTTATAGACGGTAACACCATCTGGGGGTTTGCAATCTTTGACTAGAAGAGGATACTCTACTGTCCATGCTTTACATATGGACCTATTGAAATTGTAGTGATAGGCAAAAAGACTCAGAACACATTCTTCTATATCTACTGGCAAAGTTAAAGGCACAGTGCCCAGGTGCGGCCGGGCACCACCACACACATAGCATGCGGTTCTGTTATGTTTGTTGGCATTATATTTCATCCATTCTAACCATAGATTAACATCATTGAAACCTGTTTCAGCGGCCATGGTATCTTCAAATGTTGGATTTGCAATGGCCATCATGTCTTTAAAAGATTGGATGTGTGGTTTCAACGGATTTGAGACCATGTGGGTGGTCCCTTTCCACTCAGGAGAGTGGCACATATCTTTAAGGTGGAAATGTCCTAATTTATTATAGGAACCCTTCTTCCAGTACATTCCCATTACATACTGGTCTGCATCCGTTGGGCTGGGATGCTCAATGTTTAAGATTAATTTCATAGGTATGCCTCCTCCGGGCTTTCTCAGAGTCATTCTCTGGAGGAGGGACCTACCGTGATCATCAATTTTAGATAAGACACTTTTTGGTTTGTAACCCCAGGCAGGCCCGGCATTCCATCCCGCCGCCCCCCAATGGTTACAGTTGTGCCCCCATTGTTTGTCAACTACACAAACATAGGGGTCTTTTGAATGAGGGATATCTCTATAGATATTCTGAATCTGTGACGTGGGGAATGGGCATTCTACGATGTCACAGTAGTCAAAAGTATAAGTAGCCACACGGGTACATGATGAATTATACCAGAAGGTGTACCCACTAGCATCTTTGGTGATGGCCACCTGCTGGGCTTTAAGGAGGCCAACTAAGGAGATAATGTACCAGAGGCACATGGTTGCATAGAGTTAGCTTCCTCTGGGGCAGGTGTCTTCTTGCAATGGGAAGCGTGGATCCAGTTAGGCCTTCCGGCCAATTTGACAGAGGTAGGGGAGATCAGGAGAACTTGGAACGGACATTTACTGTTTTCGCACAAATTTCTTGACCAGAACCCAGTCATCGGGGAGCAGACTGTGGTTGCCTGTGTCAGAATCAGGATCTGGAATTGAAGAGAAAACTTGGGCATGGATTTTGTTTAAGGCGTTTGCGAGTTCAGTTACATAATCTACTAAGACATCAGTTTGAAGTTGTAGTTGTTGGGGAAAATAGCAACCTAGCCTAGGTGCAGTCCCAAATAGAATCTCATATAGGGACAATGAGGTAGTATTTTTGTACAAGAGCATTCATTAGATCCTTTGATAAATGTGCAGGTCCGTGTGCCCATTGTACGACTGCTGGGTACAAATTCTTAGGGAGGCAGAACTTGAGGTTGTTGGAGTACACTCCATCCTTCAGAACTGCCCCTTTCTGTTTCCACTTCTGTATTTCTTCAGGGGCAACTGTAGCCTGTTGTTCCCGCAGGATTTTTAGGTCAGTTGGAAGAGTCTGCAGAGTAAATATGGGAGTTTCTTCATTTCCGGACACTCTTCTTTCCACTTCCTGTGGTTCTTTTGCAGCTTGTTTTGCAGCCTGATCAGCTAGATGGTTGCCCCTTGCTTCATCTGAGTCCAACTTCCCATGTGCTTTTATCTTCAAAATAGCCACTTCTTCTGGGAGTAGGAGGGCGTCCATCAGCTCCTTGATTGCGGAACCGTGCTTGATTGGTGTACCGGCGGTGGTAAGAAATCCTCTTGTTTTCCAAATTAATCCGAAGTCGTGAGCCACGCCCAGTGCATATCTTGAATCCGTGTAGATATTGGCGCGCTTTCCTTCAGAGATCTTGCATGCTGAAGTCAGGGCTTGCAATTCAGCTTCTTGTGCAGACATAGTTGATGGTAAAGATGATGATTTGACAATTTCATCTGTTGTGGTTACGGCATATCCTGTATGGTATCTTCCTTCTTCATCAGCATATCTTGAGCCGTCCACAAACAGGGTGAGATCGGGATCTACCAATGGGTCTTCATGCACAGTTGGTAGATGTGTTGTTTCCATTTTCATCTGTTCAAAACAGTCATGAGGTGTATCTGGGTCGTAGTCATTCACTATGGTTAAATCTTGGAACTCATTCTCCAGGAAATGACGCGGCCATGCTTTTAGGTGGTCAGTTGTTGGATATTTGACAACACCATTTTCCTGTAGCTGTGATTCGTCCATAGTGGCCCATGCTTTTGCCATAGGCCCAAGATCATTCCATGATATTGTTTTCAACTTGGTCACAGGGACATGTGGAATGGCAGTGTCCCAATGACGGTACAAATGCTTGAGTTCCGGAGGTAGATGAATCAAGACCATACTGTTGCCTTCAGAATCACAGTAGAAGTCTTGTGCAGTGAGTTTTACTTCGACCAGATGATAGAGTTCATCTTCATAGCAGGTTCAGGAGTGATGTTTGATTTGTACCACATGGTACAGAAGGCATATCCTGCTCCGTCATGAAGGAGTGCTTGTCCATCATGAAAGGATAGGTTGGGATGCATTTCCTTCTTGATGGTGCCAGTGAGAAGAAAAACATAAGTTTCGTCCATGATGAATCCGTAGTATACACCCCCCTCAGGGAGTGGCAGAAGAGTGGACGGATTGAGAACTTGACATCTTTGGAGGGTAATGTTGTCAGGCAACAAAAGATGACATTGAAGGCGAAGATGCCTAGCAGGAGTAACATGCTTAAGTTGGACCTGGTTGACTATGGCAGAAATGTCATGAGGGGCCAAGACAACCAGGGGGTGGCCAAGGACAAGATCTCCAGTTCTTTCAATGAGCTCTCTGGCAGCAAAGACGGCCCGAAGGCAAGAGGGACGTCCTCTGGCCACAATATCCAGTTGGCAGGAGAAAAATCCAATAGGCCCTTGGCGGCCTCCAGGACCATGGGCCTGAGTGAGCACTCCTGTTGCATGGCCTTGTCTTTCAGAAACAAACAATTTGCATGCCACTGAGAAGGCTGTCAATTTGGTGTCTTGAGCAGATGTGGGTGAGGAAAGTAAAGATGCTTGACGTACCTGATCTTCTGTAGCAACAGCAAATCCAGTATGGTACCTTTCCTCTTCATCCGCAAACAGAGTGGAGTCAGGATCTGGCAAAGCTACTGCATGCCTTGTTGAGAGGTGTCTTATTTCTTCTTTCATCTGTTCAAAGCAACCATGAGGAGTAGTAGAAGAGATATCCTCACCTATTTCTGTGTGAGATTGAGGGTATTTGTCTTTCCATTTACAGTTCTCTTGCTGCCCCCCCTCTGTAGAGAGCTGATATCGATTTTTAGTGTTTCATGTTTTATTGAGTCAGGTTCCTTTTATGAGATTTCTGGGGACTTAGTGAAGAAAACATGAGGGGCAGCCACCTCCCAGTGATGATACAGGTGTCTTATTTCCATGGGAATCTGGGTCAGGACCGCACTATTTCCTTGAGAGTGCCCAAAACAGTCTGAATAATAATTTTATTTTTATTTTTTTTGTTAGTGTGGTATTCCCCCCTGGGAAGTGGCGGAAGAGGGGCCAGAGCAACTTTTTTTTTTTTTCAAAATATAATGTTGTCAGGTAGGGGACAAGGTGGAGTAGAGAGAGGAGTAGGAGGAGGAGAAGGTGGAGTAGGAGGGAGGAGTAGGAGGAGTAGAAGGTGAAGTAGAGGGAGGAGTAGGAGGAGGAGAAGGTGGAGTAGAGGGAGGAGAAGGTGGAGTAGAAGGTGAAGTAGAGGGAGGAGTAGGAGGAGGAGAAGGTGGAGTAGAGGGAGGAGAAGGTGGAGTAGAAGGAGGAATAGGAGGAGTAGGATTGAATAAGAGGAGGAGGGAGGAGTAGGAGGAGGAGAAGGTGGAGTAGGAGGAGGGGAAGGTGGAGTGGGAGGGAGGAATAGGAGGAGTGGAAGGTGAAGTAGAGGGAGGAGTAGGAGGAGGAGAAGGTGGAGTAGAGGAGAGGAGAAAGAGGAGGAGAAGGAGGAGGAGAGAGAAGTAGAAGGAGGAGAAGGTGGAGTAGGAGGAGGAGTAGGAGGAGGAGAAGGTGGAGTAGAGGGAGGAGAAGGTGGAGTAGAAGGTGAAGTAGAGGGAGGAGTAGGAGGAGGAGAAGGTGGAGTAGAGGGAGGAGAAGGTGGAGTAGAAGGAGGAATAGGAGGAGTAGGATTGAATAAGAGGAGGAGGGAGGAGTAGGAGGAGGAGAAGGTGGAGTAGGAGGAGGGGAAGGTGGAGTGGGAGGGAGGAATAGGAGGAGTGGAAGGTGAAGTAGAGGGAGGAGTAGGAGGAGGAGAAGGTGGAGTAGAGGAGAGGAGAAAGAGGAGGAGAAGGAGGAGGAGAGAGAAGTAGAAGGAGGAGAAGGTGGAGTAGGAGGAGGAGTAGGAGTAGGCAGGGGTGGGCAGGTAAGGGAGCAGACAGGTCTCCATATGGAGGCGTGGGTATGTAGCAGTGGAGGATACATCAGAAATCAGAATTAAGTAGAAATGCAATGGAGGCTGCAAATAGCACATGTACAACAACTGTTAACTGGCCCTATGCTTTCCCTAGAGAAAAAATAATAAAAGGCTAACAAGCACATCTGTCTGTACAGGCCTCGAACGCTTCACTCCGTGGGTATCCCGCAGTGGCTAGTCCACTACATCTCCCACACCAGACTTTTGCTCGTAGAGACAGACGCTATCCCTGACTCTCTCTTTTTTTTTTTTCAACCTATTATAAAATATAACTCTTACTTACATCACAAATATACATTATCGCAATTTTATGTCTCGCAAAAGGGATAAAACTTATTTTACTCTTCACTGATAATGTATTAAAACTTACAAAATAGACAAATAACTGTTTTTCTGCGAGATAAATGAAAAAGATAATGGAGGTTTTGTTAAGCTTTACATTTAGCTATACATTAATTTATCCTTTCTGGTTTCCAGTTTCTCTCTGTTAATGACAATGTACAATGTAATAGAGCAGCAGGAAAAGCTAGCAGAATGCTTGGTTGTATAGGGAGAGGTATTAGCAGTAGGAAGAGGGAAGTGCTCATGCCATTGTACAGAACACTGGTGAGACCTCACTTGGAGTACTGTATACAGTACTGGAGACCATATCCTTAGAAGGACATGGATACCTTAGAGAAAGTTCAAAGAAGGGCTGCTAAACTGGTTCATGGATTGTAGGATAAAACTTACCAGGAAAGGTTAAAGGATCTTATCATGTATAGCCTAGTGGAAAGACGAGACAGGGGAAATATGATAAAAGCATTTAAATACACAAAGGGAATCAACACAGTTAAAGTGGAGTCTATATTTAAAAGAAGGAAAACTACCATAACAAGAGGACATAGTCTCAAAAATAGAGGGACAAAGGTTTAAATAAAAATACTATCAAGAAGTATTACATTACTGAGAGGGTAGTGGATGCATGGAATAGCCTTCCAGCTGAAGTGATAGAGGTTAACACAGTAAAGGAGTGTTTAAGCATGCGTGGGATAGGCATAAGGCTAAGCACTTGCTGCTAGTAACAGATCTAGAATCAATACACTATAATGCCCAAAGTCTCGACTTCTATGCATATTTAATAATAAAATATCTGGGCTTACATTAAAAAAAAAAAATATGTTAGTCAGTCTTTAATCTTGGTGGTTAACATTATCCAATAAAGACAGATTGGAACACCCTCCCCCCTTATCCATTTGTTAGTAGTTAGGCTCATAATGTTTTCTGGTTCTTTTCAATTAGATCAAAACATCTTGAGACCAATCTTTAATTGTATTACCATTTGTTCAAGAAATCTTTGTTTATTAGAAATTTCTTTTAGCATGTTATCAATTTTTTGTACACAAAGTTAATACATATTGTTACTTAACACGTGAAGATCTCGTCAGCCATGGATGGCCAGAACTGACACGATATATGGGCAGATATGACCTCACTAAGGGCAGAGTGAAGGCACTTAAGGACAACCTTCTTTTGTTCTAGGGGCCATTTTCCTTTAGGGCATACTAAGTCTCTCTGGAGGCGTGGGTTTCATGGGAAGTAACATTCTGTTCGGCAAAATGAAAATCTGAACTGTGGACAGACTTGACGGATTAAATAAGACAGTTGTGAATATTATACATCTAACAGCCCACAAAGCTGTCTCTAGAAACATATACTAACTTAATAACTTCTATTCCTGCATCAGATTCACTCCCTAACCATCCTATCAATTTCTATTGAGATAACAAAATACACAATTAGAATATTTTCTAGCAAAAATTTAATTGCTAAAATCTTATCAGTAGCTTCTGAATAACTCTACAGAACACCGAAGAGACAGACCTAAATCGCAAGCATGTCACCACCCCCCTCCGCCCCCTCCCCCCCGCGTCTCACAGAAGCGAGGGGAGGGGGGGGTGTTTTAGCAGAGGGGGATTTGAGTGGAACAAGAGAGAGACTGCCTGCCAGCACGAATTTAACCATGTCAACGCTGTACAGTAACAAGACAGAAGGACAATTACATTACAAAGCAAAAACACAACATTTCATTTAAACCCCCACCCTCTACCAGGGTAATGGCTAACACAAAATACAAAAACCCCACAGCGTTTTAAGATTGGGGTGGGATGGTGACCATGGTCAGCTACATTTCGGTCATTACTGACAGGATGATGGAAGTGGTCACCTCCTGGAACCCCCGACAGGGCACTGGCTGGGATAACTTCCCAGTAACACAATTATTATGATATACATACAGTTCTTAACCCTTTATGATTTATCTCTTCCTCTACCCAACCCTCCTGCTGGATAGCCTTTCTACTCTGTACCATGCTTCAGCAGTACGCAATAAATCATTATCTGTAAGCTTGCCTTTCTTCTCTGTCAGTAATCTACGCCAGCTTTCTGGCTGTAATCTACCACATGAAGGCACAGCAATTTTACACACTTTAGCAATCTTTGCAACATTTTTAACCAGTTCTTCACCTTCTCTATCTTCAACTAAATCACACGCGAGCCAGCCCCTAGCGGGCTTACTCGTTTCCTGTCCCATATCCCCCTATACAAAGCGTATAAAAACATATACAAAGTATAGGTAAAGGAAAATGAAACAGAACGTCTACAATGCTCGACTGCCACTAGGAAGGGTGGGTCCCTCCCAGTGCGTCTTCCCAAAACGTAGACCAGTCACTGAATCCGTGTACCCTCGATGGTAACCACGGATTGGAGCGGGGTGAGAAGTGTGTGACCAATCACTTCTCTTTCAAGAGAAATAGGAGTGGATAGTGTAAATAGTACAGGAAGTAGAGGAAAAGTAAACAGTGAAAGTAGAGACAGACCCAGGAGTTTGAATGACTCCACACTTAAGACAACATTTAATACAACATTTCAATTGAAATACAGTGCATGCATCAACAGTAATCCCTTTCCTTTACTCTTGTGGCCACCAAGACCACCTCCCTCAATCTCGTAGTGTCCCCGCTCGGAGAACAACTTTCGTAAGTTTCACTACCAGCGGCCAAGGATAACGACTAACACCGGCCCGAAATCCATATGCCTCCCTCGTTACAGCAGTCCACTAAGTGTGGCCACCTCTATCCTCACTCCCGTAGTGCTCCCTATGGACCCACCCACAAGTCACACTACCCCGTGGTGATGGAGACAACAATGCCTGCCCGAATCCACACACCACAAATAAATTGGAATGCCACCAGCCTCAGCGCTCGAAGCTGGAGGGTACCATAACCTCTGCAAGCAGAGCAACGTACACAATGAGGCTAGCTAGAATATCAAAGTGACGTAACCGGGAAACCCCAGGAGGCAAGTCCCCTCCACAGAATCCCCCAACCCTTCTTTTTCCTTACTACTGTTAGCTAGACAGTACCTAAAAGAAGTAAACAGGAAAACAGGACCCCTTTGGAAAATCCCCACAGGTCCACCCCCCCTTTTTTCCCAACAGTCTGGGCCAAGTGACTCCTAAAAAGGGGTAAAAACAGGCAACAGAAGACCCCCAGGCAACCACCCACGGGTCCACCCCCCTTTATCTCTAAAGAGGGAAAGACACAAAACATATACCACTAGCACACCCAGGCAACAGATAGACTAAATGCAGGTAAACAAATGGGTAACAAGACACCGGGCAAGATATTACCTGTCTTTGATGCCCTCCCGGGAAGCAGTCACAGACACGTGGACGGGTCAATCAAAGGGGCTGGAACATACCGGTGGCTCCTGCAGAAGTCTCTACCGTGTACTCAGAGGTGATCAGTCTCTCTTCCTTCCCCCCTGATTCCTCCGTCCAACAGCGTCTTCCTTAGGACGGCTTACCGGCGGAGGCCATAGCCCGATGCCCCACGTTGGATGGACGCCAGATGATGTAGATTAATTTAGAAATAAACAAAAATGTTTAAAAGTCTATCTGTTCCTGTCCAAATCTGAGATGAATAAATTGCGTATACGCAGAAGTAAGTTCACACTGACACATGCAGTTCAGGTTAAAAACACTTCAGGAAATTTATTAGCATCTAGTTAAAAAGCGGGCACGCAGGCCTTTTTATATGCAAAATGACATCATCATTGAATATCAGATAATAACAAATAAACATCATTAATTGGGTTAAATGTTAAGTGGCTATGTCAGTGTCCACCCATTAATATTATTAATTGGCTCAGAGATTTGAGTGACTAGTGAGGCACCCTCCCATCATGGGATGTCGTCGCCATTGCTCTTTAGCACGAGGCTTACTCGGTGGAAAGGGGGGCTTGGGCGTCATTTTACGTAGTTAGTGATGTCAGTCTCGTGGTCTGTTCCAAGGTTCTTTTATGAATAGAACATTTCATTTTGTCACTGTTCTCCTGGCCTTGGATTATACTATGTTGCAAGTCAACGGAGATCCGCTAACTCCGGGGCTAGTTATGTCCTTAGAGAGAGAGAATACAATCTCTTATTCATTATACTGAATACTGTCAGGAAATTCTGTCATGTAAGGTGAACAAAATGGAGTTAGTACAATAATTCAATACAGGTTCTAATAAAGATTTTAATAATTCTACATCATCATTACTGATAACATGCACTCTTCCCAAAGTGTACATGTCAGTTTGAGGTTTGACATGCAAATTTAATGGCATACTTATTTTCTTGTAACTTGTGTCTGATGTCCCCATAAGTGGAGTATCAAAGGACAAAAGAGGGACAGATTTGGGAGAGGTACATGATGGATAGGAGTTGTAATGTATGGGGGGATACTGTCTCAGTGTGTGGGAGAGTAGGGGATGTAGTGTATGGGGGAGATGCAGGCTGTAGTGTGTATATATAAGGTTGAGGCTTATCGTGGTCCGGGGGAGGAAGATGGGAGGTACAGACCAAGTTCTGTAGATTCCTCCTCCACCCTCTGGCATTAAGGTGGCCAGCCCGTGAGAGAGAACTTTGATCCCCCTACTAGCTATGGAGCAACCTCTCTGGACTGGAGCTGAAGTAGTGCTGACCCTGCAGGAGCTGCCCAGAGAGATCCATTGATCTTCCCTGATGGTCTCAGCCCATGCCCATCGCAGCCCAGCAGGCATTTTCCCCGTTGGTCCACTGGCCAGCCCAAGTCTGGCTGGCTCCCCCTTGACAGGCAATAGCAACTGTCACAACCCTGGTTGTTCCGTCACTCTGTAGCAGTTATACTGCATAGAGTGTTCCATTTTAATATGGTATTCTTTTCCCATTTGGAAATGAAGGGTCTTGGGGTGGAGTTATAGTGTAAGTGGCTTTTTTTACATCTGTTATCAAACAAAAATATATTATTTATTCATGGGATGATCTGACAGTGCATTGGTTTGCACATTCCTGTCTGGAGTTACCGTGCAATTTCAATAATTGCCAAGCATATTTCTTTTGTATCATTTTCTGTATTATTCAACCAAGTTCATAAATGCAGTAAAATAGCATCCGTAGGCACCATATCTGCTTCATCGCATTGAAATGTTTATAGGGTCTGGATTCCCCTGTTGCTGTCCTTCTATTTAGCATTAAACCATTTTTTTATATTTTAATGCTTAACAAGAGTGCCCAGCAACCTATCATCTCTATGATTCTTTGGCTAGTGAAGAACAGGAAAGGGTGGTTGTGATTGGCTGAGAGTGTCAGCCTATCCCAGTACGTATTAGAGCTATGAATCGGATGTGTGTAATCTCTGCCTTAGCCACACCTCCAGTGAGGGCAGAATTATGGGATGCCCAGTGTTAAACTGCTCAAATATGGCTAAAGGGACACTATAGTCACCAGAACAACTACAGCTTAATGTAGTTGTTCTGGTGAGTATAATCATTGCCTTCAGGCATTTTCATGGAAACACTGCCTTTTCAGAAAAAAAGGCAGTGTTTACATTGCCCCTAGGGACACCTCCAAGTGGCCACACCTCAGATGGCCACTGGAGGTGCTTCCTGGAGCAGTGCTGCACCGTGGGCAGCACTGCCATTTAGCATCTCCACACTCTGCATGGGTACGCTGAATGTTCCTCATTCAATGCATCTCTGTGAAGAATTGCTGATTGGCCAAAACAGTGTTTGGCCCGCCTCACCTCCTTGCTGATTTTAGCCAATCCAATGTTTTCCCTATGGGAAAGCATTGGATTGGCTAAAAACCGTCAATTATGATGATGTCATTAAGGAGGCGGAACAAGGGCGTGGCCAGCGCCGACGGACTTGTGCGGCACTGGAAATAAGGTGAGTTTTAATTCCTTTTAAGGGGGCTGAGGGGGGCAAGCCACCTAAATGGTGGGCTTAAAACTATAGGGTCAGGAATACATGTTTGTGTTCCTGACCCTATAGCGTTCCTTTAACATTCAATGGAGGGACAATGCAAGATGACTCCAGACACTTTAACCAATTCAAGGAGAAGAAATGGTTATAGGGCCTACAGGATCTTTTTAAATTGATAAAAGGTCCCTGAGGTAGATATGAGTTGATCAATAGTGATTGAAGAGTGCCAAATGCAATAATTATTAAAGAAACATGATTGAAGCGTTGTAAGCCTATAAATCATGTCATAGTTATCATAGTCACATCAGCACTAATTGTGTTTATTTCCCAAAGTGTTTGTGTGATGTACTATCATCTGTTCTAAATTGGGCGCAGTGGATTGAACTCTCAAACATAAGGAAAAATGTCAGCCAACTTAATCGTAAAACAAAATAAGCAGATACTTTAGGGAACATTTCTAGAAAATATAAATATATTTCCTCAGTAATTATCTTATGAGCAGGTGTGCGTGCATGTGTGTGTGTGTCTCAGATTGTAAGCCTAACTGTGTGTGTTTGAGAGAGACTATTGGCTAAGGTGTGAATGGCTGTGCATGTGAGGCTAGGGTGTGTGATAATCTCACTACAAATACATCTAGAAATTGCTATATTCTAGCATTGGACAGAGCTTCAAACAGCCTCCAAAACTTCTCTCACAGCTCTGCCATGAATGCATTGTTTTAGAGCTGAGGAAAGAGGGTTCTGGCCTGGTTGAGGCTCATTCCCATACGAGATCTCCTTCATAGTAGAAATGGCCATTGACATCTTTTAACACCTACAAAAAAGATGCTGATGATACATTTGCAAATGTATAAATTCATGAATGATTGTGTGAGAGTGTTTTTGTCTGTATGTATATATGTGTTGGTGAATTATGAGACATGTTGGGCTCTGGTGGGAAATATGAATTGTGGGCTGTATCTCATGGCTAGATAGCAGATGACTGTGGATATTTGGTTGGTAACTTGGTTTTAACTGGAACTCTCTAAAATTGTGGTCATGCACCTTAGCCTGCCTCCCAGAACACACATGGTCATCTTAAAGCTGTACTGGTATTAAGAATATTTAAAATTGTTATTAGATGAATATCATATATATTGCTATGCATTATGCTTTTCAGCACATTTTAGATGGGTTTCTCTGTCAGATTTTGATGTTCTCTTTCATTTATATGTGTATAAATACATATTATATATGTATTATTTCACTAATGCTGTATACGTGACTCAGAGTTAATTCTGTAGAACCATGTAAAATATATGCACTTGTTTCTTCTCAATTTTTTTAGATAATTTTCTTACATTCTTAAATATCAACAATTTTATATTGTCAGTTATCTCAATATAACATATAATAAAAAATAGTATTTTAATGTAAACAACTACATATTTGAAGCACTGAATTCCCTATTACAGATACCTCAACTGCTGGCAGACATTAAAAACTTTCTAAGTCCTGAGCATTAATTGCAAAAAACTTTGAAAGGGGAAAGTGGGGAGTACAGCCCACCTACCATGTTTATATATTAGTTGAGTGAGTTCTGATAGTTTCAGAGTTACAGCAGTGAGAACAGTCCTAGAACTCTAAGTTCTAAAGGTAAATTAATTAATTAGCTGCCACATTTTTCATGTTTCTGTAGTCATAGACCTTCTCTTAGACGTTTGACCCACATTTGTTTCATGTAACAAAAAAAGCCTCTTGATAGAACATTATGGATTGGTTACTGTTTTGGTCGTTTTGGATGAGATTATTATTCCCCCTGTTTGATCTTTGTGGGCAGTTAGTTTGTTCATGAGCTTGGGTTAGCTTGTTATACTTTTGAACAAAACTAAAATCACGACTTATTAATCTTGATATCTGGCTGTTTATTTAAAAACATTAGAATTTTACATTTTTGATGGTAATGTACTCAGAGTGCACAATATAATGAATTGTACTGCACATTCAAATTCATATCTATTCTTTATCATCCAATAATTTTTTTTAAAAAAATTCAAAACCGAACCAAAAAAAAGAACGACAAAAACAAACAAACAAGAAAACAAGGTATATGCATTAACTTTAATGAAACACATAAATAAAATCAGTCAGTAAAATATTGTGGCAACGCCTAGAGAACATACAACATTGGCTGCGTGGGTGTAAAAAGCCAACCTCATAGAATAACAGAAGTGTCTCCTGGAACCGTAAATATCAAAAATATTGCTTGTAGTTTAATGCATTTTAGAATCTAAAAAGATTATGTGAATAAGATCTATACATTTGGATGCTTTCAAAATTATTTGTGTAAGATTTAACCTAAATAGATTTTGTCTTGAATGCAATATTGCCTTGAAAAAATATACATGTGGGTAGTTAGAACTATTCTCAGAAAAACACAGAAAAAAACATGTATATGAAAAGGTAATAAGTCACCATACAATTCGATTAAAAACTAAAATATTTACAATATGGAAACTCATGGAAACAAGGAATCCTTCCATTTATTATAAAACATATATGAGCATTATATATTTATGTAGGAAGTGTTTTACCAGTTAAGAACTAATTTAGAATTGGTTTAGAAGAAGAAAGCTGGCCAGAAAGATGGAAATTCTTGTCAGGGCCAAGTCAATAAAAAACTGCAATGGGGACAAAGATGAATAATTCTGTACATTAGCAGAGTATTCACATTCCCAACAGAAGCAAACTGCTTCTATGGACCCAGAGTCTGCTTTTAAATGTCTCATGCAGATATTTTTTTCATGTCCTCAAAAGCAGCCACACTGCAAAGTTGTAGATATATACACATTATAAATACATAGAAACAGTAAAAGAGTTATATAATTTAGATTTAATATAATATACATGTATTATACTTACTGGGTTATTCAGAGTTAACCGCTCCCAAGGCACTAAATTATTTTTATACATACATACTATATATATATATATATATCTCACAAAAGTGAGTACACCCCTCACATTTTTGTAAATATTTTAAGTAGTAAGTGTACAGCCTGCATAACAGTGTAAATTTGCTGTCCCCTCAAAATAACTAAACCAATAATAACACAGCCAATAATGTCTAAACCGTTCTCAACAAAAGTGAGTACACCCCTAAGTGGAAATGTCCAAACTGGGCACAATTAGCCATTTTCCCTCCCCGGTGTGTGTCATGTGACTCGTTAGTGCTACAAGGTCTCAGGTGTGAATGGGGAGCAGGTGTGTTAAATTTGGTCTTATCGCTCTCACACTCTCTCATACTGGTCACTGGAAGTTCAACATGGTACCTCATGGCAAAGAACTCTGGAAAAAAAAAGAATTGTTGCTCTACATCAGGGGTTCTCAACGTTAGTCCTCAGGACCCCCTACCAGTCCAGGGTTTAGGGATTACCTGGGTGTGTCTAAGGTGTTTAGAAAAAGAAAAAAAAAACACCTTAGAGTCTAAGGTGTTTTTTTCCCTTTTTCTAAACACCTGAGACACACCCAGGTAATCCCCAAATCCTGGACTGGTAGGGGGTTCTGAGGACTGGGTTGAGAACCCCTGCTCTACATAAAGATGGCCTAGGCTATAAGAAGATTGCCAAGACCCTGAAACTGAGCTGCAGCACGGTGGGCAAGACCATGCAGCGGTTTCACAGGACAGGTTCCACCCAGAACCGGCCTCGTCATGGTCGATTAAAGAGGTTGAGTGCACAAGCTCAGCATCATATCCAGCATTTGTTTTTGGGAAATAGATGTATGAGTGCTGCCAGCATTGCTGCAGAGGTTGAAGGGGTGGGAGGTCAGCCTGTCAGTGCTCAGACCATACGCCGCACATTGCATCAAATTGGTCTGCATGGCTGTCGTCCCAGAAGGAAGCCTCTTCTAAAGATGATGCACAAGAAAGCTCGCAAACAGTTTACTGAAGACAAGCAGACTAAGGACATGGATTACTGGAACCATGTCCTGTGATTCGATGAGACCAAGATAAACTTATTTGGTTAAGGTTGTGTCAAGCGTATGGCGGCAATCAGTTGAGAAGTACAAAGACAAGTGTGTCTTGCCTACAGTCAAGCATGGTGGTGGAAGTGTCATGGTCTGGGCCTGCATGAGTGCTTCCAGCACTGGGGAGCTACAGTTCGTTGAGAGAACCATGAATGCCCACATGTACTGTGACATACTGAAGCAGAGAATGATCCACTCCCTTCGGAGACTGGGCCACAGGGCAGTATTCCAACATGATAACGACCCCAAACACACCTCCAAGACGACTACTGCCTAGCTAAAGAAGCTGAAGGTAAAGGTGATGGACTGGCCAAGCGTTTCTCCAGACCCAAACCCTATTGAGCATCTGTGGGGCATTCTCAAATGGAAGGTGGGGGAGCTCAAGGTCTCTAACATCCACCAGCTGATATCGTCATGGAGGAGTGGAAGAGGACTCCAGTGGCAACTTGTGAAGCTCTGGTGAACTCCATGCCCATGAGGGTTAAGGCAGTGCTGGAAAATAATGGTGGCCACACAAAATAATGACAATTTGGGCCCAATTTGGACATTTCCACTTAGGGGTGTACTCACTTTTGTTGCCAACAGTTTAGACATTAATGGCTGTGTTGTTAGTTTGAGGCGACAGCAAATTCACACTGTTGTACAGGCTGTACACTTACTACTTTACATTGTAGCAGAGTGTCATTTCTTCAGTGTTGCCTCATGAAAATATATAATTAAATATATTCACAAAAATGTGAGGGGTGTACTCACTTTTGTGAGCTACTGTGTGTGTATATAATGTAGACATTTCAAGATGAGGCGTGTACATGGGGAATTTGTAGAAATAAAAATGTTATTATGTTATTAATCCATAATGCCTATAAAATAAAATAAAATAAGTTTTCTACAAATCCCTCATGTGCAACTGATCTTGAAATATATTTCTGAGCCTGGAGTGCTGCATCGAGGTACATTAAGTACTTGACTTTTGGATTATTATGTATATAATTTTCCATAGTTTTTAGTTGCCTTGGGAGCTATTACATCTTTAGTTACCTGCAGTCCTTTGTTCCAGCACCACCATTCTCGGAGGTCTGTGGGTGTCACTATGCTGTGGAAAAAATATATAAATACATATGACTTGCGACAATTTATTTTTATTTTTTTAAATAAGTTATATACAACTTTAAATTGGACAGTCTCAGCACTTACTTCCATACCCAGATTTTTTTTAGGAGAAACATCATCCTGCCTTCTGTCCAACTGATCTCAAAGATAATACAAGCAACATGAAGTGACCTAGGCACCATATATAAATAGAAAATATGTATGCAAACCATACTGCTTTTCTGCATGAATAATAATTTGGACATTAGATTGGTTTCATAGTTAATTTGGTTATGTGGTTGTGAAACAAGTGCTCATATACATCGAAAATAGTGAGATGTGCCACAAAAATTGTTACTCCCTTATCTCCTCATATTTCATCCACGATATTTGTAGTGGCAGATGAGTCACCACTGGTAACTGCAGCTGGCTCTACTGGTCTGATGTAGTGTGTTTATGTATTCTAACATTAGGTTCTCATTGTATGTTTAAAATGGTTCTTAAAATAGTTTGTAAATCATTAGCGATAAAAATAAAGGTCCAGGATTTCTTCATACAAATTACCTGCTGATTCAGCCATCCGCAACATGAAAGACAACATTTCAGCCTGACACATCAACCAAGTCAAGTGGAACAGTAGTGTTTCAAGGTGGTATGTGCAGATTTGGCTTTTCTCAGTCTTATTTTTAGTATTACTGCATGTGCAGGGCCGGCCTTAGGCAATTAGGCGCCCTGTGCAAAAAGTCTTCACGGCGCCCCCCCCACCTCCCACCAAGTTGCCTGAATACAGTAACACACACAGGCACCGGGGACGTGTGTATCACGAGGCAAACAAGGCATCTGCCTTGGGCGCCACTTTGCAGGGGGCGGCAAAAAAAAGCATCCCTCCAAACCCCCAGGCAGATCCCTTGCTTGCCTCGCATCCTGGGGGCTCAAGAGCTGACCGGCTGGCCACTTTTGAGCCCCCCCAAGGCTGGCAGCGGGCAGCGAAGGAGCATACTCACCTGAGCTCTTCCTGCTCAGCTTCCTCTGCGCCGCTTAATGAAGCCGGGAGCCAGAATATGACGTCAGTCCGGCTCCCGGCATCACTAAGCGCTGCTTACTCAGCCTGTGCGCCCCCTGCCTGCCTGCCCAGCAGCCACACTGGACTGCTGGTAAGAAATCCACTCCAGCTTTCCCAGGGAGGCTGGGTGGATTTAAAATAAATGTAAAAAATATTAGTTTGTGAGTGTTAGTGGAAATGTGTGTGTCTGTGAGTGTTTATTTTGAAGTGAATGTGTGTGTGTCTGTAAGTGTGTAATTGTGTGTGTCTGTAAGTGAATGTGTGTGTGTCTGTGAGTGAATGTGTGTGTGTCTGTGAGTGAATGTGTGTGTTGGTCAGTGAGTGTATATGTGTCAGTCAGTGAGTGTGTATGTGTCAGTCAGTGAGTGTGTATGTGTCGTCAGTGAGTGTGTATGTGTCAGTCAGTGAGTGTGTATGTGTCGTCAGTGGGTGTGTGTCGGTCAGTGAGTGTGTAGGTCAGTGAGTGTGTATGTGTCGGTCAGTGAGTGTGTGTCGGTCAGTGAGTGTGTAGGTCAGTGAGTGTGTATGTGTCGGTCAGTGAGTGTGTGTCGGTCAGTGAGTGTGTGTCAGTCAGTGTGTATGTGTCGGTCAGTGGAGTCGTGCATCTTTCAGTGAGTGCTTGCGTCTGTCAGTGAGAGTGTGCATCTGTCAGTGTGTGTCCAAGTAATAGTGTATGTGTGTATGTCATTGTTTGTCAGTGTATATGAGAGTGTGTGTCTGTCAGTGAGTGTGCGTCTGTCAGTGAGTGAGCGTCTGTCAGTCAAAGTGCGGCCTTGACAGGAAGGGGTGGGGGAAATTTAAACTCGGTTACAGGCATGTACACACACACTCAGTTAAAGGCAGTCACACATACAGGCACAGGCACAAACAATGGCACAGCTACAGCGACACACACAGACAGACAGTCACATAGGCAGTCACACACACAGACAGACACACAGTAACACACACATAGACAGTTATACACACACAGGCAGGCAGTCACACAGATAGAAAGTCACACACACAGGCAGGCAGTCACACACAGACAGATAGTTACAGACAGACACACACAGGCAGGCAGGCAGTCACATACAGGCAGTCACACACACAGGCAGTCACACACACAGACAGACAGTCACACACACAGACAGTCACACAGACAGACAGTCTCACACACACAGGCAGTCACACACACGGGCAGTCACACAGACAGACAGTCACACAGACAGACAGTCACACACACAGGCAGTCACATACATGGGCAGTCACACAGACAGACAGTCACACACACAGACAGTCACACACAGGCAGGCAGTCACACACAGAGACAGTCACACACACACACAGAGACAGACAGTCACACACACACACACAAGGACAGGCAGTCACACAGACAGTCACACACACACACACACAGACAGTCACACGCACACAGGCAGTCACACAGACAGTCACACACACAGACAGTCACACACACACACAGACAGTCACACAAACAGGCAAACAGTCACACACACACACTTACCTCTTTCCAGTGGATGCAGTTGGCTGATGGTGAAGCATCTTTCCCTCTTCCTGTACAGCAGGGGCTTCGGGAGGTATTAGCCCCGTCTCCGCCTCTCGATAAGCCCCGCCTCCGCCGCTCGGTAAACCCCGCCCCCTCTGCCGCGATTTTTTTATTTTTTTTTATTTTTTTAATAGACCCGGGTGGAGGCCGGCCATGAGTGAGCTGTGTCGGCCACAGGGCGCCCCCTGTTCCATGGCGCCCTGTGCGGTCGCACAGCTCGCACACCCCTAAGGCCGGCCCTGTGCATGTGTATATTAATAAGGTTGCCATATCCACCATGTTTTCTGGGACACATATAATTTCATCATGTTGATTGTCAGAACATGAAAATGCTACCCTGTAAAAACATAGTACACCTTGTGATTCAATAGATTGTAAAACCGCTTTTAGCAGCCAGGATAGATACAGATCTGATTCTTGTGAAAAACGACACAAAAAGGACGTTCAGGACCAGTGGCTGCACCGAGGTCTGCACACTGAGGGGGCTCATTGGGTGCCCCATGCATTTAGGGCCACCCGATGAGTATCTCTGAACAGGGGCACAGTCAGGTACCGCGCCACTAACAGTGCTACCTTTAACATCGGCAGAGTTGGAAGGAAGTGAGCACATGTTACTTTCTCTAGGCTACAAGGACAGCCGTACGGAAGGGAGGAGGAGCGTGAGGTGGCAACACGAAAGGAGGGGGACCTCGATCCAGACCCACACTCCTTTTATATTTAGCCAGCAGATTTATACATAGTATGTAAAAAGATAAGCACCACATATACACTTCATGTTAAAAAAATGTAGTACAATGTAGCTAAGTATTAAGAAAGTGGCATATTTCAAAATCTAAATTAAGTCCATTTGGTATCAGAGTATTAAAATTTAAAATAAATTTCATTTCTTCTTTCCCTAACTTTTTTATATAATTATATGCCACTTTCTTAATACTTAGCTACATTGTACTACATTTTTTTAACATGAAGTGTATATGTGGTGCTTATCTTTTTACATACTATGTATAAATCTTTTTTAACATTAGTATGTTTTAATCTATTTTTTAATACTTTTTTAATATTGATGGATTAACATTTTCTTCTTACATATTGTATTATTTTTGTTCATGTATGACATTTTTAATCTCTCTCTGTTTTATAGTAATTTGAGTGTATGATTTAATACCCAATAGACAAAATGAATAACAAAGTTTTTATAAAAGTGGAACGCACATGCGTTCCAATAAACGATTTGAATGAAGAAGTGGCGTATTGGATGTGCGTCACAAGTGCACGACCGGATGTGAACGCACTTGCATACGAGTGGAACGCATATGCGTTCCAATAGTGACTGAACGTAGAAGCCGCGAACCGGAAGTACGCCATAAGCATGCGACCGGAAGTGAAATCGCGCCAACATGAAACGGATGAATTTGCTGAACATACTGGATATAAAAGAGCATCAGTAGAAGGTAACAACAGCAACTGAGGAAGCCTAGGACTTAGGCGAAACGCGTCTTGCATCCCACAGAGGACTTACTTATTGCATTTTATTGCTATTTTATTCATATTTTATATTTTATTTTTGTTTGATTATTAAAAGTTACTTAGTCCTTAAAAACAACTGATGTGGATATTCCTTCTTGGGACCAACAGAGGACCACCCACACATATCAAGGGAGTGGGATCCCTTTTGATTATCCCACGGGCGCCTAGATTGAGCCATAACTTTCTGGCTCTCTCCTTGTGAGTACAACAACATTGATTCTATACTGTGTTATTCTCATACTGTACGATATTGCACTAGGTGCCTGTTTATTATTGTATTTTTACAGCTATTCCATCTATATCTGTATTTGTATTACCATCTGTTACCCTGGACCGAGATACCCCACCCACTATGTATGTATATATTTCTATTTTGTTTTAGTGTGGATAAGAGAGGTTGCCACACGGGTGTTTTGTGAGTTACTTGGTATTCCTTTGGGTGACACGCTCGGACTCTGTATTTGTATCTTTCATTTTGACTACACAAAAATGTACACCTGCATTTAAAAGCCAACACTACATACCGTGTTTCCCCGAAAATAAGACCTACCCCGAAAATAAGCCCTAGCTGGATTATCGGGGTGGGCTGCAATATAAGCCCTACCCCGAAAATAAGACCTAGGCAGGGCCGGCGGCTGCCGGCCCTTTAAATGCCTCAGCCGCCTGAGCGCTCTATAGAGAGCGCTCAGACGGCTGCCGCACTGCCTCACCTCACCTCCCCTGTAGCGTGGCCGAGCTCCTTTCCGGTCCGCGACCCGCCCGGACTGACAGGAAGTGCACACTGCACTTCCTGTCAGTCCGGCCGGGTCGCGGACCGGATAGGAGCTCGGCCACGCTACAGGGGAGGTGAGGAGAAGATTGGAGGGGGGGAGTATTACAGGGAGGGAGGGAGGGGGGATAATATTACAGGGACGGGGCTCGCGGCTAATACGTCCCTGCATGTAGGGGTGTATTTGTATATAATGTTAACACTGGAATGCAGTGGTATGCTTGTGTGTAATCCTTGCGTTTGAATGCAGGGATGTGTTTGTACCGTGTTTCTCCGAAAATAAGACCGGGTCTTATATTAATTTTAGTCACAAAAAACACACTAGGGCTTATTTTCAGGGTAGGGCTTAGAGCCAGTCTGTCAGCTGGTGTCCGCGCTGTGTAACACCCCCAGAGACCCTCACCTCCCCCTCCCTGTAATATTCTCCGCTCCCTCCCTCCCTGTAATACTCTCCCTCCCTGTAATACTCTCCCCCTCCCTCCCTGTAATATTACCCCCTCCCTCCCTGTAATACTCTCCCCATCCCTGTAATACTCTCCCTGTAATACTCTCTCCCTCCCCTCCCTGTAATACTCTCCCTCCCTCCCTGTAATATCTCCCTCCCTCCCTGTAATACTCTCCCTCCCTCCCCTGTGTAATACTCCCCCTCCCTCCCAGTAATACTCTCCCCCTCCCTCCCAGTAATGTCATCTTCCGGCTCCCGGCCTCACTCTGCGGTGTGCGAGGGAGCTGAGCAGAGTGCTCAGGGGAAGTGCTCCCTCGCCAGCCGCCCGCCCAGCAGCCAGCCCATCAGCCACTGGACCCCCAGGGAGAGTGTCTGTGTTTGTGTCTGACTGTGTGTGTGTGTGTGCAGCACAAAACCAGGATACACCACTGCCTGCATGCACACATATACTCTATACAAAACATTCTTACATTCACAAACACTGCTCACAAATACAAGCCTGCAAGAATGGGCGAATCGTAGCTCTCCGGCTGGCATAGCATTGTGGGAGTTGTATGACAGATGGGGATCTACCGTTTGGCCACCCTTGCGTTAGATGGGGGCTCAAAACTATTTCTTGCACCAGAGCCTTAACTATATTAGCTCTGCCACTGTTTTATTATCATGGTTATTCTGTAAACTGAGAATTGCTAAAAGATCAAAGTAGCTGAACTGGAATCATAGCAGACTTGGAGAATCTTTCCAGTGTGGCTATTTTGGATTTCAATTTTAAATTCATGTTGAATTCCCCAAAATTCTCTCTTTAATAAAGAACCCTGATACTCTTTCTAAGGTAAAACATGAGGACAGTGCTGGTAGTTAGTATCTTTTTTTTTTTTCTTCTTCTTTTTTTTTTGCATGCAATGCCTGTTTGATTTGAGCAGAATGCACAGTATTTAATAAGGTTTTAAAAGGGATCCATTGTCTTTTTAAGCTAAAGCTAATCTTTGCTGGGGATTTGGCCAGCTTATGTTTGAAGAGCAGTCTTCGTGGTTGGTAACTTAATACTGGCAATATTAATTTTCATTGAAATGCTTGCTATTGAACTTACTAGAAGCAGTTCCTAATGTTGTACGTGTGTGCTCATGTATGATGTGTAATTTATCGGATCTAATCAGTTCATGTATCTTCCAGATACTTTATCCCCCCCCAACCCCCACCCCTGCTTAGCCACATAGCCCTGTAGCTTTAGTATGCTTATAGCATGATACCAAGAGATGTACAATTATGTTTTATTCGTGATATTTCTGCATAACATGCCAATTAAATGCAAAGTTAGAAAAGAGATACATAGGTGAGCATTTAATATTACATTACATCTGTGATGATACCTATTAGCTTCAAGTATAGATAGTGTATATATAGACCGTTTCAACATTGTTTTCCTTGAATATGTTTTTAGATTTTGTTAAGAGATTGATTAAAGACCAATGTAAATCATTTAAACACAGTGTGCTTGGAGCGCATCCTAATTAACATATCTGTGATGAAGGGTCTGCTTAACCTCTTATTCCTTTGCATTATCAGTTAGTCATTTTCTGGCTATTGTTCCTTGTTCAACACAAAGATCTGTGGAAGCGATAACATTTTGACATCTCAGTGGGTTCTCATGCTTGTTCTCTATGCTGGACTTAATAGGCACATACTGTTTCAAATATCTTCTTTTGTCGATGTTCTCATTGCAGAGGTACACTGGGTGAAATGCTTCAGACTTGAGAAAGGGAGGTTCTCCTGAAAGCTTGTCATTAAAAAATTCTGTTAATCCAATAAAAAAGGTATTACAAGATACGAATTTTATCTGTTTTTTACATATATATATATATATATATCTATCTATCTTTGGGAGCCATCAAAGATAGCTCCCAAAGATGAACTGCTAAGGGAATGCCTGAGACTTCCACAGATTGAGGATGTAGCAAAAAGAGGAGGTTCCTTGGCAAGACAAACTTCTCCATCGGATGTACCACTGGCAGATAGTGGATGTGGCTCACATGACAAAATCCTACCAGTGGTTGGAAAAGGCAGGACTGAAAGACAGCACTGAGGTACTAATCCTAGCAGCACAGGAGCAGGCACTCAGCACCAGATCAATAGAAGCTGGAGTCTACCACATCAGGCAAGACCCAAGGTGCAGACTATGCAAAGAGGCCTCTGAAACAGTCCAGCACCTATTAGCCGCATGCAAGATGTTAGCAGGAACAGCATACACGGAGAGACACAACCAAGTTGCTGGGATTTTGTACCGAAACATCTGCACAGAATATGGATTGGACCTGCCCAAGTCCAGATGGGAGATACCACAAAGGGTAGTTGAGAATGACAGAGCTAAGATCCGGTGGGACTTCAAGATCCAGACAGACAAGTAAGTGTTGACCAACCAACCAGACATTATGGTGGTAGACAAGTAACGAAAGACTGCAGTCGTGGTGGATGTGGCAATACCCATTGACTACAACATCAGGAAGAAGGAACATGAGAAGGTGGACAAATAGCAAGGAAGAACTAGAAAGGATGTAGAAAGTGAAGGCAGTAGCAGTCCCAGTTGTGATAAGAGCACTCGGGGCTGTGACTCCCAAGTTGGGGGAGTGGCTTCAACAGATTCCAGGTGGGACATCTGAGATCGCTGTCCAGAAGAGTGCAGTACTAGGAATAGCTAAGATACTGCGCAGAACCCTCAAACTCCCAGGCCTCTGGTAGAGGATCCGAGAATGAGGAGTAAACATACCACCCAGGAGGGGTGAGAAAATCAATTTTTTATTTATATATAAACTAAATATTATGGATTTTTTTACTGCTTCTCATTTTTCCCCTCTATTGATGACTTCTTAGTTAATCTGTGAATAAAATCACCATTTGGGGCCCCTCCACTCAGTTGGCACAGGGTGAGGAACAGCCAAGCAGCCTTTGATCTGCAGCTCTGCAGACTGAAAAGTTACAGACCATGAAGTAGTTGTCAGTGAGCTCTAGCCAATCAGAGTGATGCAACAGGTTACCACAGCAAAGCTCTTACACTACAAGTACCATAGCTAGCGAGACAAATCCCTCCTGGTCTGCAACTCTGCATCCGGCAGATTTGCAGACTGGGTACCTAGCCCTGGAATGCCAGGGAGTCAACTGGACCACTAGGGAATCTATTACTGCAACCCCCTGCCCAATAAGATAAAAGGGTATTACATTGTGGGGAGGCTGGTCACTGTAACACAGTCTCTCCACAAGCTGATACCCCCACACACATTCACTCACATTGACCCCTCCTAATCCTTTCACACTCACCTTCTCTTGTACTGTCACACTCATCCTCCATCACTCTGTCAAACGTACCCCTTCACCTTGCCACAGTCACGCTATCACATTAACTCCACAAATCCTGTCACACTCCTCTTCCCAACCATGCCACACTCACCCTGTCACACTCAACCCCTCCAAGTCTGTTGCACTCACCCTGCCAACCATGCTCTAGTAACCCTATCACATTATTCTAATCCTGTCACACTCACCCCCTTGTTCTGCCACACTCATGCTGTCACATTAAACCCCTTAATCCAGTTACACCCCCTCCTCCAACCATGCCATCCCAACCTTGTGACACTTGTCCCCCCTAACAATACCAAACTCACCCTGTCACATTAGCCCCCCCAATCTTGTCACACTTACCTCCCCTCGCACTGTTACACTCCCTCTTCCATGCCACACTCATCCCCAACCCTTTTGCACTTACTCCAAACCCTGCCACACTCACGTTACATAAACCTTTGTAACATGTCACTTTCACCTCTAATCCTGTCACACTTACATCCCATCGCCATGTCACACTCCCTCTTCCATGCCACACTCATCCCCAACCCTTTCACACTTACTCCAAACCCTGCCACACTCACCCTGTTACATTAACCTCTGTAACATGTCACTTTCACCTCTAATCCTGTCACACTTACATCCCCTCACCCTGTCACACTCCCTCTTCCAACCATGCCACACTCATCCCCAATCCTTTCATACTCACTCCAAATCATGTCACTTTCATCCCTACTCCTGTCCCACTCAACCCCAACCAAATTTTTTTTTTTTATTCAAAATACATTCACATAAGGATTTATGTATACCTAACTGCAAGGCTACGCAACAATACCAGATACTTGTGTATAAATTGGTTTAATTGCCAATTAAATTTGTTTATTGCAAATTAATTTAGTTTGCAAATTTTGCCATAACTACAATCAGAGAGCTCACAATGCAGCAGCACAGTGAGCCACAACAATGCAATCCGCTGAACAGTACTGCAAGCCCGCCTTCAACTACTGCTCCTTATACACACACAATGCAACCCCTATTTTTTTCCACTATGGGTGTTAGTGGGGGCCTCATGTTTGAGTTTTGCCTGAGGCCTCACAAAGTCTAGAGATGCCACTAATTATTACCATTATTATTATCTAGCCCTACAAATATATTGTTATCCCATGACACAAGGCATTTAATTAGAAGAATAGATAGAGTGGGGTGGGATCATAAGGGGTGTACTAGGTGTCCCATTTAGCCCCTATCTCGCTATTTAGATCTCAACCTACACTTTGTGTCAGCTTGAGTTATGACTGAGCTCAAAAGATCAAAAAATGGGACACACCTGGTTATCACTACAGAAAAAAATATTTTGGTTTTGTGCCATTTTAAAAAATGTAATCTTTATAAGGGATTAAAAAGTAAGTTGAGTAAGTATTTTATAAAAGTTTGCCTCTTATAAAAAAAAAATTCAGGTTGCACACATAATGAGCTGGGTACGTGATAATGACATTGTATTACACATGACACTGCTGGTTTTGTTTAATTGAACAATAATAAACATCATTATATAGGCAGATCAATAGAAATATATCAATATTTTTTGCAATTCAAATTAACTATCTTGCTAGCATGTTTGCAGCTTGAATGATGGACATGTGACGTAAGTTACAATCACCGGGTTATTGCATATAACTCTGCAAGACATTGGTGTGCAGTGACCCAATTCATACTATTTCATTGTAAGTGACAGCTGTAAACACATCCATATTCAGACAGATGAGTCAAAACCTTGTACCAATATTTTCTTCAACGCAAATTGCAGCACCTACCTTGTCATCATCTGTCACTATGTATGCGCTTTGAAGCTTGGTAAAGTCATTTGCATGTGTCGACAGATGACAGATCTGACATATAAATAATACACACACACACACACATATATACATGTAAGTATATACACACAGTATGTTATTAACAGTACTACCACAGTTGTATTAATAGAATGCTCTGATTATTAGCAATTGACTGAGTATAACTCCTTCTTGTCTTTCTCTTTTAAGTAACAAACTGTATAGAAAATGCTAGAGTTTTAAAAAGAAATCTTGAAAGTCAAGTTTTACGTATTATTAGTAGATTTTTCTTTTCCCAGCAAGGTTGCTAAATTCCATCTTGTTTTCTCTTTCAGCCCCTCCATTGATGTCTGTTGCAGGCTGCGATGAAGCTATTTACGCGAGTGTTATGAACGAGTTCTGTTTACAGCACTTCGAGTTAGAAATGGAGGTGCTGGGTAAAAGTTTGTGGTGTGACTGGGGAGACACAGCTGGGTAAGTAAAAGTGGTCTTACATTGTACATAGTACAATGACGACAAGAGACTAATTGGGACTGAAACTTTGCTCTGAGACAGAATACTGTATAGTTTGTGTGATCATCGTTTGTCATCTTAGTGTTACAAGTTGATCAACGTCGTCTGGCACTGGGGTGAAGTTGTTCTTAGAGTTACTACTTGATAGCATTAGTTCATAAGTTGATACATGGTGCCAGCACATAAGTAGCTTGAGCAGCAAATTTTTGCCCATTATTGACTGATGCAAGGGAGTTCAATTTAGGATGTAGGAGAGCTATTAATAGAAGATTGAAACATATTTATCATAATTTTACATTTCATAAAGAGGCCAAACGCTGTTGATAAAGATGTATTGAGTCAATGCATCTCAATACGGTAGAAAAACAGGTTTGTGTTTTTAACGTTTGAGTGTTCCTTTAACCCCTTAAGGACCAAACGTCTGGAATAAAAGGGAATCATGACATATCACACATGTCATGTGTCCTTAAGGGGTTAAAGCCTGAACTGAAACTTGCGCATGTTGCACAGGTCTGTCTTAAATCTTCGTCAGGAGTGGTATACATAAACACAAGTGACTTCTTCATTAGCATAGAAATAGATAGAATCTGTATATTGACTAATCCCCTGTTGATCATGTGAGGTGACCTGAAAATCTGCATTTTTAATGGGACTTCAGATGCATCAGCAATACTAAGCAAACGTGCATCGATAGGTGGTTTGTAGAAATGCCTTTTGCAAAATTATTTTAGTATTAGACTGTGATTGCTGAAAATAGGCCTAACCCCATTCATGGTTAATCCCTTCACTATCAATCGGTTTGTTGTTGTTGTTGTTGGAGTGATGCTACTACCGTAAAGGATTCTGGGTGGACATATGCAAATTGGTTTAACAAAGAATCACATATTTGCCTCATTCTATTATAAACATGGATTCCTTTGTGTCTGTGTTTGCTGTAGACAACAGCTTTGAAACACAACTTAGGAAAAGATGCAAAGCCAGTGAACCACTCATGGACAGCTGTTTCGTTGTTAATGCAAATCATCAGCATGAGGTTGGTTATGGTACAAATCATCAGCATGAGGTTGGTTACTGGTTTGCTATTGAGGCTTGGTAGTGCTTGGAAAGCAAAAAACAAAAAGGTTATGGTGGGGAAAAAAACTTGATTGAAAACTCCTTCTACCTGAAGTCTGTGGATAGTTAATATAATGTTATATAAAACTCTGCACACCAGTCAAGCCATAAGACTTGCTTTTCCCATAGAAATCACTAATTTGCAGTGATATTACTACCGCAAAGGATTCTGGGTGAGCATATGCAAATTAGTTGAACAAAGAATAATATTTTTGCCTCATTCCATTTTAAACATGGATTCATTTGAGTCTGTGTTTGCTGTATACAACAATTGAAACACAACTTAGGAAAAGCTGCAAAGCCAGTAAACCACTCATGGACAGCTGTTTCATTGTTAATGCAAATCATTGAGGTTAGTTACTATATAAGGTATAATTACTATATATGTTGTCTTTTTGCCATGACATGGCCCATAACATATCCCCTTCATTGCAGCCCTGTTGCCTTTTTGGATACACACTGATAATACACACTGATAATACACACACACATATATATATATATATATATATATATATATACACAGATATTTCAGACACACTCAGAGATACAACTGCTAGAAAGACAAACAAACATGGAGATTCAGTAACACATGTTGTCAGATACACGATAGACAATGTCAGAGACAAATATACACACTTACAGATACCAAAATACACTGACTGACACATTCACACTAACAGAAACACACTGACACACACATACACCGAAACTCACATACATGCAGTCACACACACACACTTGTTAAAGACCTCATCATGGGGTTTAGTTGGATTACATGCTTGTTTCAACCAACTATTGCACGATCACTTGGAAAATGACTATGAAAATGGTCTGATGGAACTTTGAGTCAACCGTAGTCACACGTGTCATGATTATGTAGTAAAAAGAAGTGTATAAGCAAATAAAACATCTGTAAATATACTAGTGTTCAAGCTGACCTAGTTACTGTCTGTTTTACAAATAAGTTTGTATAAGAGTAGAAAAAAATAAATGGAGAGGGGTTAAGAATGTCAAGAGGTTTAAAAATGTCAAGTATGAGTAGACAGCACACAGGAAATATGCCACATTTTACAACAATGTAATTATTTGTCTAATTATAGATCTAATAAAAATATCAATGGTCTCCAAAGACGAACATTTGGAGCCTGTGCTTATCAACGGCCAATAAGATGATGTCATTGTAAAACTATAATTTCCACCGGACGTGCTGGGAAAACTCTTGAAATTGAGTAATTCTTTCTTTAGGATGGATAACCCTGCACTGTTTAAAGGCCCAGTAACTAGCTTGTTACTGATTTGTTTTTGTTTTTAGGTTAGTACAACCAATTAGACAAGCAAAGTCCTTCAAAATTATCAAGGAGAAAAGGAGCAAGATAAATTATACATACTAAATAAATTAAGGCAGATGACAGGAGAAGAGATGAGACAAAGAAGTTGACAACAAAAGTGAATGCTTTGAGTTGTCTGTCCTCTACAGGTAGTATTTAGGAGGTAAGAATTACAGCAAGTTGTATCATGTGAGTAAAGGGGGCAGAGTGATAGACAGTGGGATAGTGATTCTTGTGAGTAAAGTATAGAAGGTCACTTTTTTTTAATGATATTCAATGAAGAAAGAATCTGTTGGAATGTTGAAAATAATACCTTTAATTACTTTATGATTGGATGGTTTCCAAATAAAATGAGCAGCAGATCAGTAGAATCCCACAGCGGAAGAGACTCTGAAGATAATTCACAAACCTGGGATTTAAGAAATGACTTAGTTGCACATTTTAAAATAAAAGAAATTGGAATAGCTCTGTTTAGGTGGATGAAATAAGACAATGTGGGGTAGAAGAGGAGATATACTATGTTTGTTACATGAAAACAGAAGCCTGTGGAGTTAGCTAAGAGCAATCAGTCAATTGAGATACGAAATGAGAAAATGAAGGAGATAGAGATTGTCGATATTAAAGAGTAACAATGGGTGAGGATGTCAATGGTTAAGGTAGACAATGTGAGGAGGTGGAGTGAGGCATTGTGGGGGAACACAGAGAAATCACTGTCAGAGGAATATGAAAGGCATTTGGGTTATAGCTAGACATTGGGAAGAGGAGATGGAAAGGGAAATTAAAAATACGCACTTTGTGAAAGCTGGTTCCATAATTCCATATTGTAATTAGATTTGTCACTCCAATCCTTCTATGTCTCACTGGGGGGTTGACATAGTCAATTAACATGCACATGGAATAATGCACATTAAAGGAGAACAGATCAGGTAGGGTATTATTAAAGAAAACAAGATAAAAGATTTGCCTACACACAGGAAGCCCTGCTATAAGTTTGCCTGGAATTAGTACTGAACATGCCATCCCAGCATTGAGAGAATAGTATTAAATGAGTGCTCGTTCTATGTAAACACTTCACATACCCTGAAAAAATAAAGTATCACATTATTATTACACATCCAAGAAAATAAAGTGTCATCCCTCTATACAAAGCACAGGTAATATTACAAAATGTCAAATTACATTGGGCAGCTCATGAAGGCAACAACCTCTTACATGTTATTCCATACACCAATAAAACACCTGATATATTTAAATATATGAGATCTCACTCAGGTATATGCATCAGAAATTATGACAGAACACCACTCATACAAATGGGAATATGGGGCCAAGTGACATAAATAACACAAAAGTCACATTGCCGTACCAAAATGTTAACACCATGGGGGGGGCGTGGTCAGCGGCTGAGCAAGCTGGACGTGTCCGGATAGAGCTCCTCCGGGACCACAGAGCCAACAGCTAACAAATGCTGAGACACAAACTTAAAACTGTCTATATATGTTGGGGAATCGCGATGGATAAGAGAGCCCCGAAAAAACAGGCAAAAAAAACGTCGGAGCAGGGCACAACGGTGACGGAGATGTTTGCAGCCACCCGCGCCATGCGGCAGAACGCACAAGATGGCGGACGGGATGGCCCTGGGACTCCGCTCTTGCCAGCAAGTCCGGCGAGCAGTATGTTTGCTGGTGCTTCCGAGACCGACACCGGCCAGACCATGGGCTTACGTGGGAGCAGGAGGGGGAAGGTCCTCTCGCCAATGTTGTTTTGAGCATCTTTAAGCCGCTTCTCCCAGATGTACCGGATCATCTGTGGCATATCGAGCGGGCCCATCGGGCGCTCCCAGCCAGGCAGGCAGATGACAAGTGGCCACGGGATGTGATCATCAAATTTTTGTCTTACCAGACAAAGGAGGCCTTAATGAAGCATGGTAGGAATCACCCGAACAGATACAAAGGGGTAGCACTTACCTTATTCCAAGATCTAACCCCAACTACGTTACAGAGGCGATGGGAGTGGCGCCCCATCACGAGCTCCTCCAGCATCATGCCATCAAATATTCTTTGGGTCACCCCTTTCGACTGATGTCTTTTAAAGGTGGGCGCACCAAGATCTTGCATCATGATGGTGATCCAGCGGCCTTCCTGAGAGACCTCGAGATCCAGATTCCAGAGGGACTGGTGGTGCAGACGACGTCAATGGTGGTCGTGGGTTCTCTCCCCTGTGACTGGTTTACTGCAGGTGAGTGAAGCAGTCAGCTTAGAGGCTGATGATGTGGGCTGGATGTCGGCGGCGCCGGGCGGTGAGTTTCTCCGGCTGGGCCTCTGTTTGTTGGGTGGGCAGGTCTGGACCCTTGGTCTCCATCCCAGGAGTCCCTGATCTTTTTCTTATCGTTCTGACCATGATCCTTGGGGGTCCCTTGCCGGGGAGCCCCGCTCATAAGACCGGCTCGCGGGTGGGGACATCCTGTGTTTAGGGTAGGTTAGGGTTTTTTCATCCTCATATTTCTCTACGTTTATTGTTTTAAATAGTTTTGCATACCCTGTTTTTTCTGTATGCTCTCTGGGGGTGGGGAGCGGCGGTCCCGTTGGGGGCTGGGTGCCGACGGGTCTCCCTGGTAGATTCTCTCATCGGACACATTGGACCATGGCTGTTTAGGGCCAAAACGACTAATGCTTATGTTTACTGTTGTGTTTTTTGGGTTATGCCGGGCGGTGGGAGACGCATAATGCAGTAGATTGCTGGAAGGATTATATGATATAATATGCGTTCCTACATCTGTACGGGGCCCCTTTGCTGACCCCCAACGGGGTGCCTATATGGAGGGGCTGCAAGCGAGACATGCCCATGGAGCGAGATATGTATGTGGGCTGCAGGCGAGACATGCCCATCAAGGATGCTCGGGAACCCTGGGTCCCATACAAGGAATGTGTTCTGTATGATGATTGTCCCTTCGGGGCACGCAGGGTGGAGGAGGGGCGGCTCCTGGGGCTGGATGCTGTGGGCTCTATAAAGCATGGTCGTTTACACCTGGTCGACCCTCGTTGGTTTTCGAGAGGTGTAGACCGAGCCGGGGGTTGGAGGGTATGGGGTCAGTTATTGGGCTCTTCCGGCTCGGTCCCTCCACCCCTGGGCCTGCTAGTGGGGTGTAGGGGGATGGATACAATTGTCTTCATGGGGGGTGGGGCATTCACACAGAGGGAAGAGGGTATTCGCGGGAGTTGCACGATGCCCCCCCTTGCGCACTGAAGCGGTTTACTAGATTTCAATGTACACTGTGTCTCAAACTGAGTTTAAGTTGGCACCCTAGCTGTGCGTTTCTTAGTTGGTCTATGTTCCGACCTCTCTGGGGCCTCTCTGGGGTCCTGAGGTGGCAGGAACATACACTCCTTATAAGCCTGGCTACAGGTAAGACCAGGCAAAAATTGTTTATTGTTAGGTTTTCTCTCTTGTTTTTCTCACCCTACCCCATTCTTAACCCTTCCCCCACACAATTCCCCATGGGAGGGAGCAGGGTTGAAATTAGGCGTGATGCATGGCGCTGCATTGGCCAACAGAGACTGGGCCATGTCCACATGGCGACATGGACTGGACAGAGACTTTTACTCCAGCTCACTGATAGCATATCGCACTTACCATTCTATGTCTTATTTGAGACATCATGCCCCTGAAAGTGACTTCACTGAATGTTAAGGGTCTTAACGCTCCAACTAAATGTCGCCTCATGTTCAGGGAACTTAAGCGTTTAGGCCCGGATATAGCCTTGTTGCAGGAGACACATATACCGGCATCTGCAAAATTTGCTCTGAAAGACCATATTTACAGGACCGTCCATGAATCTAGGGCTTTAAAAAAAGGAACGGGGTAGCTGTGCTTATCCACCACAGGTGCCCGATCAGGGTAGGAGCGGTGAAAGTGGACCCCGAGGGTCGCTTCATACTGATATCAGGGAGTTTATATTCACATTCAATACACATTCTTAACATATATGATATATGCACCGAAAGATCCGTCTGCTGATTTTTGGAACAACATGGCCCAAATGGTGAACTCCCTGCCGCACGGCATGGTGATCATGGGAGGAGACCTCAACGCCACGCCGTGTCCAGCTGTAGACAGGGGCCCAAGCGGTGGACTCCCGTGATCACATAGGAAGGAAGGTCAGGATAAATTGCTATGCGAGTTTATACAGAGTACAGGCCTACTGGACATCTGGAGAGCACATCTTCCAGACGATCGCGATTACACGTTTCACTCGGCACCCCACGACACCTGTTCAAGGATCAACTTGTTCTTGGTGAACCTGCATACTGTACCCAAAGTGACGAACTCAACGGTTGGTTCTATCACGTGGTCTGACCACGCAGAGGTCACCTTGACTTTGGATAACTTATGTACGGCATCCCGTGGTCTTGGAAACTGAACACTTCCTTACTTCAGGATCCAGCCATGGTCGAGACCACTCGTGGGGGGGTTGGCTGAGTATTTTGTTAGGAATGCAGAGCTCGGTCTCCGTCCTGCTACGGTGTGGGCAGCCCACATGGTGGTTATTCGGGAAGTACTCATTCGCAAAGCTACCCTTAAAAAGAGACGTAAAACACAGCTACTGTCATCTCTCCTGGAAGCCCTGAGGAAAGCGGAAGAAAAACACAAATCCAACACATCAACCAGCACATTGGCAGAAATAAAGTCCTTGCGGGCATCTGTAGACGAGATGGCTAGGTCAATAGTGTGGTCCAAGAGGACCTACTACGAAAAAGCAAACAAAATGGATACGCTCCTAGCTAGATCCCTCCACCCCTGACAAGGAAACACACATGTCACGAGAATAAAGGATGCTTCGGGTAAGTTCAATACAGACCCCACGAATATAGCTCAGGTATTCACGGATTACTTCTCCAAACTTTACAATCACTCTGGTGGTGCCGCAAATGACCAGCTAAGAGACGCGAATAACACTCACTCGTTTCTGTCCTGTCTGTCCCTTCCTACATTGCTGGGCGAGGAAATAGAAGCTCTGGGAACGCCGATTTCAGCTGAAGAGATAGATGCTGCCATATCACTATTAAAAGGCAATAAAGCTCCAGGCCCAGATGGCTTCGAGGGCTGCTATTACAAGATGTTTTGCAAAGAACTTATACCCCATCTGGAAACATGGTTCAATGATCTAATGAAGGGGGGCGCCCAAGATAGGGACATGTCATTAGCGGATATCGTACTCTTGCCGAAACCTGGCAAAGACGATTTGATCCCGGAAAACTTCCGTCCGATATCCTTGATAAATCATTATTCTAAAATACTGGCGAAGATCCTGGCTAGCAGATTGAACCCCCTATTGACGTGTTTAATACACCCGGACCAGGTAGGCTTGATACCTGGCAGGCAACTGTACGAAAATACTAGGCGCAATATTGATCTCACATGGCGGCAAGCAGCAAAGGGGATCCCGACCCTGATATTATCACTAGATGCAGAGAAGGCCTTCGATAGAGTAAAATGACCTTATCTATTCGAGGTACTCCAACACATAGGCTTTCCAAATACTTTTATAACCGCGATTCGTGGATGTAAAAGCTCGGGTCCGGATATCGGGAGCAAAGATGATGCCTTTTAGTTTGGGGAACTGAACCAGACAGGGTTGTCCTTTATAGCCTCTGTTGTTCGCGCTCTCTTTGGAACCCCTCTTGCAAACGATACGAAACAGCTCAGATATTAAGGGAATCACAATTGGAGGCCAGAAGTACATAGTGTCGGGATTCGCAGACGACATCTTGTTGACCTTGACCGACCCAAGTGAGTCAATGGCGGCACTGATGAATGTACTGGATGTATACGGCGGGATAGCCGGATATAAGGTGAACCTGTTTAAATCAAGTGCGCTCCCTATAAGCATAAGAGAATCGGACATAGCTCACACTGGAAAAACTTACCAGATACGTATAGAACAAAACCAGATAAAGTATTTAGGAGTCCAACTGACGGCGGACCCAGCTCAGTTGTTCCAGCAAAACTATACTCCCATGATATGAACCTTGATGGGAGACATGGAGTGATGGGTTGATAAACCGATATCTTGGATTGGTAGGATACATTCGGTAAAAATGAATGTTCTCCCCAGAATTCTGTTCTTGTTTCAGGCACTTCCGGTCAGGATAACTAAATCTGACCTGGGAGCACTTCAACAGGCCATAGGAAAATTCATATGGCAGAACAGGAGACATTTGCGCAACGCAAGAGTTTTGCGCAACGTTCTTTATAGGGCAAAAACGAGGGATGGCTTGGGCCTACCAAACCTCTACTTCTATTACCTGGTTGCCCAGCTCACCCAAATAGCACTTTGGCACACCCCTCCAGACGAAAGGCGGTGGGTGGAACTGGAATCATCCCCTATGGGATTGGATTCGCCTCAATTCTTGGGTCCCTAAGGACAATAGACCATCTATACATACTGAATGCCCAATGTCCTTGAAAATATGGGACGCTACAGCATCGAAATATGGCGTATCCCACAGCTTATCCCCTTTAACCCCCTGCTTAAGGAACACGACATTCCCCCCCAGTGATGGAAGCAAGGAATTTTAGGGGCATAGAACACACGGGAGTTCAGTGGCTATGCCATCTATCTGAGGGTGACTCATTTATATAATTCAAGGAGTTAAGCGCTAGGGCCCCTTTACGCACCTCAGACTTTTTCCGATACCTCCAAATTCGGGACTATGCCCAAAACCCTGTGATTAAAAAGATTGCGCTAACCCCACTTACATTTTTCGAAAAGATATGCATTAAATAACAAATCCGAGGGGCCTTATCACCATTATGTATGCAGCTCACGTACACAGCCCAGGCTGATCTAAACGAGGAGCTGGAGGGTATTGAATGGCAGGAGATCTGAGAGGCCGCCGTGACATCCTCTATATGTGTCTCCATGCAGGAACAGGCTTGTAAGACTAGGTTCAGGTGGTATGCTACCCCGGTAAAACTCTGTAGGATGAACAAAATTTCAACGGATGTTTGCTGGGGGGGATCCGGACAGAAGGGAACCTATATACACATGTGGTGGGAGTGTACGAAAGCGCAACAGTACTGGAAACAGGTCGCGGACCTGCTGCGGTAAGTCTTTAATAGAGAGGTTAAGCCAGATCCCTGGGTGTTCCTTCTGGCCAGATCATTGGATAACTGGCCTAGAGTGGAGCAGGCTCTTATACATAAAATAAATTTGGCAGCACTGAGGGCCTTAGCTCAGGTATGGCTACAAAGCGAGACCACCCTACTTAATATAGTGATACAAAAAATTAAAGATACATTCTTCATGGATAAATTAACAGCTCAGGTCAGGGGTACCATAAATAAATTCGTAATGGTTTGGAGCCCATGGTTAGACAGCAGAGTGGGTGATTAAGGATAGATGGGATAGGCTCATTCCCCCATATTCCCCTAGTACTTTCTTAACCTAAGGATATCGATGAAATTGCCCAGCTCAACTTAGCATGGCGGGTCTTTGAGGACCCCAAGGGGAGACCTCGGGGTATAATCGGCCTAATAGGTAATTGAGATACCCTCTTTTAAAAATATGCTGCTACATGGTAACCAAAACGCCTGGACTAGCAATTACCAACTTAGGAATTCATTCCGTGACCCACTCCCCCCCCCTTCCTCTACTTTTTTCTTTACTTTTTTCTTGGATATTTCTCTGTTCTTCCCCACTTTGAATGACCTCTTAATGTCGATCATCCTATTTGCTAGAACCTCATACATACCATAATGACATATGGGTTGTGAACTGACTTGTCAATAGCAGAATGTCAATGCCATTTCGGTGGTAGTGGAGTTTAGATTGCAGTGCCTCACTACTACAATATAGCCAGCGCATAGCATTGATCGGCCGATTTAGGCATGTTGTATGGAAAAATTTTGATTTGGTCGGTTGTACTTTACTTCATTTCCTTGTTTCGTTGTTTTACTGTAGTTATTTAAAAATGGGCAAGTCACCATCGATGACTATACCTTCAGTGAAAATCCACAATATCCTGCTGAACATGCTCATAAAGGGTCCATTATAGGACTACATATTTATCTACTTTATACTATTGTTGATGTATTCTTGATATGTTGCATACAATTGTGGTATTTTTGCTTTTCTGTTATGGTGTCTTGACTTGAAATAAATAAATAAAAAAATAAAAAGAAATGTTAACACCATTTGGTGTAGAATCCTTTGAAACTGACTTGAGACAATGAAATTGCCTGGATAGCATCAAGAGACATAAACCTGCCACTGGTAATATAAACCAGCCCCAGGTATGCAACATTCTAAAATTTCAGTAGTCAAATATTTAACAGGAATTGACAAAATCAACATAATTACAAAAGTGACTGAACTTATCTAAAAAAGAAGAAAAATCTGGAAGGTATTGTCAACAATCTCTCCTGTTCAGTAGTAAAACCTGTGGCCTGTGGCTTGCCAGATGACAATATCTCACCAGGTTAATTAAGCTCTTTGTTGTGAGCTGAACTGTGAAATTTACTTTCAGAAAAATAATAGATATGTCAGGCTGAGATAGATAGGAGCTGCAGTCTAAATCGGCAATGTGATAATGAGCCTAATCCTCTGCCTACTTACTTGCCAAGTGGAGGATGCTTTAACACCAGGATCTATGAGCACAGAAAGAACATCGCCCACATTGAAGGTGCTGATTATTTAGCATAATAAAATATTAATCATATTTTTAATTGAACACTCAGCATAATTTAATTAATTGTAGCAGCCTAGAGAACAGTTTTCTACGACAGGATCTCTCAGCTGATAAACTAAAAGTGCACACAGATATTGCATAACTCTGGCTGGTTGAGTCTTGCAAGACAAAAAGGCACATATTCAAAGAGCATTTTGAAATACATTTTATTTCTTTAAAAAATTAAATACATATACAAATGTAAAATTTTAGCATGTAAAGTTTTTTCAAAGGGATTTTATAGTGTTAGGAATAATCTGTATCCCTAACACTATAGAGCCCTCTGTTCCCCTCCTCCCTCGCGCCCCCTCCGGTAGCTAAAGTATTAAAACACCCCTTAGTCACTTTTTTGAAGTCCCTCTAGTAGCTGTCTGGTAGACCGCCACTAGAGGTGGAGTTAACCCCAGCAGGTAATTATTGCAGTTTAATAAAAACCACACTAATTACCATTGCAGGGTTAAGGGACCTGGAACACTGCACCCAGATCACTTCAGTAAGCTGAAGTGGTCTGGATGTCTATAGTGTCCCTTTAAGTTGCCGGTATTTCCTTTCCCTCAACTCAAATAAATATATGATGAGCCAGACCAATTTTTTTTTTTCTTACCTCCAACTAACAGCCTTTAAAGTTTGTATAAAACAACCAATTTGGCCGTAAGTGCTAACCAACAATTAAATGTAGGATTCTAGCACCTAATCAGACTGCTTTTCATTTAGGAATAAACAACAAGAGGAATTGCATATGTGAATAGATCCTCTCTGATGAAAGAACATGTTTACAAGAAATAAAGACAACTAATTGTGCTTTGCATATTGAAAGAAAGATAAATTATACACCATTTCCCTGTAATACCAATTAAATAGAACGGGAGGACGTTTTTTGCACTCTGTGCACACTCAATGTTAATGGTGATGGGGTTAAAAGCGAACTGGTCATTTTTTTCTGGGCAATTGCCGGCCATCTGAGTTTAGCTTCACTGAGCTAACCAAACCAGGAAGTAACGAGACCTGTTTTCTGTGTAAAAGTCAATGTGGTATAACAGGGTTCATTTATAAAAGTGCCCATTTCTATTGAAACCTGCACTTTCTGTAAAATGAAGGGGGGAAAAGGAAACACTCTTCACATGTAAAACCTTTCAGCAAGTTAAAGTGCATTAGGGGTCTGTAGTGAAAAATATTGAAAGATTGCAGTATAGAATTTTTTAATGAAACACTATAGAATGTCTCTCTCTTCCCTGCTATTGTAGGAAGCCTATTTGGATAAGTTTGGTTTTCCAGTTATCAAAATCTCTGAGCATTCAATGGTGCATTAAACTGCATAAAGAAACATTAATAAAAGCTCTGCTTTATGTGATTCATGAGGATGTGGTGTGAACATCAGACACTATTGATGTGTTCTGAATAATCTGTTACAGAATTATGACTCGCATGTTTGGTTCAGTGTATTGCTATTCTCCAAGGCAAGTAATGTCCCATGGGTTATATTGGGGTCATAGGAAACCAATGAACCTTCAGGGTAAATGATTCAGACGTCCGTGCCAATGAAGAGAGTTGTGGTGCCTGTAGATTCTATTATCCATGATAAATTGAACTCGGCTAATTGAATATCACTTCTCCCATTGCGGTTATTTTTGGCAATATAATCTAGTTCCTGGTCTCCAAACTGCAACAGTAGAACTCTATAGCATCTCTGCTATACACTGCAAACATCATTAGTGTAAAAACACAAAGTATTCCAAAATCTGTACCGAGTTACTTAGGGCAGATCGCTGTTGACAGTATAAATTACTATTGTTATTACATTTATTTATAATGCTCCAACATTTTTTACAGTGCTGTGCCATGGGTACATTATTAAAAGGCAAATTGTAAAAACAATAAAATATATAACTAAAAAAAATATAAACAATATTTAAAAGGGGGGGAGGAAGGGGGGAGTTAACCAATAAATATCATAAAAGATGAAGTTTGAATTAAAAATTGTAATGCCAGAGAGTGTATGAAATTGTATTTTTAATCTGATGTTATAGTATGGTGATAAAACCCTTCCCTGTAAAAATATATGCTGACTTTCATTTTGCAAAGCAGTGCAAAATTAAATGTAGTCTGCTAAGCCATATTTTATTTCTTCCAGTTCTGGTTTCCACTCTGCAGAGAGTATTTTTTCTGGCAGGCGTTATTCTGCTGTTCCTCTGCATCTCTGCAGAAGAACTGTAAATGATTCTTAGCTGAAGATAAGAAGTGATACCTTCAATGTCCTGGAAGACACTGGAGGAACTGGGACAGCAGTTTTACACTTTCAATAACTGTTCTTGCAGTTCTGTACTTCTGTGCATTATTCTGTTCTTCTGCCTCTCTGCAAAAGAACTGCAAATCATTTTTTCCTACTACACAGTATATCTGCCTTTGTGGGTAAAACTTCATTGCTGCCTTCTAGCAGTCATTAAGAGGGAGGAGAAGGTGAGGATTCTCAGTTTAGCAAGGAGACCAATAATCTCTTCAACCTTGTACCCCATCACAAGTTCTGTAAAGATGAATAAATTAGAAAATAAAATTGTAAATTGACATAATTGGTTTTCAGAGTATGCCTGAACAAAAGCACAACAGTGAAAAATCAATTTGGTAAATTATACCGTATGGGGTTTTGCTCATTTTTTTTACATTAGCTTTTTCTAGGTGTATTCACTAAACACCAAATTGTAGTGAATTGAAAACCAAATTAAAAATTTAGGCAAAAAAAATACTGATTTGGAAAAATTACTCTACTCCTATTTAGTAGCCATTTGGCTATTTTATCCTAAACTTTGCAGTTAGGTTTTCAATTCATTACACGTCACTGTTTGTTGCGTATCACAGATGACAGTTCACTAAATTATGTTTATATATATATATATATATATATATATTATATACAGAAAATGGAAGTGAAATGAAAACATTTAATTGGAAACGTAAAATAGAAAAATATTTAGTTTTTTTTTTTTATCTTTTGTTTGCAGTGTAATTAAGAAGCCTAATTAGTGAGACAGATAAAGAGGAGCCACTGATAAACTGGCACTAGAGACTTTTCATGAATTTAAAAATATTAATTTATCACAAGACAAGAGGATGTTTATGAGTAAAGCAGATAAGGTGTTTGAAATAGAATTCTCAGAAACTTTTCTTTCAGTGAAATGGAAAATAGACAGAGAAAAAAAGTGTTTGTGGGTAGTAATGGCCTTTCATTAATATTTATTCTCTAAACACTAAGTTAAAGTGACCTGAAAACGGAATTCAAGAATGTAGTCAGCAGTAGCATTGTTTTGGTTACTTATGCTGTATGAGTTTTTGTTCCTTTTTAAAATGAACTTTTTGTAGGTGTATTCACTAAATACCAGGTTGTAGTAAATTTAAAACCATATATGGCAGCCTGTCTGCCTAGGAACTGGAATCTCATCACCAAGATTCCCTTTGCCTTGTGTGATTGTATCCCAGAGTTATTATAGCTCAATGCAGATGTTAATTATCGCTCTCTCACCCAAACACAGCTGAGACTTAGTGAAGGGTGAAGAACTGCTTTATTAGGATAACTGACACACATATACCTGGGTCTTCAACAGGAGGTGCCCAGGAGAACAATGGCCTTGCAACATTCCAGGCGCCGCAGTGTCTGTACCTAGACGGATAATTTAATAAGTGGCCAGACACCATGGTGTCAGTTAACATTAAAAAGTAAAAACTAGAGTTCCCCTGCTCACATCTTCAAACTAGTGCGATTCCCGGAAATCTCTCTTCTAAATACCCACTTTGTCATAAAAGCACTGGATTAGAGGTGTCTAGTCCGAGTTAGCTGGCGGTGAAGTTTTTTACTGGGTAGCGACCATCCTCCAATCTGGAGCAGAGTTCCACAGTGCTGGGTAGAAATCCCGGTCACCTAAAATGATGGCGCTTTTGGTTGGTACATGGAGCTCCCTCAAGTCCTTGGTGTCAATCTAGAATAGAGCAATAGTGTAAAAAGTATTGGTGCTTATTATAAAGTGCAAAAGTTAAGCAATATGCAGGACTAAAGCTGTTATCAATAACGTCTGGCAGAGGACTCTGTATATCACACTCAAGCGTATATACCTGAGCCAGTACCGTATACAGGCTTTTGAAAATGTGACTGTGATACCTTCTACTATTGTTTTTTATCCCACTATATACCAACTTTTGTCTGCTGTATTGCCCAGTGAGATTGTTTGTTGTATCTTTGTAGCCACCATACAGTAATTTCTTAAAAGGGCATATGACACACATCACAATTTGTGGCACACTGTCACAGACCAAATTATCCTTGGTGTCAATCGATGCTTTGCCACCTGCTCTGTCACCCATCCATAAAGTGCTCTGATAGATGCCTCTGGACCAAGAGCTCTCTCGACAAAGTTTACCGGACTGCGGCAACTCCACAATCCAATCAAGAGTTCAATAGAGTTTTTGGGCTGCTGCCAGTCCGTCTTGAGAGGGGTAACTGTGGTGACTATAGTCCTTTTAGGAGGGAGGTGGCTGGGAGACATGTTCCAGTCGTAGTTGACCGGGAGGTCTGTAACATCAGATATAAAATGTAGGCACAAAAGTACTGATAAGGAAAAATGATCCTACTCCTATTCAGTAGCCATTTGTCTCTTTTATCCTAAACTTTGCAGTAAGGTTTCAATTCACTACACGTCACTGTTTAGTAAATAGACTTTGTTGCGTATCACAGACCACAGTTCAGTAAATTCTGGGATTTTAATTAAAAAAAATATATTAATTTATACAGAATATGGCACTAGATGATAACATATATTAATGCAGAGTAAAATGGATATATATTTAGATTTCCTTTATCTTTTGTTTGCACTGTAATTGAGAAGTCTAATTAGTGAGGCAGATAAAGAGGAGCCACTGATAAACTGGCACTAGAGACGTTTCATGAATTTAAAAATATGAATTTATCACAAGACACAGTGATGTTTATGGGTAAAGCAGATAAGGTGTTTGAAATAGAGTTCTCACAAACTTTTGGTAATTTTTTTTGGGGGGGGGGAGGGATTCCAACTAGTGATGTCCCGAACTGTTCGCCGAACGGTTCGTGAACGGTTCGCCGCGTACTCATTGAGTAAACTTTGACCCTGTACCTCACAGTCAGCAGACACATTCTAGCCAATCAGCAGCAGACCCTCCCTCCCAGACCCTCCCACCTCCTGGACAGCATCCATTGTGAAGCTGCATTCTTAGTGAGCTGTCCAGGAGGTGGGAGGGAAGGTCTGCTGCTGATTGGCTGGAATTTGTCTGTTGACTGTGAGGTACAGGGTCAAAGTTTACTCCATGATGAGTCCGCGGCGAACTGTTTGTGGCGAACCGTTCGGGACATCACTAATTCCAACTGATAAATATCATAGAAGACAAAGTTTGAATAAAAAATTGTAATGCCAGAGAGTGTATGAAATAGTATTTTTACTCTGCTCTTATAATATGGTGATTAAACCCTTCCCTGTAAAAATAAATGCTGATTTTCATTTTGCAAAGCAGTGCAAAATTAAATTTAGTCCGCTAAGCCATATTTTATCTTCTTCCAGCTCAGATTTTCACCCTGCAGATAGAGTAATTCTTCTGGCAGGCATTATTCTGTTCCTCTGCAGAAGAACTGGAAATGATTCTTTCCTGCAGATGGGAAGTGACCCCTTCCACTTCCTGTCCAGCCTCTCAGACATTGGAGGAACTGGGACAGCACTGAGTTTTACTTTTTCAATAGCTGTTCTGTTCATTATTCTGTTCTCCTGCTTCTCTACAGAAGAACTACAAATTATTCTTTCCTTCTATACACTATAGCTGCCTTTGTTGGTTAAACTTCATTGCCACATTCTAGCAGTCACTGAGTGGGAAGGAGGAAGTGAGGATTCTGAATTTAGCAAGTAATCTAATAATCTCTGCAACCTTTTATCCCATCACAATTTCTGTAAAGAATGAATAAATAATAAATGAAAACTGTAAATTTACATAATTGTTATTTAAGGTATGCATTAACAAAAACACTGTTTTATTCTATGTTTATATGCTATTAGTAGCTATGCACCTTATGCTTCAAACATGTTATTTTATTCCCTGCCTGTTATCTTAACCCCTTAAGGACACATGACATGTGTGACATGTCATGATTCCCTTTTATTCCAGAAGTTTGGTCCTTAAGGGGTTAAAATTGTATGTGTGACTGGTTTCACTGGTGGAACTTTGTTTTAACCAAAATGAAAGTGTGTTAGCAGCTGTGTATACAAATAATTATCATTGATAGCATTTTTTCCCTCTCCTGATTTCAGCATTAAATCCGACCATAGTTTAGATAACAACAGTGAAAAATCCATTTGGTAAATTATGCTGTATCGGGTTTTGTTAATTGCTTAAATTGAGTTTTTGTAGGTGTTTTCACTAAACACCAAGTTGTAGTGAATTGAAAGCAAACCAAATTTAAAATTCAGACACTAAATTGCTGATTTGGAAAAATGATCCTAAATTTTGCAGTTAGGCTTTCCATTCACTACACGTCACTTTTTAGTGAATAGACTTTGTTGCGTGCCACATACCAAAGTTCAGTATATTCTGGGAATATATATATATATATATATAATATTTTCTTTCATTTATACAGAAAATGGCACTAGATCACATTTTATTGCAGAATAAAATGAATAAATATTTAGCTTTTTTTACATCTTTTGTTTGCAGTGTAATTAAGAAGCCTAATTAGTGATACAGATAAAAGAGGAGCCACTGATAAACTGGCCATAGAGGCTTTTCATGAATTGAAAAATATTAATTTATCACGAGACCCAGGAATGTTTATAAGTAACTGACTCAAAATATATCTACAAAAACAAATAGGCAGCTAGTGCTCCAAATATAGTGATGTTCAAGGTTCAACTCACAAGTACTGTTGTAAATGTAGGCCCATCTCATATATTCCAACTCCAAATGTGTGGTATCTTTCAGATACTCAGGGATATATGAGGAGAACATAATAACAGAACTACAGGGCAACAATGTAGGACAATCATATAACTGCTTTAATGTATTACACTTATAGAATCAAAGTTATTAAAAATGCCCATCAATTTAAGGGTCCTGGTCCAAAGAGTAAAAAGTACCATGGCAGGATGGCAATGTCCGATCCTCTCAGCATGGCAATAGGGTATACAGTGAAAACAAATATATGTAAAACAATATGCAATAAAAGACAGATAAAGAGAAGCCACTGATAAACTGACACTAGAGACTTTTCAAGAGTTGAAAAATATTAATTTATCATGAGACAAGGAGATGTTTATGGGTAAAGCAGATAAGGTGTTTGAAATAGAATTCTCAGAAACTTTTGTTAAATGTTTCAGTGAAATGGAAAATAGAAAGAGAAAAAAAGTGTTTGTGGGTAGAAATGGGCTTTCTGTAATATTTATTCTCTAAACACTGAATTCAAGAATATAGGCAGCGCAGTAGTAGCGGATTGGTAGTAAAAAAACAAAAAACCAACAACGAAAAGTCTCTTTGCCCCACAGGTTTTTTTTCCCTTTTTAAATAAACTTTTTGTAGGTGTATTCACTAAACACCAAGTTATAGTAAATTGAAAACCAAATGTAAAAATTTAGGTAAAACATTGCTGGTGTGGGAAAATGTTCCTTCTCCTATTCAGTAGCAGTTTGGCTCGTTGATCCTAAACTTTGCAGTTAGGTTTTCAGTCCACTACATGTCACCTTTTAGAGAACGGATTTTGTTGCGTATCACAGAACTAGGTTCAGTAAATTCAGTATATATATATATATATATATATATATATATATATATATAATTTTTTATTTCATTTATACAGAAAATGGCACTAGGTAATAACATGTTATGGCAGAGTAAAATGGATAAATATTTTGCCTTTCTTTATCCTTTGTTTGCAGTGTAAATAAGAAGTCTAATTAGTGAGACAGATAAATAGAAGAAATAAACTGGCACTAGAGACTTTTCATGAACTGAAAAATTATTTATCACGAGACACAGGGATGTTTATGGGTAAAGCAGATAAGGTGTTTGAAATAGAATTCTCACAAACTTTTGTTAAATGTTTAATTAAAGGGACAATATACTCCGTAAACAAATACAGCTTAATTTATTTGTTCTGGTAAGTATAGTCAGTCCCTGCATGCTTTTTGCAGTAAACAATATATTTTCAGAGAAAAGGCAGTGTTTACATTACAGCCTAGGGACACCTCCAATGGCCAGTCCTCAGATGGCTACAAGAGGTGCTTCCTGGGGCAGTGCTGCACAGTCAGAAGGTTCTTGGTGGTTAATGTCTAATGAGTGATACAACATGCAATTATTGGTTCTTAACCCCTTAAGAAAACATGACATGTCATGATTCCCTTTTATTCCAGAAGTTTGGTCTTAGTGTATAGCGTACTATAGTATCCCCCCTACCCCAGTGGTAATTAAAGGGTTAAAAACCATCTTTTTACTTACTTGATCCCAGCATATCTCTTGGTGCTGAGTTGTGGCTCACTTAGTGCTGCAATGTAAACAATGTTTTACATTGCAGCACTAAGTGCAGTAGGGACACTGTACCCAGACCACTTCAATGAACTGAAGTGATCTGAGTGCCTAAAGTGTCCCTTTAACTAGCAAAACAAATCTCTAATTTATCTTTTGTCACAGCAGGACTACTTTAGTCTAAATTGTGCAAATTCTTAATCATTTTGCTGCAATTAGCTGTTTAATGATTTGACTCCTATATGTGTATGTGTCTGTCTGTTTGAAATATATTGTAGAATCTTGTAGTACATTTTTTTTTTTATTGGATATTACACAGTATGTATGCACAAAGAGCAAGTTTAAGACATAATAGCAAACTAGACAGAGTACCGGTTCTTTTACATAAACTATATACATCACATCCTACTCTGTTCTTAATATTCATTCTCCCAGGAAGGACAGATAGATCATTCTTTTTTTTTCTTCAGGATGTCACTTGTATATGTGGTTGCGTATTGTCTGAAAGTGATTCCTGGCCGTAAATAGACTTCATATGCTACAGACATGCTTTTTTTTTTTTTCTTTTTTTCATTAATTGCAGTGGTACCTTTGGGAAATCACCTTTCTCACATGATCACAGCAGATATAAAGACAGATGCTATATATTGATTCCACAAAGAATTCAGAATTGATTTATTTACTAACAAATACTTGTTCTGAAGTAACAGCATAATTGCAACTCTTAGAATAATTCACTAAACACCAGATTCTTTGTCTGAATGGACAAAATTCTGTGAAAATGGCTAAATTCCGGCTGGGATGGCAAAATGTATATATTGACTAGTGCCAATTCCCCTTGAAATTTATTTGATCTTATGGAATATGTGTCATTCTATCAGAAGTGTTAAGTGTCAGATTTAAAAACAGTGCTTTTTGCATTTGTACACTACACAAACTATATGGTTTCAGAATGTGTATAAAGCACTGATGTTAAACTTATTTATTTTTGTCCTAAAACTATGAAGAGTTCAACATTAGTGATGTCCCGTAGGGTTCCCCGAACGGTTCGCCGCGGACGGCGAACATAAACATAAACTTTGACCCTGTACCTCGCAGTCAGCAGACACATTCCAGCCAATCAGCAGCAGACCCTCCCTCCCAGACCCTCCCACCTCCTGGACAGCTCACTAAGAATGCAGCTTCACAATGAATGTAAAATGGATGCTGTCCAGGAGGTGGGAGGGTCTGCTGCTGATTGGCTGGAATGTGTCTGCTGACTGTGAGGTCCGCGGCGAACCGTTCGGGACATCACTATTGAACATGCAAACAATATAGCATATTAAACTTAGAGCGCTTGGTGCTTAAAGCATCCCTTTAACAGCCCTAATGCCTGGTGGACAATCACAGGCAGAAGGGGGAGATGCCAGAGGAATATCACACAGCAATCCTCTTTTAGCTGCACTTAGCAGTGATATTAGTTCCTTTAGTGTACTTTGGAAATCTATCGGGCCATATTTTTTTTTTAGATTCCAGTGTCGTTGGATAACTGCTTTTAATGTATAACATCTATACAATTCAGCACTGGGATGCTCAGAACTAAATTTTGCAATTTAGTATTTGTCCACCCATGTCAATTAGCAATGACTTAGATTCACTTTTGCTCTTGGCCTCCTGGAGTTTGTCCATGTTTGACATATGCTAGCATTATATCGGAGAATGTTCCACTTGACATATTAAATTATTTTACCATTTGTGACCAAAGCATTCTGTTAGCTGCTTGGCATTTCTTTTAAAACTCAAATTATTAAAGTACTAATTATTTGACCAGATGTTACTAATAAAACAACATCTACCTGTTGTGACTCAGTTTTGCTCCTTATATCAAAGTTGTGATTTAATTACTTTAAAAGTAAAATCTTTTTCATGTAATATTTCTGTAAATGTTATGTATGCATTTTATGATTCATCTATCTATATCTCCCTATCATTTCTAGTACACTTATTACTAAATAAATAGTAGTAGCTTTACATGAAAACAAAGTAAAACAAATCACTACATTTTACCAAGCATTAGATTATGACCTACTATTGCAAAGATAAAAAAAAATTAAATTTTTTTTTCTTTCCTTCCACAGGTTTTACACAGACGTCACAAACTGCACAGCTCTAGTGGCTGCAAAGTTGGGCTGTTTCTGGCCAAACCACCTGGTGGATCATTTATTCATAGGTATCCACAAAAAGTATTTCAGGAACTGTTCCGTGACAGGGCGGTTGCCAGCAGACCCTCCATTCCCGATTCTCTGCTCTTTACTCTTCATCCCGCTCTTGATAACTCTTCTCATGACAGCTCTGGTTGTGTGGAGGAGCAAACGCAGTGAAGGCATTGTTTGAAAACAACAATTACTACCTACCCCTTAGTTCTCATTCTTGGTTCTTTGCTTGCTCCGAGATTTGGGGGGGAGGAGGGGAAAGAATATCTAACTTCTGTATTCCAGAAGACCCATGAAAGCCTATCACTAAAGATACTGAATGAAGGTGGTCCTTCTGAATACTTCCTTCTAGGATTTTTTTCTGAATGGCTGTGTTTCACAATGGATCTCAAGAATATATACTATGGCGATAGAACTTCCAGCACCAAGCACATCCAAAACCCAATGGCAAGGAAATAAGAGGCAAAAGAGACAGGGCTTGTGTTTACGTGCATCATGCAGTAGACGTGTATCATGCAGTAGAAAATGATTTAAAGGTTTCAGGTACCATAATGTTACCATGCCTAGGGAAAAAGTGTACCGGATAGGAAGGCTGGAATTAAGATGCCATGGCACTAGATGTTCAATGTGTGCTCAATACAAAAGACATTTAAAGAAGAAGCTCAATAAATGTTGAGGTCTCGCATCTGGTATTGATTGGTTCAAACTCAGTTTCCAAGCTAACACAATCAAGTAAAAAAACCTACCCTTTAAATATAGAATGTTGTAATAAACATATCATTTATAAATTTAAATAGAGTATATTAAAATAAATAGCAAGTTAAGTTCTATGCCTGGCACGAAACAAAGATGTACATTGTTAAAAGACTCCGCAACAGCATAATGCAGAACTAGTTAACCGTGGGAAGAGGTTTTATTTAAAGAACTTCTTGCCGCCATAGTTACAGTAATAAGTACCAATCATGACCGCTCAGAGTGTGACCAGTACAACTGTGCAGAAAAGTGTCTTTTTCCCAGACAATAAAACTATGTAAGAACATGACAAATAGGGCGAATTCTTAACTATCATGATAATCCATCTATACGGAAAACAAATCTCTCTTTTCTAGGATGACAGTGTGACCTGTTCTACAGTACATACACTATGTTTGACTTTCAAACTATTGGCTTTCTGTACTTTTTAGCAGAGTTTCTTTTCTTGTTTTATTGTTTTTGCTGCTGCATAGATCGGGGGTGTATTTTTTCAAGGTCCTTTACTATTTTCATTTTGTAATAATGTATAAATCTTTTTACAGTTTATCTTAAAGAAAAATTTCCCTCTGTATAATAAATGTCATTTATTTATATGTGTGGATAGAGATCTATTTTTTCAGTACCTTCACTAAAGCTGTTGTATTTTATGAAATGTTACATATATCAATTTAAGATTTGCTAATGCTTTTGAATGATACATTTTATTCTCAATAGGTGCATTAATTCTGCTAGAACGTTATGTAATATATATATATATATCGAATACATATTTATTTCAGATTAGTGATTGGAGAGTGAATATAAACCTCTTCTGAACTTCCCTAGATGGGGAAAAGTAAGTTTAAAGGACCATAACTATTCAAGAACCATAACTATTATAACCAACTTTAGTATTAAAGTTGGTTGTAATTTAGTATATAAGGAGAGTCCTGGCACCCTCCCAGGTGAAGTAGCCAAACAGAACCTAGGATCAGGGCCAGCCTTAGGGGTGTGCTAGCTATGCTGCCGCACAGGGCGCCATGTGGCCGACACAGCTCGCACACAAAAAAAAAAATTGCGGGGCAGAGCTTCCCGTGCAGCGGAGGTAGAGCTAAAATGATGGCGGGAGCGGGGCTAAAAGTGCCGGGTAACTGCTGCAGGGGAAGCAGGAAGGAGACCCTGCTTCCCCAACAACCAGTCTCCAGGAGCTGCACTGTCTCCACTCCTCCATAATGAACAGAGGTAACTATGTGTGATTGTCTGCTTGTGTGTGTGTGTGGCTGTCTGCCTCTGTGTGTGTGTGGCTGTCTGCCTGTGTGTATGGCTGTCTGTGTGACTGCCTGCCTGTGTGTGTGTGTGTGAGTATGTTTATCTGCCTGTAACTGTGTTACTGCCTGTACCTGTGTGTTTCTGCCTGATACTGTGTGCATGTGGTGGATGTGACATTCTATATGTATAACTTTGTGCATTTGACTGTGGTACTGTGTGCACATAACTGCAAAAATATACACATGCATTCACACATAGCCCTAAATGCATATTTTTATCTGAATTAAATAACCATCACACACAGCCAATAAATACAGCACAAATATCACATACAACCAATACACGCATTTCATACAGTTAATACACCCATTACAAATATCACACACAGTAAACACATAGCATACATATCACACACAGTCATCACACCTATCACATACACAGACAACACAAACATTACATCATATTATAGTGAGATGTATTACAGTGGAGCTCTGGTATATAAAATGCACATTACTCTGTGTTTTATAGTTAGGGAGCTCGGTGATACACTAGTAGACACATTACTTAGTTGTATTGTTGTGTAGTGTATGATCTTGTCACAGAGCTCAACATTACTGGGAGTTTTATTGTTGTGAAGCTCTGTGATAAATAGAGAAGTAGCGCATTACTACAAATTTTTATTCCAAAGAGTTCAAGGTAAATAAGTATAATCCAGAGCTCCAAAGCAAAACCACTCACAGTATTATGTGACATACTTAGTCTGCTCCTCTGTAATATAAGGGAGGCAGTCTGGCACTTCTTGCCTGCACTTCTGTTGGCTGCAGACCATAAGCTGTCTTCCTAGCTCAGGATATTCAGAGAGCTGCTGCAGATTACCAGAGGACACTGCAAGTCCCTGAGCTTGCAAGACAGTTACGCATGGTCTGTACCCAGTGGAGGAGCAGACCAGATTAGGTAACAACAGGAAAGGAAGAATGAATATTTGTTTTTAAATCATTATTAATTTAATCCCCTTTACAATTACTACACTCCTATGTACACACACACTATACATTTTCATTCAGGTCCCAGGTAACATTTGCACTTTGATGACGTGTTACAAAATACCACATCATCACAATCTACTGGGAATCAGGTTTGATCGGAACTTGCTCAGACACAATCCCTGTAGCTACCTTACACCACAAGTCACCTGAGATAAGGCCTCTGTGAGTACGCATGCAGATAGGGATCTTATAGGTTAGAAAAAATAAAACAGGTAAAGCAGTGGTTATAATAAAAACGAGAGGAATGATGTCTATAAAACCATAGGGGAAGGAGGTGTTTTTCATTTCATAAGCACTAGTCCAGTCCATCTAAAAGTATGCAATGACTTGTTAATGGCATGCTAATATCATCCTGCAATATAAGGGCACAATAATTAAAAACTCTTGATACTTCGGTATGCAGCAGAACAGACAGTGATCTGTTCTGGGAAATCTGTTGTATGAGAACAAGAAAATTAGATTAGACAGGAGCTCACTCATCTCTTGTAACGTTTGGTATAATCTCTGTATACTACTATGCTGGACTATATTGTAAACTGAAGTGACTGGTAGGAGAGGCAGATACAATGTTTTTTATCATACGCAAACTAGTAATGGTAAAAGAGTGGATGGAACGTCCTGACTACCAAAGAGCAGTGCTGTAAGACCTTCTTTATAAGTACAGATGGTTAATTAAGGTTTTATCATTAAAGAAGAAACCACTAAATACGGATACTTTGTAAACAGGACGTATCTTATATTATAGCTTTTTTATTGGTCCACAAGTTAAACTCTGCAATAAAGTTGCCTTTACTGTGTATGTTTGATTAGCCTTGACCTCTCATTATCCCATTTCTTTTTTTGTGTCTATATAAATAATGATAGCTTTAATCAACTTAATCTGACATTAGATAAGAATCCAAATAAAATCAGAACACCGAGTTCTAAATGCAGAGTATTATGGCTTCAGGGTTTACAGGTCATTAACAAGTTTGATAAGGAAAATCTCTCCACTGTTGATTAGGGAAACAGAAATTCAAAGTCAGGATCTGCAGCACTAAATGAAAAGTGAAGAAATATATTTGATGTATTTGAGCTTCAGCTTAGATGAAGAGAAGACCAACCTGGGCAGGAGCCCTAAGTGGAGTTGTCCGTTCTCTCTCAATATTATAGAGAAGACTAAAAATAAAAAATGATAATTGAAGACAGTTCCACATTTTATGCACCATATATGGAGTTAATTATGCAGTACAGTTTGGTGGTATTGCTGTGGGTATAGAGTTTTAATATGGTTGGTGCAGGTTTAACATACCTACTAGTAGTCTCCTGAATCCCAGCTAGGAAGACAGCATCAGAACTGTCAAGGCATAACCCTCATTAATTATCAACCATAAAAATAATTAACTGAATATCTCCAAAAGAGACAAATTAATGAAAAATAAGAGAAAGAGAAAATAGCTACAATACTATTAACATAATGTGTTTATTTTTGTTATTCAATCTCCCTCACAGTAATATCGTTGCAAGACGGTTATCTTCTTTTAGACTTTTTTTTTGTTTAATTCGAGTTTTATTGTTATTTCACAACGTATAACGGGGATACAGAAGGCAAGAAGGGAGGGTAAGGTATGCGGTTGTGATTCGTACATTTTATACAGCAATGTCGATATAGACAAATATAGACAAATATACATCAATCCCCATTGTTCTTTGCATATTGGTACTGCTGATATTGTCTCATCATTCTGTATTACACGAAACCTTGGTGCAGGGTTGGTGACTAGTGTCCCCAGAAAGGTTGGGGGTAGGGAATGGTGGGGAGAGCGGGGAAGTACTATATACATGGGAAGTGGGTGGAGGGGGGGGGAGGTACAAGGTATCTTTTATTGTTACTACTGTTCCGTCTATTGTGGATTATTCTGTACTAGTGCCCAGTGTTTTAGCCATGGTTCCCATATGTTTAGGTATGTAGTGTATTTGCCTATTGTGGACCAATGTAGCATTTCCATTTCTCTCATGTGCTCTACCCTTTCTATCCATTGTTTGGCTGTGGGTGGTACATTTTGTTTCCAATGGACCGGTATAAGGTTGTTTGCTTCTCCCAGAAGGAGCCATAGTAGGCGCTGACTCTTCATACATTGAAAGGAGTGTGGCCATCCTAGTAGAATTTGGGAGGGGGTTAGGGAGTGTGGTAGTTTTAAGATCTCATCGATCTTGGAGGTCACTTCTGCCCAGTATGGTCTCATGAGTGGGCAAAACCACCACAGGTGTTCCATACTGCCCACCTCTCCCCCGCACCTCCAGCATTGTTCGCTAACTGTTTGCCAATATAGATGAAGTACCTCCGGGGTTCTATACCACCTAGTGATACGTTTATAGAATGACTCTTGTCTTGATAGGCTACTGGAGGTGTGCATGGGTTTTGTGAAGACATATGCCCAGTCCTGGTGTGACATATGTATGTGAAGTTCCTTCATCCATTTACGTTGGTATGCTAGGGTCTCTTGAGCCCTATCATTAGTTTGGATGAGTTTATAAATTTGTGATAAGGTGCGTTTTATTGGTTGTGCGGTCGTGCATAATTGCTCAAAGGGGGTTGAACCTCTTGGGGTCCAATATGGTATTACCGCTTGAGTGATAGTGTGTCTTAGTTGTGCGCATCTCATTGCTTCCATGAGTGAATGGTGGCCTCTCGGAATTTGGGGTTGCTTGATTTTAGGGGGTGTATCTCCTGTCAGCAAGTCTCCTATTTGTGGGTTTTGTATTCCCCATAGTTTTAGTATAGTATCTGCCCCTCTGCCTCCTAATATATCCGGGTTATGGTTTAACGGGTATAATGGAGATATGCCCGGTGACAGTTTCCAGGTATTTTTGTGCAATCTCCACTTCTTTAAGATGTGGGGAATAAGGGGGTGTGTCATGGTGGTCAGCCGCTGAAGTTGGCATGTCTGCCAAGGGAGGGATGGTAAAGGAGCCTGTGCATGTATTTGTTCTATGTCGTACCACGATTTTTTGTGTTTTATATCTATCCATTCCCTGAGTCTAGTGAAAAGGACTGCTATGTAGTAGTTGTACATATGGGGTAGCCCGACACCTCCTTTCTTTTTATCCCGCGTGAGTATGTCATATGCCAGTCGGGATTTTTTATTTCCCCAAACAAACGTAAGGAAGATGTTTTTCAGTATGTGGAAGAACTGGCGTCCGAGTTCGATGGGGAGTGTTTGAAATGTATATAAAATTTTTGGTAGTATCATCATCTTAATGATGTTGACTCTTCCAAAAAGGGAAAAGTGGGGTTTGTCCCAGTGTTTGAGTTGTGATTTAATGTTATCCAATAGGGGAATGTAGTTCATTCTATAGAGGCTTGTCGTTGTGGGTGCGAGTTTGATGCCTAGATATGTTAGGCCTGTGTTTGCCCATCGATAAGGGTAGTTGTGGCTTATGTGTTTGTGTTGGGTCGGTTTTAGGTTGATGCCCATTAGTTCGCATTTATCAGCGTTTATTTTGAAATTTGAGTATGTACTGAAGTGTTCTATTTCGCTCTGAAGATGCGGGAGGGAGCACTCAGGGTGTGTGAGTGTTAGGAGTACGTCATCTGCGAAAGCAGATACTTTTACTTCCTGGTCTCCTGCCCTGATGCCTTTAATGTTGGCATTTGCCCTGATGGCGTTCAGAAATGGTTCCATCACCAGAACGAATAGTAGCGGCGACAGAGGGCACCCTTGTCTTGTGCCATTACCTATGGCAAAGGGGGGAGAGTCTTGCCCATTGACTCCAATCGTGGCTGATGGTCCTTTATATAGTGTTCTCACCCATCGTATGTAATTGGGGCCGATTCCTAGGGTTTCAAGGGTGGTGAATAGGAAGGTCCAGTCTACTCGGTCGAACGCCTTTTCAGCGTCCACCGAGAGGAGTATTGTCGGTACCCTGGTGGTAGAGGCACCATATATGAGGTTGAGTAGTCTTGTGGTATTGTCTCTCGCCTCCCTTCCAGGGATGAAACCCGCTTGGTCTGTATGGACCAAGTCTGGCAGTAGTGTCTTGAGTCGATTGGCAAGAATTTTTGCAAGTAATTTTACATCGAGGTTAATTAGGGAGATGGGTCTATAACTACCACACAGGCTCTGGTCCTTGCCGGGTTTTGGCAGGATTGTTATTGATGCTTTCAGCATCGGGGGTGGTAATTCGGTAGTGGTTAGTAGATTGTTAAGCACTTCTAGATAGTGGGGAGATAGGATGTGTTGAAAAGATTGGTAATATCTGGCCGTTAGGCCATCTGGTCCCGGGCTTTTACCCTTAGGAAGTGTTTTAATTGCTCGCTGCAATTCTTCCAGCTGGATGTGGGAGTCTAATATGGTTGACTGGTGTGAGTCTATTGTTTTTTGGATATGGGAGGAGATATATGTTTTAATGTCATGGGAAGGACCTCTATGGTGCTCTAGATTATATAGATTACTATAGTATTCCCGGAAAATTTTGGCTATGTCCTCGGTTTTATCTTTGCGTGTACCGTCTTGCGCCTTTATGTGGGATATGTATGTTTTTTGGTGCTTTTCTTTTAGGGCTCTGGCCAGGAACTTCCCACTCCTATTACCGTGTGCATAATATGTTCCCCTGGTTAGGAGTACTGCTCTGTGTGCCTGCATCGTAAGGATATTGCGTAGATCCATTCTCAATGCCGTTAGCTTGTTATACGCCTCCACTGAGGAGTCGGTTTTATGTTCTATTTCTGCTCTAGCTATTGCTTCTGTGAGTGATTTGATCTTTGCTTGGCGTTCTTTTTTTATACGTGCACCCCACTTAATCAGTATGCCTCGGGTGATACCTTTGTGTGCCTCCCATACCCAGGTGTCTGCGGTGTCTTTGTTTTTGTTTTCAAGAAAGTATTTAGGGAGGGAATTATTGAGGTCATCAGTCACTCTTGGGTCGTCCAAGAGCGATTCGTTTAACCGCCACTTGTTGGTGGGTGTGCATGTTCCTGCAAGGGATAGTGTGAGGAACACCGGGGCATGGTCTGACCATGTGATGTGGCCAATTGATGCTTCTTTTAACAAGTGTAAATGCCTATGTTCTAAGAGGAACATATCCAATCTGGAATAACTATGGGCCACCTGTGAATAGTAGCTATAGTCCCTCTCCTGTGGGTGGGATATTCTCCAGCAGTCCACCAGCTGGTGGGCATGGAGGGATCTTTGAAATAAAGCCCTTTGGTGTTTCTGTGTGTCTTTACTGGTTGTGGAGCTGTCCATAGAGTGGTCTAGGACCATGTTCCAGTCTCCCCCTAAAACTATTATCCCATTAGCAAATTTGTGTAGTTTCCTAAGACATGAGTTGGCAAATGATACTTGTTTGGTATTTGGGGCATATATAGTTGCTAGTGTCACCAGTGTGTTATTCAGTGAGCCCTTGATAAATAGGTATCTTCCCAAGTGGTCTGTTTTGATTTCACTCGGGGTGAAGACTATGCGTGGTGATAGTAGGATGGCTACTCCTCTCGCTTTGCCCCCGTGATAGTTGCTGAAGAATGCTTGTCCTATTGTTTTTGCCCTTAGTTTAGGGGTTTGATCCCCCTTTAAATGCGTTTCCTGTAAAAAAACGACATCAGCCCGTTGTCTGTCTATTTCTTGGGTTAGTACTGTACGTTTCTCTGGAGTATTAAGTCCCCTGACATTTAGGGACATTATTTTGAGATCAGCCATTGGGGGTCAGGTGGTGGTGATGGCGTGTCTCCTCTGGGTAGTAATGCTTACACTTGTACCTTCGGGGGTCAGAGGGGTGTATGGGGGGATGTAAACTTGGAATGCTATGTACAATGAGCATGTGGGTAACATGCATCTACCAGATGGTGTCTAGCGCGCTAGGCTCTGTGTGAGTCCTACGTGCTCTCTGCGACACCTCTAGGGGGTTACGGGGTCTTGGTTGTCCAGAACTTGGCCTGTAATCTGATTGGTAAATTTAACATTCTAAAAGCGTTTCCTATAGTGTGGCCTGTGTTTTCTTATGCTAACTCGTTATAAAGTTGAAATGTGGGTTTTTATCCCCTAATTTCGCGCAGCCAGGGCCCGAACCCCAGGAGGGTGTAGGCGGTGGCCGCACGAAAGGCAGTTTAAGTCTACAATATGATAATCAATATTCAAGTCACGACAAACGGCATACAACTTTCAAACATATAAGAAAGAGCGTCCAGGTGCTTCAGAGGTCTGCTTAACATAATAAAGGATATATTGGATCCCTCAGGTGGGTCTGCTTGTGGTGCCTCTGGGTGATGTGGTCTGTTCATTGCCCGATGGGATACGCCTTCTGCGCTTCTTCGGGGTTCTTTGCCATTTATTTTTCTGAGAGGCGTGTGATGTCTGTCCCAGTGTTAGCCCAGTCCAGTCCTCCACTGCGGCCTTTGGTAGTTTTAGGGCTTGCTGGAAGGCTTGGACCTCCGCAGGTGTCGAGATAGAGTACGTTGTCCCTTGCTGCGTGACCACAAGAGCAAAGGGATATGCCCATCTGTATCTAATGTTCATGTCCGAAAGGGCTGTTGTTATGGGTCTGAGTGCTCTCCTCGCTATGAGGGTCGATTGTGCCAAGTCTTGGAAAATCAGCACTTTATGGTCGTCATGTTTGATTTCTCTGAGGTGCTTAGCTTTTTGCAGGATTGCTTCTTTAAGTGGGAAGTGGTGGATTTTACAGATAATATCCCTTGGTTTGTCCTGGGGCAGTGCCCGAGGTCTAAGCGCCCTATGTGCGCGGTCAAATTTAATGACTGTGTCAAGAGGCCTGCCCAGTATCTTGTTAAAGAGGCCAGTGAGTAGGAGTATGATATCTTCTGTCTCCCCCTGCTGTGTTTCAGGGAAACCCCTTATCCTGAGGTTGTTTCTCCTGCCTCTATTGTCCAAATCCTCTATTTTTCTTTGTAAGAATAGGATGGCTTCATTGTGGGTTTGCTGGAGGGATTGTATGTTTGTGAGATGCAGGGCACTTGCCTCCCCTTCTTCTTCTAGTGTCTGTACCCTGTGGCCTATTTGGCTTACCTCTTCGTGGAGCGATTGTAGTTTGTCCCCAAAGCTCCTCTCCATCTTGGAAAACATCAGTTCCAGATCTAGTTTAGATGGTAGTTGTGAGAGTAGGGTTTTTAGGTCGTTACCCTCTAATGAGCTTTCTGAGGGTGCAGGGCTAGAAGGTGCGCTGTGCGCGGGAGATTTCTCTACCGCCGCCATCTTGGATTTGCTCTCCGGCTCCGGTTTTTCTCCGAAATACCGTCGGAGGGAAGTTTTGGACGTGGTAAGTGGTACCGCTGGGGTAGTGTTTGCCTGTGCTCGAGGTTTTTTCGATGCCATGTCGTCTTAGCTGCCGGGGATGCTGCTTATAAGGCCTGTTCTGGACGGAGCTCAGCTCTCATGCGGCCATTCACTCCGGTGACCAAGCCACGCCCCTTCTTTTAGACTTTGTTAGATCATTGGTCAATGAAGGTTAACCAGTCACAGTCACTAATCGTTCTCAAACTCAATGGAAGTAGTGTAATTAACTACCCCAATATTTCTCTTATATAATGACCAGGAAAATCCCCAGCAATCTTACTCAGAAGGCAGAAATATCTCTGAACAGAAAGGGAAAAAGAAAAACTATAAGGGGAAAAAGGTTAAAAGAATGTGTTAAAAAACAGCAAAAGGCTTGCAAAGTACAGGGAATTGTCTAAGGTGTGGCACTTTAGCCACTCTTGAATCAAGATGGTCATCTGAACCAAGTGATCAACCCACATGCAATCATCACTGCACTTAGGGGGTCAGAAATTGAGGGACTTGTTAGTCCACAGCCATTATCAGACTCAACATCCTACTCTCACATGGCTACCTAAATCAATAAAAGGCACTTATGCATGAGGCAGATGCAAAGCATGTAAACACATCAAAATGGATTCCAAAAGTATTTGGAACAGCTGGAAGATGGAACAGTATGTTGTGAAATCTCTCTTCAACCGTACAGGAATAGTTAATTTTCTTACTTCCAGCCAGTTTAAGGCTACTTAACCTTCGACCATTGCTCTAATAATGTCTATAAGAAGATACCAGTCACAAAACCTCATTCTTGCAACTATATTACTGTGAGGGAGTTTGAGCATCAAATAGAATACTCACACTCGCTTATTGTTAGATTATGAATGGTTACATTGTGACTATTATCTTAGTTTTACTTTTTCATTCCTTTGTTCTTGTGTTTATTATTTTCACCAGATTAGATATTCCTGTCTTTTTCACAGATATTCAGTTATTTGTTTTCATGGTTATTTTAATACAGAATGGTCAGGATTAATGCTTCTTTTACCTAAACTTTGTCATGAAGGGATTGTAAACAAATCCATGTAGGTACCAATTTAGTATTGTATAACAAAGCAGAGTAAGTTTATAAAACAATGTAAATTGTTTGATTTTACTTTGACGATTAAAAATAAAATCTGTTTGGCATTCAGTTGCAGTTTAAAATATTTATTAGACACAATGACAAATTTTAGTTTAATCGCTACATTTTTATTTAATGTAATTATTCTCTTAAATTTACGGTAACCCTAATTCTAAATAAATGATAAATGGAAAAATAGCATGACTAAAACACTTTTGTATGCACACTTTAAGGAAGATTAATTTGTAAAATAAATATTTTATTTTTAAAGTCAAATGTGTTCTTTTATCCTTTGATGTGATCATTTCCAATGTTAAGATCTATGAAAATTCAAATTTCATAAGTAGCTCCAGTTGCTGTCATTCGACAGCCAAAAGAGGTAGGTTTTCATTAAAATGTAGGCACTATCATTTGTCATAATTGGCAAAGTATTACATAGTTAGACAAAAAGAATAGCATCCATATACCAAAGATACCTTCCCCCAACCAAAATGATTATTCTATAAAGATTTAATTTTTATGAAATACTCTCATTGACTAAATATAATATTGTATGAAAATATACTTAGACAAATTAGGGTCTACTTTGTCTTAGTATATTTCCTATGCTTGACAAAAGGTAGAGTTCAGTTTTGTCGTTTCCCACATCCATTACTAGTAAAAGCTGTAGGGAAAAAGGCATTATCTATTGAGGAAGCCGCAATTTAGCAGGATCCTCCGTAGACCTTACCGTTGTTGTCTCGCACATGCATGAGAGTACAACACTGATGTGGGTTCCTGGCACATGTCAGGAGCTGAAAAGGACCAGGAGGAAGACCATGGCGGCCCCTGTAAATTTACTTTATTTTATACGTTCTTGGTGCATTCATATTTTCTTACATTTATGTCTTGTATGTAATGCTAAAGTGTAGTTTTATTAGCCCTGTATGTAATTGTTTTTATTCACATATATGCATAGAGTATTTCCCCTCTGATTTTTGCCCTTCGACACCTCCCTTCTTTTATTGATATCAACTCAATTGTTTTTGTTTGAATAACCATCCCCTCATCTCCGTGCTTAGATACATATCCCTCTCCCTCAGCTTTACTGCAGGCCTATCTGACCCTCACATCTCTTTCTTTCACAGCCTGATTTCCAAACCTTACAGCCCCATTACGGCTGCAAGAAAGTCTGATTCCCACTGTAGCGGACCACGGGTATCCCGACTGCTTACCTCCACTAATTCCTTCCTTCAGCCGCTCAGGAACCACTTATAATAATAAAAAGAGACCCATTATAAACATGTATTCCTTGGCCCCTCATGCCTCCATAAATATAGCAAAATCTTACTGTATTCTTACTCTATTCAAGCCTGAAGCTGTAGATCTGCATGCTGTTTGCCTCAGAAAAACAAGCTGTCTGCTGACATCATTAGAAGTGGTGGCCTGATCCAATCACAAGGAGGCAGATCAAAGGCAGAGCCAGCATGATTCAAACACAGCCCTGGCCAATCAGCATCTCCTCATAGAGATGAATTGAATAAATTAATCTCTATGAGGAAAGTTCAGTGTCTGCATGCAGAGGGAGGAGACACTGAATGTTTGGATGCATTTTAGGCAGCCATGACCCAGTTAGGATCTCTAACAGCTATCCGAGGAGTGGCCAGTGAAGTTATCACTAGGCTGTAATGTAAACACTGCACAGTGTTTACAGTAAAAAGCCTGAAGGTAATGATTCAACTCACCAGAACAAATTCAATAAGCTGTAGTTGTTCTGGTGACTATAGTGTCCCTTTAAGCATAGCCCCATGCAAGGGGTCTCCCACTCACACCAACAGGGGTCGTATTCTAGGATCCTCTACATCAGGGAGCCCAAGTGCAGGAATGAGGGGTCGCTGTTCCTTTGTCTCCCAAATATGGAAAGCCCGCCACTCAGGCGAGGGGTTTCCCACCCAGGATGACGGGGGGGTCTTCATCCCAGGAGCCTCTGTGCCTGGGAGCCAAAGCGTGAGAAGATAGACCGTCCCTTTGTCTCCCAGGCACAGGAAAGCCTGCCAAACCAGCCAGTGCCCCAAAAGTGTCCCCCACCAACCAAAGGCGACCTCACACTTGCACATTCTCCGGGCAATCTCCGTTTGGAAGATTTCTATGTTGAAACCTGCAAGGGGAGCGTCTCCTTTCGGGTTATGAATGCTCCCACTGTTTGGTGTTCTTCTATATGAAATGGCGGACACCCAGCGGAGCACTGATTAATTACTTCCCTTGCGGTTTCACACTTATGTTGCCAGTGCAAACATTGCGGTTTCACACTTGTAGCGAGTGCAAACGTTCTAATTAATTGGTGGGAGCGTTCTAATGGGTACTGGGTGGTCCTTGTTCGGGAGATGAACGAGTCGGGAAGCAATCCACGAATGCTCCCCCCGGCTGGCGTTCATCTGTACAAAATGGTGGCCACCCAGAGGAGCACTCATTAATTGCCTCCCTTGCAGTTTCACAACTATGCTACACGTGAGAACGTTCTACTTGCGTTCTAAATGGGATATTAGGGTGGTCCCCGTTCGGGAGTCAAATGAGTTCCTTTCATAGAGACTCTCCTGAACGGGTAGCGGGTACAATAGATGGAGGGCAATGGAAAAACACACAGTGTAAATATAAAGCACCCGGGCAAGCAGTGGTTCCACCACACCCACCCTTCCCCTCACCACCCTACCCCAAACTCATTATTACATTTATAGATAGCCTGTCACCCAAATTTTAGATAAGAGGCAGTGTGTACACCTGCTGTTTCTGCTTATCAGTACCCTCCTGCACTTTCTTAACTCCTAAGACTTAATATTTACCCTTCCTACTCCTGTTTTTGATATTCCAATTTTTTTTACATTTTTTTAATTCCAAATTGGCTTTTTCCCAGTTTAGCAGTGTTTTGTCTTCTCTCCTCCTCTTCATTTCCTCCTTCTCCCTCAGTATCAAAATCTCTCCTTACACCCACTTTCCTCATCCTCCCAACAACCTTTACATTTCCCCCTCTCTGTTACCCTCACCCCTTCTCTCAACTCATTTTTCTGCTCCCTCTCTCCTACCCACAATCGATCTCATCCTAGACCCCATGCACATAAAACCCATTCACACCTCCTGTCACTATCTCTCCTCCTTCTTCTAGCAGCTGGTAATGTCTTTCCCAACCCATGGCCCTTTACCTCCTCTGCTCATACTAAGAAAACCAGAAACCACACAAACCTCATCACAATACCTTGCCCTTTACCCTCATTTGCCAACATTCAGTGTGCACTCTGGAATGCCCGCTCTATCTGCAATCTGAAATCAACAGCCACACACGACCTTTTCATCTCAAACTCACACTACTAGCACTCACAGAGACCTGGCTTTCCCCCTCTGATAGTGCTACTCTTGCCTGTTTATGTTTTGTTGGGCTACAATTCTCCCATACTCCCAGACCAAACAACTGTAAAGGAGGTGGTGTAGATATCCTTCTCTCCCCTCAATATACCTTTCAACCAATCTCTTCTGCCCCTGCCCTATTCTTTACTTTTTTTGAGGTTCACACTGTCTGCCTATTTAAACATGCTCCTTTAAGAATTGCTATCATCTACTGCCCCCTGGTCATCCTAGGCTATTTATTGAGTACTTTTCTTCCTCGCTGCCTCACTTCCTCTCCTCTAGCACTCCTTCACTTATACTTGGTGATTTCAATATCCCAATCAACAACCCCAACTGCACTGATGCCTCTCGTCTGCTCACTGTAACCTCCTCCTTTGGCCTCATGCAATGGTCCAATGGTCTAATTCAGCAACCCATACAGCAGGATCTCGCCTTCACCAACCCTCTGTACCGCCTCTAATCTCTCCAATATTCATTTTCCTCTATCTGACCACCATCTGCTGACTTTTGACATCATCACACCCAGGCTTCAACTGACACCACCCTCTGCACATCAATATCACAGAAAACTCTAATGTCTTGACCTAGAGAACTTCTCCACTAACCTAAAAACTCTCCTTTTACCTATCTCAAACCTCACCTGCCCTAGCTCTGCAATCTCCTTCTACAATTCCACCCTCTCCTCTCAACTAGACATCATGGCACCTCCTACACTTAAACGCAGCAAGTGCCCCCAACTACAACCTTGGCACACCAATCTGACACGATACCTCCAAAAATGCTCCAGAACTGCTGAACGCTGCTCCGCATATGACTTTCTCCACTATAAATTTATGCTGCGCTCTTACAGCTTGGCTCTTTCCTCTACAAAAGTAAATTGCTTCAATACCCTCATAACCACACTCTCCTGCGAACCCAAATGACTATTCCACACTTCTAATTCTCTTCTTCGCCCTGTTGCTCCTCCTACCTACTTAACCGCCACAAACTTTGCAACTCACTTCATTGACAAGATCTCTGCATCAAGGAAGAGATCTCTCATCTCTCTCCTTCCCCTTACAATACTTCCCACAACCTCACTCCCTCTGCTGTTCTATGCTCATTCGCACCTGCTATCAGTTTCTGATCTGCTCTGGTCCACCCACCCCACCACCTGCTCCCTTGATCCTATTCCCTTGCAACTCATCCATACTCTGACTCCTTCTCTTGCTTTGCCTCTCACTAAAATTCGCAATCTCTCCCTCTCCTCCAGCATATTTTACCCTCCAAACATGCAACTGTAACTCCGATTCTAAAAAAGCCCAACCTTGACCCTAACTCCCTGTTCAACTACCGCCCTATCTCGCTACTGCCTTTTGCATCCAAAATCCTTGAAAGACTTGTGTATGTGAGACTGACAGACTTCCTCAAATCCAGTTCTCTGCTCGACCCACTTCCGTCTGGCTTCCGCACTCAGCACGGAAACGGCTCTGACCAAAGTATCAAACAATCTACTTGCTGCAAAATCTCCTGGTAACTACTCTATCCTAATTCTCCTTGACCTTTCCGCTGCTTTTCATACTGTTGATCATCAACAGCTTCTTCTCATCCTCTCAAAAACATTGCGCGCATCCGCCCCTACTTAACGCCAGATGCGGCTAAGGTGCTAGTCATTGCCACTGTCCTCTCTCGCCTTGACTACTGCAATCCACTTCTCAGTGGTCTTACATGCTCCCAACTTGCCCCATTACAGTCTATAATGAATGCAGCGGCGAGACTCGCCTTCCACGCCTCATCCCTCTGTCACTTACTGCATTGGCTTCCTGTAAGATATAGGGCTCAATATAATATTCTGGTTCTTGCTTTCAAATCTCTACATAATGCTACTCTCACCTTTGTATCCTCCCTAATACACAAGTATGTCCAGTCTAGGCCACTACGCTCTGCCGAAGACCTGCGTCTATCCTCTGTCCGTACTCCCACCTCTGATGCTCGTATCCAAGACTTCTCTAGGGCTGCACCGTTACTGTGGAACTCCCTTCCCTTTTCCGTTAGACGCTCACCCAGTCTCAACTCCTTAAAAAAATCATTAAAAACTCACTTTTTCACAAGAGCATATCAATTAGACTGTTAATGGCTCAAACAAAAAACCCACACCAAATCTTCATTGAATATTATTCTACCAACCTACTTCCCTAATACTTCTTACCTATTGTGTCACTTTACCCCCACTCCCTCTAGCATGCAAGCTCCTTGAGCAGGGACCTCAACCCCTCTATTTCTGTGCGTCAAACTTGTCTGGTTACAATTACATGCTTGTTAGTCCACCCATTGTAAAGCGCTACAGAATTTGTTGGCGCTATATAAATATAATAATAATATATATATAGACTGTCACAATAACAGATTTGCTTTACTTTAGTACTGAAGGGGTTAACATTGTTGGTTCATGAGTGGCAAATAACGCTTACTGGCTGTTAAAATCCTTATTAAATGGACACTCTAGGGTGAATTTATTGCTGAATAGATTTAAAAATTATCCACACAGCATGGATGACATTTTTAAAGTACCATATGATAAGCAGAATGACAAATTCAGATGACAGAGCCAGATAATTAGAAAAAAAACGAACCTCACTCTGAAAGTCAAAAATGATTACACTAAATTAGATTTAAAACATGCCATCACATCATGCATAGAAATGCATACAACAATTTAAAACATCAAACATGCAGCTGTAATATAATAAATTATACTTCAGTCATCCATCAATTCTATAAGCTAATACAGTTTGACATTCTGAGCAAAGTTAACATTTTTATTTTCTTCATACAACACGCTCCTCAATTAGCAATCCAGCAAATTATCTGACTGTTCCTGCGGTGCTGAACTTTTTAAAATCAAAAGAACATTAAATTCCATTGATACATTGTACTTGCAGAAATTCTAACCAATGTATATTTTAAAGAAAAACCTATTTCAAAAACTGGCCCATCTTATATCTGTCATTCAGTTCTTTAGATACAGACTGCATAGAGATCTATGCCAAAGAAATAAATGGCAGAAGAGAGAAGGAGAAACCTCCTAGACATGGTTCTATTTCTTTCCATTGCTGTCCATTGCAGCAAAAAAAACAAGAAAGGACATGTGATGCAGTTGCTACCTCGATGAAAATAGATAGAGTGATTGATATTGCACTTTTCACAAGTCAATGTGCTGGCAATAAAGTCAAGTGTGTTGGCCTTATGGGCCCTGTCAATGTGCTGGCAATAAAGTCAAGTGTGTTGACGTTATGGGCTCTGTCAATAAAGTCAAGTGTGTTGGCCTGATTTGGGGAAGTGTCCCCCAAAAAAGCAAATAAAATCAAAGTGCAGGTGGGACAAAGGTAAGATCAGAGGTGGGTGTTACAAAAAAGTGCCAAACCAGTCCGAGCTGCTGACATGACAGTGCTGAACTTGAGTTAAGATTAATTTCTAAAACAATTCATTGAATTTATATCTATGATTAATTTTATGTTCTAGGCATGTGCATGGGCAAAAAAAATGTGGTTTTGGTTCGGTTCGGCACTTATGAAATACAGGACTTCGGCAATTCCGGAATTTGGAACATCTGTAGGGCTCCCTACCCCAACCCTAACCGAAACCTACCCTTAACCCTACCCCTGTCATCATTCTCATAATTTTCCCTCCCTCCCTTGTTTTGCCACTTTTCAGAAATCCGAAGCACTTCGGCACTTCCGAAATTCGGCAATTCGGTTTGGTTCGGCACTTCTCCGAATTGCCATAAATTCGTCCAAATTCACATTCGGAATGAAACAAATTGCACATGTCTAATATATTCCATGTCTATGGGAAGGATTTCAGTTAAAGAAAACCTGTCATGAAAGGTTCACCTTAAGAGGACACTATAGTCACCAGAGCAACTCCAGCTCATTTATTTGTTCTGGTGAGTATTCCCTTCAGGCTTTTTGCTGTTTTTCAGAGAAAAGGCAGTGTTTACATTACAGCCTAGGGGCACCTCCACTGGCCACCCCTCAGATGGATGCTAGAGTTGCTTCCTGGTGCTGCACAGTGTGACTGAAATTCAGTGTCTCCACCCCCTGCATACAGACACTAAACTTTCCTTATAGAGATGCATTGATTCAATGTATCTCTATGAGGAGATGCTGATTTGCCAGGGCTGCGTTGGGCTTGTGCTGGCTCTGCCCCTGATCGGCCTCCTTGACAAGCTCAGACATTTTAATCCTTCCCTATGGGAAAGTATTGTGATTAGCTCAGAACACCATTTCTCAACTAAGAAAGCAAATCAGGGGCAGAGCCAGCAGCAGCAGACTGGAATTAAGGTAAGATTTTACTATGTTTAGGGAGTGCAAGCAGTGGGGCCAGGGGTGGTTTTAACACTATAGGGTCAGGAATACATGTTTGTGTTCCTGACCCTATAATGTTCCTTTAAATTCTTTTTTTCTGCCATGAGCAGATATAGAATTTGAGAAAAAATAATTTGAGATACTACTAGCTACTGCTTATAATTGCCACTTTGGTGCTGTGAAAATGGTTTAAAGAATGTTTTGTTATAGTTCCAGCTTGACATGGAATTAGTATTTGTACAGAAAACAGAACCACACTATGAAACAGAACATGGCATTACTACATCATGTGTCCTGAACATATTTTTTTAATTAAAACAAACTTCGCTGAGAAGACATCAGATCTACTTGAGACTCTCCATAATCAACTTCCAATTCATAATGCTATGCGCTTTACCCCCAGATTAATGGAAAATCTGTAACTTAAAAAATAACGATATTCATGAGTTAACGAAAGCAGAGCTACAGGCTATTTTTTTTTAGCACTTTCTATTTCACCTCATCTTCCTTCATGACGTAGACTATTTTAAGCTGCTCTCCCTTGACCTGGTTTTGCGAGGATATTGAACTATGACCTTTTATCGTTTACACATATACAGCTATGATTGGTGTAGCCAAGTTTATACTTGAAATTCTGATTGTTAGGTCACATCTCTGTATGAACAGTCAACAAAAGTGTACGGTTCAATAAACAACAGGCCGACCTATAACAATTCTGCTACAGTTAACTCATGAATACTAAAAATGTTTCGATTTCAAACTGAAGGTTTCTTTGTTAACAGTATAGCCTATATTGCTACTATTTTGTCTTATAAGTAATTTATCTAACATAAAAAATGTGTATGAGTTTACTTCAATTGTTATATAATTTGAATTAATTTGCCTTCAAGCTGTTTTATTCAGGGTTACAGATTGCAAATATAACTTGAATTTACTATGGTTTCCTTAACATATTGATGCTCACTCATGTTAAAAACAGAGTTTCCAGACTGATTACATAGTCACGATGAAGCTAACTGAGAATATACACAGCTATAAAACTAAACAAAGGCAAACAAAAAAAACATATCGACTTCTAGCGTAAGCTGTGGAAACATCTTTCTAACACACATACGTGTCATGTAAGAATAGAAATTGTGGTCCAGAAATTGGTATGTAATTGACAGACACAACTTGTATGTATTCAGATACTCCTACACCAATCAGCTGTGCATTGATTGCATAGGGATTATGTTTAAATTAATCATTAAAGACAGACTAGATGGGTTTTTACAGAATAAGTCAGAGACCAACAAATTACAGAAAATTTATCATCTTTAAGAAGAAGAAAAAAGGGACAATTAATTGCAGATAAATGTGTAATTTTCTATCTATTAAGAAAACGTGCATTAAATCATTTGTGTATTTATAGTTCGATGTTGAGCAATTGCATTGATACAATTTGTAGTGCTTTATGAAATGGCTTAAAGGTTAGTAGAATATGTGGCAGCAATTTATTATGAGACTGTGCAGTCATCAAACATCAACAGATTAAACATATTGCAATATGAAAATTAAAGGGATACTATAGGCACCTAACCAGCTTTAGTTTAATGAAGCAGTTTTGTTGTATAGATCATGCCCCTGCAGTCTCCATACTCAATTTTCAGCCATTTGTTGTCACTGTGATTGTACAGCTGTAGTCACACTTCCCTGCATGTGACCTACACAGTCTTCCAAACACTTCCTGTAATGAGAGATCTAATGTTTAAACCTCCTTTATTGCACAGACTGTTTAATTTAGAATATCTTATCACCTGTTCTTTTATTAGTCTGCTAGACCCTGCAATAGCCTGTTGTGTGTGATTAAAATTAAATTTAAATAACAGGAGAGAAATTTCACTTAAGATCTCATTGAAAATTAAACCATTTTTTTCAAGCAGGCTGTATCAGTCACAGCCAGGGGAAGTGTGCCTAGGGACGCATAAAAAGATTTTTAAAAAGTGAGTTAACTCCTAAATGGCAAAGAATTGAGCATTGAGACTGCATGGGGCATGATCTATACACAAAAACTGCATCATTAAGCTAAAGTTGTTTTGATGCCTATAGTGTCCCTTTAAATTTTATAACTACAGGCTTCAACAGTACCACATTCCATGCTGGTTCTGAGCTTTGACTTTAAATTGTACTTATGCCCTGATAATTATGAGCTGGGCATACTTAATTACACTTTCCGTGCACTTAAATAAATAAAATATTGACTTAACGCAGGGTAATTATTACTAAATATAAAAGGAGCAGACCAGACAATGCTGGCTTCTCATCTTTTTGTCCCTGGGGGGCCTGTTAAGATACACATGATGGCATTTTGGCATCAGAACCAAGGGCATTTGTTACGCTGTCATAAATTTGATCAGTAAGGAAATATGTGAAGGTTTTGGGCAATTCTAGCTATCATGTCTTCCTGCAGGGTCTAATTCCATGGTTTTATGAATTAACATCCATGCCATTTAATTTCTTTGTGCAGTAGACATCAAGCATAATAAGCTTTTTTTGTAAACCCTTTAGCAAATATACTCACATTTTAGATGTCATTCTTGTCCCACTCAATACATATTTCTAGAAAAATGAAAGTGCAGAATTTAATTTTTCTTTACTTAACTCACCAAACGCTAATGACTCAAAAAAATTCAGTCAAAACATTAAACAAGTTAAGCGTGCTTTAAAGCCAGCGGAAAGATTTCTTAAGTAGTGGAAAATTGAAATTCCTGTGTTAATTCTATGAAGTCTGTTCTGTAGTTTGAAATGAAGTCTCTGTAGAGTAACATAGGGTGTATAAGAAGGGTTTGTTTTAAAGGAACACTATAGAGTCAGGAATATAAACATGTATTCCTGAAACTGTAGTGTTAAAACCACAATCCAGCCCACCCTGGATCCCCCTGGCCTCCTTAACTTTAGTAAAATATTACCTGTATTCAAGTCTGCAGCTGCTGCCTCTGCCCCTGATCTGCCTGCTGTCTGCTGACATATTTACATGTGGTGGCCTGAGCCAATCACAATGCTTCCCCATAGGGTTGGCTGAGACAGTCAAGGAGGCAGACCAGGAGCAGTGCCAGCACAAGCCAAGCACAGCCCTGGTCAATCAACATCGCCACACATAGAAGCATTGAAACAGTGACACTCTATGAGGAAAGTTCAGTGTCTCCATGTAGAGGGTATAGACACTGAATGGCAGTACTGAAAACACTGCATTTTCTCTGAAAAGACAGTGTTTACTGCAAAAAAGCCTAAAGGGCTCACCAAACCAAATACAATAAGCTGTAGTTGTTATGGTGACTATAGTGTCCCTTTAAACTAAATGAGGAACTGCCCAAGATCTATTATTCTTTACCCATCACAATTTAAATACTACTATTCTTCAATTGCATATTGATTATTATATCCAATGTTTGTTATTATTATTTTATTATTTATATAGCGCCAGCAAATTCTGTAGCACTGTACAATGGGTGGACTAACAGACACGTAATTGTAACCAAACAAGTGGACGCATAGGAACAGAGGGATTGAGGGCTCTGTTGATATTTTATTATAATAATCCTTACAATGTGTATTGCAACTATGCATTGCTGTACATATTGTTAAATCCATGTGCAGGATTTACTAATTTGGGGACAGGGCGTGTGCAGTCTTACCAATAAATGAGAGAAGCCAAATGGAAACAGACAATCTCATATATTAACAGGCAGTATTTACCAATTTTGGAGCTAGTAAGGAGATAAACATAGCACCCCTTTGTGGAGAAACCTGGAGCCCTAACAATCAAACTCAAAGATTCCTGATAAAATCCAGGTGACCCAGGTATGTAATAATGGGTAATTATGTAAGTAATGTATTAATAGAAAAAGCTTAGAAATGAAATTGCATACTGTGACAAGTTTAAACATGCATACTGAAGCGATGGGCCTTTCATTGCTCCATTTTTAGTGCATAATAAAGAAAGTAGGTCAAAAGAAAAATGCATACCGTATGCATTTAAAATCAGTTGAATTCTGATTGGCTTCAAGTCCATTATTTTAGTGACCGAAGAGCAAGCACACAGAAGAGGATGGTACCTGCCAACTGCTATAAAAGACAGACTCCCTGAAGCATATATAATACATTAGTATCCAGCTATTCAGCACATTTAAAGAGGTTCAATAATAGTACATACAATCAGGCATGTTACATAGCATGTACTATTATTGAACCTCTAAATGTGCTGAACAGATGGATTTTACAAACTGTGGTATAATTCATAAAGGCCAGTTATGATTCTCATTCTCCAACTTAGAGATATACACTGAGTAGCCACAATATTAATATCAATAACATTGATTACATTGTTACAATGACATCTATCAAGGGGTGGGATATATTATGCAGCAAGAAAACAGTCAGGAAAATGCACAAGCAAAGAGATCTGATTGGCTTTGACAAGGGCCAAATAGGGATGGCTAAGACGACTGGGTCAGAGCAAAACAGCAAGTCTTTTGCCGGGTTCCCAGCATTCTGTGGTTGGTAGCTACCAAAAGTAGTGCAAGGAAGGACAATCATGGTCATGGGTGCCCAAGGCACATTGATGCATGTAGAGAGCGAAGGCTAGCCCATCTGGTCAAGTCACACAGAAGAGCTAATATAGATCAAATAGCTGGGGACCTGAGCATCAGAACTGGACCATGGAGCAGTGTCTGCGTAACTGCATTGGTCAGTGCATTGGTCGGTTCAGCATTCCGAAATTTGTGACTTCAGAATTTCGGCACTTTGGGACTTCTCTTGCAGCCGATAGTAGATAAATCTCTAATTCTCTAATTTTTTATTTGGCCTTTTTTGGGGCTGAAAAAACCTTGAGTGGTGGGTGGGGGCCCTAAATACTAATAAGGGGGGACCTAATGTCCTCCCCACTGTCCCCCACCCCTGAGCCCCAATAGGTCCCCCCTTATTGGTATTTAGGGCCCCCACCCACCGCTCCGGGGTGGGGGCCAATGTCCTCCCCCCTTATCAGTATTTAGGGCTCCCACCCACCGCTCATGGGTGGGGGCCAGGGGGGAGGACATAAGGTTCCCCCCCTTATTCTAATTTAGGGCCCCCTCCCACCGCTCACTGCTCAGACCAATTTAGGGAAGTACCCGAATGTCGGGAAGTACCCGAATGTCCGAATTCCGTCTGAATTCACATTCGGACCGAAACGAATTGCACATGTCTAAAAAAACCTTTACATTAACCAGTACATATATACTGGCACACAAACTTTCCAGGTTAGTGATTCTTAGTCTGAACACTAACTGAGAGAAGATAACTGCTGTGGTGGGTGGGGCTTGCCTTTTCTCTAAACCTTCTTTGTTAAATGCTTTATAACCTTTTTATGAAAAAAACTTCCTTTTACACTCACCAATACATATATGCTAACACACACTTTCCACCAGGATATGCAAACCTTAATCTGAACACAAGCTGTTCAAGAACCCAGACTAAGAAGTGGGAAAACTATTCTCAATAAAGATTTAAAAAAACAAACAAAACAAAACAAGATATTGGTGAGGATGTGGATGCCTTATGAGTAGAAACATGCATCAGAGGAAACAGAGGACATTTATTACTAGTAGGAATATGTTACAAGCGCCCAAACATTAATTCTGATGGGGGAGAACCACTGCTATCTCCAATTAATAACGCTGTACATCTAGGTAATTGGTAATTATTGGAGATTTTAATTATTCAGACATGATTGGGCCAGAGGGACTAGTAGCACTTTTAAGGGAAACATGTTTTTGATCCTGATAAATAGCACTTATGTCTCAATTAGTAGAAGTGCCAACTAAAATAGATGCTTCTCTGGATCTTGTAATAACTAATAATGTTGACCTATTTTCAAACATTCATGTTTGGAAGCACTTGAGAAATAGTGTACAAAAATGCTTGGTTTTAAAAAGGCTAATTTCAACAGGATAAGTGCATCTTTATGATAAATGGACTGGCAGTAATTATTCAATAGCAAAAGCAGAGGACACATGGAAGGTCTCTAAACAAATTCTGCAAAATGCATTTCTCAGTAACATATCTTTGGGAAAATAATACAAGAGAAGAAAATTAAAACCACTGTGGCTTGTTAAAAGGGCATTCAAAACATTTCAGTTAGAGGGGCTAACAGTATCCTATAACAAATATAAAAATGTGAGTAGGGCTAAACTAGAAAATTAAAAGAGCAGGACCAATCCTAAAAAGTTTTTTAAGTACATTAATGAATACGTGTTAAGAGTACAAGTGTTGGCCCATTGGAATCTGAGATGGGTCTGTTAATCAAGAAGGATCAGAACAAGGCAGACATTCTAAATATGTTTTTTCTTCAGTATATAGGGAAGAAGAATTAATGACTGAAGATTTGTAAATCCCTGTTACATGAGCCTTAAAGCAAACAGGTGATTGGTGAACTCAGGATAAAGTGCTATAACAATTACATGGAGTTAAAGGGTCACTAAAGTCACCTGAACAACTTTAGCTTAATGAAGCAGTTTTGGTGTATGGAACATGCCCCTGCAGCCTCACTGCTCAGTCCTCTGCCATTTAGGAGTTAAATTCCTTTGTTTATGAACCCTAGTCACACCTCCCTGCGTGTGACTTGCACAGCCTTCCATAAACACTTCCTGTAAAGAGAGCCCTATTTAGGCTTTCTTTATTGCAAGTTCTGTTTAATTGAGATTTTCTTATCCCCTGCTATGTTAATAGATTGCTAGACCCTGCAAGAGCCTCCTGTATGTGATTAAAGTTCAATTTAGAGATTGAGATACAATTATTTAAGGTAAATTACATCTGTTTGAAAGTGAAACCAGTTTTTTTTTTCATGCAGGCTCTGTCAATCATAGCCAGGGGAGGTGTGGCTATGGCTGCATAAACAGAAACAAAGTGATTTAACTCCTAAATGACAGTGAATTGAACAGTGAAATTGCAGGGGAATTATCTATACATTAAAACTGCTTTATTTAGCTAAAGTAATTTAGGTGACTATAGTGTTCCTTTAAAGTAAACAAAGCCCCAGGGCTAGATGGTATTCCCCTACAAGCACTTAGGGAGTGTAGGGTAGTAATATCCATACTACTGGTTTTAATCTTTCAGGATTCTTTTCTTTTAGGAATTGTACTGGAGGAGTGGAGAAAAGCACATGTGGTGTTTTTTTTTTTTCTTCAAAAGTTCAACCTAGAAACTACAGACCTGTGAGCTTATCATCTGTGGTTGGGAATGTATTTGAAAAGCTGGTAAGGGTATTATTCAAGAATTATTTTTGAATAACAATATCATTATAGGGGGGGGGGGGGTCAACATGGTTTTATGAAAGATAGGTCATGCCAAACTAACCTAAGGGTGTTCTATGAAAAGTTAGTAGAAATATAGATCTGAATATTCCAGTGGATGTGATCTACTTGGATTATGCCAAGGCATTTGATACTGTTCCACACAAAAGGTTACTATTAAAACTGAAATGAGATGGTTTAGCTGAAAAAGCGTGTTCTTGAATAGAACATTGACTTAAGAGTAGAGTGCTGAGAGCAGTTGCAAATGGACAGGGCCAGAATAAGAGCCCAGTGGGCCTGGTGCTGACAATTATGATGGGGCCTAATTACAGAAATGTCACGGCCCCCGGCTCACCGCGAGGTGCAGTCGCACCGGACCAGTGCGACCGCGCAAACGAACTGAGCTTACCTGCTCAGCGGCGAGTCGGGAGCCGCTCTACCGGGTTCTCCCGGCTGCCTGCCCGGGTTCAAGATGGTGCCGAACATGCGGTCGCAGCTAGATATAGCTCTGCCCCCCAGGGTCACACACACACGTTCTGCAGTCAGAGGCCAGAGGGATATTTAACCTAGGTTATTGCCCTGTCGTGGTTTTCGTTCTTGGTTCCTGAATCCTGAGAGTGCGTTTCCTTGTCCTGTTTTTGATATTCCCAGTATTTTGACATTGGCTATTCCTGACTATTCTGATTACTGGCTTCCCTGACCTGGCTTGTTAAATGGTATTGTATATTTCTGGCTCCCTTGACCATTCTCTGTTTTTAACGTATTAGTCTGGCCATTCTAAGGACCGGTTTACTTTTTATCATTTTCTGTTCGGTCTATGTAGATGTTACATAGTTCTGCGTGCTGGACCACACTAGCAGTCATGACAAGAATCTTATCGACCATAGACACTAAAACATTCATACCTCTCAAGCGTCAAGTATCTAATGGAGATGGTGTTGGAGGGAAACTCAAAGGATGCAGCTTTAAGAAAACACATACTCTATGCTAATCTCTCTCTAATTTATGCTTTAATCTTTCAAGTAAATCCATACCCCCTAACAGCAGTGTCCAGTGAAGCAGGAAGTCAATGGGGACACTGGGAGAAATGGGGACACAGACATTAGGGATACAGAGACACAGACACTGGAAAACATGGGGACACTAAGACACTAGGGACACTGGCTGGGAGGCATGGAGACACAGGCATGGAGACACTTGGGGACACTGGGAGACATGGGGACATTTGGGGACACTAGGGACACTGAGAGACATGGGGACACTGACACTAGAGACACTGGCTGGGAGACATAGGGACACTGGGAGACATGGGGACACTGAGACACTAGAGGGACTGGCTGGGAGACATGTGGACACTGGGAGACATGGGGACACGGACATTTGGGGACACTGGGAGACATGGGGACACTGAGACACTAGGGACACTGAGAGACATGGGGACATAGACACTGGGAGACTAGGGGACACTGAGACAATAGGGACACTGGCTTGGAGGCATGGGGACACTGTGTCCCATGTGTCTCTGTGTCCCAGTGTGTCTCCCAATGTCCCCATGTGTCTCAGCATCCCCATATCTCACAGTGTCCCCTAGTTTTTCAGTGTCCCCATTTGTCCCCTAGTGTCTCAGTGTCCCCATGTCTCCCTGCTGCCTTTCCCCCCATCCTTCACTTACCTGAGCTGTAGGCTGTTTCTGTTGGCTGGGAGCTGCTGTCTGGCCTCTCTGTGCTGTGTAGCTGCTCCCCTGCGGATCAGTGAGTAGAGAGAGGCAGGGAGTGATATGCTGTAACTTCCTATCCCTGCCTCTCTCCACATACAGTGACCCCTACTGGTTAGTGTTGGTATTGCAGAGTAATCTCCGTTTATACTGAGAAAAATACCTGCATTTGTATTGCCGGTATTACTGCAATACCGGCACGGCCAGGCAACCTCAAATACCGGCTGTGCTGGTAAAACACCAGTCAGGTGGCAAACTTAACAGTAGTGTGTGTAAAAAAAAAAAAAAAAAAAAGTAACAACATTTTTTTTTAAATGGGCCTATTCCTTGGGCCTGGGCCTGGAGCTGCAGATCCATCAGCCCCTATGTTAATCCGGCCCTGCACTGAGGCAGTGCTTGGTGGCTGCCAGTGAGGCAGTGCCGGGTTGGGGGACTGTCAGTGAGGCAGTGCTGGGTTGGGGAGCAGTCAGTGAAGCAGTGCCGGGTTGGGGGGCTGTCAATGAGGCAGTGCCGGGTTGAGGGGCTGTCAGTAAGGCAGTGCCAGGTTGAGGGGCTGTCGATAGGAATTGTGCATCCCTGGTGTAATTTTCGGCAGGTTTGACCCATTTTCGGTCCAAATGGGATTGGCTGCCTCTCCCCTCCTCGTGGTCTCCACTCTGCTTCCTCCCTCCCGCGCACAGTGAGCTGGGAGGAAATTACCCACTGTAACTTCCTCCCAGCAATAGTTACAGCTGAAATTTTTAATGGGGCCTGGTCGCCCTATTACAGGGCCACAGCGCTTCTCGGGCTCCTGAAGATATAGGGCCCATCAGTTGGCCCTAAATGCTTGGGCCACAGGATGGGCCCTATAAGCATGCAGGCCCCAGTGTAGGTGCACTGACGGCTGTTCTGCCGCTACACGTGGGGCCTGGGCCACTGGGCCAATGACAACCCTCATGGTTGTCACCCCCAGATGGCGGCTCTGGCACCCAGTAATAGTTTGTCTAACTAAATACTAAAGTACCACAGTCTAACATTTGACCTATACTGACAAGATAGCACAGAGAGGAAATGTTACACTCCTTTTTTTTATACTCTGTTTGCCTGTCCTGTAATTATAAAAATTTACATTTTTTTTTAATTGCCTTACAACATGTAAAATTTGACTTTTGAATTGCCTGTTATCCGCTGATGTGACATGACAAGCCTGTTTGTACTCCTATGCAGAGCAAAAAAATTTTCCAAAAGCTGTTGGGGCAGCATGATGTCTTAATTAATATTTTTTTTTAAAAAAGCAAGCTACAACAGCAAGCTGAAAGGGAAATAAATGGGAGCATCTAAGCATAAGCTTGTTGATGACAAGATGGAAGAGTACATACTACATTATTAGCCAACTAATACACACAGGTGGCCTGTAACTGCAACACTGCCCGACCTACCCATCACACAAAGGAACAAACACTATCCTGACCTAATATTTACCAAAAAAGCATGCTAAACTGATATTGGCCAGAGCCCTATCACCCCTGGCTCTGGGTTCGCAATGCTCCACTTGAGAGGGAAAATTCCCACACTGATAAAACTCCAAGTGGTGTGCTCACTGGAAACTGGTAGAGCTGTGCAATATAGGACAGAGAGAGGCAGGACCTCCAACTGAATAGTATCAAATACAATTTATTAAAAAACAACAGTTAAAAACTCTTACTTTGCGTGTGGTGGGTTATGCTAACATAGCTACCCACATAAAAGCATTTAAACAGCAGATAGAAAGTCACTTCCTGGTTTCGTCCGTCCCGATCACGTGATCACTTCCGGGTCCGCCTCTCTCGTGACGTGTACATGATGCGTTTCGCCCACCTCCACAGGCTTCATCTGACAACGTCATGGACATCCATCCCTTTCTTTTAAGTGTCTCACTCCTCCTCCTCCTCTGTTATATATTGTTACATAGCTGCAAGAAAGGGCAGAGACTTGAAACACTGCTGCAGGTCCAGGCTGAAACAAAAGGAATGAAGGAAAACAAACTATCCTGACCTAAAACCAGACCAGTGGAATCTACTTGAACAGCTTTTTAATGCGTTAATGGGTTTATGAGTGGACAATGTAAAAAACAAACAAAAAACATGCAGAGTCCTACATAATCACAACAAAAACATCTGTAAAATTAAAAAAAACTCAATATTGTAACGAGTCTCTAACAGCTGATTCTTGTATGCAACTTTAAGAAGATACGCCTAGCTTCCCATCTTCCTACTTGTGTTGGTCCTTGGATTTTTGGCCCTGTCTGAAAGTTAGATTGTAATCTATAAAAAAACAGAAAATGGAAGATAAACAACATCTAGAGAAAGCAAACCACCACCATGAGGCTAAACCCTTAGACTATTGGATGCTGGAACAGGCGCTACTGCTAGGTAATTACACTCATCCCTGAGACAAAGACCTTTCGCAGATCATAGATTCCTGCAAACTTGATTTTGTCTTCCAGGAGGCATAACCACCTAGCAAAGATAGTGGGTAGAATAGCACAGACCTGATGTTAGTCCTGAGAAACCAAGTCTTATGGCCTCCAGTAAAATCTAACAAAGAATTTAATAGGCGATCACCTGGCAGCTTTGAAACTAATAGGAAGGGGGGGAGCCTTTGCATCAGCTTTTGTAGCTGAGGCACCCGTGATAGAGTGACCTTTAAACACAGAAACGTCAAGACCAGCCAAAGTCATAGCAGAAAGTATCCAACAAGTATTGTATTAACTTTGGCTGGACAAAAGGTTTTCCTTGATGTAATATATAAGTGACGAATGTCAATACTGACAGAAGCAGATAGATCAAGGTTAGATTGTAACAAACTGACTAAATATAATCCTGGTTAAGAAGGATCATAAATAGAAATCCAACCCCATCCAACCTGGGTAAATTTGGGAGGTTTTTGTCTCCCTATAAGTATAATATGGAACTCTCCTGGGGTCCAGGACAGCCACAGTTCTGAAATATGGATTTGAATTGATTCAGTTCCTCTAGCTGCCAATGCCTAAAACAAAAAAGAGATGCCAACTTAATAGCAGTCCATCTTAAACCAATCTTAGTATTATCCAAGAACTTAAGGAAATGTATTAAGTGTTAATAAGTAACAAGTAGATGTGCAGCTTGGAGTATATGGGCGGCAGACTGATAATTATTTTAATAATCTCAAACACATCTTGAGTAAGTTTAGGGATAAGAAAATTTAAAGCAGTCCCATAGGCCTTGATGGTACTGACTGCTAAACCAGATTAAGAGTAGGAAATTCTAAATATAAGTGAATGGTGCCAGACCTATGAGAAATAGATTGAAAAGAAACCCTCCATTCTTTGAATTCCTCAACCGTTTTTATATATCTTACCCTAGCGCTGCGTCTAATGATGCACAGGACCTGGTCCAAAAAAAGGGCTGCAATCTACATCAGCTGCGGAAACTTGAGCAAAATATCACTGGTTCCCTGAAAGCACTCCAAAGTCAAGACCAATGGGATCTTGGTTCCCTTCAGTGGCTTGCCTTCCACGGTCGCAGGGTTCGCAGCTACAACTGGGCCCATGACTCCAGGGGGCCCAGCCACAGCTGTGACCCCTGTGACTGTGGGCCAGCATCGTGGCTGACAGGAAGTGCTCAGTGAGAGAGCACTTTCTGTCAGACTGGGTATTGCTCGGCCACGCTACACACAGACATAAGGTACAGGGGAAGATTGGGGACAGAGGGATTGTGTGCTGGATGGGGGGAGTGAGGGGGCTTAATGAGGGCTGGAAGAAGTGGTGAGAGAGGGCTGGATGGGGACTGAAGGAGGCTAATAAGGTCTGGAAGGAGGATGGGAGGAGTTAATGAGGACTGGAAGGAGGATGAGGGGGCAAATGATGGCTGGATGGGGGGGTTAGAGATGGAGTGAGGGCTGGATGTGGGGTGAGGGGGAGTTAATGAGGGCTGGATGGGTAGTGAGGGGGGTTAATGAGGACTCGATGGGGAGTGAGGGGGGTTAATGAGGGCTGGATGGGGGGGTGAGAGATGGAGTGAGGGCTGGATGTGGGGATAATGAGGGATAGATGGAAGTGGGGGCTGGGTAGGGGGCAAAGGGGGTTAATGAAGGCTCGATGGGGGTGAGAGAGAATGAGACAAATGGAGAGGTGGAGAAATTAGACAAATGAAGGGACTGAGAGAGGAGCAGGGAAATGAGCTGGAGTAGCTGAGAGGGAGAGAATGAGACTCGTGGAGGGGCTGGGTGGAGGGAAGGAGAAACATGGGGGGCGTGGGAAGGAAATTAGACACATGGAGGAGCTGGGGGAGGGAATGAAACATGTGTGTGGGGGGGACAGCCCGGGTCAATTGTTCCACCGGGGCCCAGTGGTTTCTAGTTACACCTGTGGTTCCCTTGACTAACTGATGGATAACAGAATCTGGATGTCCAGATTGGGTAAACGAGTACTAAACTCTGTACTCTTTCTCTGCGGTTCTTTCATCTGGAGAGGGAAAAATATAAGGGGCTGGAACATCTGTCCTCTGTCCTCTGGAGAGACATTGCTTCCCTTTTTCCAAGCCCCCTTTTTCCTCCTTTGTCCAAATCCTGGAGAAAAACCTAGGAGTTTATGCAGAAGTCTGGGATCTACTTGTCTATGGCCAACATTGCTTTCTATCCATTGGAATATACTTGTTGGATACTGGCAAGAAAGAGAATCTGCCAGCTTGTTTACCTCTCCAGGAACATGTGCAAAAAACAGAACTTTGTCTGCTACGGCCAAGATAAAAGACAAAGAGCCTCCAAATAAAGCTATTAATTCCAGATAATCTTTGCCAGATCTCTCAAAGACCAACTCTGCCCCCTGTGAGAAGAGGCCAGTTGTGCCAACTAAAAATAGAGGTTCACAGGCATCACAACATAGTATATATTTATTGGAGATCAAAAGAACAAAAAAAAAAAAAGATACAACGTTTTGGCCTAAGGGCCTTAGTTATGAGGTCAGATGTACAAATAACTTGTCCAATTTGTGCTGAGGGATTGCTAGTGACATAGTCCTGTTGTTCAGTACAAAACCCAGAAAAAGATCACTGAGTGGAAACTGGCTATGATTCCTATGAATTCATTACAAATCCTTGGTCTTGTAAAAGGGAAGTAAGATAGTCTGACTGAAACCTAGAGAAAGGGAGGAATCTAGCACTGGGTTCAAAGAAAAAAAAGTTACCTGCGCTCTCTCCTTAATCCCTATGTATATTTAGACAAATGGAGGTCATTTAGTTACTCCAATGGCCATTGGAGGGAATGCCCACCTGCCAACGTCAAGGCAGACCTCCCAGACCCCCCCAGTGTAGGGGGGTCTGCCTTGACATTGGCAGGCAGGCATTCCTTCCAATGGCCATTGGAGTAACTAAGTGACCTCCATTTGTCTAAATATACATAGGGATTAAGGAGAGAGCGCAGGTAACTTATTTCCCTTTGGTTTTTACTATATATTGGGGTTGATGTGTACTGTGGTCATGGCCAGGAGTGATGGGAGTGAGCACAGGACTTATATTTTTTGTATTTGCTAGCACTGGGTTCGCCTCTCTTACAGTTGCAAACCTCTGGACTGTGATCCTTAAAACACATTGGTCTGCACAGACAGCTGGTGTAGCATGTCTGCAGGAGACACATTTTAGGACTAATCACCACCGCCCCTGTTACAAGCGGCATATCCGCACCAATTCCATGCTACCTCCTCTGCCAAATCCAAAGGTACTTCCATATTGATTAGTGCTAATGTATCCTTCGCACTTGTTACACAACTATCAATGACATCTTATACACTAGAGTCAATCTATACGCCGCAAACCAACGTAACTTCCTACACAAGATATAAACCCCCAGATGAACACCACCATCCAGCGCCAGATACCGACCCCTGAAACTCCAAAGCAAAGCTATACAAAAACTACTATGATGCGTGGAGACTGGCACACGTCACCGAAAAATCCTACTCCTTCTCACCAGTACACAATTCCTATTCCAGAATAGATGGTTTTCTCATGCTAGGGAGTTCTCATAATCAGATTAAGTGTGACATAGGCGATATCACTTGGTCCGACCACGCGCCCATCACCTTAGATTTAAAAGACTTATACGACTTTAAACAACATGGAGGTTAATTACCTCTTTACTACATAACACACAATTCAGAGACGAACTGAACATGGCTCTCCAACATCACTTCGCAGACAACGTTACACCGGACACTCCCCGTAGTACTTTATGGGTCGCACACAAACTTGTATTTCAAGGACTACTCATTCACCAAGCGTCATATATAAAGAAACTCCCACCACTGCACTGAGGGACAAAATTATGAATCTCACCAGGAAAATCCACCAAAAGCCTCTAGAATGCAAAATGTCCACCTTAAAAAACTGAAAGCCACAAACTACACGCAAGGTAACAAAGCAAGCACACTCTTAGCCACCAGATTAAAAGAACAGACCAAACAAAAAATAGCATACCTTTTTAAGCCCTTAAGGACACAAGACATGTGATGATTCCCTTTTATTCCAGAAGCTTGGTCCTTAAGGGGTTAAACCAAATGGGACAAAATGCATGATAGCTCAGGAGATCAGCAATGAATCTGCCAGATATTATGCAGACCTTTACAATCTTAAGAAATATGGAACTACCCACCAACCTTTAGAGGACAAGATCAACGCTTATCTAGACACAATCAACTTGCCACGCCTTACACAAACACAGCAGAAAACTCTTTCAAACTCTGTAGATGAGGAGGAGGTTAGCGAAGTCATCAAAGCCTTACCATCTGGCAAATCACCTGGCCCTGGAAGACTAGATAACTCCTGTTACAAAACATTCCAATCTACACTAGATCTGCACCTAGTTAGGGCTTTCACGGAAGCAGTAAAATCAGAAATGTTAGTAGCACATATCGTAACTCAAAGCCCGGCAAGCCCCCCAAAATTTTAGACCAATCTCGCTCCTTAACACGGATGCAAAATTATTCGCCAAAATCTTTGCCAAAATTCTACCTTACATCATCCACAATGATCAAGTAAGCTTAATCGCCGGCAGACATGGCACTGACAATTCTCGCAAAGGTCTTAGATATAATCTCCAGCCATAGAAAAAAGAGTGAGGGAGGTTTGGTACCTTCCCTTAACATGGAAAAGGCCTTCAACCACCTACACTGGAAATTCTAAGTGCAGGTTGTAAAATATTCTTCCCTTCTTAATTTATTATTTTCTTCAGTTGATTGATATATACGTCTCTTTTTTATATATAGTCTTGGGTCAAAGGCTCCACACATTAATATACATCTATATTAATGAAAAGTACTAATACGCAATCTGACTTACGGTGTCTTCAGGTTTATTCTTAGTTACTGATACATAATAAAACAACAAAGGATGTTATAGGATAATGGACGTTCAACAGCAGATGGTAATTGCTGGACTCCTGAAGGGAGAGTTACATCGCTACATAGCGAGAGAGAGACAGAGAGACCTCGTGTCCCTTTGTTCAGTTACTATATAGATGTGCCCATACTGACGTCAGAGTTTAACTCTAGCCATATAAGGACAAGACCCCCAATCTAAATTCCAAACTTCTCAGACAAAGAAAGCCATGTGACTTATTGATACCATCTGTTACTTATGTCAATCCAGGCATCCATACATAATCAACAGAAACATAGAATATGCAAAATTCTACACAGGTGCTTCTTTTTTTAAATTTGACCCTTTTTATATATATATTGCATTTTAAACACGTTTACCCCCCCCACACACACCATCCCCACACACAGCACCCCTCCCCCCACCCCCAAACACAGCACTCCTACCGCCCACCCCACACACACAGCACCCTACCGCCCCACACACACACAGCTCCACACTTTCTAACGACTATCCCCAGCACTCGCTAGTCCATTCCTCTCCTAACCTCCTTACGAGCAGGCTGAAGCTCCTGGTATACAATCTGGGACAAAGCTGTATGAAGTGAGTGTAGAAGAACGGGAACATGCCATAGTGTTAGAGAGACTGAAGCAGCAAGATCATTTGCATTGTGCACAAAGTCCGCTTTACCTTAACTAATTTCATTGTCAGTCACTCCACACAAGTTTTGTTCCCATACATCCCTCTAAAGTTTCCATACTTAAGCAAGAGTATGTGAAGGATAGTTAGTGTTGCCACCTTTCTTGGAAAAAAAATACCGGCCTTACTAATTTGCATAATTAATTACGTATGCTTGTAAATTACAAGGAGTGACCTGAGAGATAATTCTGTAAAATCACCAAAAAACTACTTGAATAAAAGAATAAAAGATGGATTGAATAAAAGATGGATTGTTCCCAGTGTCTCCCTGTCTCCTAGTGTCCCCTAGTGTCCTTGTGTCTCCCAGTATCCTCTAGTGATTGTGTCCCCCATGCATCAGTGTTTCAATGCCCCATGTGTCCCAGTGTCCCCTCATGTCCCCATGTCTCAGTGTCTTCTATGTATCACAGTATCCCTATGAAGCACAATGTCTCAGTGCCCCATGTCTCCCAGTGTCCCCTCGTGTCCCCATGTTGCCCAGTGTCCCTTGGACACTAGGGGACACTTAAGAGACATGGGAATACTGTGAGACATTGGGACACTAGGGGATACTGGGAGACACTGAGACATAGGGACACTGGTAGACATGCGGACACTGAGACACTAGGGACACTAGGGACACTGACTGGGAGATATGGAGACACAGAGACTTGAGGACACAGACACTAGGGACACAGTGTCTCAGTGTCTCCATGTCTCCCAGTGTCCCCTGATCTTCCGGTGTCCCCAGGTGTCTCAGTGTGCCCAGGCCACCCAGTGTCCCCATGTCTCCCTGCAGCTTTTACCCCATCCCTCACTTCCCTGAGCTGTAGGCTGTCTCTGCAGGCTGAGAGCTGCAGTCTGAACTCTCTGTGCTGTGTAGCTGCTCACCCGCGGATCAGTGAGTAGAGAGAGGCAGGGATATGCTGTAACTCCCTGCCTCTCTCCACACACAGTAACCCCTACTGGCCAGCGCAGTTATTGCTGTTTATACATAGAAATATGCCGGCATTTGTATTGCCGGTTTTACTGCAATACTGGCACTGGCCAGGCAGCCTCAAATACCATAAAATACCAGCCAGGTGGCAACCCTAAGAGTAATGTGTAAAAAAAAAGGACAAAACATTTTATTTTATTTTTTCTTCAAATCATTGGGCCTATTCCATGGGCCTGGGCCTGGGCCTGGAGCTGCAGCACCATCAGCCCCTATGTTAATCCGGCCCTGGGTGCAGTGTGTGTGTGTGAGGGGGGCATTCTGTGTGTGAGAGGAGTGTAGTTTGTGATGGGGCAGTCTGTGTGTGTCTGTGTTTGTTAATGTCTCCCCTTCCTTTCTTCTTACCTTTTACCAGCAAGTGATAATGCAAGTCCTGGTGGTCCAGTGGTGGCATGTTCACTTTGGCCTGCCACTCCTCTGGCTGTAGGCGGACTCTCCTGTCCTTCTGCAAGCACAGCACTGTATTGGAGCGTTGCCATGGTAACGCACGGAAACGATCTGACCAGGCTGGAACACAGAGGCTCCCAGGCCCTTTCCTCCCTCTGCTGGAACTAAGTGCCAGCGGGCCAGTGTGGAACATTTTTAATCTCATCACCAGCCCGAGAATGCTTACAGCAAGACTGGCTCTGCATGGGCCGGCACGGGAGATGAAAAGAACTAGGCCCACTGGGAGTTTTCTACAGAACCCACCACCGCCCACCTGAAATCCCAAACCGCCCACTAGTGGGCGGTAGGGACCAGGTTGACTACCCATGGTCTAGGGATCTAAAATAGGAGATGTACCCCAAGTCTGTAGGACCAGAAGTATTTGATTTCCACCCATTGAGAGGTCTCCGTCATCTTGTGCGTCATTACCATAGAGGCTAGTATCGCTTCTTTGTGGTAGGTTTTTAAGTTTGGTAGGCTTAACCCTCCTTTGGAGAATAGAAGTTGAAGGATGGCCGCTGCCACCCGTGGTCGTCTATTTGCCCTTATAAATTTGGTCACGACTTTTTGTATATTGGACAGGTATTGTTTAGGAAGGGGGATTTGTAGTGTACGAAGAAGGTACTGGAATTTGGGTAGGAGAAGCATTTTAAAGGCAGCTATCCTGCCTTGCTAAGAAATAAACCCGTCTTAACTAGGTTAAGCTTAATAATATTACATAGTTAAATATTACAACACTGTATGAGGATGCTCACGTAATTCATTTATTTATTTTCTCACAAAATTGGGGTAGAAATAAATATAAACACAATAAAGGGTAATTACTTTATATCTTAATAAAACACAAATTGTAAAAGCAAATTGCAGAGTACCACAGATATGGATGTATTTAATAATTCAAAATTCTCATATAGTCACAAGTTTTTTATTTTTTTATGTTATTTTTATTGTTGGATGCAGTACTACAAGCGTGTAGAGAATTAAGTACAATACTTAGCTTACAAAGTTCATACATTCGTCAGTACCAATGCACGAAGACAATAGTTGCGTGACGTATCAAGTGCACAAATAAACGCTATTTCCCTTGTGACATGTTGTTGCAGGTAAGAAGCATGTAAAGCAGTGAAAGGTACGGTTTAACCTAACTCAGGTGTCCAGTAAAAATTTAGCATCTCAGATATGCTTTGGTGCCCGAAGCTGCAAGGCCGAGAGTTCAAGAAACAGTAGGCAGAATGGTGAGGGTGACTGTGTGCCTATATTGTGACATGTGGTTCTAAGAGAGTATATTCGGGTGGGCTCGTTAGGAGATCTGAGGTTTGGAGAGCATGAACTCATTCCATAGCTCCCAGGTAGTGGTAAATCGGTCAAAGTTTTTGGATCTGGCATACATTATCTCCTGCATTTGTTTGATAAAGTCTACCTTCCCTATCCATTCCCTAATTCGAGGGAGGTCGGCTTTCTTCCAGTATTTTGGTATAAGTTGTGCTGCAGCTATGAGTAGATGTGTGAGCAGGGACCTGGTTGGCTTTTTCATGGCTGGTGGGGTCACCATAAAGATAAAGAGGTCTGGCGTGAAAGGGAGTTGGGATTTGGTGACGGATTGGATAATGGTGTGGATCCTTCTCCAAAATTTCTCGATTGTAGGGCATTGCCACCAGATGGGAGCGTGATGCGCATGGGGACGTGAGCATCTCCAGCAGGTGTTATCTGGGGTTTTATGTATTTTGTGGATTTTCTCAGGGGTTAGGTGCCAGCGAGTGATTCTTTTATAGTTGCTTTCTTGGGATATAGTTGAGATGGAAGATTTATGTATCGTAATGAAGATGGACCTCCATTGTTGGTGAGAGAAGTTAATGTTGAGTTCCTCAGACCATTTGTCTGTGAGCTTGGGAAGAGCTGTGGTTTGTAAGTCCTGCAATAGTTTGTACATAGTGGAGAGGACTCTAGTCTTAAGGGAGTGAGTAGAGCATAATAATTTGAATTCCGTTAGATCTCTACTTCCTCTCGGTAGTAATTGATTAGTTTGGATGAAGTGTGTGAGTTGTCTGTAATGTAGGCACTGATTGCCCGTAATATTGGTGGTGTGCATAAGCTGGTTCATGGGTATAAATATAGTCACAAGTTTTAAATATTAATAAAGATACTTTTTTTTCTTCTTTCTTCCCTTTAAACAATCTGACATATTAATCTCCCGGTGACCGTGACTTAAGCCCCTCTTTCTGTGGAAATTTCACAGATATCGTTAAATCTTCCAATTAATTGAGAAGATTGAGGAACCCATGACTGTTAGTATTTGGGTAAATTTTGTGTTTAATGTTGATGAAATTTTTATATTTCATTTTGTATTGTTTTCGTTGGATGATTGTACTTATGGTATAAAATATAAATTGGTCGGTTCAAGGTTGGTTATTTTGATCGGTTTAGTGGTGAAGTTTAAAATGAGTAAATTTCTAGAAACTTCTAACAGTAAATGTTAAGATGTATATCTATCAATGACAAGGCTTGAATTAACGGTGGAAGAAAGAGACGTTTTATGATACTTTAGAAACCAATTTTATTCAAGTGGGGTTTATTCAAGAAACTCAGTGGATAAAATCAAAGCCACAAAATTGGTGTGGTACTAAATATAAACATGTTTATCAGGCATCTCTCAGTAATGAAAAAAGATGTGGTGTTGCGATTATATTTGATTCTAACTTAAAGCTCGAAGTATTATACCAGGATAGCGACCTGTTTGGCAGATTCCTAATAATGACCTGTAATATTGAAGACAAAATATACACTTTGGTTAATATCTATTTACATAATGTTAACCCGACTTCCTTATTTGCAAAAATTTTGAATAGAGTAGATAAAATCGCTAAAGGCACCTTAGTAATTATGGGTGATTTCAACTGTGTTCCTGACCCCATAATGGATAAACAAACTAAAATTCAGTTGAAATCGGAAAATCAATTATTAAACAATCTAAGAAATTAACTAATATATGCGATCTATATGGCTTATATGATGCCTGGCGGATTATGCATCCTGACACTTATGATTTTACACATTTATCAAAAGTACACAACTCTTATTCAAGAATTGATTTATGTCTAGTTAAGGCTAATATACTAAGTGATATTAATAGAATCCAAATTATTGATAACACCTGGACAGATCATAGTCTTGTTCTAATGGAACTTGGAAAGTCTGCTCCAAAGGGTTTTAGTACTTGGAAAAAAGACGACTCTTTTTAAATTAAGACAATCTCAAGAGACCATCATCAATCTATCTTGTTTTTTCAGGTTAAAAAACTAAAATCCTGAATATATTGGATTCTATATTATGGGCTACTTATAAAACAGTAATACAAGGTTATTTAAGTAAAATAGAAAAAAAAAATAAGAGATAAAGATTTGACTGATTTAAATATTCAATTTTTAAAAAGTGTCAAAATTAAATGACACAATCTTCTACTCAGCTAATGCAGGAGCTTTCAGATTTATAAAATAAAATAAATATAAAAACAGAGGAAAAGGTGAATAAAACAATCAATAAATTAAGGTTAAACATTTATTATCAGGGCAACAGAGCAAACAAAAATCTAACAAAAAAACTAAGAAAACATAACATGGTCAATAGAGTAAACAAATTGTTAGATGACGATATCATATATTCTTCCCCTGGTCAAATATTTAATGAATTATATAGCAAGTTATATAACCTTGATGTATGTTCTGATGCTGTAAAAATGAATAATTATTTATCCGACATACAAATTCCAAAATTATCCACCTCCGAGCTAAAACTGCTAAATTATGAGTTTACTCCAATTGATGTTGAGAGAGAGATAGATAGATTATTTAGAACCCCTGGGTCAGATGGATACAGCAACTATTTTTACAAGCTTATGAAAAAAGAAAAAGCTACTCCTTTAATGGCTCTTTATAATGAAATGGCCAAAAAAGCTAAAACCCTGAAGGAATTATTACAGGCTAATCTCCTACCAATATTAAAACCAAATAAAGATGCTAAGGAGGTTAGTAATTACAGACCAATATCATTAATAAATACAGATATGAAAATATATGCAGCAATTATAGCATCTAGACTAAAATTGATTATTGAGAAAGTTATTCATCCAAACCAGGTGGGTTTTATCCCAGGTAGATCTTCAGAAAGCTGTGCCAGAAGAATTTTGGACATACTGGATGGATCGGAACGTCTGGGGATTCCAATGCCGACCCTGTCATTAGGGTCAGCTGGAATTTCCTCAACGCTGTTTTAACTTCCTTTGGCTTTGTTGGTTGGATCCATGGAGCCATTATGGCCCTTTATTCCAAACCAACAGCAAGAACAGTCGGGGTAAATATAGTATCAAATTGGTTTAATCTTTGAAATCGTACGAGATAGGGTTGTCCCTTATCACCCCTTCTCTATGTTCTATTGTTGGAACCGTTAGCTATTAACATTAGAGTGAATCAAAAGATTAAAGGATTCCCAACTAACAAATTAGAAGCTAAAATATCATTATATGCTGATGATATTTTATTATCTTTAACATCTCCTGAAACTTCTTTACCCCAAGTACTCCAAGAAATAAACAAATATAGTGAAGTATCAAATTATAAATTGAATGTATCCAAATCTGTTGCCTTAACCAACAAAGCTGAAGATTATTATTTCAAAGATCTTAAAAGTAATTATAACTTCATCTGGTCAAATGATAATTTTAACTATCTAGGGGTGTTGATCTCAATACAGATCAAGATCACAATGGAAATTAATGTGCTAAATCTTCTAAAATACACTAATATAAAGCTTAAAGAATGGCAAACTTTGGAATCTTCTTGGTTTGGCAGGATCAACATAAATGCATATAATATTCCTAAATGGTCTTATTTAGGAATTTATAGAAAAAAAAAAAAGTCCCTCGGCGCTGGTTCAAGGTCCGCCCATGCTCCTCCCCTGCCGACGTCATCCGATGGGGGACACCTATTGCGTATGCGCGGCCGGCGATGGGGAAGACCTAATGCGGAAAGACCTAATGCTTTTAATGCTTTCCTATGGGGATTTCAGCGACGCTGGAGGTCCTCACAAAATCTGTGCTAGAAACCTGGAAGTGCCCTCTAGTGGCTGTCTAGTAGACTGGGGGGCGCCGGGTGCGCAAGCTGAGGGGCGCAAAAATCACTCGTCAGTATGAGAAGTGATTTTTGCGCCCCCCTCAGCCTCCTGGTACACCCCTGGAGAAATGATCCTCAGATAAGGAACTGGCAGAATAAACCAGGTGTTTTTCCATATCCTCCTCCTCTTTAGAAGAGCATAGGTCCCTGGAATAAAAAGACTCTCTTATGGTGCCTTCTAAAATTGATGAGGCATCCATCATATCTGTAGCAGACACGGACATGGAGTCCCCCATCAATGATGCCATATTAAAAATCTGAGGTAAGACGGAAATAGCTAATTTGAGAAATATCTCCAACTCAGCAATAGTTATAGACTGTCTGGTTTTGTCTCAGGTTTTCTTATTGGATTTAATTTGCTTGGATTCTGATTTGTCATTTCGGTACGCACAAATTACAACACCCATACATTATTAATACACCAACATTCCGCACCGGCACATGCCAGCCTTCTCAAACACACATTGACATTTGAATTTGCACACACTACAACAAAAATATTCCACTACTTTTTTACACAGATGCTGAACACAATGTGCATACAAGCACATGCTTTTACTTTATGCTTGTGTATTGGTATGTGTACACATAATCACTGAACCAGGATTTGTGGTATTTGAAGCTTTCTGTCCAGAGCCGATATTGTAAGAACACTGGCAATGCAAAGACTGGTATGTTTCTCTGACCAGACTTTTGGAGAGTGGGGAGAGAATTGGAGCCAGAATATTCACTTCTCAAACATGAAAGGTACATACTTTGATATTTACACACAATAACACCTCCACTCAGACACAGAATACACACAATGGCAAACACTTTCACAGACTCATATTATACACACAGTCAGAAACAGTATGCATACTATGCACACATTGATTGAAACACAATGGCACATACTGGTATACAGACTGTGGCAAAACCAGCCACTTAAGACTATTCATGTATTGCATGTGTAGATAACCTTGTTTTAGCTGTAAGAACCAAGCATAATAATGTATGTGGCTTTCAGGTGAACAAGGGCGTTCGTATGCTTGCAATGTGGAAAACCCAGCATTCCCTATGTAGTTTCACAAACAGTGAGTTTCAACACTGTTCGTGAAACGAATGAACTACCGAATGGTCGACCACACACAGGAGGTCGTGTGGCGCCCATTAACCGATTGCAACATTGTTGCAATCGGTAGTTAAAGGCTTCCCTAGGTGGCCGTCGTTCGACTACCGACCACGCGGCGGTCGGCCATCTTGATTCCTTGGTTAGCCCAGCCTGGTTTTGCCGTTGAGCGCCTGGAACTAAAATCGGCTACTCGACGGTGTTAACCCCACTGGACTTCCAGGCCGTTCGGGAGCCCCGGGCGTTCGGTAGTTTGTTCCCCTTATACTAATCGGTATTTTAACAGTATGTTGAAAATAATATGTATTTTGTGCGGCGTTCGGTTAGTTAGACTGGGAGCTGAGCGGTATTCTCACGAACTGTGCGCTCAGCCCCCAGCTATCTACCGAATGTCCATTCGGGTAAATCAGAGAAATATTATGGAAGTTATGTATTTTAGTGTAAAATGTAAGTTCTGCTGCACGGAGGGATAATACCATTAACGGTATATTCCAGTGGGAGTATCCCTCTCGTACAGTAGTGCATGATGGGAGAAATGTGTGTGTTGGTCAGTTCCCCATGTAGTCCCCTACTGTTCCACCCCTGGAATGTCAGTAGGGAAACCCCTTGCATGGGGAATTGCATAAATACTGTGACCTGTGAATAAAACCTCAGTTGACTCCCAGCCTATGTGTCATCTAGTTCTTGGGAAGGAAGGATTCTTATAACGCTACCGGGATTATTGGATGCTGTATTTATTTCATTGGATTATTTTATACTGTTTTGTTACCCAGCAAAGATACTGTGGATTATACTACCTCTCCGCTACAATTGTTGGCAAGCGACAGGAATGAAACTACACAGCAAGCAATGGTCGGCAGAAATTGATACGAATAGAGGAGAAAGAGCAGCAATTCGGGAGTTAACCCATTCGGATGAAACCGGAGCCAGGAACACGTGGAAACCCGCGAACGGCCAGTGAATGGGAACGAATTATGCCCTTTTAAAACGAAGCACACTTAAAGAATTGCTTGAAGCAAGGGGAGCAATAGCCAGCAACAAGGCAAAGGCTACCCTGATTGCAGAACTTATGGAAGGAGACAGAGCAGCAGCTGCTGCAGCACCTCCAATAGAGGAAGAACAAAATGAATTCGCAAAAGAATTCAGAATCAGAATGGCTCTATTCCCAGAACCACCATCTGCAGAGATGGTCAGCAGGCTCTTCACAGATGTGCAGGAATACATCATGCTCAGAAGGGTGCAGAGGAATCAACAAGCAGGAGAAAGAGCCACGACACCGGTCAATATTTTCTGCGGGAAAGTCAAGATTCCCTACCAAGCCTTCAAAAGCTATTCAGAGGCTGACGGTGGCATGGACGACTACTTACAGGACTTTGAGAGGCTGTGTCTACTACATGACATCAGCGAGGCGGATCGGGTACCCCTACTAGCAGGGAGATTATCCGGTCGCGCCACAGAAGCGTACCAGGCGGTACTGGTGAAGACAGTAGGGACTATAACAAAGTCAAACAGGCGATTTTAGCCCGGTACGCGATCACCTCAGAGGCATACCGCATGAAGTTCCGGGACATTAAAAAGCCCAGAAAAGACACTCATGTAGAATGGGCACATCAGCTACAGCAAGCTGCGAAGGGGTGGTTGGAAGCCACCCAGGTTAACACGTTGGAGGGTCTGTTCCAATTGATGGTCCTAGAGCAGTTCTTCAACGGGATCCCTGCCTACCTACAAAATTGGATCAGGGACTGAAAGCTGCACACCCTGCAGGAGGCTGCTAAGCTAGCAGATGAGTTCCAGGATAACCGGAGAGATCAACACGCACAGCACCGACCAGCATCCACCTCCGCACCGGCGATCACCGCTGTGGGCACCACGATTCAACCATGACCTGGGGTAAGCCAAAATACATACCCCCCCAGGTACTCTGCACGTCCGCCAATTCAGTGCCACACCTGCAATCAACAGGGGCACATTCAGAGGAACTGTCCACGTAACCGACCCAGACCCAGCTGAAATAATCCAGCACCAAGTAACAGAGCGGCCATACACTGCGTACAGGCCGTACCATATCAGACCCCAGAGACAGTAGCACCCCTAGAAGAACCGCTAGGAACACTGCACGAGGTGAACCCCATCCAGGCCGCCTCCGATAACTGACAAGGGCACCGCCAGGAGGTCCATATGGAGGGGAAAAAGGTACAAGGACTTCGTGACTCTGGGGCTACCTTAACCTTAGTCCGGAGTCATTTGGTACCCAAACCCAATCTCACTGGAAACTGTGTTGCTGCACGAGTGGCCCTAGACCCCTCCCTACAGGTATACAAAGACCGTATCGATAAAGATCAGGCAGGATTAGATGGGGAAAGGTATATCTGGGACAAAGGACTACTGTACCGGCACGCAGAAAAGGTAGTGTCTGGATCTATACCTTTACTCATTAAGCAACGAATAGTGCCTCGAAAGTATAGGTTAGAGTTACTGCGTATCGCCCATGATATCCCCCTGTCTGGACACTTAGGAATCAGCCGTACTAAACACAGGCTGACCAAGAACTTCTTTTGGCCAGGTATTTCACAGGCCGTTAAGCGATATTGCCAGACCTGTGATACCTGCCGTAGAGTAAGGAAGAGGGGAGACCGATACAAAGCGCTTCTCCGGTCTCTGCCCATAATTGAGGAACCCTTCAGTAGGGTGGCAGTAGACATTATAGGACCTTTAGCAAAGCCCAGCCCGTCCGGCAAGAAATATGTCTTGACCGTGGTGGATTACGCCACCAGATACCCAGAGGCAGTAGCGTTAACCAACGTCCATGCTGAAACAGTAGCCGAGGCCCTGATGCGAATATTCGCCAGGGTAGGATTTCCCCAGGAGATTATTTCAGATAGGGGCACTCAGTTTACCGCTGAAGTAACGCATTCAGCAAATCCTGAACTCCACATATCCCCCCCCAGTCCAATGGGCTCTGTGAACGGTTTAACGGAACACTTAAACAGATGATCCGTACGTTCATAGACACTCAGAAGGACTGCGAAAGGTTTCTACCCCACTTATTGTTTGCGTATCGGGAGGTGCCCCAAGAATCCACCGGGTTCTCTCCGTTCGAATTGTTGTTCGGAAGGAGAGTGAGGAGACCTCTTGACTTAATACGGGAACACTGTGAGGGGGAAGAGACCATTAATGGCACCCCCTTCATACCCTATGTGCTCGAGTTCAGAGAACGCCTGGAGATGCTGACTCCGAGACAATCTCCAGGTAGCCCAGCAACGACAGCGCAGATGGTATGATAAGGGAGCCAGGGACCGCAGCTTTCAGGTGGGGCAAAAAGTACTTATCTTGCGACCAGTCCACAAAGATAAGCTGCAGGCTTCCTGGCAGGGCCCATACAAGGTGGTAGAACAGATCTGTGATACCACCTATGTGATCGGCCCTGGTTACATGCGCGGAGTTTGTCCCACCCCTGGAATGTCAGTAGGGAAACCCCTTGCATGGGGACTTGCATAAATACTGTGACCTGTGAATAAAACCTCAGTTGACTCCCAGCCTATGTGTCATCTAGTTCTTGGGAAGGAAGGATTCTTATAACGCTACCGGGATTATTGGATGCTATATTTATTTCCTTGGATTATTTTATGCTGTTCCTGTTACCCAGCGGAGATACTGTGGATTATACTACCTCTCCGCTACACAGACAATGGTACAATATTACACACACACACTCAGACATGGTACACACATACTGACACAAACACATAGTAAAGACATGGACACACTACCATGCACACAGTCAAACATATTACACAAATTGTGAGCATTTCTTTTTAGTTGTTTAGGGAATTTTCACAATCCAATAGTTTTTTTTTGTCTCTTCCTGTAATGTTACTTAAAGGGACACTATAGTCACCAGAACAACTCCAGTTTATTGTATTTGTTCCGGTGAGTATAATCATTCCCTGCAGGCTTTTTGCAGTAAACACTGTCTTTTCATAGAAAAGACAGTGTTTACATTGCCTCCTAGGGACACCTCCAGTAGCCACTCCTCAGATGGCCACTGGAGGTGCTTCCTGGAATTTGCAGCACAGAACTTTCCTCATAACGATACGTTGATTCAAAACACGAGGATTGCTGATTAGCCAACCTGGCATTTGACCCGCCCACCTCCTTGCAGATTTCAGCCAATCCAATGCTTGATGATGCCTGACCGTCTCAGCAAAGATTCGGAATGGGGGGGGTGGGGGCCAGTGCTGGCAAATCGGGGGTGGGGCTAGCGCTGGCGGATCCACTCAGCGTTGGATATAAGGTACTTTTTATTACCTGTTAAGGGGTAAGGGGGGAGGGGGCAAGCCACCTAAATGGTGGTTTTAACACTATAGGGTCATGAGTACATGTTTGTGTTCCTGATCCTGTAGTGTTCATTTAACATATGGTGACGCCGTGTACGGTGATAAAATTTTATAAAATGTAATGCAGCCAAATATCTTAAGAAATATTTCACACTAGGATAAGGCATACAATAAATTGTAAAATGTGCTTTATGTAACCATTCTGTTTCAGAAAATGCTAGTTAAAATTGAGAGCTTTGATCATAAAAGATAAAAAATTAAGTGAAACCATCTTTACTGCTCTATAAAACATAATTTATTTTAAGACGGCTGCTGAAACCATTAAATATCATTCATTATCGGTTTCTACTTGCAGCACATTCAGTAACTCAGTCATTGTGATTAAAACACCTGTACACAAGCTGTCCATGAAAAACAGAAGATTATAGAAACTGCTGATTTGTGAGACTTTAAATAGTTCGCTGTATCTGTCACATCTGCCTGTGAAGACCACTATAATGAACCCACTGTCCTGGTCAGGCTGGGTATATTAATCAACTCGTCTCCTCCTCAGTGTAACCACAAAATCAAAAGAAGCCATGGTAAAGTCATTGTTTTAGCAGATGCTCAAATAAGGAGAAGGGGAAGTGGAAAAGATTCCGCACATTGTCTCTGTGAGGCAATTCCTTGTCAGAAGCACCATGTTAATGCCTTGAGTGCTCAACACAACACTCCTTAATAAGTCACTGGTCACAGAACCCCCCTCCCTGCCGACTGGCTGAGCTATTCTTGGCCCAACAGCTGCCTTCATAGGCAGAGACAAGATCATGGTGTTTCCATACTAAAGGATATTGGGAAGTTGTGTTTAATTCAGAAACGCCTGACTGTATACTGCTTCTTCTTTATTTCTCCAAACTGTTGATTTACGATTGCTAGATCATGAGTAATAATGTATTAGCAACTCCTATCAACATTGTCAGAACATACGTGTCAAATGTTCCTCAGTAATGAACCTCAGTAATGTAGTTACATTTGGGGTCCTGGTTAAGTTTACTTGGGAAACCTGAGTTAATACGCCTTTTAACTTTCTACAAACATTTGCAACCAGATGTTGTGCGATACTGTGACAGCAATGACTGTCTACAGAAAAAAGCTTCAGGCACTAAATACGTCTATTAATGCAATGCTCTTCTGAATGCAAAAGCAGAGAGCATATTATGCATGCATGATCTATGTACGGAATAAAACATGAAGTTTTATATTAGCAGAGACAGTGCAATTTTAAAGTAGTAAATAATTTTGTAGGGAAAATTGCAGACTTTATAAAAAAATAAAAAAATATTTTTTTGTAATAATTGTAATGTTTTGGTCTCCCATTGTGAAAGGGATACTCTATCTAGAGCATGGGTCCTCAAACTCCGGCCCCCCAGATGTTTGCTGAACTACAACTCCCATGATTCTTTGAATTACATAGATAGCCAGAGAATCATGGGAGTTGTAGTTCAGCAACATCTGGGGGGCCGGAGTTTGAGGACCCATGATCTAAAGCTATTGACTAAGCTGGGAACTGTTGAGAATTAAGCAGGAAACAGCTAGAGATTAAGAATTTTTCACATCACACAAAAATCTTTTTTTTTCTAGATATTTTAACAGATGGTTTCCAAAAAAACTTGCATTATAATTCTATCTCCCTGACCTCATTTCCATATGTGACAATAATAAACCTAGGAGGTTTGAGTGAAATCTCACTTGTGTGCAAAAAGCTCTGCTTGTCCCACGATTCTTCCTACAGATTCTGCTCTGCATACAAAGTTGCTAACTATAAACATGTCCTTCAAATATAGGGCCTTGATTCAGCAGGAGTAAGTTCATAAATTGCAAGGATGGCAGGCCTATGTCACTGCTCACACATCATTAGACAGCCCTATTATTTTTAAAGGAGAAACTGTGAATGGTTGGACACTTACTTGGTTGTTGTACTGCTTGAAGTCTTCTCAATACAGCTAGAGACGAAGTTCTCATTCTGCTTTAGATAGATCAGAACACCACATCTTACTTACACACCTCTCATCTCTAAAATGAAAGTGTCCCTCTTAGTCCATTTGAAATGCTGGGAGATACACCAACAACCCGCATCCCACCACTTTTAACCAGAAATAGAATGGCACTGTGAAAGTGAATGTGTATAATATGTGTTTTATATTTACCGCTATGGTATAGGTATACCTCATATCTAACTCATCAAATGTCACGGTTTGTTTTAATCTTATGTTATGGTTCTATCTTTCAGAAGGTTTAAGGCAGTGTTTTACTTTGGGCCAAGTGCTAAGTTTGGGGCTTCACATGTTAGATCAGGAACTTCATTGTCTTATTTTTCCAGGAACAATCAGCCAGCTTCTTTTAAATAAACAAAATGTATCTACCTGAACATGTTTGTTAGTGTTTTTCCATCACCTCAAGGCTTTTATGATTGACATTATTGTCAATGCTACGTTGCATATTGCAAGCTCTTTTCTATACTAAATAACCCTTTTAAAGGAACACTACTGGCACCATAACAACTTTATCAGAATGAAGTTGTAATGATGCAAGGAACTCTAGGTTTACTTTCAGGGTTTAAATGTTAACCAGCACCCTTAAAGCTCTACCCCTCGACTTCCATTGGAGTGAGGCTTTAATAAGTAACTCCCCATTCACAAATTTGAGTGAAAAAAAGGCGCATTGCTTTTTCACTCTGTATTGCGAATGAAGAACTCTTGATCAGAAATGTCCAGTTTGAGGCTTCCGGATTAAAGCCTAAGAGGCAAATGGAAGTGGAAAGGCAGAGAAGCTGGGTACTAGACTAAAGACTTTGGGGTTAAACCGTTCGTTAATGGTTTATTCCTGGTTAATCATGGCAGCATCACTTATGGGTAGCTCTGTCCCTAACCAGATCAGGACAGAATCAACCAATAAAAAAACAGAGAAAGAGAGACTGAATGCATAAAAGGTCCCTCCTCCTTTCATACCTCAGTCTTTTTTCCGATCCTTAACCGGACAAACAGGTATAATTTTACAACCTCTCTTATTTTGTTTTTTGTACCATGGGTCTCCCAGGCCCAGTTCAGCCTCTCCATGCCTAAAGGACCCAGTAAGCAGCCTGCATGATTTAAAATTAGTATGTCATAATCTTAAGTTCTGAGGACTACGGCTCCATAAAAATATCAGAACCCTTATATTTCCCCCAATAGAACCTAGAGACAATCTGGGAGATATACTATTTACTCTATTTCATTAGGGAGTTTTTTTTTTTATTCTCCTTTTTTCCCAATCTGTCGTGTGCTTACTGGTTCGGTGAAATTCTTTTATTGAGGAGTTTTGAACATGCTCGCATATGGATACGCCTTGCATATTGGTAAGTATTACCTTATTCGTTTGCTTCTTTCAGTTGCGTTCGTTTCTTTTCAAAGGGATTCCTGGCTTAGCGTCAGTTCGTTTATAGCCTTGTTCTCATAATTTGGAGCGACAAAATAGAGCGAACGGCTCAGCGTTCTCCCGAATGGTCTGCGCACATGCAAACTCTTCTCAGAAAGATACAGGTTTTCCTTTCAATTCTTAAAAAGACAAGTTGCAAATCTGTTCCTATTCGGTACTGCCAGTTTACTTTCTCTTCTCGTTTCAAGGTAAAAATTTGTCTCCACTTCCCAAAAAATATTTTGTGGGGGGAAAAATTTCCTTTTGAGTTTCTTCACAACTTTATACTTTTACTGTATTCTTTTTTATAGATGTCTTCTCCCTCTGCCTCCCGCCATTAAGGTTCAAAGAAACATAGGTGAGCCCAAGTTGGTATTTATGTAGGGGAATGAAAGAGTGCCAAATTGGCCACATAGTTACTTACATGGCCTTTTGCAACCCAAGCATGAGCCGAAGGCTTCAAGGCTACAACTAAAAATATTACCTCCATAAAATGTCAAAGAACTGACTCCTCTTCTCCCTCATCTGAGTCTGAGCTGGAATTCTTGGAGGATATCACTGACGAAGAGGAGGATATGGAGTATGGCTCAAAATCATGAGACTCCAAATCAGTAGAGAAACTTATCTACCTAACAAGAAATAATTCTTTGAAGATCTAAGATCATCAAAACCCTTTTTTCTGGTGCATCCAACTATGAAGGAAATGATCCTTAATGAATGGGCAAATCCTGAGAAAAAGTAACACTCAAAAACAAGAATCCAAGAATCTGGGCAGGGCCTGACCATCATGGCAGAGAGACATGTTCTCCACGAGCTCCCGCACAAACTCGGCAATAAGGCTTCTACGGGCAACACAAGCGGCAACCCCAAATACCCTCCTGCCACCCACAACAGGGGGCACACAAGAGGTCGTCAGGCGACCCGAATGGAGCCAGATGGAACTGCGACTGACATTGCAGCCTGGTGCACGACAGACGGGGGAGGCGGCCCCCCCCTGGACTGGCGGGGGTGATCCCGGTCCACCCAGGGGTGGCGACCCCGGGCACACAAAGAAGCAGAGAGGCGCCAAGGCGGGAAAGAGGAGACCTACCTAAAATGGTGGACGCAGCAAGAACCAACACTCCGGACACATCACAAGATATCCTCATACGAATCCACAACCACTTCGTGGCATTCTGGTGGAAACTGGAGGGTAAGCCCCATCACAGTGACCACCCCCACCCAACTCCCAGCGAGAGAACCAGCGCACACACAACCGCCCTAAACGCACACTCACCTGGGCACCGTGCCGATGCAGACTCACTCATCAACCCCATCACAACCCCACCACACACCGACCCGGTGCAGTCCGACCCCATGCTCCCAAATCATCCCAGCAGAGGGGACACAAGCTACAGCGCCAACCACAAGCAAAAAGTGAAATCAGGGGACAACACCCGGGACAACAACTCTGCTGCCCGACGGCAGCCATGATGCAGCAGCATACAAGAATCTGGGACTGGCAGCACAAGGGCAAAAGGAAGGGAGTGAGACTCTCATGGCAGACCACAGTCTGGCCCCAACGGGGAATTGGCTCACCCTACAGATATGCAGAGGACTCTCCCACCCCTGGCAAGTAATCCCGAGGGCATCAGCAACAGACTCAAAAGTATTATTTTTACTTTATATTCATACCTTTTATAACCCTTGGTGATATGTCTAACACTGTAAGAGAACAGAATTGCAGATAACCAGGGCCAGCGTATTGACTTAGCTTAAGGTCTTATTCCTCTTTCCTTAAAAATGCTTGGTTGCCGACCTACGCCTACAATCACACTATGCAACCAGCGGCGCACCAAGCCTATATCAACTATATCAACGTAAATCACTCTTGTATAAAAGCTAGACTAAGCCTATATCTTGTAGATTGAATGTTACTCTATGATACTCAAAAATTAGCTGACTAGATATACCAGCGATGTTACCTTCAGTTATGAATCAGAGTTAGCTGTTAAACCCTCTACTGTTTACTACTTAAACTATCTGGACACAAAAAATGTGCTAGACCTATCTTGTACCTCAATCTTGTACCTTCAAATGTCTACAATGCGGTGGAGGATTGCCTTTGGGGTACCTCACAACCATCTGTTATAAGCTTATGCACTACAAAAAAAAAAGAATAAAAAAAAAAAATCCTAGAATCCATCTCTTCACCTCCAAAGATTGCAAGACATGGACTGCAATTCCAAGAGTTGATGCTGCAGAAATTAAAATAGCCAAATGTACCACTATCCCCATGGGCCCCATGGCCTATTTAAGAGAACCTATGGAGAAAAGACTGGATGCTAACCTAATAAAAGCTTATTAGACACTTGGCTCAGCTTAGTACCCTGCCATCGCCCTTACCACCTTATCCAGAGCTATTAAAGTTTGGATAGACAACCTAGAAAAAGATATCCAAATGGGAGTAAGAAGAGAACACCTTCTTGACAACCTCGGGGATTTCAGACTTGCAGCAGACTTGAGCTCCGAAGCATTTCTGGATATCTCCAAGATGATTGCCAAAAGCATGGCATTATTGGTCCCAACCAGAAGGGCTGTGTGGTTACATTCTTGGGGAGCTGACTATTCTTCAAAATCCTCCCTTTGTTCTCTTCCTTTCCAGGGCAATCTCTTTTTTAGGAAAATCCTCGATGAAGCTATTCGAAAAGCAGCAGAGAACCCCATACACAGCCTCATAGAGAGAGAAGAGGTTTTGAGACAGGTCTTTTCAAGAGAATAGATAACACCAACCAGGGAAGGAATACAGCAGAAATGCATCTTGGAGAAACTACCAGCCTTCTTTATCATCAGCTAAAACTAATAGAGGATCTTGAGAGCCTTCGAAAAACTTATGAAGGTTTACAGGCCCACACAGACTGCTTATGAGAAAGACTATAATTTCCTCTCTGTCTGGGCTGAAAATATAACAGACTCCTTGGTTATGTCTATCCTCAATCAGGGCTACAGAATAGAATTCGACTCCTTTCCTCCAAGCCAGGAACTCCTCCAGGCAAAAAATGGGGAAGCTATTATATCCTGCATCTCAAAGCTCCTTCACCAAGGATTAAAAAGGGGAAGCTATTATATCCTGCATCTCAAAGCTCCTTCACCAGAGAGATCAAAGGTAAATATTCAACAGTATGTTTGGTCCCAAAACCAAACGGGAAATGGAGATTAATAATAGATTTAAGATGGAATCCATATCCACTATTATTCCCAACATCAACAGAGGGAATTGGCTAACGTCAGTAGATCTGAGGGATGCAAGTCCCTTCATCGCAAGTTTCTCCGACTTCACATTACAGGGAAACACTTTCAGTTCAAAGGCCTTCCTTTTGGCTTAAGCAAAGCACCTAGGAGCTCCTCAAAAATCTTGGTACTCCTTATAGCACATCTGAGGAAACAGGGTCTAAACATTTTTCATTACCTAGACGACATTTTAATAGTTGCTCCATCTTTTCAAGAAGCCACTCATCACACCATACAGGCTCTGAATGGTCTACAAGAACACAGATGGATTGTAAACAAGTAGAAGAGTGCTGTAATTCGATCTAAACAAGCAATATTCCTGGGTGCCTATATCAACACCATAGAAGCAAAGAGCTACCTATCAAAAGCAAGAATAAAGAGCCTGGAAAACAAGATTTATTTGGCCCTTCCATCACAGCCAAAGGATATATGAGCATTCTTGGCTCGCTAACCTCTATTATAGGATTATTCCGCAGCATAACAGGATAGGGAGCTCACACGGAATCAATATGGATTCAAAGAACTTGGGAATCATCAGAAAGGAGCCTTCACTCAAACCTATGGGAATTAATGACCATTTATATTGCCATAATGAAACTACACAGAGTACTCAAAAGTCCATGGCTATTTATACAAACAGACAACAGAGTGGTGGCAGCAGCGGCATATGTAAATCACCAAGTAGGCACAAGGAGCAATCTACTCTTGCAAGAAATAACTTCCCTAATAAGCTGGGCACTAATTCATATCAAAGGGATAAAAGCAATCTACCGGGGCAGAGCCTAACCACCTAGCTGTGCAGACGTGGGTGATACGAGCTCCTGCCTGGTGGACAGAAATTGGGGTAAAATCGGCCCAAGGACTTACCAGGGTGCACTACCCACGTCGGGGGTGCACCACTGAATCGAGTGACACCTCTCTGGAGCCCATCGGGGCCAGGGGCGCAGAACGCCAAGAGGTGGCCGCTCTCCCCAACACCAGACCCCCCCAAGCGACTTCACTGGTCTCCTACCCTCCCCCCCTTTGGACCGGTGGGGGTTATCCTGTTCCCCACCAGATAAACGGATCAGGACTGCTTACCAGCTACACAGCCTGCAGGGGCACCGGACCACCGAGGCACAATCAAGATGGCTGCTCAGCAAGGGCCAAAGACAAAAAGCACATGCACCCAGCCACCTACACATCCCCTGGGGGCTTTTGACCAGCTCTGCATGAGCATCAGGACAACGCTCTGTAAGCGTGGAATGACCTACCATCTAGCGGTAAAAGTGGTAGCCTCATGGATCCGACCTGCAACCCGGCGTCGCCAATATGGGCACCTACCTCGAGCCTCCAGAGCGGACATCCGGCTATCCAGACACCAAAGACCGTCAAGGCGGGAAACTCGCTCCCACACATATAGGAGCTGGTGCACCAAGCAAGCCCTACCTGCAGGCAACTCACCTGACCCAAGAATCTCGGACCAGTGCAGCACAACTCTACACTGCAAGATTAAAGCTGAACACTGCGCTGCTGAACAGGAGAACGCCTTACCAACAAATGCTAGAGCTGGAAACAAGCCCAGGGGCTCCATCTGTGACAGTAAATGAGACAATCCTGCACTGGGCATAGGCTGAAGCGCCCATTACTCTGCACCACAGCTGACATGCCTTACTTTAAATCATGAGAACACGTTTGCGGCTGTCGCTATGTATAACCAGTTTACCTCGATGCCTTGTTTAGTATATACCCCAAGTGGTTAATGTTTTCTCTTTTATTTAGCCTGGAGCATCCTTTGCCGTCATAATAGCTTACTACACAGCTACCTTTAACTACTATGAAGTCTCTCATATAACTAGCCACGCTGATTCTGATTCATTGTCTGATACTAGACTACGCCTCATAAGCTGGCCCAAGAGAGGCACAGGCTAAAGGCAAATAGGCAGATTGCAAGCTTACCTCTGCAACTAGCTTTAGGTACTGCAGCAGTTCCCTTCATTTAATCTTTTTAATTTTCTCTTTGATAATACTTGTTATCAGTGGTCTTATATTCTGTTAGATCTTGATAAAGCAAAATCACTTATATGTCTAGATGTTAATGCGCTAATACTCTACATTATAAGCATGGTCTAGATAGTAGATATGTTCACTTAGCATGTTAATTTCAAAGGTCACAGGATTAGCCAGTTTTTATACTACTAAATGCTGAGACGTAAGCTTTTCGTGTTACCATTCTCTTCCACAATAATATAAAATGGGCACTATTCCTCATGTCACACAACTGTTATAATATATTCAATGATATGCATGCACCAGCTGCTGTGGCAGTGCAATTCTGCTTATCTAATCTATGAACGAATAAAATAAAAAAAAAGAATACAAAAAAAATAAAATATAAAGCAATCTACCTTCCAGGGACAGAAAATATTCTGGTGGATATACTCAGCAGAACACGCATATTGCCAGGCAAATGAAACCTGAATCCCAAGGTGTTTCAAGTTTTGCCGAAGAGATGGGGCATACCCCATATAGACCGAATGGCCAACAGAAAGAATGCTCAAGTGGTAAACTACTTTTCCCTTTCCAACAGAGGTGGGCTGGGCTGGGGGGCAGGAGGGCAATGGCCCCCCAGGCCGCCCTAAATCATTTGAAAAACGATCCTGGGTGGGTGAACTTAGTGCAAAGCGCCCATGCGCCAGTAGGTGGAGGGCGCTGCATGGAACAGGCTGATAGCCTGCAACAGAGAGCCCAGCCAGTGGCCAGCTAGCCACCTAGGGTACCCAAGTAGCAAGACAGAGTTTGAGATGGCAGGTGCCTACTCTGCAGCAATATACCGGCCGGGTGAGGAAGGAGGCAGGCGGTGAGGGAGCACTGCCTCTGCTGATGATCTTCCTGCTCCCTCGCGCGTCCTCTCTGGTGATGCCAGGAGCCGGAATATGACGTCATTCCGGCCCCGCATCACTTAATAGTGTGAGGGAGCAGGAAGATCATGAAAGTCACTGGACTCCGGGGAGAGGACCCAGAGGACTCCTAAAGGTAAGAGCAACAAGCAATAAAATTAATTTGTGAATGTGTGTCTGAAAGTGTGTGTGTCTGTCTGTCTGTCAGTAAGTGTGTTTGACAGACAGACATTTGTGTGTGTCTGTCAGTAAGTGTGTGTGTGTCTGGAAGAGTGAGTGTGTGTCTGAAAGTAAGTGTCTGTCAGTGAGTGTGTGTGTCTGTGTCAGTAAGTCCGTATGTCTGTCAATAAGTGTGTGTGTCTGTCAGTGAGTGTGTGTGTCTGTCAGGAAATGAGTGTGTGTGTCTGAAAGTAAGTGTCTGTCTGTGTGTCTATTCATCAGTCTGTATGCGTGTATTCAGCAGTCTGTGACCGTATTCAGCAGTCTGTGTGTATGTATTGTATGTATGCATTGCATTTGTTGGAGGTACTTATAAATATAATCTTTGTTGTATCTATAATTTATGTTTTTATTACTTTAAGTTGTGTAGGCAGTTCCCCAGTGCACTGCTTTGCCCGGGGGCCAATGATGTTTTTGAGATGGCACTGGTGTCTGTCAGTAAGTGTGTGTGTTAGCAAGTGTGTATGTCAAGTAAGTCTTTGTCTATGTGTGTGTCTGCCTGTCAGTGTGTGTATGTGTCTGCCTGTCGGTAGGGCCAGCCTTAGAGGTGTGCAAGCTGTGACATCACGTAGGGCGCCAAGACAAGAGGCGCCCAGCAGCCAACACAGCTCACAAGTTTGGGACAGCATATTTCATTTAAACGATTCCCTGGTGTCAGATTATATCCTCTCCCTTGTGGTTCCGGCACTCAGTGAGTCAGAGCACAGGCTCAGAGATTCTCAGCCTGCGCTCTAACAATATTGAAAGTCGGAGCTGCAAAGGAGTGGATATGGCAAAGAGCTACTGATTAGCATAACATCGATATCTGTTATAAAACCAGGAAAAGGTGGGCATGGATGGTGAGCTGATTCAGGGGTGCAATGGGCCACTTGACTGGATTTGCCCCTCAGGCCTGTGGCTGCCAGACCTCCCCTGCTCTCCAAAGACCCTCAAATCCCTGGGTCAAGGTGCCCCTTCCAGCCCTGGAAAAAAATCTATGGCAGCCCCATAAGTCATTGTGCTATGTAGTGTGTGCTATATAACACACACTACATAGCATATATATATATATATATATATATATATATACACACACACACATATATCATTATATACACCGGTGTGTGTGTGTGTGTGTGTATGTATATATATATATATATATATATATATATATATACACACACATATATATATTATTGGAATATTTCTTTTTCAATTCAAAATATTAGTCCTTTTAGGGTAATTAAATGATACAGTAAAGCATACTCACATGCAGACACAGACAATCTTACTGATGCACACAAATAGGCTCATTGACAGGCAATCTCAATGACACACACAGACAAGGTTATTGGTACACAAACAAATTTAGTACAGACAAACTCTGATACACACACAAGCTTACTACAGACAAGCTCACTGCACACACATGCTCACCACAGACAGGAGCAGACACACCCATGCTCCCTACAGACAAGCTCACTAACACACACACAATCCCTACAGACAAGCTCACTGACACACATACAAGTTCACTCACTAGCAGGCACACACAAACTCATTAGCAGGTGCACACACACAGAAGCTCACTCACTAGCAGATGCGTGCACACACACACAGACACACACACAGAAGCTCACTCACTTACTAGCAGATGCACACACACAAAGACATCCACACACAGAGGCAGACATCCACACACACAGAGGCAGACATCCACACCCACACACACACACAGAGGCAGACAGTCAAACACACACAGGCAGATAGCCACACAGGCAGATAGTCATACACACACAGGCAGATAGTCACACACACACACACACAAGCAGATATTCACACACACAAGCAGATAGTCACACACACACACAAGCAGATAGTCACACACACACACACACACAAGCGACACACACACACAGAGGCAGACAGTCAAACACACACAGGCAGATAGCCACACAGGCAGATAGTCATACACATACAGGCAGATAGTCACACACACACACACACACAAGCAGATATTCACACACACAAGCAGATATTCACACACACACACACAAGCAGATATTCACACACACACACAAGCAGATATTCACACACACACAAGCAGATATTCACACACACACAAGCAGATAGTCACACACACACACAAGCAGATAGTCACACACACAAGCAGATATTCACACACACACAAGCAGATAGTCACACACACACACAAGCAGATAGTCACACACACAAGCAGATAGTCACACACACACACACACAGCAGATAGTCACACACACAAGCAGATAGTCACACACACACACACAAGCAGATAGTCACACACACAAGCAGATAGTCACACACACACAAGCAGATAGTCAGTCACACACACACAGGCAGACAGTCATACATCCACACAGAGGCAGTCACACACACAGGCAGACAGTCATACATCCACACAGAGGCAGTCACACACACAGGCAGACAGTCATACATACACAGAGGCAGACAGTCACACACACACACAGGCAGACAGTCACACACACACACAGGCAGACAGTCACACAGACAGTGTCACACATACATACACACAGAGGCAGACAGTTATACATACACACAGAGGCAGACAGTCATACATACACAGAGGCAGTCATACATACACACAGAGGCAGACAGTTATACATACACACAGAGGCAGACAGTCATACATACACACAGAGGCAGACAGTCATACATACACAGAGGCAGTCATACATACACACAGAGGCAGACAGTCATACATACACACAGAGGCAGACAGTCACACACACACAGTGTCACACACATACACACAGAGGCAGACAGTTACACACACACAGTGTCACACACACACACACAGTGTCACACACACATACACAAACAGGCAGACCGTCATACATACACACAGAGGCAGTCACACACACACACAGTCATACATATACACAGTGGCAGACAGTCACACAGTGTCACACACACACAAACAGTCATACATACACACAGAGGCAGACAGTCACACACACACACACACACAAACAGTCATACATACACACAGAGGCAGACAATCACACACACACACACACACCTTCTTTTCTTTCTAACTAGACTGAGGTATGAGAGGAAGATGGACCTTTTATGCATTCAGTCTCTTTCTTTTTTTTGTATTGGTTGATCCTGTCCTGATCTGGTTAGGGACATAGCTACCTATAAGTGATGCTGCCATGATAAATAGCCAGGAAAAGAAAATGACTAGGCAATAGTGATGTACCGAACTGTTCGCCAGCGAATAGTTCCCGGCGAACATAGCGTGTTCGCGTTCGCCACCGCGGGCGAACACATGCGTGGTTCGATCCGCCCCCTATTCGTCATCATTGAGTAAACTTTGACCCTGTACCTCACAGTCAGCAGACACATTCCAGCCAATTAGCAGCACACCCTCCCTAGCAGACCCTCCTACCTACTGGACAGCATCCATTTTAGATTAATTCTGAAGCTGCATGCTTAGTGAGAGGAGGGAAAGTGTAGCTGCTGCTCATTAGTGATGCACCGAACGGTTCGCCGGTGAACAGTTCCTGGCGAACATAGCGTGTTCGCGTCCGCCGCGGACGGCGAACACATGCACGGTTCTATCCGCCCCCTATTCGTCATCATAGAGTAAACTTTGACCCTGTACCTCACAGTCAGCAGACATATTCCAGCCAATTAGCAGCACACCCTCCCTAGCAGACCCTCCCCCCTACTGGACAGCATCCATTTTAGATTCATTCTCAAGCTGCATGCTTAGTGAGAGGAGGGAAAGTGTAGCTGCTGTTGATTAGATAGGGAAATGCATAGCTAGGTTAGGGTATACAGTGTCCACTACAGTCCTGAAGGACTCATCTGATCTCTGCTGTAAGGACAGCACCCCCAAAAGCCCTTTTTAGGGCTAGAACATCAGTCTGCTTTTTTTTTTTTTTTTCTGTGTAATGTAATTGCAGTTGCCTGCCTGCCAGCTTCTGTGTCAGGCTCACAGTGGATACTGTGCCCATTTGCCCAGTCACTGCCACCACTCATTTCTGGTGTCACAATAGCTTATGCTTGACATTTAAAAAGAAAAAAACATTTTTCATTGTAATAGATTGAATAGCAGTTACTTGTCTGCCAGCTTCTGTGTCAGGCTCACAGTGGATACTGTGCCCATTTGCCCAGTGCCACGACTCATGTCTGGTGTCACAATAGCTTAAGCTTGACATTTAAAAAGAAAAAAAAAATGTTTTCACTGTAATAGATTGAATAGCAGTTAGTATGTTACAAACTGCCATTTGTAACTGTTATTTTATTTGACAAATTGCCCTGCTATATCACACTGGGGATTGCTATGCTCTGCATACTCCCCTGAGCTTTTAATCACTTAGCTCTTTTAAGAGCTGTTCCTGTTACGCTCTCCTGGAGGAGAGGTCTTCCCCACACGGTCCTGGAGGACAGAAGCTGATCCAGGGTGGAAGGAAGACGGCGAGACTCCAGTTAAGCTACGGCGGTTGTGGAGTCTGCGGTGGTTGTGGTGTCTGGCTGCAGTGTTTGGAGTCCTCAGGAAGCGCTAGGAGCATCCATCAACGGAGGGTACTCGGTCGGAGTACAAGGAGCTCCGTTACATTGGTGGCAGCGGTGGGATGGCGTCCTAGTGCGAGGAGAAGCAGCTCGGAGACACTGGTATAGTATGAGAGGTTATTGAGGGCAACGCTAGCCACTGTACAGCGTCCCTAACTACAGCAGCATGGAGCAGGCATGGATAGAGCCCTGCGAAGAGTACCTGAACAGGATACGGCGCTACGAGGACGACGCTTACATTGAGGAGGTAAAGAGGCGGTTGGTCTGCTATGGCCCAGACCTTTCGAACGAGGTGGTCCACCAAGTAATGCGCCAGTTGAGTGCTGAGAACAGTGCGGCAATGGCCTTTGAGCGAAAACTGTGGAGGTTGAGGATATGGACACCTAGTCTCCAGCGACAGTGTAAGTTCCAGGGAGCCGAAGGTGTCGTCCTTCCTTCCCAGCGGCAGTGCAAGTTCCAGGGAGCTGAAGGTGTTGTCCTTCCTCCCCAGCGGCAGTGCGAATTCCAGGGGGCCGAAGGTGTCGTCCTTCCCCCGCAACAGCAGCAGTGTGTCCTACAGGGAGCAGAGACAGTTGGTCTCTCTCTCCAGCAACAGGACATTGTTATGGGAGTGGAGACAGGCGGTCTCCCTCTCCAGCGGCAGCCTGTGTTTCAGGGAGAGGAGCACAGCACCCTATCTCCCCAGCAGCAGCTTACCCCACCAAGGGGAGATACCAATCTCCCAGCTGGCGCAGAGGGGACCGTGGTCTCTGTGCCCGACCTACAGGGATGCTGGACAGCCTGTCCAGATCCCCAACTACCCTCACAGGGACAACAGGAGGAGGGGGTAAGTACGAATTCCCCTCCTCAGCTAACTCCTAACTTGGCCCCAGGGTTAACAGAGGAGATGTTAACCCCCACTGACTCCCATGTTCCCCTGGCTACTGAGCCGGACTATGTTCCCAGCACCCCAGCGGAAGAGCTGGCAGCTGGGCAGAGTGCAGTCGGCCTCTGCCCTCCCTTTGTCCCTTGTCCAGAGCCTGATGTCCTGCAGGCTATACCAGCGGAAGAGCTGGCAGCTGGGCAGAGTGCAGTCGGCCTCTGCCCTCCCTGTGTCCCTTGTACAGAGCGTGACATTCTGCCGGCTACCCCAGCGGAAGAGCTGACATCAGGGCAGAGCGCCGCTGGCCTCTGCCCTACTGACCCCCTTGTTACAGGACTGGTCTGCAACCCCCTCTCCCCAGCAGAAGTGCAGGCATCAGGGCAGAGCGCCGCTGGCCTCTGCCCCCCAAGTACCACCAGCTATTTGCCCAGCTGCACCAGGAAGGCAGAGGATGCTGCATTTTCATCCTACAACCTGGAACCTACAGGCCAGTACTGTTTATTGTGGGGGGGCTACTTTGCTACTTGTTATTTGTGGGTGGGCTGCGAGACTAACTTAGGCACTGACCGACAGGAGGTCAGGTGCCTGGTTAGTCTCCCTCCAAAAGGGGAGATATGTTACAAACTGCCATTTGTAACTGTTATTTTATTTGACAAATTGCCCTGCTTCCCTGTGTTATGGAGAAGCCTAATTGCCAGCCTTCTGCCCCATGACTATGGACCTAGTGTGTATGGCGATTTGACTGTATTTGTGGGATCTGAGCGCTGTTTGGATATATTGAGCGCTCAGATCCAAGCCATCTGGGGATAGGTTGAATGTGGGGGTTCTGTTCAGTTCAATAGGAGTTATGTATTTTTGTGTCTTTTTGTGTCTTTTGCTAACATGTGGTTAATGGAGTCTGCCTCTATCCCTGGATAATTGGATTACTTTCCCCATTGTCCAGGATAGAGGCCTCTGTAAAACCGGTTTGGGCCAGAAAACCATGCTGCCAGCCAGGCCCCAAAAGACACTTTTGCTAACTTTTGAACCCCTTGTCTGATTTGTGCCATTTTTTTAATATGTTCCTCCCCTTAATGGATTGATTCCAAATATGTAATTTTTATGAAGATTGGATGTGTAGTTTGGAAGTTATAGTACATGTATAAAAACTGTATTTTTACTGTTCTGTTTTAATTATGTAATGTGATTATCTGAGGGATGGGAATTTCCCCGAATGTATATTGTTCCGATTGGTTATACTGCTAATTATGTGGGTGTCTCCCTTGCATGGGCAGAATCTCATAAAAGCAGAGTGTGTGCCATTAAACATCAGATCTTCTTGACCCTCAATACGTAGCCTTGTCTCGTTATTGGAGGGAACTGCTATATCACACTGGGGATTGCTATGCTCTGCATACTCCCCTGAGCTTTTAATCACTTAGCTCTTTTAAGAGCTGTTCCTGTTACGCTCTCCTGGAGGAGAGGTCTTCCCCACACGGTCCTGGAGGACAGAAGCTGGTCCAGGGTGGAAGGAAGACGGCGAGACTCCAGTTAAGCTACGGCGGTTGTGGAGTCTGCGGTGGTTGTGGTGTCGGCTGCAGTGTTTGGAGTCCTCAGGAAGCGCTAGGAGCATCCATCAACGGAGGGTACTCGGTCGGAGTACAAGGAGCTCCGTTACAGTTGTCTGCAAGCGTCTGGGTGTCAGGCCTCCTTCAGCGTGTGCTCTGCAGACCTCTGCCCGTGTACTTTGCCACTCATATCTGGTGTCTCTATAGCGTGCTTTTAAAAAGAAAAAAAGTTTTTCAGTGTAAGCTAATAGCAGTCAGTGTCCTTAAAGCGGGTGTCAGGCCTCCTTCAGCGTGTGCTCTGCAGACCTCTGCCCGTGTACTTTGCCACTCATATCTGGTGTCTCTATAGCGTGCTTTTACAAAGAAAAAAAGTTTTTCAGTGTAAGCTAATAGCAGTTAGTTGTCTCAAAGCGGGTGTGTCAGCCCTACAGCGTGTACTCTGCCAACCTCTGCCAGTTCACAGTGTCACAGTAGCTTGCACGCATAGTACCACTAATCGAAAAAAAAATGGCACGCAGAGGCAGGCCACACCGCAGGGGCCGTCGTGGTCGTGGTGCTGTGATTCCCTTTTGCCCTAGAATAATGCCCAGTTTTCAGAGGTCAGGTACCCTGAACTTGAAAAGTTCTGAGGACATAGTTGACTGGCTAACACAGGACACCCAATCTTCTACAGCTTCCGCTCGGAACCTTGACGCAGCATTCTCCTCCAGCTTAGCTTCAGGCACCTCTGAAGATACCACTCACCCGCCTGCCGCCACCACCAACACTAGCACCACAGCCGCTTCACTTGGTATGTCAGAGGAGTTATTTACACATCCGTTTGAAGAAATGAGTGATGCACAACCATTATTGACAGAGGATGTAGATAACAGGGATATGTCTCAATCAGGCAGCATTACACATGTACGGTGTGATGATGATGATGTTGTACCCGCTGCTGCTTCCTTTGCTGAGTTGTCAGATACAAGTGAAGCGGTTGATGATGACGATGCGTCCATGGATGTCACGTGGGTGCCCGCTCGGCAAGAAGAAGAACAGGGCGAAAGTTCAGATGGGGAGACAGAGAGGAGGAGGAGACGAGTTGGAAGCAGGGGGAGGTCGTCGCAAGGAGCTAGTGGCACAGTCAGACAGCATGCATCGGCACCCGGGGTCAGCCCGACAGCACGCCAATCAACGCATGCTGTGTCCACCACCAGAATGCCGTCATTGCAGAGCTCAGCAGTGTGGAATTTTTTTTGTGTGTCTGCCTCTGACAACAGCGATGCCATTTGCAACCTGTGCCAAAAGAAACTGAGTCGTGGGAAGTCCAACACCCACCTAGGTACAACTGCTTTGCGTAGGCACATGATCGCACATCACAAACGCCTATGGGATCAACACATGAGTACAAGCAGCACACAAACTCAAAGCCGCCATCCTCCTCCTGGTCCAGCATCTTCAGCCACGTCAACCACTGCTGTCCTCCTTGCCCCCTCTCAACCATCCGCCACTCCGTCTCTCGCCTTGAGCAGTTCCTGCTCATCTGCCCACAGTCAGGTGTCTGTCAAGGACATGTTTGAGAGTAAGAAGCCAATGTCAGAAAGTCACCCCCTTGCCCGGCGTCTGACAGTTGGCTTGTCTGTACTATTAGCCCGCCAGCTTTTACCATACAAGCTGGTGGAGTCTGAGGCGTTCAAAACATTTGTAGCTATTGGAACACCGCAGTGGAAGGTACCCGGACGAAATTTCTTTTCACAAAAGGCAATCCCCAACCTGTACTCGATTGTGCAAAAGGAAGTAATGGCATGTCTGGCACACAGTGTTGGGGCAAGGGCCCATCTGACCACTGATACCTGGTCTGCAAAGCATGGTCAGGGCAGGTATATCACCTACACTGCGCATTGGGTAAACCTGCTGACGGCTGCCAAGCATGGAATGCGTGGCTCTGCAGAGGAGTTGGTGACACTACCACGACCTCGTCTACTCCTCCTACTGCATCCTCTTCCATAACCTCCTCGGCTGAGTCCTCTTCTGCTGCTGCGTCTTGCTCCACATCAACGGCACCCCCCCAGCTCCCCAGGTACTATTCCACATCCCGGATACGGCAGTGTCACGCCGTCTTGGGTTTGACTTGCTTGAAAGCAGAGAGTCACACCGCACAAGCACTCCTGTCCGCCCTGAAGGCACAGGTGGAAAAGTGGCTGACTGCGCAGCAACTGGAGATCGGCAAAGTGGTTTGTGACAACGGAACAAATTTGTTGGCGGCATTGAAGTTGGGCAAGTTGACACGTGCCGTGCATGGCACATGTGTGTAATCTGATCGTACAATGGTTTGTGCATAAGTACACAGGCTTACAGGACGTCCTGAAGCAGGCCAGGAAGGGGTGTGGCCATTTCAGGCGTTCCTACACGGCCATGGCGCACTTTGCCGATATCCAGCGGCGAAACAACATGCCAGTGAGGCGCCTCTGGGGAGCTGGGAATTTTTTTGCCACGTTACTGGACGCTCATGCGCAATGCCTGTAGGCTCATGCATCCTTTTGAGGAGGTGACAAACCTAGTCAGTCGCACCGAAGGCACCATCAGCGACATCATACCATTTGTTTTCTTCCTGGAGCATGCCCTGCGAAGAGTGCTGGATCAGGCCGTAGATGAGCGTGAAGAGGAAGAGTTGTGGTCACCATCACCACCAGAACCAGCCTTATCAGCATCGCTTGCTGGACCTGCGGCAATGCTGGAAGAGGATTGTGAGGAAGAGGAGTCAGAGGAGGAATGTGGCTTTGAGGAGGAGGAGGAAGACCAACCACAACAGGCATCCAAGGGTGCTCGTGGTCACCTATCTGGTACCTGTGGTGGTGTACGTGGCTGGGGGGAAGAACATACCTTCATTGAGATAACTGAGGAGGAGGAACGGGAAATGAGTAGCTCGGCATCCAACCTTGTGCAAATGGGGTCTTTCATGCTGTCGTGCCTGTTGAGGGACCCTCATATAAAAAGGCTGAAGGAGAACGACCTGTACTGGGTGTCCACGCTACTAGACTCCCGGGATAAGCAGAAAGTGGCTGAAATGTTACCAAATTACAACAAGTCGGAAAGGATGCAGCATTTGCAAAATAAATTAAAAAGTATGCTTTACACGGCGTATAAGGGTGATGTCACAGCACAACGGGAATCTAACAGGGGAAGAGGTGAAAGTAATCCTCCTCCTCCCAAGACCACGCCTGCAAGGACAGGACGCTTTACAGATGTGTTGTTGATGGAGGACATGCGGAGCTTTTTAAGTCCTACGAATCGCCACAGCCCTTCGGGATCCACCCTCAGAGAACGACTCGACCGACAGGTAGCAGACTACCTCGCCTTAACAGCAGATATCGACACTCTGTGGAGCAATGAACCCCTTCACTACTGGGTGTGCAGGCTTGACCTGTGGCCTGAGCTATCCCAATTTGCAATAGAACTTCTGGCCTGCCCCGCTTCAAGTGTCCTGTCAGAAAGGACCTTCAGTGCAGCAGGAGGTATTGTCACTGAGAAGAGAGTCGCCTAGGTCAAAAAAGTCTAGATTACCTCACCTTTATTAAGATGAATGAGGGATGGATCCCGACGGGACTGACAGTGGGCGATACATCCGACTAAAAAAGGCCTGATGAGATGAGCTGCCTTGGGCTAAAAATGGTCCACACGCTGCTGTATTTTAGCTCTGAATGCCGGTTGACTTGCGTGACTCATCCGCCACCAACTAGGGTTCAAGCCGCAATGTTTTAGGGCAGTGCTCCCCAACCTTTTTATCGCCGCAGACCGGTAAACGTTTGATCCACGTACCGGTCCGTGGCCCGGGGGTTGGGGAACACTGTTTTAGGGCACTTTCTGCCTGGGAAACAAACATCAATTCTTCTGGCCGCTGCTACAGCAGCGGCTGCAACAATACCTAATGTTTCAGGCATGTGTACATGCCTAATTTTTCGGGCCTCTGGTGCTGCGCTGTGGTTTCAAAAACCAAACCAAAAAAAAGGCACATAACAGGGATTAAACTGATAAGAATAATACTACTTAACACACCTTATAATAACGCAGAGAGAGGCAATGCAGAGAGAGCAGTCTGAAGAAGAGGAGTCAGAGGAGGAAGGTGGCTTTGAGGAGGTGGAAGACCAAACACAGCAAGTGTCCCAGGGGGCTTGTTGTCACCTTTTGGGGACCCTTGGTGTTGTACGTGGCTGGGTGGAGGAAGAGACCTTCAATGACATCAGTGAGGACAAGGAACGGGACATGGCTAGCTTGGTATCCAACCTTGTGCAAATGGGGAGTTTGCGGTTGTGCAAATGGACTGTTTGCGGTTGTTTGCGGTGCGTTAAACGGGGAGTTTGGTCTGTCACTGTGAAGCGGGCGTAACCCTTACACTACCTGATCGATACAACATCATACAGTAGGTCCCCCCCTCATTATTTTTATGGCCCCCACCCACCGCTCACGGGTGGGGGCAGGGGGGAGGACAGTAGGTCCCCCTTATCCTTATTTACTGAATATTCCCCTGTATAACAATGTTTGGCATTTAGTGAATATTCTCTATTCTGCTCTGTGTCAGTGTGTATGGATCCTTAGGACAGGTGTCAATCCTTATCTGCCAAGTGACCCTATGTAGGGGGAACAGTCTCTATTCTGCTCTGTGTCAGTGTGTATCATGGTCTCTGAGGACAGGTGTCAATCCATATCTGCCAAGTGACCCTATGTAGGAGGAACAGTCTCCTATTCTGCTCTGTGTCAGTGTGTATCATGGATCTCTGAGGACAGGTGTCAATCCATATCTGCCAAGTGACCCTATGTAGGGGAAACAGTCTCTATTCTGCTCTGTGTCAGTGTGTATCATGGTCTCTGAAGACAGGTGTCATTCCATATCTGCCAAGTGACCCTATGTAGGAGAACAGTCTCTATTCTGCTCTGTGTCAGTGTGTATCATGGTCTTTGAGGACAGGTGTCAATCCATATCTGCCAAGTGACCCTATGTAGGGGGAACAGTCCCTATTCTGCTCTGTGTCAGTGTATATCAGGGTCTCTGAGGACAGGTGTCAATCCATATGTCAAGGTGTCAATATGTCATATGTCAGGTGTCAATCCATATCCATTGTGATTTAGGAATGTTAGGTGATTTATGCCCTTTATGGATTAAGACCAGACTCTGCATCAACTGTGTAATTTTCCATGGGAGTTTTGCCATGGATCCCCCTCCGGCATGCCACAGTCCAGGTGTTAGTCCCCTTGAAACAACTTTTCCATCACTATTGTGGCCAGAAAGAGTCCCTGTGTGTTTTAAAATTCGCCTGCCCATTGAAGTCTATGGCGGTTCGCCCGGTTCGCGAACATTTGCGGAAGTTCGCGTTCGCCATTCGCGAACCGAAAATTTCGGGTTTGCGACATCACTACTAGGCAAGTCTGTAATTTAATTTTTCTTATTCCATGATAGTAAGCCAGAGCCAGGTCCCTCCTTGCACCATAACAACTTTATTATGATGAAGAGTGTCCCTTTAAGAACCACTGGTATAAACAATGTGAGTGAGACTGTGTTGTCTGCTCCATTTTAATGTATCAGACTTTGTGCAGACAATATTTCCTGCAAGGTTATCTGATAAGGGCTAACATTTTTCTTTTAGCAGAGAGTAAGATCTCAGCATCAGCAGTTTGTAAACAAAGCATTTAAAGTTATAATGGTTTGATTGTTGACATTTATTTTGCACATAGCTTTTCTACAATCATGTTTACTGCAAGCTTATTGGGTAACAGTTTTTTTTTCTTCTTAATTACTGGATATTGAGTCCTAAACACATATAATTTGTGACCAAAGCATTCAAGTTATAATTGTCTAATTGTGTAGTCAACATTTCTTTTACTGTGAATTTTTTTTCTCAGTAGAATTATACGGGATATATACATAAGCAATATTTATATAAAAAAGTAAGCTTTTAAAAACTATAATTATATAGTAGTTATAACAGTTTCATATGAACAATGCTAAATCAATTTCCATGGGGTTGTCCCTTTTATTAGGAGACTTGCAGCTGTTGCCCCCTATATAAACATAAGTAAACATGCCACTCTGTTGCATACACACATCTGAATGTCACATGGAACAGCCTACAGCATTCTAAGCCAGAAGAACGTATTAACTGTGTATTACTTCAGAGTCACCTGGAGCCAGTGCTAAAAGGCTTAGCAATATCAAAACGAGTGCCAATTTGAGAAGCATATTGGCTAGGGATACATGTATCTTGTCTATATCAACTATGGCAGTCACATTGAATACAGGTTCACATACTTCTACAAAGAAATCACAGATCGTTAATTGAAACAATTTGTATGTGTTCCAAGTAAGAGTAAGTTCTTCCTTTGCATCATTCACTTAGTTCTTGTACATGGCAAGATTATCCCACATTCAACTCACAAACAGGCCATGAGCGTCCCTATTTTACTGTGTGCAATAAACGGTCATTTACCATCATGTAATACATTGATGAGTACAGTATGTGTTAAGAAAGTAACAAAACTTTTATGAAACTTCCCATGTAATCCCAATAAAGCTGACTGAACTGACAGAAGAAACGGAGGCAATGTTCTGATGTCGTGTTAATCAGAGGAGCCTACTTTCCTCCAATCAGCTCGAAGAGTTCCGGAGAATAGATTGTATTAAGGTACATTGACTCATCCAGACAGAGGCAGAAATGCCAAGGACAAATCGCTAAACACACTCATCAAGGAACAATGTCTTTATATTAAACGTAAGCCCCCTCTGCCTTGACTTCAAGGTGTATATGTTAACAGAGGCAGAGGCAGAGGCAGAATTCTGGCCCTGAATATTTTAACCTCTGCTAAAACAAAGCAGATGCCTGTGATCAGGGAATATAATTGGCAAGCACAGGTATCATCAAACTTACATAATACATTTTGCAAATTTGTCAGCAGTTGAAAATATTACAATAAGCAGTGATGTCTTGGAGCACTCTGGGTGCTGAAAAGCCTGTAACATCGAATGATAAATGTAAAGCAGTAAAAGGAAAACTGCTATTTTAACTTCCCCCTTTTACCACATTAAAGTAAAACAATCACATACAAGTATGAATGGCCTTAATAAAATGTATTGCATATCTTCTGTTTTCAACAGCCTCAGAGTGCGATTTTTGAGACCCTTGGGGCTTTAGCATGATGTCAGAATTTGTGAATATGCATTAGGTATCAGTTACCTGCTTGGTCTTTGGCCAGAAACAGTTTATCTGACCAAAGACAGCTTAAAGATGATCACCAGATGAGGCAACATTAGTCCAGAAAATACATTAGACCCATTATTTTTGTTCTCCACAAGTTTAAAGGGATAATCCAGACATGGACCCCTTGCTCACGGTGCCAAGGGAGATTTCAGCTATGCCTCACTGATGATGATTAACAAGGCTGAAACGATCGTCTGGGGTTGCTGTATCTCTCGTGCAGAGAGAACTCGCTGGCATTTCAGATCTGGGCTGCCCGTATGGGTGGGACCAGTCTGATGTGCTTCAGATATGTTCTCTCTGTAATGGCACAAGATGAGCAAAAACCAGCTTGACATCTGAGCGGGGACCCACCAAAGGGCAGGCTACTTCAGCTGCTGCTCGTTCTCAGTATACTCTTGCGACCCATTTTTTTGTTATGATATAATTTACTATAACATTTTTTTTTTAATAACTTCTTTTTTTTTTTTACTTTTTCTAACTTTGACCCCCAAAATCTGTTATGTATCTACAACCGCCAAAAAACACTTGTGCTAAATAGTTCCTAAATTTTGTCATGAGTTTAGAAATACCTAATGTCAATATGTTCTTAGCTTTTGTTTGCAAGTTATAGGGCTATAAGTGCAAGCAGGACATTGCTGTTTCAAAATATATATTTTTAAAATTTATCAATAGTGACATTGTAACACTTATCTGTCATAAATCTCTGAATCACACGTCACATGTACATGTTTTTTTTAAAGTAGACAACCCAGGGTATTCAATATGGAGTATGCGTCATGCCAAGGGTGGATGATTCATTGTTGCACAATAGAATATTGCCATTTATTGTAATTTGTGTAGTGCATATACGAATTGGTCACTTAGTTTCAAGGTCAGATTACAGAAAGGATAATGTAAATATATAGGACAGCGAGAAAGAAATGCAGGGTCTGAGATAGATAAATCCTAATATCTCTCGACCTAAACCTTACAAGTGCTGAAGCAACCCATAGAGAATAGATTAATGATCATTAGCTTTCACGAAAAAAAAACCAAGCCTTGTGTTCCAGTATCATATACAAAAGAAAGAAACAAATATTTACCCACAGAATAATAATTAAGCCTCATTTTTGTAATATTTGGAATGTGACCAGCACAAGCTTCTAATCAAGCCCAAACACGATTTCCGTAACTTAAAAGGACCACTATAGTGCAAGGAAAACAAACTCATTTTCCTGGCACTATAGGGTCTTTAGGTCCTTCCAACCTTCAGGGTCCCCATACCGCTGGGCTCTAGGGGGAGGAAGGGGTTAAACACTTACCTTTCTCCAGCGCCGGGCTCCCTCGGCGCTGGGGACTCTCCTCCCTCTTCCGATGTAATTTCTCAATGCTTTCCTATGGACGCTGGCGTCTTCTCACTGTGAAAATCACAGTGAGAAGCGCCTCTAGCGGGTGTCAATGAGACAGCCACTAGAGGATGGATTAACCCTAATGTAAACATAGCAGTTTCTGTGAAACTGCTATGTTTACACCAGTCAGGGTTAACCCTAGAGGGACCTGGCACCCAGACCACTTCATTAAGCTGAAGTGGTCTGGGTGCCTATGGTGGACCTTTAACCGTAGGGGAAGGGATTGTGATGCCCACTATATTGGGTCACAAGTAAGGAGTGTGACATATCTATGGATTGGAAAAATGGTAACAAATTCATTGCAGCAATTATTAAGTCTGTGGAAAGTACATAAGAGGACTGGTCTGGAACACAAGGGGGTGGTCACTTATAGTTACTATAGGTACCCCTTATCTTCACCTCTGGACGAGGCTTGGTAATCCACAGGTTATATATCCAATGATACAGAGATGTGTATTTGTACTTGCATTGGGGCCAGAATCTAATTTTAAGTGAGTCACCCCCTTTCTTACCAGAAGTTTTACTTTTAAAACGAGTAAGTGATTAGGACTTCTGTTATTTTATACCTTTTGTTTTTATCTATTGTTGGTGTAACTAATTTGATAGTCATCTATATTTTGTATGCACTGTGACTATTTTTTTGCTCATAATAAATATTCCTTTATTAAGTTATGCCTTTGTCTGATAAAGAATCACATTACCTGAAGAGACTAATTAATAAGTGTTTTGCAATTGCATAGCTATTGTGCCAAGTTGTATTTGGTGGGTTTTTATGGTTTACTTGGGGGACCAAGGTACCTCACTCCTGGTCTCAGAGGTCCTGCACTGGAAGCATTTGCAGTGCTTCCAGCAGAGTCTGACCAGAACTATGATACAATTAAGGCTGCCTTGCAGAGACGGTACAACCTTACTCCTGAGGTGTACCGGAAAAAAATCAGGACTTTGCAGAAGCATCCCACAGAAAGTTATGCAGCAGTTGTGAAACACCTGGCAACAGCATTCCGGCAGTGGACTAGAGATCAAAACCCTAGAAAGCCTGGAAGATCTGGTCATTAAAGAACAGTTTTTGCAGCTCTGCCCAGCCGATGTACAGGAATGGCTGCTGGACCGGAACCCCAAAACAGCATTGGAGGCGGGTGAGCTGGCAGATTTCCACACTGGCAATTGAGCAACAGTGGACCAAAAAGGTTTTGCCAAGGGAACATCCAGCTGGAAGATCGCACCACCACGACTCCCCATCATCAGGCCTAGCGGGCCATCTTTTGGTTTAGAGAGCAAGTGCCATTTCTACTCAAGGAGATAGTCGCAGATGTTTTACTTGCCCTGGGTAACAGAAGCCAGTGTCATCAGCTGGGGAGGGATGCTCCTCAGAACCAATGTCCTCTGTGTTGTTTGTAACCAGATCAGAAGGAGCAAAAATGTGATTCTGCAACCTGTGATAGTTGAAAAGGAGGTAACTGTGGGACTCAGGGACACTGGGGCAGATGTGACTCTTGTGTGTCCAGGGCTAGCGCGCTCTGAGACTTCATTCCTGGCAGGACTCTAGCAGTTAAAGAAATTGGGGGGATATGTCTCCAGAGTAGGGATAGTCGTATCAGAAAACACAGCAGGGAGAACAGCAGGATGACGACCCGTACTGACAAAAAACGGACTATGCCCGGATGAGTCATGGGTAGTGTTATTCCTTGTAAATTTTGCCCAGAGCAATAATTCAGCCCAGTTAGACTGTGTACTATTCACGAAGCAACATAAATACAGCTCAAGTGGTTGGTTATCTCTTTCAGCCATACCATTAGTTTGGAGATGGTAAGCAGAGGAAAATGACAATTCAATGCCCAACTGTTTATTGAATGCCCTCCAGAACTGTGACACAAATTGGGAACCCCTGTCAGACACAATATTTTGAGGAATACCATGTAGCCTGACAATATTGCGTATAAATATGTGCACCAGGTCCTTAGATGATGGCAATTTTTTAAGTGGAGTAAAGTGTGCCATTTTGGAAAAATGGTCCACTACCATGAGGATGGTAGTATACCCATTGGAACTAGGCAATTCAACAATGAAATCCATCGATAAATGAGACCATGGGATGCTGGGTATAGGAAGTGGCTGTTACAATCCATACGGAAGTTTATGAGGAACCTTTGAAACTGCACAGACAGAGCAGGCTTCTACATAGTCTTTAATATCACTCCTCAGTCACTCCCACCAAAATGACCTGGAAATGGTGGATACATTTTTATTAATACCTGGATGCCCAGCGGTCACATTGTCATGGAATACTTTCAGCACCTCTTTCCTGTCAGGCAATGGAATAAACAATTTATTTGAGGTCTATTGCGAGGTGCCTGTGGCATGGAGCAAAGAGAACGATAAAGAAAGGACAGTGGATGAAATAATACACTCAGGAGAAATAATAAGGGATGTCTCTTGTTCTAGATCCGATTCAACGACAAATTGCCTAGATAAGGCACCAGCTTTAACGTTCTTAGAACCGGGTATGTAGGTGATAATGAAGTTAAAGCAAGACAAAAATAATGACCATCTAGCTTGTCTAGAAGACAGTTGTTTGGCATTCCCAATATATGCCAGGTTCTTGTGATCAATAATCAGAATGGGATCATTGGAACCGTCCAAAAGATTTCACCATTCCTCAAGCGCTAGTATGATGGCTAACAGTTCTCTATTACCAATGTCATAGTTACGCTTGGCAGGAGACAACTTTCTGGTGAAGTAACCACAAGGATGCAAAGGGGCATTCTCACTCTCTCTTTGAGAAAGAACAGCCTCGACCCCTGTCTCGGAGGTGTCAACCTCAAGTAGGAAAGATTTACTAGTGTCAGGATGTCTTAATATATCAGCAGATGGGAACATTTGTTTAAGAAGCTCAAAAGCCTCTTTAGGCCATATATTACAATTAGCCCCCTTGCATTTCATATTGGTGATGGGGGCTATTACTGAAGAGAAACCTTTGATGAATCTCCTGTAATAGTTAGAGAAACCAATAAACCTCTGTATGGTTTTTAACCCACTGGGTAATGGCCATTGTAGAACGGCCTCTAGTTTGCGAGGATCCATTTGAAAACCAGAGGCAGAAATGTTATACCCCAAAAACAGAACCTCATGTTTATTAAATACGCATTTCTCAAGTTTACAATAAAGACCATTTTAAAGCAAAGTTTGTAAAACTTGTTTGACATGATCATGATGAGTTTGGATGTCGAGGAATAAATAAGGAAATCATCCAGGTAATCAAGCACAAAAGAGTAAATATAGTCTCTGAGTACATCATTAAGGAAGTCTAGAAATATGGCCGGAGCATTACATAACCCGAAGGGCATAGCCAGATATTCGTAGTGCCCACTCCTAGTGCCAACGCAGTATTCCATTCATGATCCACCCTAATTCTCACCAAATTGTACGTACTCCTAAGGTCAAGCTTAGTGAAGATCTTAGCACCCTGGAGTCTATCAAACAATTCGCATAAAAGGGGAATGGGATAGGCATTTTTTATAGTAATCTTGTTTAATGCCCTGTAGTCTATGAAAGGTCGTAATTCTCCATCTTTCTTAGCTACAAAAAAGAACCCTGCACCTGCAGGAGAGGATGATTTACGTATATGGCCTTTAAGGATTCCTTGATGTACTTTCTTGTGGGGATAGGGCATATACCGCTCCTTTAGGAGGCATAGCCCCAGGCAACAGATCAATGGAACAATCATAAGATCTGTGTAGAGGAAGAGCATTAGTCTGGCTTTTACTAAATGCCTCTCTAACCTCCCAATACTGTATGGGAATTCCGGGAGTCGGAGACGTAGCAGCGGGTACAGCAACAATGCCCACTTTTTTTAGAAATGGGTAACATGCAACTTTACTGACAGTCTTTACCCCCATTCCAGTATTTCCCCTCTAGTCCAGTCAATACAAGGGTTATGCTTGATGAGCCAAGGTAACCCTAATACAATTGGACAAGAAGGGGAAGCGATTATCTGGAAAATAATGTCTTCCTTATGCAAAGCTCCTATCGTAATGCAAATAGGCAAGGTCTCATGGGTAATAAGAGGTTGAGATAGGGGTCTCCCATCAATAGCCTCAACCGTAAGAGGTGATGATGTCTCCTTGACTGGTATAGTGTGATTTTTAACAAAATACAAATCAATAAAGTTACCTGCCGCACCTGAGTCAACCAGGGCTATGCATGAAAAGTTCTCCCTGTTGCAAAAGGTGGAAATGTCAAGGAGAAATCTACTTTGGGAATTACTCGAGGACGTATCCATTACACCTAAGACCTGTCCCCTTAAGGTTCTTAGGTGTAGAAGTTTTCCGGACGTATAGGACAAGCATCTCTCATTTGCCCTTTCTTGCCACAATATAAGCTCTCTTCTCCTATACTGTTTCTCTGCCTCAGACAGTCCTGTAACTGCATAGGTTCGGGTTCAGACAGCGTTGAGAGGTCAGGGACAACAGGTTTGGAGAATCGAGGTGCTAGTGACATAGTCAAACGTGTAGTGCTGTTTCTAGTAATTTCCCTGGTCATGATTCTATTATTGATTTGCATCACATAGGTAGTTCTTTGGCAGCAATTTCATTAAGTATAAATTCAGATAACCCTTTTTTAAAAGCAGCGATTAATCCATTGTTAGTCCAGTCTACCTCAGATGCCAAGATACGAAATCTATGGCATAATCCGAGATAGACCGGTTTCCTTGTTTGATATGCATTAGGGCAGTGGAGACGTCTTCTTCTCTGCCTAATGGTTCAAACGTAAGTTTGAATTCCACCAGGAATTCCTTGTAATAATGGGCGATACTCCTATGACTTTCCCACAATGGATTAGTTTAAGGCCTTACCTTTGAGTTGGTTCATCAGATACCCAATCTTGGCTCTATCTGAAGGAAATGAACCAGGTCAGGCCTCAAAGTGGTACTCAATCTGATTGAGAAATTCCCTACAGACCTGGATACTACCTGAAAAATGCGGGGGAGGAGATAAGGAGATCGTAGGTGTCTTATATAATATAGGTGGAGGTGCATTAGGCAGTGTTGACATAATTTAAGAAGCCTCAGGTTGTAAATGAGCCGTCCTAGTAAGGAGCATGCTAAAGCCTGGGCAAATTGATCCATATGGGGATCATTCTCCTCTAGCTTTCTCTCACAAGCTGCTATGTGCTGACACAATTCTGCAGGATCTATGGCCATGTCGTTATGTCAGGATTACAAGTTGATCCAGCACGCAGTACTGTGTCACACCTAGGACTAAGGATAACGTATAACCGGACCTTAGAACGGCCGGAATTAACGTCTCCAAGAATAGTCAAAATACTTGCCGAGGTCAGGGACACAGAATCAGACAATAAGATGAGGGAAAGCCAAAAGTCAAGGATACCAGATATCAGGGGAGTCAAAACAAAGCCAAAGTCAAATACCAGAAAATCCAGATCAGGAATGCACTCTTGGATAAACATAGACATGAAGAGTTGGGTTTAAATAACCCTCCCCCCCAGTGGATCCGATTGGCTGTAACCGGCCTTTGACCCCAAAGGCAATTACCAGGTTTCCATGTGCATGATTGCTGCGCAGCACAAACCCTCCTGTGGATTTGATTGGCCATGACCGGCCTTTGACCCAAAAGTAATTACCAGATTTTCATGTGCATGATTGCTGCTCGGCACACCTTTTCCTGTCAGGGCGGTAATGTTGCTCAGCACAACTTTTCCTGTCAGGACAGTAAATGCCATTAACCACATTTTTTTTTTTAAAACCCACAGATACTAATAGTTTCATCAACATTAATAGTAGCCATCATCCTAAGTAGCGACATAGAGTCCCTAAGGTGGACATACCTGTCCATTTCATTAGGTTATGCAGGAAGTGCCCAGAGAAGGACCAATATTTTACACAAGTCAACATTTTAAAAACAAGGAGAAAGGTTACCCAACTCAATTTTTAAGAGACAAAGATTGAGAAAGTTGGAAATATAGAAGGAGGGGAGTTACTCATAGAACAGAAAAAAAAAGGAGGGTATAATGAAAAAAAAGGCTTTGCATTTTCTCATAACGCACAATTTAGTTCTAAAGCCTTTGAAATTAACCGTATTATTAAAAAACATTGGCCCCTATTATTTTAAGATGATCACACAAACAACTCGTGCACCCTGTATTAGTTTCAGAAAATGGATGAATCTTAAAAACGTCCTAGCCTAGCCTTCTACTTTCCCACAATCCCTGTTATTTAAGAGTACGCAAACCCAAGAGGATTCAAATCCTGTTCCTCCTCACACGTTGAGTCTACTTTTCTTTGGTTGTGGTGCACAGTATGTGAGGAGTATGGGAAGAAAAGCCAAAATAAGATACACGAAGCAACTTAATAATATTAGAAATAATTCTGCCTTACACTCTGTGCCTGGCTATTGAAACAAGTGTTCCAAATTCAACGCTCCTTTTATCATTGAAAAAGTTCAAATGGGTGAAAGAGGGGGAGACTTGATGAGTAGGAGGAAGGCATTTTGGATACATTAACTTCACACCATAACTGAATGTTAAATTTGATTAGATTTGTTTTGTGGTTTAATATTTTTAGGATTTAATGTTGTCTATAATATCCAAACTTATTATGCTCAGATATGGGTGATTTTTTAAAATGTATTTTGTAATATTTTTAATTTATTCCAAATAATTTTTTAAATTTTTTTTTAAAACTTTCCTCATGTGTGCAAGTAGTGGGGAATTGTGTAGTGCCCCTTTTCTTATACCCTCTTTACATTCCAATAATACGACATGAGACCTAGTTGGTGAAAATAGGCCACAGCTTTTTATTAAAGTATTTCACCAAACAATATTACTAATATTAAATTTGTATTAAATATATATATAATACTTTTATAATTTTGAACATTAAACAATATAACTAAACAACATTTTCAGAAACATACCTGTCCTTGCCAATCAATTATCCATAACCTCAGAACTCTCCTGAGCACTTCCCAACCAACACTGGCCACAAAACCTGGCCTTCCACCACTTCCCAACCAACACTGGCCACAAAACCTGGCCTTCCACCATGCTAACCACTGGCCGACCTTTGGTTCAGTAGGCATGTCAGTTATAAACCATATATTAATTTCACCGAGGCTAGGGGAGGGATTGTCCCCACTTTTCTTCACACCGTTTGGACAGAGAACGGGGAACAACACATAAATACTGGCCAAGTCCTGTAATATCAAATCAGAAAATTCCCTCACGGGGAGTGTGCCCAGATCATTGCCCCCAAACTGCATTATCAGCACGTCAGGAACTCCAAGGAGACGGGACAGACGAACCAGCTCCAGAACCAGCTGCGCTCACCGCATACCCTGGACCCCAAACCATCGCACCTCCGTTGCTGCCGGGAACAGATCCAGTTGGCATCCCTCAGGGCAGACACTGGCCCAGTAAATGTACGAGTGCCTGATCACCCACACACGCTGAGCAGGCCCTACGGAGACACAATGGGGGGAAACACAATCAGACCACAGGGCTGAACATAACTCCTGAACCACCCAGCGGCCTATTCTGCGAATAGCTTGCTCAGAAAACCCAAGGCGCGACGCCTCCGTAGCAGCCCCGATGCGGAATTAATACCCTCCAAACTCTGAACACTGGATACCCAGAGCTTAACACCCGGATAAACTGAAACCAGGATAGAAAACCAGCATCCTGGTGCACGGTAAAACCCCACGTGAGGAGCGAAGGACCTGAAACTGATGTAAACAGGTCACCGAGCAGAGAAGAAGCAGACAGGCTGTAAATGGCTAGCACCACCCCCAGATTATTGCAATGGAAAGCAACCCTGTGGTCCCGCAGCAATAACCCCCACAGCTACAAGGCCATCACTATGGGCAACAATTCGAGAAACCCCAAAATCTTCGTTAGGCCTGACACATGCCAGGAATCTGGCCACATATCTGCACACCAGTGGGTGCCCAAAATAGCCCCAAAACCCACTGATCCTGCTGCGTCAGTGAACAAGGGCTGCTCGGCATTAGATACTTCTGGTACCTGCCAAAAGGACTGGCTGTTAAAAGCCACAAAAAAAGACAGTAAGCCACCAGACAGTCAAATCTTCTATCAAGGGGCACGTCAAGCGCACAAAATGGTGAGGCCTTGAAACGCTGGATGTAGCGGCAGCCAGGCGCCGATTAAACACCCTACCCATTGGCAGAATGTGACAGGCAAATCTAAACTTACCCATCACCTGCAGCTGAATCTTCCACATACCCAATGTTGCCGCCACCCATATGCGCGAATCCTCCACCGACAGACAATATTCCCGCGCCACTGAGTCAATCTGGATGCCAAGAAAGGTCAAGCATGTTGTCGGACCCGCTGTTTTGTCCGCCGGGGCCAACGGCACCCGAAAGACTGTGCCACCGACTTCACCAATAACAGAAGCCACACACACCTTTCCAAATTCCCCAGACCTACGCATAAGAAGTCATCCAAATAATGCAGAATGGAGTCGCAGCACGCCTCAGTACGCACTACCAATTCGAAGAAGGAGCTAAAACACTCAAAATAGAAGCAAGAGATCAAGCATCCCATGGGAAGACACAGACCCACAAAGTATTGACCATCAAAACACCCCAAATGCTGATGGCACTGAAGGCAGCTTCAAAGTTCGTCATGGCCATAAGGACCCCAGGACCCACATCCCGCACCGCCTCGTCAAAAGACAAGTAGGACACCCTACAAAGCTTCTCCGAGATGCTGTCATTCACAGAGCCCCCGAAGGAGTACAAAAGGTGGTGAATCAGTCGAAATTTACTTCTTGCAAAAACTGAGGCATCTGAAAGGGGTCCGCCGTACGTCCCAACGCAACTTCCTTCTCAAGCTTGTCCTTGACCACATCAGGATGTTCCCTGACAGAGTGAAGGTTCTGACACTCCGCCGAGGCCCACGGCCCCAGTGGAGAATCCAAAACCCATCCCGTCAATAACAGCGCCGCAGCATCACGATTCCCATACCTATTTAACCACAGGAGCACCGCAATGACGCCCACCGGCATCTACGCCCTTTGAGCACAAGGCATCAGGCTTCTCCCCCACTTGAAGCACCGCAAAGCGGGGTGGGATCCCCCGCAGACTGAGCATTCATGCTTGAACTTACAACTTGCTCCCCACTTGCACTGGCTCTTGTTGAACTGCCAGCAACAACCAAGGCGACAGGAACCGCAATCAATTCACAATAAACTTCTGGTGCACATATGATATAGCCCTATGTTTATATTTATTCTATATTTGTGCATTGCTTAGTTTCTAATATAATTAAATATATGCATGCTTTAATTGGGGGTATTTCTATGTACAGTAATTGCTATTTATTTATGTAGTGGAGTATCACTTTAAACAATAGAATTTATTCTCTAAACTATGAACGGTTGCTTATTGAAATATAAACAGGACATTTAGGCAAAAATAGCCAAGTTATGATTATAGCCAAGTTTGAGAATTTTTCCATATCAGCTAGCTTATTCAAAACTTTCAATGTGCTATACTTCAGATTTTACTGAATAAATACCATCGTGGACAATAAAACAAACAAAGGATTTCTAGTGCTAATGAGATTATTAGACAGCTAAAACAACTCAAATCAGAGTCTCTATATTCTGGTAAAAAGTACAGTTTGTTATGGAAATGACAGTCTTGAGTCCAGGAGATGGTCAGTGGATATGTGGTGAGAAAAGAACCAAGAGAAAACAACACTATATTGTTTTCTCTTCGTTGTTTTCTCTCCACATATCCACTGACCATCTCCTGGATTTGAGACTATCTACAAGGCGCTTCTCCCTCATTTCCATACCGAGAAATACCATCATGGCTTTATTGTTATTGAGCCCTGTTTTACATACAGTCTCTGAACATGCTTCTAGAATTGTATGCACTAAAACGCTGTTCGCATTCAGCCAGCTACTGACTGAGCATGACTGATGTATTCCACAGAAAATGAAAGAGGTTGCTTCATTCCACAAATAAATCTGCTGAGGATTTGAATTCCCACCAAACTCAGTCAAACACTGGTTATGTCCCCAAAGGGGACAGGAAAGTTCCAGCACTGTTTTTCACTGAATACAAAACCATTGTACTGTGTGGCTTATGACCGTTCTAGTTTGATACTTGCTCTGGAGGACCAGAGGTTAGAAACCCGAATAGTAAGAAATATGTTTTGCAGCATCCAATGCCTGCTGTTGTGTGGTGTTAGGTCTTGTAGTTCATCAAACTGAAAGCTGAAACCACAAGTTGAATATAATTTAGAAACTCATCCTTCAGGCAGCTTGACCTCTCCCTCCCCCCAAACATGGTGCTCTCTGGATGGCTGCTTCATTGTCCCAACATCACCTACTGCTGGAATGTCCCCAGATGACCTATAAGGGGCATATGTGATCTCCAGTTAGGCAGGGACGATGGAGCAGCCTAGGGAATAGCAGAATCTGCTCACCTTAACGGCCACTGTTTGTAATACCTGCTGCTTATTTTAGCTGGATAAACCCCAAAAGCAGCCAGTCAGTCTAAGTTTAAGTCCGTAATCTCACTTGCCTTGGAGCTCCCCCTTCAGCTCCACCAATAGCTAGAAGACCCCTATATAGTTATCTCCTGCTAGAGGTTAGCATCCTGTCGCTCCTATAAACAAGCATTTTTTTAAAAAAAATTTAAAATCTTAACTTTATATTCTCTATTAATGAGTCAGACTGCAATTTTATACAGTTCTATATTCCTTGCACATCTGCATACTACTGTCAGGCTCAGAGTCAAGTGATCCAGAATTGACTGAGCGCTGGACAGTTTTTGACCAGGGCTGACTAACTGCCATGGCTGCCTTGCTTGCCTAATGACTGGTTTATTTATTTATTTTTGTAAGTTTTTTTGACAACTCCTAGCTGTTGCTGCATTCACATTGATCAATATCTTGCAGGTTGGATTTTGTTTTTGCTATGCTCACTAGTAGTGGAGGGATACGGAAATATCACTTGTACAATTTCTCCAAATGTCTAACAACCTTTTACTTTAAAATGGGTTGTTGTAATTAAAGTGGTTATCGTGTCTGGTGTTCCCTGGGTACATCCTTCCATTCAGTGTAATTTTTTTTTTTTTTACATTTTAATGCTAAACAAGAGTCCCTAGCAACTCATCCTGTGTGCTGCTTGGGCTAATGAGAAAACATTGAGCAGCATTGGCTGCTCAGCTGATCACATTCAGTCTATCACAGTGTCCATTGCTGATATGTATAAGCAAAAAGAAAGACTAATCTCCGCATTAGCCTTACCTCTAGTAGGGGCAAGAGTGAGAGTGGCCAAAGACCTTTATTTAGTGTTAAATGACTTGAAAATGGTTTAACACTTAATGGAGTGCCAGTGCCAGAGAACTTCAAGCCCTATTACCAATTCAATGAGATGAAAAGGTTATGGTGACTACAGTGTCCATTTAAACTGCATTGTTTATCCTCAACTGAGTACATTTACAGTACTGTTGCTATGTGTTTTGCCAATTTGAGTAACCTCTCAGTAACCAATGCTTTTCTGAAATCCCAAGCATTTGTGACAGAGGCCTTTATGTATTAATTCTCCTATACTTTTAACACTTTTTTTTAGGAACATCCTCAAACATCTGGTACGACTTTTTCGATACCTTATAAGCTTTATATAACACACCAATAACTATGAATAATATATTCAAATAAAGGAAAAAAAATTATTTTTTTTTAACAATTTCTACACAACTAGTGAAACTATAGAAAAATAACTATTTATAGATTCACACAAATCTCACAGAGGTGCATAGCTAGTAGAGTCGCAACATGGTGGCACACCACGCTACTCTGCAGTTACAGATAATGGACCTTCCTTGCAGTGTTTGATCCTGTGTGACATTCTGGGCCTGCTTTTCCTCATGGATCATACCAACTGCCTTTCTAATCAGGCAAGTCAACCGCGGTGGCAACAATGACTGTCTCTTTCTGGGTCGGATACCAAGAAGAGGTTACCCCCTGAGCATAGTACACACATCTGGAAGAATTAAATTCATAATGGACTCAGGATCCTGACCTGGTCCAAACGGATACTGGGGTTAGTGGACATTGTGCTATGGTTCTCCCGGAGCATGAGGCGAGATGAGGAGAATTAGGGATCATTACGGAACTCGTTCAGCAGGACCGTGCTTTGTGGTTTGTCACAAAGGTTTTTAACAGCCGGGGCATAGTCTAACTCTGAGCAAAGAACCGACCTGGCTGTTAAAATGCCTAGCTTGGGGCACATTGTGTCTGTTACAGTCTGCCATTATTTGCACCAATGCTGACTTTCTTTTAAATGTCTTAATGCATTGTTGAGGGCAGTTAGTGGGTATTTGCTTGGCTGGGGGTATTTGCTGGTGGTCGATGGTTCTCTTACTCTACTATTTACTAGTTATACAGCTAAATACATTATATTCTTGCTTATAAGCTTTGATACTTTTAGCTATACGCTTTGCATCTTTTTTTTCTTTAATTATAAAATAAGGACACCTAGACTCATGTAAGACAAATGTGAATCTTTAGGAAGATAGGCATGGTGTACCAAAATTTCACCAGACTTTATCACCTTCTATTTGTATGATCATGTACCTACTTTGCGTTTGTGCTCTGATGTTTTCCGTATCAATGCCTCATAAGCAGGGCCCTCAACCCCCTCTGTTCCTGTACGTCAGTGGTCTGATCTCAATTATGTGTCTGTTAGTCCACCCATTGTACAGCGCTACAGAATTTGTTGGCGCTATATAAATAATAAAATAATAATAATAATAAAAACAGTGACTGACAAAAATAAATAAAATAGGGAAAAAGTATAGGTTGAAACACTTAAGTAGCTTTTTTATATTATTGAATAAAGGTACAATTATTTTCTTTCTGAAATTCCGCGAAAAATTGATCTCTCAGCACAACACTGAGAAAGTCAGAAACAAACCTATTAACTTTAGCGCATCACAATGACTTAAAGGACCACTCTAGGCACCCAGACCACTTCAGCTTAATGAAGTGGTCTGGGTGCCAGGTCCTTCTAAGGCAGTGATGGCGAACCTTTTTGAGCCCGAGAGCCCAAACCGCAATACATGCCAACATTTTTTCTCCTTAAAGTGCCAACACGGCAATTAAACCCAAATACTGAGGTTTAAGTTTAGAAAAAAACAACTCGTACTGTTGTCCGAACTAATAACTTTTGTTTTAAAAGAACACAGAGAGTTCAATGATACAAATTTTAAATAATGATATAAATAGATAAAATTAAGCTTATATTTATTAGTATCTCCAACAAATGCAATACATACACAGACAAACTGCTGAATACATACACACAGTCTGCTGAGTACACACACACACACAAGACTGCTGAATACACATACAGACAGACTGCTGCGTACACACACACACAGACTGCTGCGTACACACACACACAAACACAGACTGCTGAGTACACACACACACACAGACTGCTGCGTACACACACACAAACACAGACTGCTGAGTACACACACACACAGACTGCTGAGTACACACACACACACACACACACACTGCTGAGTACACACACACACAGACTGCTGAGTACACACACACACAGACTGCTGAGTACACGCAAACACAGACAGACAGCTGAATACACGCAAACACAGACAGACTGCTGAATACACGCACACACACACAGACTGCTGAATACAGAGACTGATGAATACACATACAGACAGACTGCTGCGTACACACACACACACACACACACA
>OW240918.1:60157888-60335821 GCA_933207985.1 Pelobates cultripes | reverse complement strand
ATTGTATTAATGCTTTCCTATGGGGATTTTACTGATGCTGGATGTCCTCATGCAGAGCCTGAGTATGGCCAGCATCATTTAGTCCACTAACATCCAGGAAGTGCCTCTAGTGGCTGTTTGATTGACAGGACTAGAGGCAGTCTTGGTCCTGCAATGTAATCATTGCAGTTTCTCTATAACTGCAATGTTTTTCATTTCAGGACTAAGTGGGACTGGGACACTGCACCCAGACCTCAACAAAGAAATGAAGTGGTCTGGGTGACTATAATGTCCATTTAAGGACTGACTTTTATTTTTGCAACTCTGGCAACCGAAGTGCAGTTCTCCTTTTGGCATCTACAGGAAATTCTCATTCAATTACCAAATATAAACTTTTTTCTGCTAAAGAAAAACACTATATCAAAATGATATGTATAACATCTACCTTAATTTGTGCATACATTAATTTATTGGTAATTTATATACTGTATAATGCTACTGGTTTTATGTCACATCTGTTTTAAATAATATTTAATAAATATGTATACATTTTTAAATGATACAATTTACAGTATATTTTGTTTCCTTAATATTATTATGAATGCCTTACAAACATTGCATCAATTATCTGATTTTGAAACAAGACATTTTTTTTCAGAACGATTCCCTGATGTCGGCTGTTAATGAGACTGTTAAATAATAGTATCAGGTGAGCATAAATTATCCAGAGACTTAACTGCTCAGATAATGAGACATAAATGATGACTAATTACAATTTACATTTATTTTGCAAAACTTGTCCCAAATGAAAAGAACTGATGTCACAGCATTTTACTTAGAGAATAGGAAATTGCCATGTGCACACTTTTAATAGCTGTAATTATATTGCTCTCAGATTTATATAAAAATGAAATAACACTTAACAATCATGAATGTATGAATTAGCAACTCAATACAGTATTCTACATATTAATTTAATCATAATAAAATTTACAAAAACATTGTATTTATGGTAATACATGAACCTTGATAATATTTAAATTGTAATTATGTACACGGATATCTGACCCATCATTTCAATTACTGTCTATTTTTGGCTGCTCTATTTGACGTACTACCCATGTATTCATGTTGGACACCATTTAAATGGTTTGTATCTTCTATATTATCATAGGGCAAAATAATAGACTTTATATTAAGGAAATTTGATGCAGTAATGTAAGGTAATAAGAAGAAACGTTTCTAAAATGATTTGACTACTTGCAATGAGCGGTGAACCAGGTCACTGCTGGCATGATGCCCACTATACAATGCGGCAGTGATTATGTTGGATTGTTTGCTTAAAGGACCACTATAGTGCCTAGAGAACATACTAGTTTTCCTGGCACTATAGTGCCCTGAAGGTGCCCCCACCCTCAGGGACCCCCTCCCACCCGGCTCTGGGGAGAGGAAAGGGGTAAAACTTACCTTTTTTCCAGCGCCGGGCAGGGAGCTCTCTTCTCTGCCTCCGATTCTCCCATTCGGCTGAATGCGCATGCGCGGCAGGAGCTGCGTGCGCATTCAGCCGGTCTCATAGGAAAGCATTCATAATGCTTTCCAATGGATGCTTGCGTGGTCTCACTGTGATTTGGAGGATGGATTAACCCATTTATAAACATAGCAGTTTCTCTGAAATTGCTATGTTTATAAATAATGGGTTAATCCTAGAGGGACCTGGCACCCAGACCACTTCATTAAGCTGAAGTGGTCTGGGTGCCTAGAGTGGTCCTTTAAGTCATAAGCAATTGTTTTTTTGATTCTTTCCAGATTTGGAAGTAGGAATACATTTTTGGCCTCATAATATTAATACTGCAGGTCTGACTTATGAAGTTGTATATATTGCATGGAATTAAGAATATTTCTACATATTCCAGCTCCTGCAGATGCATTTGGTATATGCTGATAGGGCACGTTTTTTTGTTTTTTTTCTCACTTAAGGATGGCTATTGATGCTACACACTGGATGTGTGGAAAAGCCTTGTTCTTCTCAAAGTGCATGGGTTGAGTATGAGGTCAATTGCCCACAGACATATTTCTTTCATTTTCTGGTAAATCCCCTATTTTCAACTTCATATGACCCCTGCTCCCTTGTTCAATAATATAATAATAATAAGATAGCGGAAGAAAATGATTACAATCAATTATTCTAAAAATAATTTGTATCACTTCCATTTTCTTTTAATACAGATATGTAGTGATCTTATTTTGTCAACTCGGAAATGTCATTGCAAATTATGGCTGACATTGCGCAGCCAATAGGCCAGGCGATTGTGTAACCATTTTGCATATCATCACAAGTCCTCTTTTTATCTTCTGTTTTGGCTTTGAATGAACATTTCTCGTTATCGAAATTTGGCTGATTCAAACAGCTAAATTCTGTTAAACCAAAAAAAAAAATTAAAAGTAAGCTCTAAAAGCCCTCTTGGTAATTCATAATGCTGTTTATTTTGGCTATGTTTTTATTTCTGAAGAAAGAATAAAGAAGAGTTTCAAAGAAAATTATCAACGGGTTAATTTTATTTTGTATCATCTACTTCCTCTCTCATTAATACTTATTCATGGGAGGGGGTTCTTATGTCAAATAACACATAGAAAGTAGGTGGAGCAAATGGTGATAATTAAATAAGAATGCACGTCCCTCTCTTCCAACTTTCTCACTGTAAAAGATAGAGAGGTACAAAATAGTGCAGATATTTCTATACACAAATTATGGATAAAATATAAATACTATGCACTCACAATGGGAGAGCCATATAATAAAACCTGGCTCTGCTGTGGATCTCCTTTGGGACCTTAATTGGGTGATCCCCAGACCTCTTTGGTGGTGCTTGTTGCAGTATGTCTTCCTTCTCTTTCAATGATAGGCAATGGAGAAAAATAAAAAAAAAATTATATTCCAGAAAAAACATTTATTCAAAAAATTTTTTTAAATGGATATAAATAGTATAAATCCAAAAGGTGAAATTTCCTAATGTCCAGTAAGATTGCCAAAACGCGTTTCGCCGGTGTTGCTTCCTCAGTTGGCATAAAATAATAGTGTCCTCTGAGTCCTTTAAATATTTTAAAAATCGCGGTCAAATTTCTTCTGGTGGAACGCATCTTTGAGTTCCACCGCCTTCTTCCGGGTTCCGTAACGTCCGCGTCACTTCCGGTTTCGGCGAAAGTTCAAAGAATTCGGTGGAACGCATCCATGCGTTCCAACGATTTCTTCCTAGTTCCGGGGTAATTGCGTCATTTCCGGTCTCGTCAGAATATGTGTAAAGGCATCCTTTTTTATTCAAGCGTCTTTGGAACGCATATGCGTTCCAATAGTATACACAATGAATACATTCCCAAGATTACAAACAGTATCATTATAAAATGCTTCAGATATAGTCTAAACAGTGTCATTGTTAAAGTGCTTCAAATATGCATAACCATAGAATTTTATACCTCAACAGTGTAGTAAAATAGATGGATTGAAACATATAAAAATTAGACAAAGAAGACAGGAGAGGATGATTAAAATAATTAAAACAGGATCACATAAAATATGAATGTGCCCCAACAGTATAAATCTAAGATGAGGTGCAAATATGATTCAAAAATCAATAAAAATATTGGCAAATTAAAATAGGATAATCAATAAAAAAGATTATATATAAAAGATATACCCTATAAAAAATAAATTAAAAAATATTATTATAAAAAAGAACCGATCTAAAACCATATAAAAACATTCTGATTTAACATAAACAATGTTATGCTAAAAAGTGGCACAACTCAAAATCTTGGTTTAAACCATAGGGAATTAAAGTTTTAAAATTGTAAATACACTTCATCTCTTCTTCCCCTATCTTTCTATTAAAATCTCCTCCTCTCCAATCCTTTTGTATAAGTTTGACTGCACAGAAGAATGTATTTTTAGGATCACTATTGTGATGTGTTTTAAAATGATTGGAGACACTATGTGTCTCTACCCCTTTGTTATATTTATTACATGTTCTGAAATTCTAATATTTAAACATCTCGTAGTTCGTCCTACATAAATTAGATCGCAGGGGCATTTTAAAATATAAATTACATTTTTTGAAAAGCACATTAATTGGTCTTCAATATAAAATGTTTTAGCGTTCTGATAGCTAAAAGATAACACATGTCTTTTTTTCTGGCGTGTAGTTCTACAGGCTAAACAGGAACCACAGCCATAAAAACCTTTACTCTTATTTAAAAAATGGTCTTTCTGTTTGGTTTTAAAACTGCTGTTTACTAAAATTTGTTTCATATTTTTACAGCCCCTATAGACTATTTTAGGTTCCGATGGTATTATTTGTTTTAAAATCGGGTCTTCTTGCAGAATTGGCCAATATTTTCACTATGGTTACATATGAAGGGTATATTAATGTTGTTTTTGTTTGTATTCTTTGTTTTTATTCCTTTATGCTTTATCAAATCCTTTCTTTTCATCTTTTTAACTTTTTCTAAAGTTGTCGAAAGTTTTCTTCGTCATAACCTCTTTGTAAAAATTGTTGTTTGATTACATCTGCTTGTGTCAAATAATTCGAATCTTGTGTGCAATTTCTTCTAAGCCTTAAAAATTGGCTTTTTGGGTCATTTTTTAGCCATGGGGGGTAGTGACAGCTTTTTTTCTCAATATAGCTGTTAGCATCTACCTCTTTAAAATGGTTTCTAGTATTTATTCTTGATTCTGCAATAAAAATTTCTAAATCTAAAAAATCAATATGATGGGTACTATATGTAGAAGTTAAGACGATCCCCCATTCGTTGTTATTTAAAAAATTGAGGAAGACCTTCAAACTCTCTTCTCCATCTTTCCATATGAAGAATATATCGTCAATATACCGGCGATAGGTTATCAAGTTCGCCGCATGGTCGCTCGGGAATAGAATCCTTTCCTCCCAATAGGCCATAAATAAATTAGCATAGCTAGGTGCGAACTTGGTACCCATTGCCGTGCCCATTATTTGCATAAAGAATGAGTCCTTAAACCAAAAAAAATTGTTAGTTAAAATTGATAAAATGCCTTCCAATATAAGATCAACCCTCCGGAAAGACCAATAATATCAGGAATTGATTCTATTTCTTCAAGAACTTCAGAGTACATAGATCGTCTTTTACAACCGATAGTAGAAAAAAATTCTTCGTATCTTAAAGATACTATTCACATACTTCAAATTTTAGAAGGAATAGAATGGCAAGATCACCATCTGTTAGTTACTTGTGGTGTCGGATCCTTATACAGCATTATACCTCATCAAATAGGGATAGAAGCAACCAAATATTTTTTAAGGAAATCTAGTTTTAACGATATACAAATTGATTTTATATTGGAAGGCATTTTATTAATTTTAACTAACAATTTTTTTTGGTTTAAGGACTCATTCTTTATGCAAATAATGGGCACGGCAATGGGTACCAAGTTCGCACCTAGCTATGCTAATTTATTTATGGCCTATTGGGAGGAAAGGATTCTATTCCCGAGCGACCATGCGGCGAACTTGATAACCTATCGCCGGTATATTGACGATATATTCTTCATATGGAAAGATGGAGAAGAGAGTTTGAAGGTCTTCCTCAATTTTTTAAATAACAACGAATGGGGGATCGTCTTAACTTCTACTTATAGTACCCATCATATTGATTTTTTAGATTTAGAAATTTTTATTGCAGAATCAAGAATAAATACTAGAAACCATTTTAAAGAGGTAGAACCATTTCTCAGCTATATTGAGAAAAAAAGCTGTCACTATCCCCCATGGCTAAAAAATGACCCAAAAAGCCAATTTTTAAGGCTTAGAAGAAATTGCACACAAGATTTGGATTATTTGACACAAGCAGATGTAATCAAACAACAATTTTTACAAAGAGGTTATGACGAAGAAGAACTTTCGACAACTTTAGAAAAAGTTAAAAAGATGAAAAGAAAGGATTTGATAAAGCATAAAGGAATAAAAACAAAGAATACAAACAAAAACAACATTAATATACCCTTCATATCTAACCATAGTGGAAATAATGGAAGAATTAGGAAAATAATTAAAAAATATTGGCCAATTCTGCAAGAAGACCCGATTTTAAAACAAATAATACCATCGGAACCTAAAATAGTCTATAGGGGCTGTAAAAATATGAAACAAATTTTAGTAAACAGCAGTTTTAAAACCAAACAGAAAGACCATTTTTTAAATAAGATTAAAGGATTTTATGGCTGTGGATCCTGTCTAGCCTGTAGAACTACATGCCAGAAAAAAAGACATGTGTTATCTTTTAACTATCAGAACGCTAAAACATTTTATATTAAAGACCAATTAACGTGCTTTTCAAAAAATGTAATTTATATTTTAAAATGCCCCTGCGATCTAATTTATGTAGGACGAACTACGAGATGTTTAAATATTAGAATTTCAGAACATGTAATAAATATAAAAAAAGGGGTAGAGACACTTAGTGTCTCCAATCATTTTAAAACACATCACAATAGTGATCCTAAAAATACATTCTTCTGTGCAGTCAAACTTATACAAAAGGATTGGAGAGGAGGAGATTTTAATAGAAAGATAGGGGAAGAAGAGATGAAGTGTATTTACAATTTTAAAACTTTAATTCCCTATGGTTTAAACCAAGATTTTGAGTTGTGCCACTTTTTAGCATAACATTGTTTATGTTAAATCAGAATGTTTTTATATGGTTTTAGATCGGTTCTTTTTTATAATAATATTTTTTTATTTATTTTTTTATAGGGTATATCTTTTATATATAATCTTTTTTATTGATTATCCTATTTTAATTTGCCAATATTTTTATTGATTTTTGAATCATATTTGCTCCTCATCTTAGATCTATACTGCTGGGGCACATTCATATTTTATGTGATCCTGTTTTAATTATTTTAATTATCCTCTCCTGTCTTCTTTGTCTAATTTTTATATGTTTCAATCCATCTATTTTAGTACACTGTTGAGGTATAAAATTCTATGGTTATGCATATTTGAAGCACTTTAACAATGACACTGCTTAGACTATATCTGAAGCATTTTATAATGATACTGTTTGTAATCTTGGGAATGTATTCATTGTGTATACTATTGGAACGCATATGCGTTCCAAAGACGCTTGAATAAAAAAGGATGCCTTTTTACACATATTCTGACGAGACCGGAAATGACGCAATTACCCCGGAACTAGGAAGAAATCGGTGGAACGCATGGATGCGTTCCACCGAATGCTTTGAACTTTCGCCGAAACCGGAAGTGACGCGGACGTTACGGAACCCGGAAGAAGGCGGTGGAACGCATAGATGCGTTCCACCGGAAGAAATTTGACCGCGATTTTTAAAATATTTAAAGGACTCAGAGGACACTATGATTTTATGCCAACTGAGGAAGCCACACCGGCGAAACGCGTTTTGGCAATCTTACTGGACATTAGGAAATTTCACCTTTTGGATTTATACTATTTATATCCATTTAAAAAAAAATTTGAATAAATATTTTTTCTGGAATATAATTTTTTTTTTTTTTTTCTCCATTGCCTATCATTGAAAGAGAAGGAAGACATACTGCAACAAGCACCACCAAAGAGGTCTGGGGATCACCCAATTAAGGTCCCAAAGGAGATCCACAGCAGAGCCAGGTTTTATTATATGGCTCTCCCATTGTGAGTGCATAGTATTTATATTTTATCCATGTAACGGAACCGCTGGCACCAGGGGTGTATTAGCCGCGAGGCAAACAAGGCATTTGCCTTGGGCGGCATTTTTCAGGGCTAACTGACATCCCGAGTGGGCGGGCAGCACTGACAGGCGGGCGGCTGGCGAGGGAGCACTTCCTATGAGCTGACTGCTCAGCTCCCTCGCGTGCCGCAGAGTGAGGCTGGGAGCCGGAATGTGACGTCATCTTCCGGCTCCCAGCCTCACTCTGCAGCCGGCGCGCGAGGGAGCTGAGCAGTCAGCTCATAGGAAGTGCTCCCTCGCCAGCCGCCCGCCCGACCTGCAGCCACTGGACCACCGGACCACCAGGGAGAGAGACCCCCCCCAGCACTCCCAAAGGTAAGGAGGTTGGGGGGGGATTTAAATTAAAAAAAAAGTTAATGTGTATGTGTGTCTGACTGTGTGTGTGTTTGTGTCTGACTGTGTTTGTGAGTGTGTGTGTGTTTGTGTCTGACTGTGTGTGTGTGACTGTGTGTGTGTTTGTGTGTGACTGTTTGTGTCTGTGTATGTGTCTGACTGTGTGTGTGTGTGTTTGTGTGTGTGTGTGTGTTTGTGTTTGTGTCTGACTATGTGTGTGTCTGACTGTGTGTGTGTGTTTGTGTGTTTGTGAGTGTGTGTGTGTCTCTGACTGTGTATGTGTGTTTGTGTCTGACTGTGTTTGTGTCTGTGTATGTGTCTGACTGTGTGTGTGTTTGTGTCTGACTGTGTGTGTGTGTGTATTTAGAAGGTGGGGCGGGGGGAAAGGTTGGGAGGGGGGCGCCTGAGTTTTGTCCTGCCTAGGGCAGCACAAAACCAGGATACACCACTGGCTGTCACCCCGACCGGGTACCTTCCGCCGACGAATGCTCCTAGTGCTTTCCAAGAACTCCAAGCATTCTGCCTGACACCATAACCACTGCAGACCCCACGAACCGCCGCAGCTTGGTTGGGATCTCGCCGTCTCCACCCACTCTGGACCCAGGACCAGGGTCCAGCTTCCAGCAGGTCGAATTCTCTCCGAATTCCAGAGAGCAGGAACAGGAACAAGCTCTTAGCAGAGCTTAGTGATTATACCCTGGGGAGTATAGTGATTATAGCAATCCCCAGAGTGTAGTTTCTCCAATCCCCCAAACATGAGCCAAAACTTCATGAAGGTACAAGATGATCTGACTCCAATTAGCGTTTATTACTCCTTATATACAAGTTTTCAGGTCAGAGGCACACCCCCTGGACCTGGTGGTAAACTGTGACAAAAGGGACACAAACCAATGGGAACACTAATTAACATGATAACACTCTCACATACACAATGAAATCCCTCCTCTCCATCCTGGAAATAATTGGCTTAAGGCACTGCAGTAAACTCAATTATCTCCAGGTACAGAAAATATCTACATTTAACACTAACAGCAAAATACGTAAAAGTACATAAAAATACATAATTCTTATTTTATTACACAGAACCCCTACATTTAACCTATCCCCAGATAGCTCGGATCTGAGCGCCCAATCTAGGTGAACAACGCTCAGATCCCATGAACAGAGTAGATTTTCCATGGGGTAAAGCATAGCAAGGGCTGTTGAGAAACCAAGGAGGGACAAAAGCAGTCAGTTCCAACTGGTTTGGCAGTGTGCCTGGGACAACGCCCTGCTGGAGAACAATAGACAGGAAACGGGGGAGGAGAAGAAACACACCTTCCCATGGATTCAAATGGGAAGAAACTGTCTTTAGAAGCCAATAAGCCCCAAATAGTCTTTTTAAATGGCAATACACCCCAGGGCCATAGTCATGAGGAAGGAGGCTCCTCCAAAAGCCGGGGACAAAGGGCAGCTTGTCACCTAACAATCCAGGGACAAAAGGCATTTCGTCACACATCTCCCCTTTGGGGGGGAGACTAACCAGGTACCTGACCTGTCGGTCAGTGCCTGAGTTAGTCGATAAACCCACCCACAGTGAACAAGTACATGGGTAGCCCACCCACAAATAACAAGTGGCAAAGTAGCCCCCCCCACAATAAACAGTACTGGCCGGTAGGTTCCAGGTTGTAGGATAAAAATGCAGCATCCTCGGCCTTCCTGGTGCAGCTGGGCAAATAGCTGGTGGTACTTGGGGGGCAAAGGCCAGCGGTGCTCTGCCCTGATGTCAGCTCTTGCGCTGGGATAGCCGGCAAAATGTCAAGCTCTGTACAAGGGTCAAAGGGAGGGCAGAGGCCAACTGCACTCTGCCCAGCTGCCAGCTCTTCCGCTGGTATAGGCTGCAGGACATCAGGCTCTGGACAAGGGACACCCAGTGGGCCCCACATTAGAAATCAATCTGTTTAAAAAATGTTTGACTAATAACAACTTGTGGGGGGGACCAGGTCATTCATGACACCATAATCACAAGGGAGCTTTAGTGGTCATGGTGCTTGTTGTGTTCCATGATGCCACCCCATTCCATCGTGCTTAGAGTGTCCACAACAAACAGTATTTTTTAAGGGGGAACTCCCTCCTCTGCAACCTCCTTCACTAGATAGACAAACAGACAGACAGACAGACAGATAGACGGATATATAGATAGATAGATAAATACAGGGAGTGCAGAATTATTAGGCAAATGAGTATTTTGACCACATCATCCTCTTTATGCATGTTGTCTTACTCCAAGCTGTATAGGCTCGAAAGCCTACTACCAATTAAGCATATTAGGTGATGTGCATCTCTGTAATGAGAAGGGGTGTGGTCTAACGACATCAACACCCTATATCAGGTGTGCATAATTATTAGGCAACTTCCTTTCCTTTGGCAAAATGGGTCCAAAGAAGGACTTGACAGGCTCAGAAAAGTCAAAAATAGTGAGATATCTTGCAGAGGGATGCAGCACTCTTAAAATTGCAAAGCTTCTGAAGCGTGATCATCGAATAATCAAGCGTTTCATTCAAAATAGTCAACAGGGTCGCAAGAAGCGTGTGGAAAAACCAAGGCGCAAAATAACTGCCCATGAACTGAGAAAAGTCAAGCGTGCAGCTGCCGCGATGCCACTTGCCACCAGTTTGGCCATATTTCAGAGCTGCAACATCACTGGAGTGCCCAAAAGCACAAGGTGTGCAATACTCAGAGACATGGCCAAGGTAAGAAAGGCTGAAAGACGACCACCACTGAACAAGACACACAAGCTGAAACGTCAAGACTGGGCCAAGAAATATCTCAAGACTGATTTTTCTAAGGTTTATGGACTGATGAAATGAGAGTGAGTCTTGATGGGCCAGATGGATGGGCCCGTGGCTGGATTGGTAAAGGGCAGAGAGCTCCAGTCCGACTCAGGCGCCAGCAAGGTGGAGGTGGAGTACTGGTTTGGGCTGGTATCATCAAAGATGAGCTTGTGGGGCCTTTTCGGGTTGAGGATGGAGTCAAGCTCAACTCCCAGTCCTACTGCCAGTTCCTGGAAGACACCTTCTTCAAGCAGTGGTACAGGAAGAAGTCTGCATCCTTCAGAAAAACATGATTTTCATGCAGGACAATGCTCCATCACACGCGTCCAAGTACTCCACAGTGTGGCTGGCAAGAAAGGGTATAAAAGAAGGAAATCTAATGACATGGCCTCCTTGTTCACCTGATCTGAACCCCATTGAGAACCTGTGGTCCATCATCAAATGTGAGATTTACAAGGAGGAAAAACAGTACACCTCTCTGAACAGTGTCTGGGAGGCTGTGGTTGCTGCTGCACACAATGTTGATGGTGAACAGATCAAAACACTGACAGAATCCATGGATGGCAGGCTTTTGAGTGTCCTTGCAAAGAAAGGTGGCTATATTGGTCACTGATTTGCTTTTGTTTTGTTTTTGAATGTCAGAAATGTATACTTGTGAATGTTGAGATATTATATTGGTTTCACTGGTAATAATAAATATTTGAAATGGGTATATATTTGTTTTTTGTTAAGTTGCCTAATAATTATGCACAGTAATAGTCACCTGCACACACAGATATCCCCCTAACATAGCTAAAACTAAAAACAAACTAAAAACTACTTCCAAAATATTCAGCTTTGATATTAATGAGTTTTTTGGGTTCATTGAGAACATGGTTGTTGTTCAATAATAAAATTAATCCTCAAAAATACAACTTGCCTAATAATTCTGCACTCCCTGTAGATAGATAGATAGATGGATAGATAGATGGATTAATAGATTTTTCATTGTTTTTACTTTTCCTCCTGTTTTTCTCTATATTGATCACTTCTCACTTGATTTGTGAATAAAATATAAAATTAGCATTTAGTGACTGTCCCTTAGCCACCAATCATCTATTTTTTCCATCAATTATCTAATTTTTAGTGTCATGATCAGAGTCAGAATATGGCCCCCCCAAAATAGTTTTCATTGTATGATTCGGTTAGTCTGTAATTCAAGTTCAATTATATTTTTTCTTAGAATACAAATTTCTCCCAAAGAGTTATAGAAAGAGTTATGGAATAAAGGGTTCAAATTATTGAGAACCAAATGAAAATGTTCTTTGTGGTCAAATGAAAATGTTCTTTGTGGTCTTCAAGCCAATTTTAAGCTTTTATTAATTTCAATTTTATTTTTAAATAAATACAACCTTGATCAGCTAAGTATTTCCTTTCTACATATAGCTAACGTAAGGCAACATTCACAGAGTTATTTACTAGACACTGGATTCACTTGTCTGGATGGAAAAATCCATTGAAATTTACAGAATTTCAACCAGAATCCAGCCCCACAGAGTCAAATATGCAGTTGTGCTGAGCAAGGCTGTATAGATTGGTGGACATAGAAAGAGGGAAGGGCATAGGGGGCAGGGGGCATGTATAGTCTGGTGAACCAGTTACACTTCAGCCATTTTAGTTTTGCAACTGTCCCCTCCTGTTGTTGTGGGGCATGCAGCTGAAGAGCATCTGAAACAGGAGGCAGAGGCAGAGGCAGAGCTTAGCAGGAGAGTGTAACCAGGAGACACACTGCTCATCATATATGCAGACCAGAAGTAAGCCTACTGTCTTTACTGTGTGCACTGCAGTACCTGACATTCCAGTGCTGTTTCCAGATAATTAAATTTTAGTGCTGTGTGCAGAAAACACAGCTTGGTAAATGACTGGAAGAGACTGGAAGAGACTGTAAATACCCAGAGTGTTCCAGTCCTGCATTCTGTCCAGGGGCGGACTGAGAGCCTTTGGGGCCCCCGGGCAAAATTAGATCCCAGGCCCTTTGAAGGCCAAATATATGTGCATTAAATAAATGTTAAATATAACTCATAATACAGCATTCCTTTGGATGTGTATATTGTGAAGACCTGTGTATCAAGGCATGTTTGTATTTGAGTCTGTGTGAATGCACTTGTGCATGTCGGGATGACTACATGTGCTTTTTTGTATATAGTGTCTGTGTGAATGCATATGTGACAGGTGACAGTGTGTGAGGGAGAAGGTGACAGGTGGAAGAGTGTGGGAGGTTGTGACAGGTGGCAGAGTGAGGGAGGGAGGGGTTGAGTGGTGACAGAGTGAGGGGGAGACACAGTGAGTGGGGGTGACTAGTGACATAGGGAGGGAGAGGGGGTGACTAGTGACAGAGTTAGGGAATGGGTGACTAGTGGCAGAGTGAGGGAGGGAAAAGATGACTAGTGGCAGAGTGAGGGAGGGAAAAGATGACTAGTGGCAGAGTGAGGGAGGGAAGGGGTGACTGGTGACGGAGTGAGGGGATGACTGGTGACGGAGTGAGGGAGTGACTAGTGACGGAGGGAGTGACTAGTGACAGAGGGAGGGAGGGGGTGACTGTCACTAGTCACTCCCTCCCTAACTCTGTCACTGTGTCACCCGCTCCCTCACTCTGTCACTAGTCACCCCCTCCCTCACTCTGTCACTAATCACCCCCTCCAGGGGAGGGCTGGCAGCCTTAGGCCTGGAGGGCAAAACCAGTCAAGTGGCCCATTGCACCACCAAATCAGTTCACCATCCATGCCCACCTTTTCCTGGTTTTATAACGGATATTGATGTTATGCTAATCAGTAGCTCTTTGCCCTACCCGCTCCTTCACGGCTCCAGGCACTGCTTGTTGTGAGTGTGAGCCACTGTAAATTAGGGGCAGAGGGCACTTGCACTGCGGTAAAGATGGGGCTGGGCAGGAGGAGAGTGCAGTGCAATCAGTGCACTCCCCTCCTGTGGGTCACCAGTAGACTGGTGCACCTGCCAGGATCAGAGCCGGTGCAAGGATTTTTGCCGCCCTAGACAAAATAAAAATTTGCTGCCCCCCCATGTAACATCACAATGCCCCACCCATATGAACTAACACCAGTGCTGCACACAGTGTGTGTTTACATTAAAAAGCCTGCAGGGACCAGCTATAGACACCAGAACCACTTCATTAAGCTATAGTGTCCCTTTAATGAAAGGTACATTATAGATTAGTGTCACTAATAATATACTAGATTGCCTACTTACAACCAGATGAGGATGATGATGGGCTGCAGTTTGGCTCCACTGGTCTGGTGTAGAACAGGATCTCTGGAGGCTATTTGCAACTGTGGTCACAAAATTCAATGTTCTGGGAGAATTGGAAGCAGTTCCATTTTTTTGGGGCCCCTTACACAGCTCAAGGTCTGGGCCCCAGGGCCTAACGGTGAGTATGCCCATAAGGCCCACTAATAAGTCCACTTATATATTCCACCCACGAGTTCGCTCACAGGGAGTGGAGTGTGTAGGGGATGTGTTATGTGTTATTGTAGAGGATCTAATATGTGTGCTTATGGTATGTAGTGTATAGGGATACCAGTTTGTGTAGGTGATGCAGTGTGTTTGTGTGTAGTGGAAGCAGTGTGTAGGGATGTAATTGTGTGTTTCTGGTTGTGTGTAAGGGATGCATTGTGTGAATCTGTGTTTGTTTGCATTAAGGATTCAAGGTGTGTGTCTGTATGTGTGTGCATTGAGTGTAAGATGCATTGTGTTTCTGTGTGTATGTAAAAAAAGCAGTGTGTGTGTTTGCATGTGTATGTAAGGGTTTGCATTGTGTGCAAAGGATGCATTGTCTTTGTGTGTAAGGGTTGCATTGTGTGTGTGTAATGGATGCATTGTGTGTTTCTCTGTGTGTAAGGGAAGCATGTTGTGTTTCTGTGTGTGTAGGGATGCATTGTGTGTTTCTGTGTATGTATAGGGATGCATTGTGTATGTGTTCACATAGTGTGAAAGAGCTCCATGTCTTGCCCCCTGTCCTATAGAGCTGTCCCTTCTGTCCCTTAGAGCGCTCCACTGCCCCTTAGTGGTCTCTCCTCTCCCCCACCCTCCCCTAGCGGTCTCTTCTCACACTCACCCACGCTCCATGTGCTCTTCTCAACCCCCCCTCCTCCCTGTGTTCTCCTCACCCCCCTCCTCCCTGTGTTCTTCTTACTCCCCGATGTTCTTCTTCTCCCCTCCTCCCTGTGTTCTTCTTACCCCCCCTCCTCCTGTGTTCTTCTGCTCCCCCTCCTCCCTGTGTTCTTCTTACTCCCCCCCCTCCTCCCTGTGTTCTTCTTTCCCCCTCCTCCTGTGTTCTTCTTACTCCCCCCTCCTCCCTGTGTTCTTCTTGCCCCCCCCCCCTCCTCCCTGTGTTCTTCTTACTCCACCCCCTCCTCCTGTGTTCTTCTTACTCCCCCCCCCTCCTCCCTGGTATTTTATTTACTCCCCTCACTCCCTGTGTTCTTCTTACTCCCCCCCCCCTCCTCCTGTGGTGGCTGCCTCCTCTCCTGTGGTTGTTGCGCCTCCCCCCCTCCTCCTGTGTTCTGTTCTTACTCCCCCCCTCCTCCCTGTGTTCTTCTGCACTCCCCCCCTCCTCCCTGTGTTCTTCTTACTCCCCCTTATCTCCCCCCTCTTGTTCTTCTTCTTATCCCCCCCCTTCTTACTCCTTCCTCTTCTTACTCTCCCCCCCCTTCTTACTCCGCGCAGAGTTTCTGTTTCCTGTAACCGGCCGGACTGACAGGAAGTGCACACTGAGTGTGCACCTTCCTATCACTCCGGCCAGGCACCGCGGACCAGAGAGGAGCTCGGCCACGCTACAGGGAAGGGGAGAAGCTGTGCTGCAGACGCCTGAGGCTCTTTACAGAGCGCTCAGGCGGCTGCAGCATTAGGACCGGCCCTGCAGCGGCCGGTCTTAAAAGGATTTAGAGCGGCCTGAGGGGCAATTGCCTCCCTGCCCAGCCCGCCCCTGGCCAGGACTGACTGATGTGTTGTGGTGGATACTAGCGGTGCTGAATTTGAGACGGTTTGTTGTGTGTGTGTGTGTGTGCGTGTGTGAAGAGGCTGCTTGTGAGAAAGGGGTGGCTTGTGGAATTGCTTGCTTGCAGAGTTTGTGTGTGTGTAGGGAGATGTATGTTTTTGGAGGGGGCTGCTTGTATGTACATGGTGGGCGCTGTTTGCAGTGTGTGCATGAGGAGGAGCCTCTTTGTAGTGTGTGTTTAGAATTCTGTTTGTGGTTTAGTGCGTGGAGAGGAATGTTTGTTGTGAAGTGTGTGTTTGGTGGGGGCTGCAGTGGCGTGGTTATGGTGAGTAGACTGCACCTGTAATATTTGCTGTTCTGCACAATTTCTGAATGAATAAAATCAACACAGACAGTTTTACCAAAAATTTAAAAATACAATTCAATGGTCTATGATATACTAATAATAGCAAACATAAATACAGGGCTAGAATACAAAGATGCCTAAATAACAAGACGCACACATGTATTACAATCCTGCAGTAATGACAATTTGTATATTAATGCAAAATGTAATTTTGTAATTTTATGACTTCAGAATCATGCATGTTCCTTTAGATTACATAAGGTAAGGGTAATCAAGTCTTTTCAAAATATATATATTTAAAAAAATAAAATAAAAAAAATAAAGTTAGTTTGTACATATAAATATATATTTTATATTTTCACTAAATGCTGTGGATTTCATATATAGAAGCCGCACAAAAGTTCAGATAAGTATCATAACACATGCTAATAGACAAAGATATTTTACCAAAACAAGTAAGATGAAGTCATCAATGGTCACTATTTAATTGTGACCTTTTTCAGATAGTTTATAATTAAGCGTGTGTCAAATCAAGGTTGTACAGGTGAATACATACCATCATATAAGAAGCTTGGGTTACAAATGACCTTGGTAAAGTGACATCTCTCAAAATGTCAAGTCCTTTTATTTATTTATTTTTTACCACTAAAGCCTGCAATATTAATGCTCTGGGGGAAAAAAAAAAGTGCAGTGTTGTACATCCATTTATATGGATTAAAGAGACACTTGACCCGTATAGCTGAAGAGTGTCTGTTGTTTCAGGGGCAATTTAATTTGTAAAGGATTTATACCGTATATACTAGAGTATAAGTCGACCTGAATATAAGTCGAGACCCCTAATTTTACCCCCACAAACTAGGAAAACTTATTGACTCGAGTATAAGACTAGGGTGGAAAATGCAGCAGCTACTGGTAAATTTCTAAATAAAATTAGATCCCCCCCCCAAATTATATAAATTGAATATTTATTTACAGTGTGTGTATATAATGAATGCAGCGTGTGTGTGTGTATGAGTGCAGTGTGTGTGTGTGTGTATATGAGTGCAGTGTGTGTATGTGATGCAGAGTTACATAGCTGGAAAGAGACTTGCGTCCATCAAGTTCATCCTTCCTCACATTTGTTTTTTGCTGTTGATCCAAAAGAAGGCAAAAAAACCCAGTTTGAAGCACAATTTTGCAACAAGCTAGGAAAAAAATTCCTTCTTGACCCCACAATGGCAGTCAGATTTATCCTTGGATCAAGCAGTTATTACCCTACATTGAAAGATTATATCCTTGAATATTCTGTTTTTGCAAGTATGCATCTAGTAGCTGTTTGAACATCTGTATGGACTCTGATAAAATCACTTCTTCAGGCAGAGAATTCCACATCCTGATTGTTCTTACAGTAAAAAAAACCTTTCCTTTGCCTTAGACAAAATCTTTTTTCTTCCAGTCTAAACGCATGGCCTCGTGTCCTATGTAAAGTCCGGGTTGTGAATAGATTTCCACACAATGGTTTGTCTTGGCCCCGAATATATTTGTATAATGTTATCATATCCCCTCTCAGGCGACGTTTTTCTAAACTAAATAGGTTTAAATTTGTTAATCTTTCTTCATAGCTGATATGTTCCATTCCTTTTATTAATTTTGTTGCCCGCCTCTGCACTTTTTCTAGTGCCATAATATCCTTCTTTTGAACAGGTGCCCAAAATTGCACAGCATATTCAATATGGGGGTCTTACCAGTGATTTATAAAGAGGCAAAATGATATTCTCGTCCCGAGAATGAATGCCCTTTTTCATGCATGACAATACCTTACTGGCCTTGGCCACTGCTGATTGACATTACACATTGTTGCATAGTTTGTGGTCTATAACAATTCCCAAGTCCTTTTCGTGTGTTGTTATCCCTAATTCGCTTCCATTAAGGGTATACGTTGCTTGTGTATTCTTTACGCCGAAGTGCATAACTTTGCATTTTTCAACATTAAATTTCATCTGCCATTTGAGTGTCCAGTCCCCCAGTCTATCTAAATCCCTCTGCAGCAAAGTAATATCTTGCTCACATTGTATTATTTTACAAAGTTTTGTGTCATCTGTAAACACTGAAACATGACTTTCAATGACTTCTATAAACATGTTAAATAGAAGGGGTCCCAGAACAGACCCCTGAGGGACACCACTTGCCATCTCTGTCCAGCTTGAAAATTTACCATTAATGATAACAGTGTGTTTGTGTATGTGATGCAGAGCCTTGGTCGGGGGTGGACATTTTTATTATTTTTAAAAATTATTATTTTAATATTTTTTTTTATATTATTAATATTTTTATTTTATTTTGTTTTATTTACATTTTTGTGTTATTTTTTTTGTCCCCCCTCCCTGCTTGATACATGGCCCGGCTCTCATTCCCTGGTGGTCCAGTGGATGGGCTGTGTAGAAGGGGGGCTGGCAGCGAGCTGTAACTTACCTTTACAGCAGCTCCTGCGTTCCGGTCAGCAACCATGTAAGTCTTGCGATGTGAGTGCCGCGTGGAGCGTTGCTACGGTAATCCGTGGCAACGCTCTGACCCCGCGGCTCTCTCAAGACTTGCAGTGGAGCTGACAGGGGAGCTGACTGGAGCTGCAGGAAAGGTAAGTAACAGCTCGCTGCCAACCCCCAACAGGACCGCCGGGCTTGTAATGAGCCCGGTGGTCCTGGTATGTATTATGGCAATGTAAGTTGCCATAATACAGACACGAACTCGAGTGTAAGACGAGTGGGGGGTTTTCTGCACAAAAAATGTGCTGAAAAACTCATCTTATACTCTAGTATATACGGTACTTCTATCTATACAGAAAAAACAAGGGATTCAAAGACATGCTGGGTTCTTCACACCTTTTCATTAACAAGAATATGTCAATCACTGAAAAGAAAAAAGATAATAAAGAGAAAAACATGCTTTCATATTTCTCTGCAGAGCAATATAATGTGAGCATTCTGTACAGTGTTTACCAACTTTTGTTAACGTGAAACCACTTTGTCTCAGTATTTTTTTGTATGCCTGACACTTCTAGACACTGGGTGGAGCAACCACCGTTTAGAAGCGCCAATCCCCCCGCAGTCACCACTGATGGCAGCAGGGAATTGGCTCTGTCGATATTACTGAATTTACCCAACTTTCCATGTTCCTCCATGCAACCCCCCCCCCCCACCTTTTATATATATATATATATATATATATATATATATGCGCAAAATTACAGAAGGGAGAGAGGGGTTGAAGGGGGTGTGTGGCAGCAGTTCCTTGTATTGTGTGTGTAAATGTTGTTTTAGGTGTTGTGTGTATGGGGGCTAATTCTTATGTTGCACTTGGGGCTGTAGTGGGGGGCTATAGTGGGGTGAAATAGGCTGTAGTGGAGTGACTAGAGAGATACAAAAGCTGTGAAAAAAATATCTCATGGGAGGCATAATGAGGGTAACAATATTCATTTTTGCCTAGAGGACAAAAAACCTTGCACAGGCCCTGTGGGTTTTGGAATCATCTTGTTCTGTCTGAAGGAGACTGGTCTCTGCATGGCCCCATCCCCTCATACAGTACACAGCAATACGAGGAAGATGGAACATGGGGAGAGATCGGATGTACTCTTATTTCATTTGTTGCACTCAGTGCACTATTTTTAAATGCACTGCCCACAGACAGGGCTGTGACGCAGACAGCCTACCGCTGGATCCATTGGGTGAGCACTCAGGCCCCTCAGTCAAGTTTACCCAAACTATGTGGCAATTCCTCTGTATAGAAAGAACTAATTGTAAGTAGTTTTAAATTTTTGTCCTCTTATGTTGTTCCCTGAGATGTCACGCATGTATAATTTATTTGTTCCAAGAAAGGTGGCAACCCTACCTGGAATTATATCCCACACACGTGAATTTTTACACCACAAACTGTCTGGCAATAAATACATTTCATTGAGCTAAAATTAAGGTATGCAAAAACACATGATAATGTTTTCACCTCCCAAGATCCCTAATCACACGTTTTCCTAATTATTACTTTGATATCCCTTTTCACAGCAAATTATGTTGTTTTTGATCTACTAGCAGCTTTTAAACAGCTGTAATAAGTAACCATTGACCTTACTGGTCTTTTGTGTCCCATTAATATTTACCTTTATACTCTCTGATCATAGAGCATATTAAACAGACAAATAGAATCTGTTGCAGGACTAGGAAAGACTAAAATTTCCTAGAGGAAAATTTGGACTCTTTCCTGTAAGACAATCTTACACAAAATATCATAAAAACTGGTAAAGACAGTAGGAAAATCTTAACATGACAAAAAAAAAAGCATTTTTACATTTGATTAAAGCTGTTTTTTACGTGACAAGTCAATCTTTTGGGTTAAAAACATGAAGGAGATGGATAAAGATACTGGGATCAGAAGCACAATGAGAGTTGAGTCAGGAAAGGTAGGGGAAGCTATTTTTTACCTTATCTCTCAAATGATGCTCTGCAGCTTCAATGTTCAAAGGATCATCAAAATTTAACAGATCCTGTAGAAAAAATTGAAAGACATTTCATGAGCATTAACTTAACATGTTCTCACATTACCAGGCTATTGGGCCACAGCTTCCAGTCAAACAAAGAGCTCAAATATATAAAACCGTAAACTCTGTTAAAGGATCACTATAGGGTCAGGAACACAAACATGTATTCCTGACCCTATAGTGTTAAAACCACCATCTAGCCCCCCTGAGCCCCTCATGCCTCCATAAATATAGCAAACTCTTACTGTATTCAAGCCAGAAGCTGTAACTCTGCATGCGGTTTGCCTCAAAAAAAAAACAAGCAGTCTGCTGACATCATCAGAAGTGGTAGCCTGATCCAATCACAGTGCTTCCCCATAGGACTGGCTGAGACTGACAAAGAGGCAGATCAGGGGCAGAGCCAGCATGATTCAAACACAGCCCTGGCCAATCAGCATCTCCTCATATAGATGAATTGAATCAATGAATCTCTATGAGGAAAGTTCAGTGTCTGCATACAGAGGGAGGAGATACTGAATGTTTGGATGCATTTTAGGCAGCCATGACCCAGGAAGGATCTCTAGCAGCCATCTGAGGAGTGGCCAGTGAATTTATCACTATGCATGAAGAGCTCCAGACCCCTAACTCCCACCAGTCGTTTGGGAACCACTGCTGTAATGTAAACACTGCATTTTCTCTGAAAAGACAGTGTTTACCGCAAAAAGGCTGAAGGCAATGATTCTACTCACCAGAACATATTCAATAAGCTGTAGTTGTTCTGGGTACTATAGTGTCCCTATAAGCACTAAAATGGTAAAAAGGATACTTTAATCACTCACATGTTCAGTGCACTGAGTATGAAAAAAGTTTTATTTATTTATTTTTTATTACTAATCTTTATTTTAAAAAAAAAAAAGGGAAAGAAAGCAGCCTATCCATTTTGCCCCAAACTCACCAGCAGAGATTTCCTGTTTCCGTTGCATAGCAAATGCTTCTGGTACTTGGACAGCAGACGTTCACTTTATAGAATACCAAACTATAACTGAACTACAACTCCCAGAAACATCTGCTGTGCTCAAAAAAATGCTCTTGTGCAGAGGTTAATGGGATAGGTTGAGAACTACATGCTTGGCTGGGCTACTTCCTGGCCTGAACTCAATGTAGAAGCTGCAAATCATTTAAAAATATTTTCAATATATTAATTTACTATATTATGTGTTCATTAAAATAACGTGTTAACTCTAAATTGCAGTGTTTCTGTAAACAAACTAGTAGAAATATTATTTGTTGATAGAAATATTACCTTTCTAAAAATAATCAAGTTTAGGATTAGGACATTTCTGTTCTATTGTATTAAATAGATTATATATTAAAATGACCAGATTTATTGAGAGATTGGCCTGCAGGATGTATACTGCTGGACAGCATATAAATCTTTATTCTCCATGCCCTTAACTTGTGACGTTGGTCCCCTCTCTCTGTGACTGGAACTATATTTTTGCCTAATCTACAATAAAATTACTGGACTGAAGTAATCAATATAATGCTGCTTTTTTAAAGAGAATTAATATCACATGTGTAAGCATTTCCATGATTACATGGAACTTAAATGGGAAACGTGAATATAGCCATTACCACAAAAGATTTAAAAAAAATTAAACAAAATCATAATTTAGCTACATTGATGCTACTGTCTAGTAATATCACAGTGCTTTACTGTTCAAAAATTATCCTAAATTTCATGTACAACGATAATAATTCTCAGATATTATAATTTTAGCTGCCTAAATTGTTATTAATAAGTCACCAAAAATTTCTCACAATCGACTTTCCCTCTTTGTTCATTTGAAATGTTGGGAGGCATGAGATAAGAAATAATATATGTACGTGAATGGATTTGTGAGAGATGCAAAGATCAGAACATGACTGTAGAAAGAGTGTTATTAGAACATAGATTAGCAGATAAGTAGTTGTTCTTATCGCCATTTATATAGCGCCAACAGATTCCGTAGCGCTTTACAATATTATTAGAGGAGGGATTTAACAATAAATAGGACAATTACAAGAAAACCTACAGAAACGATCGGTTGAAGAGGGCCCTGCTCAAACAAGCTTACAGTCTATTGGAGGTGGGGTATAAAACACATTAGGACAGGAAACAGCAATCAAATTATGTGGGAATGAAGCAGAGCTGGAGGAGAGAGTAGAGTGCTGCCCTTTAGGAGAGAGCAAGAGACAGGTATGTGAGGTAGAGGTTACTCTGGGAGACCATAGGCTTTCCTAAAGAAATGGGTTTCAAAGCACTTCTTAAAAGATTGAATACTAGGGTAGAGTCTGATTGGGGTAGGCAGGCTATTCCATAGGAAGGGAGCCGCCAGCGAAAAGTCCTGCAAGTGCGAGTTGGCTGTACGGGTGCGAGCAACAGACAGAAGAAGGTCATGGGCAGAGCGGAGAGACCGAGAAGGGGATCTGTGAGGAGATGTAAGAGGGGCTAAGATTATTCAGTGCTTTATAGGTATGGGTTAGCACTTTGAATTGACTAATATAGTATTCAGACAGCAAAGTAAGGACTGGAAGAGGGGTGAGAGGACTGACTAGAGAGGAAAATCAGTCTGGCGGCAGCATTCATTACAGACTGTAGCAGGGCAATACGGCTACCAATTTATAGTATAAGAGACAATGGCCACCATTTTTTTTTTTTTTTTTTAAAACAACGTAAAAAATATCCACAGGCACACAAAGAAAATGAAGCTCAAAAAAACCTTACGCACGTACAGATAATACTAAAAGACAAATAGCCATTATTTAAAACCTGCTACAAACACCACACACAGATGCATTCCTAAACAGAACCAGGCAGTTTTAGTTTTCAATGTAAGAAACAAAGCGTAAATTGACAGTCACACTGCTGCTCCCATACATCATTAACATCCTTATCATGGACAATGTAACTATGGATCGCACATAAAACATATGTGCCCTCTGCAGTATGCACAATTTGGTAAGTAAATGAATCTTACAAACCAACAAACACTGGACAAACCATCATCCATTTCTTCAATGGCTATTCTAAGCACCATAAACTCAGTTTGCTATAGTAGTTATGGTACAAGTCAGCATTAAATGTAGCCAGATCTAAGACTTTTAGAATTCCTTAACTAGCAGGATCTCCATCCCTCTGGATCCTGTCAACATCGATTTATTGCTGGCTATTTTTATTTCATCCAAGTTTTGCATGTCCCATCTGCCTTTCACATACACAACTTGGATTGAGCTATCTCCCCTCTTTGGAAAGACATCTGAGCAGGGACCATTTTAACAGTGTGTAAACAGAGAGCAGTGGTAGTATGGCTATTGGTTTACAGAGCAGTTTCCCGCATCCTATGTGATGAGTGGACCTGCTTTAGTAAGCAGGTCCACTGCCTATCCCATAAACCCTTGCTATGTGTAGGAAAAAGTAGGCTTGTGTGCATAGTTATTCTGTTTATTTTGTTAAATGGCTATAGTTATTGGAAACTGTGTAGGAGTCGGAAGATCTCTTTGCAAAATAGCTTATGGAATGAGAAATGGTTCCTTTATTCGTGACTAAACTTACAAAATTACAGGGCGACACACCTAGCCCAAATACATTTCAGGGTTAGTTGTATCATCATGAAGTATGCAATTAGAGCTTGGGAAAAACCCTTCAAATAATAATTCCAATATTTATATATAAAACAGATGGACATTAAATATCTGTAAATATCTGTTTGCAGACTACATGCTTAGAATAACAATGTCCCACACTTTACACTTGTCTTTTTAAAATGTCACAACTAAAGCATCTGTACTATCGGGGACCTTATCAGCAGAACTTTTAGAACATATGCAGGTTCAGTGCAGTTCCATTTGTTAAATGTTCTCACTTATCAACTCTTAAATCTGACCAGCTGAGCATTTATAATGGTTTTATGTATGTACTTACTGTAAACAAGGAGTTTAATCCCCACACAACATCCTGTAATATAAGAAAAGAGAAAAAGAAGCCATTAGAAACACGATCACAAAAGAGTAAAAGCTCTTGATGCAATTTATTTGTTAGTAACGTGATTTTCTTATCAGGAGCACAGCCCCAGGTTAGAGGAACAGGTCTGGGGAAGCTGCAAAGAACAACGTGTTCTAATACCCCAGTGTTCTGGAAACCAGCAGATTCAAATTTACTATAAATAAAATACTGACTAGGGGACTGCAGAGAATTACAGATTAATATCTGCTTTTACAGTAAGAGTGCCGGATGGAAATCAGTCTAGATCGAGAGCACCCTAGAGCAATGAGCTATTGAGCAGGCGTCAACAAAAGAGACAATGCCAAAACGCTAAAACCCATTGATGTGCTGGGTGTTTGTTAGTGTAACAATGTACGTAAAACACTTTTAAAAAATGATCAAATAAATGTAACAGAATTCCAAAAGTACATGCTAAGGTTATGAAAGTATATAGGTGGGGACAGGCCTTTCTGGGAGAAAAATACTGCAACGCTGTAGAGCAGTCAGTCAGAGCCCTATGAGTTACATAATAGAATTATCTTGCTTATATCATGGTGGATCTAATTTTATATTGAATCTTAGCATATCTGACAGTGGTTGTAGATGTGGGATCATACAGGTAGCATATCTTCCAAGTGTTCCTATGTAGGGCCCAAATCCCTCTGTCTTACTTTTCTATCATATTGTCCCTATTTTCTATGAGCTCTATCTTGCTGGTGATGTCTATTACGATTAACAATAGTAATACGGAACAATAGTAATACGGACAACAAATAAAACTTCAATAAATGTGTTTTGAAATCACTCTGTGCAAATCATATACGTGACTTTCTTGTTCCAAATTACATTTTAGCTGCATAAATTGTTATTAGTAAGTCACCAAAAATTTCTCATAAACAACTTTCCCTCTTTGTTCATTTGAAATGTTGGGAGGCATGAGATTTGAAATAATACATGTACGTGAATGGGTTTGTGAGTGATGCAAAGTTCAGAACATGACTGTAGAAAGAGTGTTATTAGAATATAGATTAGCAGATAAGTAGTTGTTGTTCTGGTAAAGTCACCTGCCTTTGACCACCCCCAACTCTGTAGTTGTTATAGAAGCAGTAGTTCAAAAACAGGTGGAGACACACATGCCCAAAATTACTATGCTAGCGACTCTAAAAGAGATATTAATTGCAGCATGGTTTTACAAAATATACGAAAAATAATACAACAGGCAAGAGTGTTTGATAAAAAGAAGAAATTGTTGAAAGGCACATCTGATGATGAGTTTGTAATATGTTAAAGATTCAACAACTTATCAATAGTTCCAATTCCAAATAATCATAATGAGAAAGGTCACAGAGGGCTTGTAAGGCATTGATACAATAAACCAAACATTGCATTTTAGTGGCAGAGGAAGTTGTACTGTGCATGTCTATTAATCAATTTTAACATCCCGAAAGCATACTTCGCTCTTTGACACAAGGGTGGTGTTAACATCAGAATGTTACAAGCGAAAAACAAATTGAAAAAATAATATATAGAAGAGCTTAGATACCCTACCTAGAGCTAAACATATAACATAAATGTTGAAATACAGGTTTTTATTTTCTACATGGTATGTAGGAATTGGAAAATACATTTAACTTAGATCATGGAAATTCTACATAGGACATAAGAATGGACATTTGGAATCCTTAAAGTAAGAAAATATTTAGATTAGGAACATCTGTAATCTTTCAATGTTAAATATGAACAACGAAGGTAACAAAAAAGAAACACCTTCCTGCATTTAAATTTAATCTTTAAAGAGTTTTTTTTAAGACTACATGAATACACACATATATACATACACTATGAGCATTGGAGATTAATTAAATTGCAGCAATGAACAGAGCATTGCACATGGTTAAACGAAACTGCTATCACACAAAAGTTTGCAAAAAAAAGTTTTTTAAATATTGTGCAAATATATACACTTCTAGTCATATATTTATATTATATAGGTATATGTCAGATGAAGGCTAAAACTGTGAACATATAAAAAGAAAACATATATTGGGTCTATTGCTTGTAAGAAACAATATTTAAAAAAAAATTGTAAGAAAGTGCAATATTTTCCCTTCCATAGTAATTAAGTCCAACCTTCTACAGCTATGCTTCTGTGGTTGATCCAAAGGAGAAAACTACATTTTAAGTAATTTCTATTTGCACAAAAAAAAATAAATCCAAAATGGCCATAAGATATCTCCAAATCAACTATTATATCCTGTAATATTGTTTTGTTTTCTCCAAAAACATCCAAACTGTTTGTTAAAAAATAAAATAAAAACATATTATTGAACTTTTACTTAACCATTTAACTTTTATGCTAGTGAAACAAAAACACCATAACTTCTACAACAAAGGTAAAATGGAACCCCATTTTCTCAGTAGATTCCACTACAATATACACTATATGGTCAAAATAATGTGTACACCTATCACCTCTATATGAGCATACTGGACATCCCATTTCAATCAATATAAAATTGCCCATTCATTGCACTTATAAAAAACACCACTTCTGGAAAGATTTTCCATAAAATTTTGGATTGTGTCTGTGGGGAATATGTGCCCTTTCATCCAAAAGGGCACTAAAAAGGTCAGACAGTGATGCTGGATGAGTACATAATGAGGAGGGAGCACCTTGAGAAATATACAGGCGGGGCCAAATATTTACCAAGATAAAGAAACAGTAGAATGGGTATATAGTGTAGTAAGTCAGATATCGAATGGAGGTAAAAGAAGAGATCCACTTACAGTATATAGAGCTATCACTTGGCTTTACCTCTGTGCCACTGGGCAGTATAATCTCTGCCAAAGGATGTGAGGTGTGTCCGTTGGTCAGATGGGAAGTGGTCTGCAGGTTATTCAAGATAAACAGAGTAGACACCAATATAATGTATATATATTTAATGTCACAGATAGGGAGGATATTTTATATGGAAATAAATTTGCATACCATAATGCCTAAAAATGGCTCTTGGATATATAGTGCACACAGCAGTTTAAAGAGGTGTAAAATAATTTGAAATGTACGCACAAGTGTGGACCAAAAAACGATCATCAAAATGTAGGTGGTACATTAGCCTCCAAGGAAAATGGTGACCAGTTGTCCGGAATAAAACAGGATGGTCAAGGGATATAAAGGATTCACAAACTTTATTAGAAGTATCTTAAGAAGTAACAAAAAGATCACAAAACAAAATGAAATATAACACTAACACATTTCACCACATTACCTGGGCTTTACCAAAGTGTTACAGGATTCTGGACAAAACTGTTTAAATAGCATAGCACAAATTCAAATATCGCGGTCATGCTCCCCCCAACTGCCTCTCCTCGGAGGCTACAAACGTGCGTATAGGTTCAGATCTGTAAGAATGGTCTAATCAAATGCTTCTTATTGGGAAATTGCACGAGATGAGGCATGAAGAGGAGAGCCAGAAGCATTACCAGGCACAGGATTTCAGGTACGTTTTGCTCTTCATAAGCTATATTTCAAAGGGGGTGGACCCAAATGAGCATTTTAAATTTAGAAAGAACATTTAAAAAAAAAAAAAATTAAGTTTAAAGTAACCATTTAAAGAGCTACATTAAAAAAATAAATTGATTTAACTTGATAAATTTAAAATATATACTGCACTTCTTTCTACTACCCCCAAAGGTAATTGCATGCCTTCCATTTCTGCACAGATAAAACCATTCTAATGTGTGTACAGCTAGTACACTTGCAATACCTTTTGTAACATATTTAAACTAAAGCTTATCCAGGTAACTAAAGTGCTAAGTTAGCCTGTTTGAGCAACACGTATCTAATAAACGTACATGTAGCACCTCACAGATGCTACTAACCCACTTCCATTGATCATGTACTTCCAGGTACATTCAAGTCATTTATAGAGAAGGAGCAGAAGCAAAAAGATTGATTATGCAGCAAAAATCTCAATTAACTTCCCACCCCCACCTTTAATGCAATTCGTGCTGGACATCATCACTAATTGTTTCTATGTGAACAAACGTGAGATATTCCCAATGAATCTGGGAAGTATATATTTTCTCACAGCTCCATTATCCTTTCAGTGTTGAAGAAAAGAAGAAAGGAACAAACATAGCCTCAAAAACATTATTTCATAATGCTTTTTTCCTTGCTTACGGCAGAATATAAAAGACATGCAGTCACTATATTCTGAATAATTACAGGGCTGTGTTGAGAGTTTTCTGCAAGTTAGTGACAACCTGCAAAGGTTTTAGCAGAAAAAAAAAAGTTGTTTGTTCAGAACCAAAAGGTTCTTGTTCTATCTCCTCACCCTTAATATTATAGCCACTTTCACTTGAAATAGCAACAACTCAAGATTGACACGTAGCGTAACAAAATCCCTGGCCATCTATTTAGCTTACTCTTAAAACTGCCTAAGAATTTATCTGGCAGTAACAAAGTATGACAATATTGTTGTACTAGCACACTGCTCAGGAGATTAAAAGCTACAGAGATCAGGGATTCAAAAACCTGTTTGTTTTTTTTACCCAGGGACTACACATATGTACACGACATTAGCTTGGTGACCCATTAATAATTTTCAAAATCGGCTCAGTGACCAATTCTAAAATTTTAACAGTTTACATATTAAAACGAATTCAACAAAAACACCTTTATTTGCCTCTTCCCAGTTTTCTAGGCATTTCCATTGCATCTGGGATTTAGTGCAGGTACGATATCTAATTTATTGTGCATTATGCTATTATGAAATAGCATGTGAACCCAATTGTGGGTGCCAACAAAAGGGTTGAAAACCATTGCTATAGATAGATGGAGGATTTCATATGTAACTTGAAAGGATAAAATACAAATCTATAATGCACAACTAAATCTTCTAGGGTCACATGCTAAAAGTAAAATGTTCATGGTTTTGATGGTATGTACTACAGATTTGTTAGCGGTTGCATTCGACGGGTCACTTTAAACACCAAAACAACTTTGCATTATTGCAAAGATTATGGTACTGATAGTATTTTGTGCTGATAGTAACAGTGATTTCTCAGAATTTTTATGCATAAGTATTATTTGCTTATGTATAAAAGTGTTACACCGCCTTTATACATTGGCGCCATTTTCCTCCATTTCTGTAGTGTGCCAAATAATTTGTCTTTCTGTCACTTATTTATCTTTTGGATTTTTTGCTCCTTTTTTCCCAGCTCTGATCATTTTACCAGTGATTATATATATATATATATATATATATATATATATATAAAAAAGATAAATGAATGCGTGCATTCACAATTTGTAGGATTTGTTCTATATATTGAATAGGAGTAGAAAGTATACTCCCAGTGGCGCCGTCCGCACCCTGTGCCAAAGCGGATCCTCCTGCTACTCTTTGAAACCCTGTAAAGCTGGAGCACGTTAACGTCACGTCGGAATGTGACATGGTGTTGGGTGCCTCTATACACCTCCAGGTCCTCCACTTTCCAGCCTCTGACATCGCAACACTGACAGACACACACACACACTCACTGACAGATACACACACACACATTCATTCACACACTAACATAATTTTCTTTATTGCTCCCTACCTTTGGGAGCCGTTGTGGAACCAGGACCTCCCAGGGGTCCAGTAGGGAACTTCTCTCGGGAGCTTAGTCTTCTGCTCCTCACTGCTCCCACACGCATGCGCAGTTTAGTGATCCCAGGCCAGAATTACATCATAGTCCACTAGAGAGGGCGTGCAATGTAAGGAGAGCAGGTGACTACTCTGCCTTAGTAAGCATGTCTCAAATTTGCGGCTCGCTGGGCCGCGAGTTTGACATGCGTGTTTGTACATCTTTAAATATGTCTGCACTCAGTTTCTGGAATAATAATGTTTTGATGACACAAACAAGCAGTCCTTTAACTCCTTCCCTTTCTTATGATTTTATGTAACTTAGTGGACACACAAAAAAAAAAGCCATCTACAAGAACATCTCAAGTAAGAATTCTCGTAAACTGGAAGGAAATGTTGCAAATGAAGGAAATGTAATTTCAGCATTGCTTCTGTATCTTCTGTTAATACTTTGCGTCAAACAGTGCCATGTGTTAAATATATGTTTTAGAATAAAATTGTTCATAAAACCACAAATGATGTAAGCTCCAATGAGTAAGTGATTACAAAAAATATGCATACAGGAATTTGTTTGATAATTGTTCAGAAATAATTATCTCTTTCATATTACCACATATATCTGTGGCCTTACAGCTGTTGTTGGGTTCTACTCATCATTTCCATAAAGCTACATCTTGCCAATATTTGATCTGGGGGGATGATTGGTTAACTGATGCTTGTGAACCAGCCACATATAAACTGGAAACAAAACAATAGGGATGGTTAATGTGGTTGAACGGACAAACAAACTTAGCTAACTGTTACAGGGGTAAAAAGTGAAAACATTAGGAGTGCATTGGAAATCAATGTAAATAAGTGTTGTCTGGAACCACACAGCAGAAGCAAATAAAAGGCAAAATTAATATGTAAGATTGGGGAAGTAAAAGCGGAATTTAGGATAAACAGTGTTTATAGTGTTGATGGCAATGGGGAAGTTATGGAATGAAGAATGGGGGGGGGGGTGATGAATAAGTTGTGGGATAAAGTTAAAAAGGTGATGTGACATTTTATTGACAAAATCATGTAAAAAGTATGGCAGATTAGGAAGGTTCGGGAAGCTTAGCTGGGGACTGAGAAGGAAACTCACTTGTTCGATGACGAATGTTACACAAAAAGAGCAAAGTAACCATGAGGCATGCCCATGGCAGGAGAGAGAGAGAGCAGGGCTTATGAAAACATTGTGGAGATCTGTGGACTCATAAAATGCCATGGTTGAAGGATTTGTGGTTGATGGACCATGGTATAAATGAAGAACTGGGGAGTTGTTATAGCAGATTAAGGAAAAAGAGCAGTGTGCTGAGACTGTAAGCTATGCATATAGATCAGGGGGTTGAAAGTGAATATTAAGGAAGAAGAGCTAAGGGCTGATATGGCAGATTACAGTAAAAAAGATCTTGAAAACTACTAGGTTGCTTTTTACAGAAGAAACTGCATTCTGGTACCTGGGAATTCACCTGGCTATTTTTTTTTTTTTTTTAGGGAAGGCATTACTATACAGAGATAGCTCTGATTAATTAAAGAGACACTATAGTCACCAGAACAACTGCAGCTTATTGCATTAGTTCTGGTGAGTAGAATCATTACCTTCAGGCTTTTTGCTGTAAACAGTGTCTTTTCAGAGAAAATGTAGTATTTACATTACAGCAGTGGTTCCCAAACGACTGGTGGGAGTTAGGGGTCTGGAGCTCTTCATGCTCCTCTCCCCTCACGCTGCGGCTGCCTCCTCCCATGCTGCCTCCCTGCAGGATGCTGGGAGGAAGTGACAACCAACATTACAGGGCCTCTGTTCAGCAGTAAAGTCCAGGATGCCGCGGCACACAGTTTGGGAATCGCTTTATTACAGCCTAGTGATAACTCCACTGGCCACTTCTCAGATGGCTGCTAAAGCTGCTTCCTTAAGCAATCGTGCCTAGTTTGCTTCACAACATGAGGAGATGCTGATTGGCAAGTGCTGTGTTTGACTTGTGCTGGCTCTGCTCCTGATCTGCCTCCTTGACAGTCTCAGCCAATCCTATGGGGAAGTATTGGGATAGGCTCAGACCTCCACTTGATGATGTCAGCAGACATGGGCAGTTCACAGGCAAACAGGGGCAGAGCCAGCAGCTTCAGACTTGAATACAAATAAGATTTTACTATATATATATATTATTTTTTTATAAATTTTTATTAGAGATTTTTCCATTATGTCAAGAGAATTAATAGACATAACAATACAAAAAAGTATTTGATTAATATAATAAAGACATGTATTTGATACAGAATCTTCCTATTTATACAAAATAAATCGAATATAAACAAAGACTAGAACAAGACAAAAAACAGAAAGGATTTGCTAATAATATATCAAAGCCTAGTAGATACAAAGCTTATTACCATGTAACAGTACAAAAAACCACCCGGTTGAAACCGTAATTATTGTTATGTATTTTTATGTGTTTGGAAACACATGACCCACATAGGAATGTCAATGACTATAGTCCAGTAAAAAAAAACAAAAACAAAAAAAAAACAGAAATATATTACAATTAAATATTGGAGAGTTTTTGAAGCCAGTTAGAATACCATACTCTTTTTTTGGAACAGACAGTCGTATTGGTTATAATATCTTTTTCCATTGTTAATTGGAATGTAATTTGGTCAAACAGGATTTCTGGAAGGAATTCGAGGTCTTCCAGTGTCTAGCTATAATGATTTTAACTGCAACAAAGCAGTGAATGGCGAAACAAATATATTTATGTGACTTTAATTGCCAATTCAAGTGTAAAAGGGCAGTGGCCGGATTTTTGTTGAGTTTAATAAGCGTAACTATATAGAAGATATTAAATGCCTATATCCAAAGCGAATTAACTAGATTTTACTATATTAAGGGCGACAAAAGGGGGCCAGATGGTGATTTTAACACTATAGGGTCAGAAAGACATGTTTGTGTTCCTGACCCTATAGTGCTCCTTTAATTAATGGGTTAGCAGAAAATGAGAGAAGTCATTGAAATACTGTGAGGTTATGTGATGTTGGAGTTCAATGATATAGCACAGTGGTGAGGTATGGCAATATGTCATGTTCTTGCCTTCTGCATAGTCTGTGTTAGATCCAAATATACTGGCAAAAGTAATTTACACACAAAAAAAAGATGTTGGCAAAGGTGAGATCATCTTAAAACAATTTCCTTTAATTGCATAATACCTGCCTTAGAATGTTCTACATAGCATTACTAATAATAAGCACCTGGTGACCTTCTCAGTAGGATGCTAATTTTAAAATGTTATTTATTTTAACATTAGCTTCATTCCTTTACATATCAATATCTTAATGACAAACAGTTTTAAAGCAAACACAGTTCTGAACAGTGCAAAGGAAATAATCTTGATAGATATTCATCGTCACACAATGGCCATGCCACCACTTAATTACAAAGGCAGATGCCTGAGGGCTATGTGCTGCAGAGAATGCATAGTGAGCGGTGTGCTACTTTTTGCAATAGAAAAGGCAATGTTCTGCCCTTTATTAAAGAATGTGATTGCATATCGCTATATAAACTAATACATATTTATAGGTGTAAACGCACTTGCATAATCTGCTGTACCACCACTGATCTCGAAGCCCTATGGCACACACAGTACCTTTCGTCTCACACATGGAAATTCTGTTGTGTAAAATTTCTCATTAAAAAAAAAATATACATTTTTCTTGCTGTAAATGGATGAAGCCTAGGAATGTTCTATTCATGCCACTGAAACGGCTCTTTTGTTGCATGAAGGAGACTGCAGAGTTTTATGTGTCTTTTGTTCCCTTGACATTTGCTCATTTGGCGCTTGTCAATAGACTTTCTTTTACCAGGATTACTCACAGGTAAGAGTAGGATTTGTATCCGTAACTGCTGCTGTATTACGCAAATCTATGCATTTGCTCCAGAATCGAATTACAAATCTCTGCACAAAAAAAACACCCTTTGCATCTCTCCCCCTCATATTTCTGCTATTTTCTTTAATAGCTCCAATTATATTCATATGAACTATGGCTATCAACAAGTCTAATGACATCTGATTCACAGTGTTATAGTTCTCTAGTATTGAAAGAGTTACAGCACACATGGTAAGCTGCACAGTGATGCACATTTTCCTTGTATGTTCTATGTGAATGATTGCAATAACTTAACAGGTGCAAAGTCCTCAATACATGTCTGGGTTGTACTACATGCTACTACATTCTGTCTCATTATCATTCTCCTCTGCGTGTCGGCGACCTTTGCTGGTTATGTACTCCGCTTTATTTAGAGTTTTTTTGCTCGCCTCCTCCTCTGTGTGCGGGGGTCAGTCTCTTTATCAGTGTGCCAGGTGTCTTGTCTTGTTTGCGCCTATTATAATTTGAGTCTCCGGTTCTACCGGCATGTCTTTTGGTGGTGGGGTTTCTCGCTGTTGCAGTGTCGCCAGACCGGTAAGTCGCAGGAAGCAGTCTGGGTTTTCTCTTGAGGTAAGCGTATGGCTTTCACCGTTGATGTCTGTGATGAGGTATCCCTCCATGCCCCAGCGGTACCTTATGTTTGCATATCTCAGTTGCTTGGCTATAGGTGCCAGTTTCCTTTTCTCCGTTAGGGCTGAAAACGGTGTGTCAGGATACACTGCCACTCTGTGTCCTTCATGGAGTGCCGTTCCTAGTTCTCTGGAACGGGTCATGATTGCGGCCCTCACGGAGATGTCCCTGGTGACAATGATAACATCTCTGGGGGCTTCTTTGGGTGCCGCTGCTGATTTGCGCACTCTAAAAGCTGTGGTAATCTGTGCCTTGTCTGTAGCATTTTTGATGCCCATGGTTACCATGAAGTCATTGACGTAAGGTAGGAGCTTTGTGTTTTCTATGGTTTTGGGAACTCCTCTGAGGCGCAGGTTCTTTCGCCTGTGTCTTGCCTCCAAGGTGGTCACCGTGCGCTTCAGATCTTGTACCTGCGTTGACAGCTCCTGCAGGCCCTGGTCCGCATCGCAAAGCTTTTCGTCCCTGGAGGTCTCCCGCGTTTCTATGTGGCAGACCACGTGGCGTAGTCTGCACGTCTGATTGGACCTTCTGGAGGCCGCAATCCAATCCAACCTGGAGTTTTTTTTTTATATCACCCTTCGTGGCTGGGGTCTCGTCCTCCTCGGTGTATTGGATTGGGCTTCCGATCGAGGTGAGGGTAGTGATTCTCCCTCCTCTTCAGAGGCTTCTGATGCATAGCGGGCCTCAGACGCCATCTTGGGTCTCTGTGGGGGTTCAAAGGAGAACCTGATATCGGGTTGTCTAGGCGTAGCTGAACCCTGGTTCTATTTATTATTTTTTCCCATTGTCTTGGGGGTGTTATTTGTTCTGTTGCGTGTCTATAGGTTTTCCTGTGGTTTTTGCCCGTTTTCTCTCTGGTTTCGAGCGGAGCTCTGCAAAGAGACGTCCGCTCTGTTCAGCTGCTGGCCATGCCCACATGCTACAACATTCTCTTATATTACTTGCCACCTATTAAAAGATCACTGTAGGGTCAGGATCACAAACATGTATTCCTGACCCTATAGTGTTAACACCACCATCTAGCCCCCCTGGAACCCTCATGCCTCCATAAATATAGTAAAAATCTTACTGTAGTCAAGCCTGAAGCTGTAAATCTGCATGCTGTTAGACTCAGAAAAACAAGCAGTCTGCTGACATGTGGTAGCCTGATCCAATCACAGTGCTTCCCCATAGGTGTCTGCATGCAGAGGGATGAGATACTGAATCACAGGATGCTGTGCACAGTGCTTCCCTGTGCTCTGCTGACAGCAAATCTGAGTCGATGGAGGCATTTTATGCCTCCATCAGCTCCGAAGTCCCTCTGGTTCACTCTGAGTGACTGCAACTGGAGGTGTTCCTAGCTTTCAATGTAAACACTGTATTTTCTTAGAAAATACAGTGTTTACATGAGAAAGGCTGCAGGGAGCTATAGTTCTCACCTGAACAACCTCATTAAGCTGAAGTTGTTCAGGTGACTATAGTGTCCCTTTAATGCTATGCCAACTATTTCTTACTTCTCTATGCAAAAAATAAATGAATATGGGGAAAAATGCAGTTGATCACACTTTACTGTTACAACTGGTACACTTCAAGGTAGGCTTCTCCTTTAGATGCTGGCACATAGTTGACTCCCTCCAGTCATGAGAGGATTACCGCAATATATTGCTCTCTCCTGGTGCTCCTCCCACCGTTCTTTCAGTGTTTCTTTCTCTGGCTCTGCTTCTTCTCCCCAACTCCTCTCTGTTAGTGTCCCCCAAAGTTCAGTCCTTGGTCCCCTACTGTTCTCCATCTATACCTCCTCTCTTGGTAAACTCACTAGCTCCTTTGGCTTCCAATATCATTTCTATGCGGATGACACGCAAATCTATCTGTCCTCCCCGGATCTCTCCCCGTCCCTCTTAACTAGTGTCTCTGACTACCTCTCTGCTATTTCTAACTGGATGGCTGCCCACTTCCTTAAACTCAACTTGATCAAAACTGAAATTCTGGTCTTTCCTCCCTCAAGTGTTGTTACTCCTGTTTGTCTCCCTCCAAGTCAACAGTGCTACCTTTTGCTCCACCACTGTCCTTTCTCACCTTGACTACTGTAATCCACTTCTCAGTGGTCTTACGTGCTCCCAACTTGTGCTGTTACAGTCCATAATGAATGCGGCGGCGAGGCTCATCTTCCTGTCTGCCTGCACCTCACCCTTCTTTCAGTTTCTACATTGGCTTCCTGTAAGATATGGGGCTCAATAAATTCTGGTTCTTGCTTTCAAATCTCTACATAATGCTGCTCCCACCTATCTATCCTCCCTAATGCACAAGTATGTCCCGTCTAGGCTCTTACTCATTGCTGGAGACTTACGTCTATCTTCTGTCCGTCAAGACTTCTCGAGGGCTGCACTGTTCCTGTGGAACTCACTTCCCTCCTCCGTTAGATGCTCACCCAGTCTCCACTCCTTCAAAAATTAATTAAAAACCCACTTCTTCATAAAAGCGTATCAATTAAACTGTTAATAGCTTTCGACTGATTCCTATCTTGCAACTGTCATTAGTCTAATACTATCCTTACCTTTTGTGTCACTTTACCCCACTCCCTCTAGCATGTAAACTCATTGAGAAGGGCCCTCAACCCCTCTGTTCCTGTGTGTCCAACTTGTCTGGTTACAACTACATGTTTGTTCATCCACCCACTGTAAAGCTCTGCGGAATTTGCTGGCTCTATATAAATAATAACATAATAATAATAATAAGATCTACTTTGCATTAGGCATTCCAGTTAATCCTAGGAGTGTTGGATGGAATTGAGCTGAGGGCTCTTTGAATGCCATTCGTGCTTTTGCACACTGACCTTAATTTGGAGTTACACCTGCAGGATATGCAACTCCACCTCTGCCACCATTAGGGCTTTAACAGCCAACCTGGAAGTGCTGGCCAGGCTGCCTGGTAATGTGGCAAACTGTTTAGCTCCAGTTGACTGCTCTCAGGCCATGAACAGCACAACATTGACACTAGCTAGCTGTCCTGAACTCTAGTTTTGGGCTTGCTAATGATTCCCCAATGACTAAGATATTTCTGCCAGAAGTGGATTTAGACTATGTATGTGTAGCATTTCAAAACGCACTCCAGGCATCATGATCACTAAGAATCATTAAAGTGGCCATGGTGCTTGGCGTAAACCTTTAGACTTAACAGAACCTTTGCAATTGAACACAGAACCTTCTCTGTTGACGCTCTTCTACATGAATTTGTCTCTCTGTAATAGCTTCTACAATCGCATAACCCTGAAACTTATCTCTCTCAATATTGTTATCAAAAATTACCTCACCCTATAAAATACAAAATGTGTGTGTGTAAGGGGGTATTCAGGAAACAGTGAGAAGCTGGGAAATCAAACCTGAAATACGTATTTGGTTCATCTGTTTTTATTTATACTTTGCATGTTGGTTGTCAACTTGTCACTTTTGTCTGTTTAGGGAGTAAAGTGTAACGTAATAGTGTTTTTCTCAATAATGTTTTACTTTCATCATTTCATTCTTGGAACACACAAAGGCCTCTGAGATCTTGAATGTTTCTGCACTGGTCAATCACTATTGCATGAGTAGTTACTGTGATGTCACTGTATATGAGTATCTGATCAGCTTTGCTGGGAAGAAAGTACCCTGAAGATTGTGTAAATCACATTAGAAACAGATCACATACCGGAGGGATGTGTCTGATCATAAATATTCTCAGCCATGCTTTGACCATGTAAAAAAGATTCTTTATATATAATTTTAAAGCTGAGAGTTTAATATTATGTGCATTTATACAATGCCAAAATATTCTGCAATACTTTACAAGTGTAGACTGGGGATATTAGACAAGTAACTGACATACAAAATAAAAAGGGACAAGAGGGAAAGAATGACCTGCTCAAACAAGCTTACAATCTATGGGTAAGAGGTAGACACACGAGAAATAATGTCAAGAGGGGAGGAGGAACTGAAGGATAAGATGATTTGTAAAAATAGCTGGTAAAAGCAGCGTGTGGAACATGCGAAAAGTGGATGAAGGGAGAGTGAGCTGGGCTATGGAGGCGTGAGAACTGAGGAGGAAAATTGTAACTGTTGTGGAAATGATATATGACAATTTTTAAAACGAACCTGTCGATTGTCTATCTGCCTCCTGTGAGTTTGTATGAATGTGTGTGATGGCCGGTGTATGTGTCTTCTTGTAGATTTTATCTGGACTGCCTAGCGGGCAGGGAACATAAGCAGCCGGTGAAGGGCTGGGGACCACCCGAGTAAGAGGGTTGGGGTATTGTTAGCAGCGCTGGGGACTACCCGTGTGATAGGGTAGGGATATTATAGACAGCCTGTAAGGGGCTGGGGACCACCCAAGTGATAGGGTTGGGGTATTGCATACAGCCGGAGAAGGGCTAGGAACTGCCCAGGTAACTGGGCTGTTGTATCATTAACGGCCAGTGAAAGAATTTACTGTATAGGGTTGCAGCCTGGAGAGTGAGGCTGGGATTGTTGTTATTTGATTTCCATTGTTTTGTTTTAATTTGTATATGGCCATATTGCTTTCTGTAATTTTGTGGGTATTGTTCAATTGTTGTTACAGTGTGGGTACCCTCGGTGTGTGTGTGTGTTTTGTGGCGTGTCCTTGATTCCGGAGTGTACACTTATTTATACGTGTGTGATTTCTGTAAATGTCTTTTGCTTAGTGTTGCCACATTCATCTTCTCCTTTGTCCTTTATCTGTCCTGTGTTTGCTGCCCAGAGCTGTGTTAGTCACCCACGCTCGCCCGCTCCGGTCCGTGGCCACCATCTCGGGTGCATGGACCACTGTGACTAGTCTACGTTTAGGTAAGACGCACGGGGCCCCAACCCCCGCGGCAGTCGAGCATTGTAGACTTTACTTCTTTTTCTTCCCACTCTCCCTGTCTCCATCACGTGGCATCCCTTGTTTGGTTAAAATGGGGCAAGACCATGCTAGACCAGCTAAGGGGTTTTTGGCTTGTGATATTGTGAAAGAAAGGGCAGGGGAGGAGGCAATGCTAAAGATTAAGAAAATTGCTAAGATCTGTGGTTTTCAAATGTCACCTAGCGGTAGGTTACAACCTGAGTTTTGGAGGAAGTTACTTGTGGACAAAGAAGGATTGTTGTTGGACAATGGGCTGACAAAAGCTGTAGAGGCTTGGTATCGGGTTGCTAGAGGTCTTAAGCGGGACGGTTGGACGGAAGAGGAGCTAGATTTTGAGGGTCAAACGATTTATGTGTACCATTGAAATGTTTTTAATGATGATGCGCCCAGACCATGTTGAGCAGCTCCCGCCCATCGTCCCCCATTAGTGCCCAGACGCCTCCTCTTGGTGGCGTAGGACAAGGCTCCACCCCCTTATGTCCCGTGCTCAGAGCTGATGGAGCCTATTAATATCCAGTACCACTACACTCCTTCCCCCATGCTCCTACGTCCCAGCCACTCCTCCAGTCCCCCACTTCACCCGACCTGGTCCCGTCACTGTCCCTCCTCCCAGTCACCTGTCTCTTCTCCATTACCTCCCTGCCCACCGCCCTTGCCACGGTCCCCACCTGTTACCATTGTTCCCCCTTCAGTCCCTCCCATGTACGGCCCCGCTCCCGCCCCGTTGACTCCGACCCTCGCCACGTCCTCTACGCCCTCTGACCCCGCCATTACTACCGCGCTGTCCAATCCTTCTGTATGTCCCTCCACTAACACTTCCGATTCCCCTGCTAGCTTGGTATCCTCTCTCCTCTCAGTTCTCTCTGCCACTCTTGAACCTTCCCGTCATGACACTCCCACCGTCTCCGATCCCCCTCCCCCTTTCCCTTCATCTCTTCCTGCCGAGTTGTCTCCCCTCCTCTTCGCCCTCTCAGCTCCTTCTGTCACCTCCCTAGATCCTCCTCCTTCTCCCCATCCTCCAACCCCCATCGACCTGTCTGCTCTCAGTTCTGCCCTCTCAGCTTTGTCCCATCCCACAGTCCCTACCTCTTTTCCTTCTGGTTCATCCCCTCTGATTCCGTCATGTACGATTCAGCCAGGTCCTGCCTCTGTCCCGTGTGCTTCCGACCCAAGCCCCAGTTTCCCTCTCATGGTAGTTGGCTCTGATGAACCAGCCACATCGGCCCAGCCCTATGCCATGGGTGTTTCTCCAGCGGCATTGGGCTACCACCCCACCTTATCACACCTGGGCAGCCCACATGATGCTGCACTTGCCCCTCTGCCCCAAACACCTGTCACTCCGGCCGTACCAGGCCCAGCCTCCCTGGGTGCTCTCTCCTATCAGGAGGATCATGCTGCCCTCGGTGTTGATGACATGGATGTGCACGGCCCACTTCACCCCCAGGGTAATAGATCCTCACAGCGCCAGCCTGCTGACGGAGTACATCTCCATGTACCCCCCGCCGCTACGGGAGCCCCTCCCATGTATGTTACGTTCAACCCTTCACAAGCTGCCACTCTCGTTACCTCACTCCCAGATTCTGAGAAACAACCCATGCCCTTTTACCGTAGAATGTCCCAGATCCGTAAAACATATTCCGCTGCCTGGCGGGATCTCTACAGTCTATGTGAGATCAAAGCAGGTGATGCCTATTGGCCCATTATGGCAAAGAGCTTCACTGATGCTCCCCTCACCACTGACACAGATTTTCAGTCTGGTATTACTTTCTGTGAGCAACTTCGTGCATGGGCGCAAGATAAATTGGCAGACCAAGCTACGTGTATCAATGATTTTGTTCAGGATAAGCTTAAATCTGTTGAGAAATACCATTCACGTCTAACTCAGACTTTCTCCGATCTAGGGTTTAGTACGTACAATAAAGCACATACTCAGATGTTGTCAGCTTCCTTTGTAGCTGGGTTAAAGGAGCATATCCGTAAGGGGTTAATCTTATTTTGACCTGAGTACCGGATCATTCCTCTGGACACTCTCTTATTGGTAGCTAAGGGATTGGAGTCAGTAACACAGCCCGTATAAAGGAGAGCAAACCCACAGATGTTTAATGCCCCTGCTGCTGTCACGGGGCCTGTCCAAGCTACCCCTGTCTATAGTGCACCACAAGTTCCTTTGACTTCTACCAGAGATAGGCCCCCAGCTGTCAGGACCTGTTATAATTGTCTCCAGACTGGCCACTTTCAGAGGGATTGTCCACTTACCAAGTCATATAGACCGCTCCCCCGGTACTCTAATTCCTCACCCAGTACCTATGGTCATTTCCCCACAGGGTATTTCCCAACTACACCTCCTCCAAGAAGATTATCAACTGCAGTACAGTTGGCTATCCACGATACCATACAGAGATATGCGAAGATCTCCCTCCCATGGAACAAGATTCAGAAGCCCCCCATGATTGCTTTGAACAAATGAAGATGGAAACCACCCACCTACCAACTGTACATGAAACTGCCCTAACCAATCCAGATCGAACATTGTTTGTCGTCCGTTCATCAGATTTGCTGATGAACAAGGCCAATACCACACTGGATATGCAGTTACTACAGAGTGCCAGGTATTATGAGCAGCTGCACTTTCACCAACAAAATCAGCCCAAGAGGCCGAGCTGATAGCCCTTACAGTGGCCTGCAAACTGTCTGAAGGTCTACGTGTCAACATCTATACAGATTCATGATATGCCCTGGGGGTTGTACATGATTTTGGCCTAATCTGGAAAACTAGAGGGTTCCTTACAGCCGCTGGTACCCCAGTGAAACATGGGGTAGCCATTGAAGAACTAATGGACGCTTTGATACTGCCAGCAGAAGTGGCAGTACTAAAGGTAAAGGCCCACGGAAGGTTGAATTCAGAAGAAGCACGAGGCAACCATTTGGCTGACCAAGCGGCCAAGGAAGCAGCACGGCAAGGGTGGAAAATGGACAGAGGAGTGGCCACCGAGACAACTCCCATTTACACCATGCAAACCTTGCCCACAGATCTCAGACTTTTAAAAGAACAACAAGCTGCTGCAACCCCCCAAGAGAAACAAAGTTGGAAAAACAGAGGGGCAATTCTCCGAGATGAAGTCTACACCATCAATCTCAAGTTCTGCTTACCCAAGAATATGTACCCAGCTGTTGTCCAATGGGCCCAAGGACCAGCTCATTTGTCAAAACATCTGATGAACGCCCTAATTGATAAATACTTTGAAGCACCAGGTATTACTACTCTGACACAGAACTATTGTAGGTCCTGTACAATTTGTGCCAAATGAACCCCGGGAAGATTGTTAAAGCTGCACCCAATCACCTGGCCAAACCACAATATCCCTTCCAGAGGATCCAGATTGACCATATCCAGATGCCGAGGAGTGGGCGCTATGAATATGCACTAGTCATAATAGACATGTTCTCAGGATGGCCAGAAGCCTTCCCAGTGGCCAACCTCACTGCAAGGACCACTGCTAAGCATCTTCTGACAGAAATTGTCCGCCGGTATGGAGTTCCAGAAGTAATTGAGAGTGACCAAGGAACTTCCTTCACCGCCTCATTGACACGCGAAGTCTGGGCAGCACTGGTGGTGACCCTTGCCTTCCACACACCTTATCACCCACAGAGTAGTGGTAAGGTAGAACGCATGAATGGCACATTGAAAGCCAGAATGCTCAAAATGTCCCAAGAGACTAATATGCCCTGGCCCGAGAGTCTCCCATTAGCACTGTTCAGTGCACGACACACTCCTAGGGGAAAATACAACTTATCTCCCTATGAGATTTTGTTCGGGACAGCACCAAGGTTAGGTTGTTATTTCCCTCCACAGCTTCAGATTCAGTCAGATGCTATGGTAGATTATGTAACTGCTCTCTCTTATGCCTTGACCAAAATCCATGCCCAAGTGTTTTCTTCTATTCCAGATCCTGAGTCGAATACAGGTACCCACAAGTTGCTTCCAGGTGACTGGGTTATGGTCAAGAAATTCCTCAGGAAACATACCCTTGAACCAAGATTTGATGGTCCTTACCAAGTGCTGCTAATCACGGCTACCTCAGTAAAGTTGGCCGGAAAAAGTTCCTGGATACACGCCTCACATTGCAAGAAAGTGCCTGCTCCAGAGGAAGCAGCCCCCGTTGAGTCATGAGTTTTCTATGCTTCCTGTGTTTTCATTTGCTGCTAACCATTACAAAGGCCCAACAAGTAGCCATAACCAAAGATAATCATGTTTACACTTTTTGGTACAATTCCTCAAACACAGATGTTGCTACATTTACCTTTGATTACTGTGATATTGTTGCTTGTACTTTCCCACAAACACAACACGCTTCTATATATAAAGACATACCTGACAAGAAGGACCCATACATTTGTGTGACTGGAGGGTCCTGGGGACATCATTGTAGCTCCTGGAAGGCGGCTGGGTGGAATACTGGTAGACCATGGGGATATAAACCCCAATGTGCCTTAGAAAGAGTTGACAAAGATGGGAAACCCCTACTCTCTAGAATGACCTTAAGTAAACCTATTGGGTCAACCCCAATTAAACTCACCTTGAACATAGAGCACCCCAGTCCAGGAGATGCAGGGGAATATGTAATGGGTATGTACTGGAAGGGTGGTGGCTCATATAACAGGCTGGGGACATTATTTCTGCAAGACATGCTTACCTTACCTGACTGGGTAGGTACAGCTCACATGACTATCAACCCACTTAAACCTCACATTAAAACTTTACATGACATGGTTGCTATTGCTAACCCCACTTTCGAAGACACCATGGCAGTAGAAACTGGGTTCTCAGACACTAACTTATGGTTGGAATGGATGAGGTATAATGCTAATTCATACAATAAGACTTATGTATGTGGGGGAGCTAGGCCCCACCTGGGCAAGGTGCCCCTTAATTTACCCCCCGATGTTGAATTGTGTGTGCTGAGTCTCTATGCACAGTCAACCACTAACTCCTCAACGTGTGAATCATGGAAAAAGGTATATCCAGTCACCCAGGGACATATTAGACCACCTGAAGGAGTTACAGTATACCCAGGTAATTACACATGTTACTCAATACCTAAAAACACTGGTAAGTTCATGGGTAAATTTCCATCTGGTTATTGCTCCACCTATCATGACCCACCTACGACACTATTAATGAACCATGTGAAAACAGTCGGAGATATTTACTGGCTGTGTGGGGATAAGCAATTGAGATCCCAACTAACTGGGCTATGGTGGGGAGAATGTACTCTGACTAAAGCCATAATGCCCATCCATATTATCCTGGATGGCCATCAAAATGTGTTTGATCCCATGCATACACACTCCAGAGTCAAAAGGGAAGTCCCCATCCGTGGTAGTTTTGATCCACATGTTTACATTGATGCCATTGGAGTTCCAAGGGGGGTGCCCAACGAATTTATAGCTAGAGATGAGGTTGCCGCTGGCTTTGAGTCCCTGATCCCATTGATCACTGTTAACAAGAATGTTAATTGGATTAATTATATCTATTACAACCAACAGCGGTTTGTTAACTATACTAGGGATGCCCTAAAGGCCTGGCAGAACAACTGCAAGCTACCACCCAAATGACATTTCAAAATAGAATGGCTCTGGATAGGATTCTAGCAGAAAAGGGGGGCGTATGTAAAATCCTCCCCGAGACCATGACATGTTGTACTTTTATTCCAGACAACACTGGTAAGGTAACTATGGCAATAGAGAAATTAGACAGCCTCTTAGATGAATTACAAAATAATTCAGGGGTCACTGATGCATGGGACCGATGGTTTGGATGGATGAATGGTTGGCAGAGAACCCTAATCCAAGTAGGGACAGCAGTTCTTACAATGATCATTATCTTCTTGTTCTTAACTTGCTGTGTACTACCTTGCAACAAAAATACTTGCAGAAGACAGTAGGAAAGACCATAGACAGCGTAATGCCTGCTTTCCTACACCAAGACGCCACTGACCATGAATGTGACACACCACACACACACCCCTCCAATCTTACCAATTTAAACAGACAACTGCATTTTTATAGGGATAGCATAGGGATAGTGTCTGTCTCTACGGGCAGGAGTCTCACGTGTGGAGATGTAGTGGACTAGCCGCTGCGGGTTACCCACGGAGTGAAGTGTTTGAGGCCCGTTAAGACAGATGAGCTGCAGGCAGCTAGGGACATATAAGGGACAGTGGTAGTTGTCTTTTGGTAAATAGCCATTTTAAGGGGGGACTGTTGTGGACATGAGATATGACAATTTTTAGTTAGTAAAAGGTCTATTTACTCATCTAACCGAAATCAGTGCATAAGCTATTAACATGTGATTAGACAAAATGGCCACTAGAAGCTTCCAACCCCTCCCTCCCCCTAACACCGACTAACTACCTTGTGTAACAAGATGGCGCTGGAATCTGGGGGAGACCCTCGTGGTCCCAGTGACATCACCCTTAGTAGGCAGAGCATTAAGGAAACCACTTAAAACCTAACCAATTAATAAAGTATTATTTCATGTTATCTCTGACGATGCTTATGATGTAATTTTGCTTTAAAAGGGACCTGCCGTCCCCTCTGAATAAACATTCCTCAAGTTATTCATCAACCTGAAACCTGTGTCTGGTGTGAATTACTTCAGGGAGCGTGCACGCACTGTTTCTTTAATTTGGCCAGGGGCAGATACACAAAATAAGGGAGGCAAAGGTTGGAAGGAACAATGGGGGGAGATCAAAAACCACTACCTTTAGCATGGCTTGGGAGAGTGGGATAAGTGCAATCCACTAAAAAAATACGTAAGCAGAGGTGTAAGTGTCAGAAGGAGAGAAACAGGTTTTAGTCAGCACCAAGTGATTTAAGGAGCGTGAGAAGAGTTCATGAATGACAGTAGATTGCATGGTGCTACAGACTGAGTGAGCAATGCAGAGGGCACATCAAAAGGAATGGGATGTGGTAAAGTGACAGGGTATGGGCAAGAGATTCTTGGTTGTCCTGGTGGGAGTTGTGTGTAGGGTGGGGAGCAGGGGGCCAGGATTGGGAGACATGTACAATATTACACAGTCTATATTAGGTATGGATGTCTAATGGGTTAAAAAGAACAGATTGTAAATTGATATGCTGTATTATGTCTCGCATTGTCAGAGTATTTATATCGGCAGACATTTTGTGCTATGATAGAAACTAAAAGTGTATATTCTGAGTCACTCTGAACAGACCAGACTCCATTTTGTTATTTCAAGTTAACAAAGAGACACAGTATTTCTATCTGTAAGCTAACCACTTTCCCAGAGCTAAGGAATGCATAGTATAAACAAGTGATAAGGAAGGGGGTTGGACAGACTGTCTAATGCTAATGGAATATAATCAAATCTAAACCCAGACAATTGTGACAGAGAAGATTAAATAATAAAATGTAACTGTCTATATATATATATATAAGGTACCATTGTATGGAAAAGGGTAAACTTAGTTCATGATCTGTCATATCAGAAATTATGGCAGGAATTGCAGACGCTAAGTCTGGACAAAATTTAAGAAACCCTTTGAAATTTTAAATTATGGCGCTATAAAGATAATGCAAAATGACGTCAAAATAGCCACCAGGAAAAGTTAACTCTTTCCTGGATAGGTATGTTTAGTGGGACAAGACTGCCCTCTACAGACCAAATAACTAATTTGCGATCTGGAAGATAACCACACCTCTAGTGCTTCTATTGGGTTATCAACTGATGACGTACAGAGAGTCTGGCCCTTTAAAAGTTAAGACAAAGGGAAGATAGAGAGATACGAAGGAGGCAGATGCAAGATATGCAAAGGAGAGAAAAGAGAGGAATTGGAAGTTTGGGGACTCCAACCTCCATGCAGAGACACATCCAAATAAATTCCTGAGACTACCAATCGGATGAAATATCTACTCAACTGGTAATTATACTGGTTTCATTTAATTAAATTAAATTAATTAAATTATATTAATAGCATTATATATGACTGGATAAAGCACGGTCAGATTTCCATATTAAGAAATCTTAGTTAACTAAGAATATATAGTTATAAACATTCCATTCTGCAGGTGGAATTAAGAATAATTATATATTGATGTGATATTATCACGTGTTAGCATACCGCTGTTTTTATCCAGGTGTATTGATTTGCTCTAAATTAAGATAGATATCTTTTAGACAAATTAAAATCTGCTTATATAATATGTAGATTCTCTTATTGGATGGTTTAAGAAAATGAATTTAAACTGGTTTAAATGTTATTTTATTTAAAAATTACATAAGAATAGATCTTAACTACCTAGGAGATCTAGCCAGCATTGAAAGGGTTATTCTAACTGTCTGCTAAACTTTACGACCTTACGCTGCACTCTGAGGAATTCTGTTCTTCTGTGAAAAGTTTCACTTCCAGCCTGTGGAAGCTAGTCATAAATCGTCAGAATTCTTGACAGGAAATGCTATTTAGCCATTGTAACGTAATACCCATTTCTTTGTATTGCATATAATTTTATACTGAATATTCATTGATTATTGTCATGCATGTTACATAATATTATTTGTTAATTATTGGTTATCATAAATAAAATCTATTTTTATACATTGTGATATTATTATATGAAATACATTCCACTTAACACGTTAAACGTTCTTTGGGATCTGAGAATTGAAATAGCGGGCAATTCTCAACTGTTACTATTATTATCCCATAAATATCCCCACAGCATGTGGGTGTATAATGAGAAGATTGAAGGTTGTGGGTTGAGGGTCTTCATATGTGTCCTTATATGGAAAGAGTTTTAGGTAAAAGTTCTGACTTCATAGTAATGTTTATAAAAGAACAGTAGACAAAGGACCACTAAGCAGTCCTACACTAGGCAGGGAGTTTTATCATTTTGTTTGCCAACACTATTTGGGAATACTACACTATCATTGTTTGTTTATTTTTCTGCTTGCCTCGAGGGGACATCTTTGCTGACGTAAGGTGGGGTGCTGCATTAAGAGCACATGTGTGTGGAATACTGAGTCACATATTTTGTGTCTCATTAACAAGAGTGGTTTCACCACAGTATCCAGCACGTGTGACTTTATTCAGTACCATCTGAACTATATGTGTTATTTTAGTTTTTCATGCTGTACCATACAGTCAAGTTTTCTTCCTTTCTACGCATATTTAGGGGTCAGGTTATCCCCTGAATTTTATTGATAGTGCTCCACTATTGTTGTATAAGTCGAACACTTAATGTTTTATAAGTTCTATACTTATTAACACTTTTTTTTAAAGTACCATGTTCTGTTCCCCTGACTTTCTGGATTAGGGCGCTTACTCTCAATCAAATATTTTTCTCTGTAACATCTTTAAGTTGTACCATCTGTCAAGTTTTTACATATGTACTGCTGTTTGAATTGTAAGTAAAAAGAATATATATTTCTCTGCATCTACAAGGTTTTCACTTGCAGGGCTAAGGGGACAGGACACTTCACCCAGACCACTTCAAGTAGTGCAGTGCAGTCCAAACATGGCACTCAAAGGACCACACTGCCAGGATCTCCAGGCTCCTCACAATCGACAGATCAACCCCCTTAGTGGAAGTAGAGATAAAGATTCTGTTGGCTGACTTAACATCCACATTTACAGCCTCGTTCACAACCCAATTACAGGTTGTCAGCAGACTTTAAAAAATAAATTACCTGGGCCAATGCAATCACCACATGGAGCAAAAGATGGATGAGTTTGCCACACTGCTCACAAAAGCTTAGCAGACAAGATGCACAGCAGACGCTATGATTGACTCCTACATGCAAAGCATTTTTGAGGAATAACCACTATGTGTTTTTTTGTTGTCATTCTGTCTGTCTCTAATAAATATATTGGGGGATGGAGTGGGGAGGTAGGGCCGATAAAACACAAGTATACTAAATAGTTGGTAGCGACCATCAATTTAACATGAAGGGTGATTCACAAAATTATTAGGTGAAAGAGAAAAAGTTATGTACGAGAAATAAAACTGTGTGATCGACAGCCAAACCTTGCTAACAAGGTGATATCGCTGAAGACAGTTTAATGTCAAAAGTCATACACCAGGACAAGACTGTGCACAGCAACAAGACACAGCATAGATTTAAATGCAGACAGGGATTTCAGGATGTGCTGTCCAAGCCCTTCTGAAGAAGCATGGAATAACATGCATCATTGAGGAATGTAGATGCAGTGGTCAGCCAATTACTCCAAGTACAGCAGATGAAAAAACCATCAAGCTTCCTTCCCTTCGAAAGATGTCCATCATTGCCAGCAGCGGAGAATGGTCAGAACGCTGGTACAATTATCTACTGTCTACAGAGAGTCTGGTCAGAAGTGGTCTTCATGGAAGACTTGTGGTCAAATAGCCATACAGACAATGTGGAAACAAGACCAAGAGCACAAAACCACAGAAACTGGGGTGTAGAAAAAATATTGCTGCAGGTGCATGTTACTGATGAGTCAACATTTTAAATATTTGGCTGTATCAAAAGGGCTGAAAAGCAGAAGAATAATGATTGTATTTAAATCTTTCTTCTATACATTCATTCACATTTAGTTAATTAATAAAACTGTTACTTTATAGCAAGCATGTCAAACTTAAAGGCTAGCACAAGCCAAATAAACAAGGTTTAAAAGATCACTATAGTGTCAGGAAAACAAACTCATTTTCCTGACACTATATAACCCTTAGGTCCCCACACCCTTAGGGCCCCCCGGCAGCTACTTACTTTAATCCAGCGCCGGGCTCCTTTGGTGCTGGTGACCTCTCCTCCCACTCCGACGTCAGCTCCCGAGTGGAGCGAAATGCATATGCGCGGCCAGAGAACACCCATAGGAAAGCAAGTACAGTATAAAAAGCAAATACAGTATATAAAAAAAACACCCCCCCTCCCAGCTAAAAAAAAAAAAACAGCATCCCCCTCTACTAAACCCCAATCTCCCCCTCTATAATAAATCCAAGTCCCCCTCTATACTAATTCACAGTCCTCCCCCCTCTACTAAACCCCGCCCTTGTTTAAACCCCCCAATATTAGCCAACAAGCAGACTCCACTGACATTGCCGCTGCCAGTATACGACTCCAGCCTTTGGTATACCCCCAATGGTGCCGCCCGCACCCTGTTCCGCTACTCCATGAAACCCTGTAAAGGTGGAGCACGTTGACGTCACGTCGGAATGTGACATGGTGTTGGGTGCCTCCGTGCACCTTCAGGTCCTCCACTGTCCAGCCACGGCCATCGCAACACTGACAGACACACACACTCACTCACAGACTGATACACACCTTTGGGAGCTGGTGTGGGGCCTCTCTCTGGGGTCCAGTGGGGATCCTCTCGGGAGAGCTCCTCATTGCTCCCTCATGCACAAAGTTTAGTGATGCCGGGTACCGAAATGACGTCATATTCCAGCACCCGGCATCACTACAGAGAGCGCGTGTGAGGGAGCAGGAAGACAGAGTAGGCACCTGCAATGTGGGGAGAGCAGGTGCCTATTCTGCCTTAGTAAGCATGGCAAACGCGCGGCTCGCTGGGCCGCAGGTTTGACATGCTTGCTTTACAGCATATTTTTCCACAAAAGTTTTGCAAAGTAATGTACACAGACACACACACTATAAAAAAAAAAAGCCACATGTACATCAAAAACGATCTAATCTATAGTATGTATATGTATATATTTTTTTACATTTGTGTATGTTGACTCCTCTATCTAAACTTAGTCGCTGATCACATTCAATTATCTCCTGTTGCTTGGGTCTGAAGGAGTAATTAATCATGTTCAAATATTGGATAAATGTTTTGTCCAGAATTTCAACACATTATCTACACATAAATTGCATTTGGAGATTTGCTGTGACTGGCACATGCTCTCCAGTCCTGCCACTGATTGGTGGAAACATTGTGTGTTTATCATCATCAATTTTGCTGTAATGGCTTGCTCTACAGAAGCCATTGCAAGTATGATGCATAGCACACTTCAAATAAATTAACCAAAACATTTTTAAGGTCAAAAACTTGCATTATACACTGTTCAACAAAATATAGAAAACAGCTCAGCTAATGGACACAGTTTACACAAACTATTTTGCAACAAAAATCTAACCATTTTTCTGTCTGATGGACTAGCAACATAATACTAACTAACTCAACAGCAGCTCAATTTTCATGACATTAGGAAGAAACGTTGCAGCAGGAAATTTGGATTTTTGTATATGCCGTCATGCTGTCACTTCATTATCAAAGCCGTCATCTAGGACATAGTTTGAATACACAAGCAAAGCTTTGTAAGCTAGTATTATCTGACAGAAATGTCTATACACGGGACAATAAGATCACTCACAGATATCCTCGTTTTTTTTTTTTCCTTCTTATGTAAATAAATGGCAGGCAGTCTCAGATGTAAACCTAGATACAAACCGCTGAAAGATTTACGGGAAGCAACCAGTAATCATTTTTCATACCTCCCAGCATTTCAAATGGACAACGTGGGACACTTAAATTCAAGTTATGGACGTGATTTCTGCGATATACTGTATATAGGTCATATAACAGTTTTTGGCACCAGCAACAACACAGAACATTATATCACTAAAGAAAATGCATATTGTACATAATCCTCAGTCCATAAGATAGTCTTTCTTTAAATTTCAATAAGACTGCAATCACAGCACATTTATATTAGATGTAGGATCAATTATTGGTGAATGTGGCAACTAGTGGCCCTTCCATAGCCTCCCATATCCCATCAGCTATCATTTGGGAAAGTTAATAAGAACATGTGCCTACACGTGCAATGAGAAAAAAAAGGCACAAAGTCATCTAATTTCACTTGCACAAGATCATCTAAGGAAGATTCCAAGATCTTATGGGATGTTGCATAAAAGTCTGCATATGGAGCTGAATATCAAGAAAGAGGATATGCCAGACTGGAAATGTGAGAGGATCAGGTAGGTATATCTACCTTCATACCCTTATCCGTGGGTGCCACAATGGGAAGAACCTGTAAAGTCTCCAAACGTGACAATGTCTGTTTAACTGCTTTAATCTGGATACAAAGGCAGTGTACAGATTTGTAATATAAAAGTACCCAAAATGTCTACTTCTCTGTACTTTAGACAACAAAGTCAATGGGATACATCCACTAGTGCACAGTTCAGCCAAAGAACAGCCTGACACATATACAATGAATCTGTAATCCATATCATAAGATACAGATAAAGAAAGGACATACAGGGACAGATACTGACAAAAAACAAAAAATACAGACACTGACAGAAAATACAAGCCTTAATCCTTAACTATACAATTGTTTTTAAACCTATCTGGATATTCTAGACCAGGGGTAGGCAACCTACGGCACTAGTGCCATGCACGGCACTCAAGGTGTCTTTGCACGGCACTCAAGGCTGCTAGAGCCAAACAGGCTCTGGCCTATCAGGAGTCCCAGAGAAACTTCAGATATCTGCTAATACAAAAAGGTGGTGAAGGACAATCCTCAATTTATATATTGCAGCCTGTAGAGGAAGTGACCTCAGATCACTTCCTCCCAGCACTTGTGAATGGGAATCCACACTGTGGTAGAGCAGCCCACAGCAGATATTGCAGCTCCTGCCCTTCACCTGTACCTGGCCAGCCTGGTCCCCACTGGAACCCAGGGAAGCCACCCACACTGCTAGATATACATAGAAATTCACAATAACCCTCCCCTCATACAAATAATACGAACAGCCCACAAACACACACACACAATCTGCACAAATGTAACCCGCAAACAATCCACATACATGCACACAACCCCACATGCAAAACCCCAAACAGCCCCCACACATACACACACTACCAAACACACAATGTGACATATCCATCCACACACACACACAATTCCACAAGCAGCCCCCATACACAGCCCACATTCATAGGAACACGATACCACAAACTACTCCTGAACATATTCAATATAATAGCTCATATACGCACAAATACAAAGATACAAAGCAATTACAATATAAATAACACAAGCAAAATACTGCAGCATACAGACCTCAATTTTAAAAAATAGGACCGGCACGCTACGGGACATCACAATCCTATATCGGCATAGTGCTGCTAAAACGTTGCCTACCCCTGTTCTAGACCATGGGTCGTCAACCTGGTCCCTACCGCCCACTGGTGGGCGTTTCAGGATTTCCTCGTTTTGAGAGACTGGGAAGGTGGGCGGGCGGGTGCGAGGCAGCGGTACCCCTGCGACCAGGTACTGCCATCACCATTTGCGGCCACCGTCCAAGGGGTCCATCGGGTGGATCATGTGCCACCCGATGGATGTGGATTGTAAGGGGGCCCGATCAGCGCTGGGCGCTTTAACAGCGTGACCGGGCCCCCTGTGATTACATCACAGAGCTGGGAGGAAGTGACTGCACCTCACTCTTCCCAGCTAACACACAGACCGCGCGGGAGGAAGCAGAGGGAGTCAGTGTGGGAACTCTGACTACCATCCACCTGAGCCACCACTGGACCCCAGGGAATCTCACCCTCCTGCACCTAAAAGGCAGGAAACAGGAGGGTGACTAAAATATTTTGTGTGTGTTTGTTTGTGTGTGTGTGTGTCTTTGTATGTCTTGTGTGTGTCTGTATGTATGTCTTATGTGTGTGTGTCTGTCTTTGTATATATGTGTGTATGTCTTTGTATGTGTGTATGTGTCTATGTATGTCTTATGTGTCTATGTATGTCTTGTGTGTTTCTTTGTATGTGTGCCTGTCTGTGTGTCTGTATGTGTGTCTTGTGTGCATGCGCCTGTCTGTATGTGTGTCTGTCTGTTTGTATGTATGTGTCTTTGTATGTCTGTATGTATGTATGTATGTGTCTTTGTATGTGTGTCTGTATGTGTGCCTGTCTGTTATAGTGGGCTATAGTAAGTGGGCTACCTAGCTCAGCCTTCCTACTGGGCATTGTTATAAGGAAGGTTAAAAAATAGAAAAAAGGGAAAAAAAAAGGTGGAGAGGGGAATTGAGGAGGGAAAGAAGATGAGCTGAAGCACAGATGAGAAATCATATTATGCGCAAACAGAGAAGTCGTCTGAATATCACCGAAAGAGGAGACCTTCGTTTGTTCCTTATGAAAATCGAATTAGATATCAAATATTTAGTCTCGCAGCATCAACCTCAAGGATCTGATTAATCACTAGTAAAGGTAATTTTATTAAAGACACGGAGGCTCATATTATGCATAACTCTTTCTTTATTTCCTCAGCAGCAAAGAAAGAGAAATATAAATATTATCAAAACTGAAGAAAAAAACTGTATAGGCACAACAGGTAGCCAATCACAGGGTATAGGAAGTAGCTATATAAGTCTTGTGTCTCCCACAATCCCCCTCTTTCTTTGCTGCTTCCTCAGACAGATAAGTGTTTCTCTGATTTTGGCTTGCATTGTGATTCCATTTAATTTGTATTACAGTGTGTTTTCCTTTTATGATTTTCATACTGTTTGGTCTAATATTATTTGTTTTATTATTGTCTGTATTTTCCCCGGCTGGTGTCTCCCCTCTGGGCCCGCGGGTGTGCCTCTGCCCCGTCCGGGCGGTCCCCACCCCTCCCCTCCTCTCTCCCCTCTCCTACCCGTGCTTCTGCACGGGACCCGACCTGCCGTGCCGCGGCCGCGATTTCCTCGCGACCGCGGCGGTGTACACGCTTCTCTCCTCCTCCCTCACTCAGTTAGCGTGTCGGCTCGGCGGGCGGGTGCACGAGCCCCTTCCCCCGCCGAGTGTTTTTTCCTCGTGTGCCTTCCTCGTGCGGCGGCCATTTTGGGGGCGGTCTTTGGTATTCCTCCCAGTGCTGCCGTGCAACCGGCCACCTCGTAGCCCTGCTCCCTGGGGACACCAGCCAAAACGTTTGTTTTTCAGTTTTTCCTTGTGGGTTAATCAACCCTTCCCTCTCTCGCCCAGCTAACACCCTGGTGTTATTCAACCTGCTTTGTTTGTAGTCAGTTTTGGTCCCTATATAATTGCCATTGCATTATTATTTTACTATTTAAATTCTCTGTCTATTCTGTCACTGTCACTACCATGCAGGATAGGGGTGATGGGCCTGTTGGTCCCCCAGGGGACTTCCAATTAGATAGTACTGATGGTGCCATGGCCTCCCAAGAGTTTCAGGCCATGTTAGAGGCCACTATGGCTTCCTCTATTCAGAAGGCTATTGCCTCAGCCATGGGAGCTGTCTCTTCTAATTTCTCCCAGTCCCTGCACTCTCTGATTTTACCTGCCATGGCCACCCCTGCCCTCTCCCCTGCTCAGACTGTGCCTGGAGCCCGTAAGGCAAAGGCTAAGTCCAAACATGTCGGCTCCCACTCCTCGATGCAGGTTTTGCCTGCCATGACTGACACGCCTGAGGCGGTCTCAGATAGCGCGCACCCCACGCGCAAAAGAGCCCCTGGCCGGGCTAAAAAGGCTAGACTATGGAAAAGGGCTAAAGCCCATGATATTGGGTCGGATACCGACCGGAGTGTGGAGGATGAATCCGACGCTATGGAGTACGACTCCTTTGATCATGATGATTCTGGCGAGGATTTGCCCCTTACGGGCGTGAACCCCTCCGGGTCCTCCGCCAATACCCGGGGCCCCTCACTTGCTCCCCCGGGGGGTGACACCTCGATCCTTGACCCGCAGGGCAACCCCCTGTTTGACCCAGACGACCTACGTCATCCTCGGTCCGCCGAGTGGGTTCCCCCAGATCACATCGCCCAATATGTGGCTAAGCGTATCCGCACGCCACTTTCTAGGGAAGGCCGCAATAAATTGCGCGCCGAATGCCCACGCCCGTCCCTCCCGGGCGCGGCTTGCAAAACCCCGGACATTGACCCGCAAATTGCTCAATTCCTGAATAAGTCAGGATGGAAGCCCAAGAAGGGCCTTGACCACTCCCTTAAAAGCTGCCAGGACAAGATCCTGGATACCCTAGGTCCCCTTTCCAAGCTTTACGAGCTTTTGGATGCTGCCAGGACCGGGGACTCCGTTCTGGACGTGGATGTGGCCGTTGGTTGGGTCCAAAGAGCTATTTGCTTACTGGGGAACGCCAATACGGCCATGTCTACAGAAAGACGCAAGGCGATCCTCCTGAAGATCGACCCTAAATTGGCCGCTATGACTGTGGCGGAGCCTGATCCAACTGAGGAGGGTCTCCTGTTTGGCGCGCCCTTCGTTAAGGATATGGGTGCTTATGTCAAGACCTTTACGGCTATTGACAAGGCACAGACGAACATGAAGCGCGTGTTCGCGCCTAAGGTTTTCGGAGGGGCCGGGCGTAGCAGGAACCGTCCACCCGGCCGTGGTTTCCGAGGCGCATTCCGCACAACCAGAGGTTCCTTCTTTCCCTCGAGAGGATTTCAGGAACAGAGGGCCCCTCCCTTCTTCCCGGCAAGAGGTCGGGCCTGGGGATCCAGATACCCCCGCGGTGGTACCCCCGGCAGACGTCCTTACGGTAAGTACCCTTTCTTCCCCTCACGCTCAAGTTCGGGTGGCGGGGAGACTGGCCTTATTTTGTCAAGAATGGGCAAAGATCACCTCAGATGCTTGGGTCTTACAATGTGTAAGGGGTTTTCGTCTGGAGTTTGTGTCCATGCCTGTCCAGTTTTACTTCCCCAGAGAATTGTCCCTACCTCAGGAGCAGGACGAGATGATTTCGACGGAAGTGGTAGAGATGCTGTCCAAGGGCGCTATAGAGGAGTTGCCGTTCGCCGCCCCAGGCTTTACGAGCAATTTATTCCTAGTGCCCAAGAAAGGAGGCGGAGTTCGCCCTGTCATAAATCTTCGCCCACTCAACGCTTTTCTACGCTACCAACACTTCCAGATGGAAGGTATACACTGCCTCAGGGACCTCCTACGTCAATCGGACTGGTTGGCCAAGCTAGACCTGAAGGACGCATACTTTACGGTCCCCATCGCTTTGGAGTTCCGGGATTATCTCCACTTCACCTGGCATGGGCGTCGTTGGCGCTTCACCTGCCTGCCTTTCGGTCTCTCCTCGGCCCCTTGGTGCTTCACCAAGCTCATGAAGCCCGTGGTGACATTCCTCCGAACCCGGGGGGTTCGCCTCATTATTTACCTGGACGATATCTTGATTTTATCCCAGTCACGAGAGGATCTCCTCACACACCTGGGATGGACGACCGACCTTCTGCAGAAGTTGGGATTTCTGATCAATTGGAGCAAGTCGGTCCTGGTCCCTGCCCAGTCCATAGAGTTTCTGGGTTTTCAAGTGGATTCCATCCAGCAGTTCCTGTTCCTTCCGGATGCCAAGGTGAAAGCCATCCAGAAGGAAATTCGGAGGGCCCTCCGTGTCCCGGATTTGTCGGTCAGACAACTGGCGAGAATTATCGGCCTTCTCGCGGCCTCCATTCAAGCAATTTTCCCAGGTCCCCTGCATTACCGAGCACTCCAACGGCTCAAAGGATCACGACTTCGCTCCGGTCATTCATACGAATCTCGGATAACATTAGACGAGGAGTCCAGGGACGAACTGGCGTGGTGGTTGGCGCACATGGAGGCATGGAACGGAAGAGCCATCTTCGGTTCTGTCCCGGACGTAGTGATAGAGTCCGATGCCAGCTTACACGGCTGGGGCGCTCGTTGTGGCAACGTCTCCACAGGAGGCAGGTGGTCCGACACAGAGAAGTCGTTACACATCAACTCCCTGGAACTTCTGGCAGGTGCCTTCGCGATCCGCAGCCTTGCTCTGGGGAGGGCGAATTGTTGCGTTCTCCTCAAGATGGACAACGTATCAGCAGTCCGTTACATAAATCACCTAGGGGGCACGAAATCCAAAATGTTGGCGATTCTGGCAAAGGATTTTTGGCAGTTCTGCCTCTACAACAACGTTTCGGTTACGGCGGAACACATCCCAGGTCTGGACAATTCGGGGGCGGATTGGAATTCCAGACACTTACGGGACTCCGGGGACTGGCATCTACATGCTTCAGTGTTCCAGTGCCTGGACAGGCTGTGGGGCCGGTTCCAGTTGGACCTATTCGCGTCACGCCTGAACACTCAGCTACCGAGGTTCTACAGTTGGAGGCCGGACCCGGCTGCAATAGCGACAGATGCCTTCCTCCAGGATTGGCCACCAGGTCTGATGTACGCCTTTCCCCCATTCAACATGATCGCACGCACGATCTCGAAACTGGTCCGCCACGATTGTCGGATGGCTTTGATCACCCCTCTATGGAGGTCTCGACCATGGTTCCCTCGGCTGATGGAATTGTCCATAGACTACCCTCGTTTACTTCCGGTATTCCAAGATCTTCTTCTGGATCCGGATGGGAACTCTCACGACCTGGTGTTGCAGCATCAGCTACCCCTCATAGCGTGGTTCCTTTCAGGGGACCTTGGGTTATCCCAGACGTTTCGCAGTCAACTCTCCGACTCCTCGATAACGCCTGGGCCCCGGGTACACGGACAGCTTACCGACATTCATGGAGATCATGGTCTGGTTGGTGCATGGAACGGGCAATGGATCCCGTATCTGCCCCTCTGCCTTTGATTCTGGAGTTCCTCACGTTCCTATTTGATTCGGGCAAGGCATACCGCACAATCAACCTTTTCCGCTCAGCTATCTCAGCCGGTCACGAAGGTCTAGACGGTTCTCCGGTCGGCAAGCATCCTTTTGTCTGTCGACTTCTCAAGGGTATTCGCCTTGCTCGTCCTCCTCACCTCGTTTTGCCACCTTTTGGGACGTCAACGTGATGCTACAGTTCCTATCATCATGGTACCCCAATTTGGAGCTGACTCTCAAGCAATTGTCTGCCAAATTGGTTATGTTACTGTGCCTGATTTCTTGCAGAAGAGTCTCTGACGTTCGGGCCCTGGACTGGGACGCCGTTGCATTCACCCCAGAAGGCGTCACCTTTGACATTTCCAGGAGGACCAAGTCTGCATCTTAGTCACTTACATATCCTAGGTTTTCAGACTGTCCAGCGCTCTGCCCGGTGGATTGCATCAAGGACTATCTGGATGTTACACGTCCCCTTCGCATGACAGACCTGCACGATCTGTTCATATCCTTTAAATCGCCTCACCGGCCGGTTTCGACTCCTACTCTAGCACGTTGGGTGCGCTGGCTGCTATCCTCCGCGGGTATAGACACCCCAGTATTTACGCCCCATTCTGTCAGGGGCGCGATGGCCTCGAAAGCCTCTTCAGTCGGATGTCGCCTAGAGGACATTATGCGAGCGGCGGATTGGTCTCGGGAATCGACCTTCCGAACCTTCTACTTCAGGCCAATTGAGCACATCGCATCTCGTGTGGTGGCACAGCTTTAAACTTGCATAATATGAGCCTCCGTGTCTTTAATAAAATTCCCAGATTTTACTAGTAACATGACGTAAAGTCATGATTTTATTAAAGACACGGAGGCGAGTATTATTCCCTCCCACCCTCCCGGAGTGGAGTTGGGGTACGAGATGCTTGGGGCTCTACAGGTATGTCTTTTTCAGTTCGTTCTGTTTCATATCAGTTGATTTGCATTTTTTGTACGGGTTGCTGTACCTTTATGCTGTGTACTAATTCTGTTGTTTTTATATTTCAGTACTCTGTTTTACCTGTGTCTCCCCAAGACTATGTTTGGTAAGTTTGCAGTTCTGAATTAAGAAATTACCATATTTCTCTATCTTTTTTAGCTTGAAATGGTCGCATCGTTTTCCCGTTACCCTGTTTCGGCCAAGTGGGACATCGTTCATCTTACCTGGTCTTCGGTTCGCAAGAAAGAGGGGGATTGTGGGAGACACAAGACTTATATAGCTACTTCCTATACCCTGTGATTGGCTACCTGTTGTGCCTATACAGTTTTTTCTTCAGTTTTGATAATATTTATATTTCTCTTTCTTTGCTGCTGAGGAAATAAAGAAAGAGTTATGCATAATACTCGCCTCCGTGTCTTTAATAAAATCATGACTTTACGTCATGTTACTAGTAAAATCTGGGAATTTCAATTTACTTTATTGTTTTCTCATTAAACTTTATAAAGTTAAAAACATTATAAACATGCATAATGTAGAAATAAAAAGATAAATGTAAGTACATTTTTTTAAAAACACCCTCCTTTCTAAAAAATATTCTGCACTTGCGCGAAAACTGGTGGGTGGTAAGAAAATTTTTCCATCAAGAAAGATACATTAGTGGGTGGTAGGTAGAAAAAGGTTGACTACCACTGTTCTAGACTGACAGTGGGTCGACTTGTGTAAAAATAGTGATTTCACAGTGGTTTCACAAACCTGAATCGAGTCGAGTGGTCATTTAGGAAACCTTTATGAAATTGCATACGGCGTTGTATCTTGATCAAAGTGTTAAAGTTTGCAGTGCTGTTTAACATCATACAGAAATGTATATAAGCTTGTTGTACATTTGTGGTTCGTAGTGGGGCTAGAGCTGCCTTTACTAGAGAACTGTTGTTAAATTGATTGACTTCACTCAGTAGGGACATACTGTAATAATAACAAAGCACACTTTTTCTTCAATGCTATACTGATATGCGAAATGCTCAAAGGAAGCTGCTTTCACTTAAGCTCACTAAACTCCCTATAGTATGCTTGCAATATATTCCTGTTGAAGATTATTGCAGTGATATTGTTATTAAAAAGGAGAACAAAATCTCAGTGTGACAGTATGCATAAATCACAGAGAGAGGCCCTTTAAATCATGTTCATAGAGAACCTGATGCAATATTTACTGAATCTTAAATTACAAGCCGCGCTCCGGTTGCCAGCTATTTAAAGTGTTATCAGTTTGTCCGGCTCGCAGAGTGACAGATGTGCCATGCATCAACATATGCGGACTAGAAGATGATGAAAATGCAGAGGAAGGGAGGGAAGGGGATGATGCCAAGGTCAAGACTGGGGTTTGTTTGATCCGATTGCCTGGATAGCACAGACCAAATCTATAAAGATAATACAAAATGTGAGATTCAAGAAGAGAAAATTAAAAGCATAAAGAGTAAGGGGAAAATCAGATGTGGATGTTTGTAGTGTACATCACTACTAAGTCAACTAAGTTGTGAGTTGCATTTATGCAACTTTCATGTTGGTACAGAACAAATAAATTAAATGGAGTAAAGGTTCTATAGATGCTAACAGTAATTACTAAAAAAAACAACCTGTTTTTGGGGAAACTTGCGGGGTGCCAGAAGAGGACGCATTGCATACACTTATTTCTTAAGTATGGCACAAAGCATTCTTATATACAATATGACAAATCAGCCTTTAAAAACAAAATAAATAGCCTGGGAGAATGTATATCCATCAAATCCCCTCATGAACATAATGCAAAAAAACTCTTGAACAGCGGAGACTAAGGAAGTGCAAAGCCATCCATTCTAGTTTCAAACAAGTGTAGGTGTAATGTGAAGCAAGTCCTTTGCTTTTCACACCCAGGCACAAGGTCTCAGAGGCTATTAAATACTTTCCAAACTATCCAAGGTCTGTGGGTAAAGTTTCCCTGTGCAGCTGCTCTCTGCGAGCGTCAAAAGAACTCATGCTGAAGGAACAATTGAGAGAAGCCTAAAGTTACCTTGACATGAGTGTACATTTTCACATGACCACAACTCTATTCTCAGGATTCATACAGTGCATTTTGTATACATAAAACTTTTCTTAAAAGAAATGGCACGTAACCAGCTATACTGTTTGCCAAACCGCAACAACATAGGATTTCTTGTTACAATGCATCTGACAGCAGAAATTACTTGCTTGGTCCAACTAGACTACCCATAACAATTATTTGAGCATCGATAAAGTCAGTATGACAAATGATCTAAGCATCAATAAAGTCAATATGACTTTAGTCCTCTTCTATAGGTTTTTTTTTTTTTTTGGTGCTCTCATCATTAAAGGAATTGTCTTTGTGGTCCTGCTGCCTTGATTCGATTGTGGCCAGGCTTCTCACTATACACAGAATAAATAAGATTGAGCTCAACTGCTAAAATGAAAATGATCAAGCTTGAATACACAGCAAAATCAGTTTAAATGCCAAGCATATACATCCCAACAGTTTTGCCATGGTAACAAGTGTACAATATCAACACATACAAGCATTAAAAATGCAATCGAATCTATCAAATGAGAAATGTGACACATTTGTCAATATCAAAATCCATCATTAAAGTGCAAGAGAAAAATAGCAAACATATTAATGCATAGGCAAAATTTAAATTACAAAGTGATTAATGGTAAATGGTTTTGAAGAAAAAAATATATATAAAACAAGAATTTCCATAGTATAAATACCTATTTAACGTTTATGAATAAATATAGATGATAACTGAATATTTAACCAAATACTACAATTTTAAATTAAATAATAATAATAAAAAAATAATCATACATCTTCCCAAAAGCTGCTAAATTTTAAGGCACTGGACTGGAGTTTTGACATTTTGCAACTAGAAAAACACTAGGGGGTCTACTCACTAAATGCTGAATTTGCTTTAGCGAATTTGTTTTGGCTCAATTCTCTTGCATTTGGTTATTACATTTTCTCGGTTATTGACTGTATTCATGCCATTAAGATAAGAGTTTGGTTTCAGATGGACTTAGAGAGTTTAAGTCCAAGCACCACAACCACTCCTTACAACTTAGGGAGAGCCATGACACTACTGTGTGCTGTAGTGGTTATGGTACTTGGATTGCTTTTTTAAGACAGGTTGCAGGTAGTTGGAGGGTAATTTAGAGTTAGGGCAGGCTTCCCCAAACTCCGGCCCTCCAGATGTTGCTGAACTACAACTCCCATGATTCTATGGATGAAATAGGCTGAGAATCACTGGAGTTGTAGTTCAGCAACATCTGGAGGGCTGGAATTTGGGGAAGCCTGGGGGTGCAATTCTCCAGGTCTGCAGCAGAGGAATAAGGACAACTGAAAGGGACATGAATTACTGTGTGACATTAGTCACATTCAAAAGTTTTAGGGTTAATCAGACAGACTATGCAGGCTGAAAATATAATGTAAATAGGATATTTCTTTAACATTTACATTTTTTTTATACTGGGGGGGGGAAGTGGAGAGGGGGTCGACACTGATCTAATCATTGGGCATGCTTGACAGATTTACACATGTGCAGTTGGATGATTATTTGCAACATTCTAACAGTGGGCAAATAGAGGTAGTCTGATCATACAAAGCAGTCACAGGTGTCGGGATTGGCTCTTCTGCTGTTGCACAATGATGCCCTGTTTTTGTCATTAATGGACTGGACTAAAACTGAGATGGGTGGGTAAGAGGGAGGAGGTTGGGCTGAAGAAACGACACTATCTGAGAGGCGTGCCAAACAATGCAATGTGACCAAGTTTAAATAAATTTTTCTTGTTGTATTTTGGTTTGTATACTTGTTTAAAATAAAGTGTTTCCTCTACCAACACCAATAAGCATACAAATACTATGTCTAATTAATAAAAGAGGCGCTATAATAATAGGAATCAAAAACACTAATAACTAGAGTTCATAAATTTATTAGACATTTTCATAAAGCCCTGGTTATGCCACACAATAGATATACTTTAGAGATGTATGTAAAATGTTAACAGATGTTTATATTAGATTATGTATGTTCATAATAATATATATTTATTTTTAGGTCTAAGTTTCAAGTATAGACCTCCATAAGATTGGCCACCTCAATATAGTTTAGTAGCAGCACACAGTTGGTGAGGATTGTCTTCGGATATGCTGGAGCGCATTTGCATTCCAGAAGCATCATCATGTGCGGTTTGCTGGAATACCTGTGTTCCACAAGTGATGTTCTGAAAAGACTGAACCATGGGGAACAAGGATATTACTGAGATTTCGGACCGAACATCTTCACACACTTCGACCGATTAAATGGATTCAGCAACGCTCAATGTTGGAAATTTGCTGTGCACTTGACCAAGGCCTTTTTGAATGGACCCTGGGCAAGCATTAGTTTGGGTCCCCTGGACCCTGCCACAGCGCCCGACCGGTCCCTGCAAGATACATGCCCACTGGGTGGTGCTCCTTAGCGTGTGGGCCGGTGTGGCCTGGTGCAGCCACACTGCCAAAATCCATGTGGGTGCTTAAATAAATTGCGGGCAGCGGTTTCATGGGGCATCTGCTCTAAGTCCCCCAGGAATAACTGGGCCCGGGGCACCTACCCCGTTTTCCCTGCATTAAAAACGGCCCTGCACATGAGGGTCGAATGAATCGCTTTATCTTTGAACATAGTGAGTGCCCGAGACTTTTTCCTTGATATATATATATATGGTTTGTGTTGATCCTGGCTCAGTTAAGCACCCTGATGTTCTATGGATGAGTGCAATCCCCCTTATTTTTGTAAAATTCTAACCCAGTCAAGAGACATATTGAAACAAAGTAGGCACTACTTTGTCTCAGTATTTTTCTTACGCTTGATCAAGCTGTCATCATTGATGGCTGCAGGGAAAATAGATCTGTCTATGGAGCAACCTGCAGGTTCAGATAAGTGAAACTTACCTTTGCCTGACCCCCAGCGACAATGTCACTGTCGGGGATCTTTGCAACTTCTGCAAAGACCACAGATGATGACATTACTGCTTTAATGGAAGATAGGACATTTAATTTATGTAGTATATAAATGCTTGTTTCACGACCATTGTATTTTACCAACTCAGGAAGCTGATTGAATATAGCCAAGTGGGTTTTGGTACATTGTTTGCTTTTTAATTATTTTTATCATTATTTATCAACAATCCAGTAATTTACGTATACTCACCTGTCCAGTAGCATCCTCTTTGAAGGCTTTTCAGAAGTTGTGCCTTAGGAACGAACAACCTTCAAGTTTTCTTATGGTAGAACCTCTTGATTGGCTCAAATTATTGTGAATGGACAATTTATAGTTTTCTAGTAAGCATCATTTACAATAGTCTGAACTAGTATATCTTATCTTTTTATAGTGACCAACGTCTGAGAACATCTGCCAGATTAGACGATTATTTCGGCACAGAGGATTTGTAGTGGCTGTTGGGTGGCCCCAAGTACCCATAAACACTATTGATGAGAGCCCAGCATTGGTTCTTTTCTTGTGAGTGAGATATTCCGACCCATCGCTTTGTTATGCACATTGTTGTCTGTGTTACATTATGTTTTTGTTTTATTTTTTCTCTACATGGGGAGACACATGAATATTCACAAGATAAATAAAGTACCTATATTTTATAAGAGGCTGTGTCATCAATTTTATGATTTCAACAGACAACTGAACTGCAACCAAATAGAAGTATAAGTTAGGATGAGATAATTAAATCTGCCTTTTATAAATAGTTGAATGGGTTAAAACAGCCACATTGTGACAACCGTACAACATTTGGTTGCCGTTTAACATTTAGGGAAGCCCTCCAAAATGAGTGGGGGAAAATTACAATTCTCAAACATCTATTTGAATTAAAGAATTATAGAAACCTAATGACAAAATGTGCCAAAGTTATATACAGATGGAGACACAATAAACTGACAGAACTGATTAACAAATGGGAAAAAGAACTACAAATACACATAGAAGAAGAGTGGATAAGCTCTCTAAATAAATTAAATAAATATGTACATTGCTTAAACCTTAGGGAAACCCAATTTAAGCTTTCAAACAGATGGTATTTAACACCGAAACGATTAAAGAAAATTTTCCCAGATTCATCAGATAGATGCTGAAAATGTAACATTAATGAAGACAATTTAATCCACAGTTGGTGGCAGTGCAAACCCATAAATAATTTCTGGAAATATGTTATTAAGGTTAAATATAAAATAATATCTACTCTTTCTTTCAAGGCTGTCCATAAGGGGTTGCCCACTTGTCCCTTGGTGCAATGTCTCTTTAGTTGTTCTTTGTACTTTGCTCCACTCCGGTTGTACTCTGCGCGGTACTGCGGTCAACATCGTTGGTAATCACCTTTCAGCAGGCCCCATTGTTTCATCAGCTTAAGTCCACCTTCTGGGCTGTTCGCTACTGTAGGTGTGCCGTTCTTCCTTATGAGAAGCTTCGGGGGGAACCCCCATCTGTATTGGATGTCGCTGTTCCTGAGGATTTTAGTTGTGTTGATAAACTCTCTTCGTTCGGTCATGGTAGCCGCTGATAAATCCACGAACAGCGATATGTTTCTTGGATGGGCCAGCATGTCTGGTTGCTGCCTTTGTGCCTGTAGCAGGTCTTCCTTTCTTCGGTAGTAGCAGCTGCACTATGTCTCTTGGCACGTACACAGCTAAGTTGCGCGGCTTGGCACTCTGTGTGCTCGGTCCATCGTAAATTCTTGGTCTTTGGCTGAGTGAATCAGGTGTTTAAAGTATCCCATGAAAAATGTCTGGATTTCCCCTGTTTTTATTGATCGTGGTACACCTCTCACCGGGAGGTTATTCCTCCTTGAGCTGTGCTCCATGTCCGCCATCTTACTTCTTATGCGTTTATTGCCCTCTTCTAGTTTCATTATCTTAAAAGCTAATTCATTTTGTGCTGTGCAAATTTCGTCTGTTTTGTTTTGCAGCGTATCTGTCCTTGACCCCAGATCTCTTTACGGAAGTCTGCTGCTATTTCCTTATAATCTTCCTTCAGAGAGGAGCACAGGTATTGATGCATGTCTGCCAGTCTACTTTCTGTCACTGGCCTTTCATCCATGTTGCCCGTGAGTTCCATCTCAGACCTGGAATCTGAGAGACGCGACGGCGAGGCTGCACCGCCGCCATTTTCAAAAGGCCGCATTTTTTCTTTCTTCCCCGTCTTGAAGAAATCCTGCGATCTCAGGGTTTTTGGAGGGTCCATTGCGTGTGTCGCTCAGTCGCACCTCAGGTTGTGTGAAGTGGAGATATACTCCTGGTTAGTCGTGTACTCTTGTTGGTTTTGGCCATAGCTGCTGCGGAGCTAGCCCGCCATGCGACCTAGCAGCCCCAGAAGTTCCTGCCCATCTGCTTTTTTAATTTTCTTTTATTTCAAATATTTACATAATAATAGAAAAGTACATTTTAATTGGAGTGCAGATGAAACGGTGTAAATTGATCAAAAACATTAACAGAATTCAGTTTATAAATACAGAAAAAATTACCCATATATAAAATCAGATCTCACCCAGCAAAACTTAGACAAGTCAATGCAGTAATTTAGCCACGTGCTTTAACTAAATCCTTATATTTTTCATTTGACATAAGGATTTTTAAAAATGTTTTGCTATTTTACTTATAGCTTGAAAAATGTAAATGTGTACGGATTATCCCTTTTGTATTTTGTTCATTTGTAGACTTGTTACCATAGCAAAATGCTGCCTCCTCTTAATCACTTTGTTTAAATCATATGTTATTTACATTGAAAGTTTTTCCTTGGTTTTCAGACTTGATACAGACCCAGAAGGGTTGAAATGTTGACTGTTCTTCTGGTGCATTAAAATATCCCTTTCCACTGGAGCAGTTGCGCTGGGAATTAATCATTTTTCCTGGTGGCCTGGAAACAGATATTGATCTTCCACAGTTCTCCCACCAGCTGTGCTGTTGTATTTTAAATTATATAGTCTTATTTGTACATTTCCCGACTGCCTTATTTCAAGTGTGTCAGTCTTATTTGGGGAATAGCATCCTGCTTTCCGGGTTAAAGGAGAGGGAACAAAAAATGGTCCATGAGGTCATGTACTTATACATAATGAATGACAAATGTAAGTGCATATTTATTTAATTTGGATCTAGCATTGTTGTGAGAATATAGCTATACTTCAATGGCTAACAGACACACAGTCCTATATTATGGCATAGTGACCATTTCCCGCTTCCTAGAAAACAGAAGGCAAGCAGTTTAACTGGCACATTTACTCATTATTCTGTGGAGTTACAATCAGGTGTGAGGTCGTGAAAGGAATTGTAACACACCTGACAGATGCTCAAAAGATTTTCAAAGCCCAAGCCCCTTCTTAGCAAGTTCCACCCTTGAGAAACTTGAAATAAGAGTCTTAAAATATAATGGATTATTGTACCTTTGAGAAGAGTAACCACTAAACATATGCTTTTTATGTGTGCATCTAATTCCACTGCATTTCTATGTAGCTTTGATTTAATATTACAATTGCTACTGAATTAAGACATCTTAAAAAGAACTGTGCATTTCTTGCTAAGTATAGAACAGTGCCCTTACAAACCTTTTAGGTTCAAGGCGCCCTTAATATGGAAACATTTTTCCAAGGCACCCCAAGTCAAAATTTCTAGATTGTATATCTGTACAGCGCTGCTGCATTTACTGGTGCTATAGTGTAATATACAGTGTTGGTGTTTGAAGGGGTGCTTGTATATAGTTTTAGTGTTTTAATATAGGGATGTGTTTGTATGTAATGTTTGCGTTTGATTGCTGGGCTGTGTTTAATGTAATGTTCACTTTTAAATACGGATGTACATTTGTGTGAAGGATTTGTGTTTAAGTGAAGGGGTGTGTTTGTAAAACCTTTAGGAGTGATTATGTTATTAGCTGGGAGAGGTAGGAGGAGCACCAGGAGAGAGCAATATCTTGTAGACCGATAATGCGGAGGATGAGAAGAAGCTGTTGATGATGTGTCAAAAGCCGCAGAAAGGTCAAGGAGAATTAGGATAGAGTAGTGACCACGAGATTTTGCAGTGAGTAGATCATTGGATACGTTGGTCAGTGCCGTTTCTACAGAGTGCTTAGCGCGGAAACCAGACTGTAGCGGGTCTAGCAGAGAGTTGGACTCAAGGAAGTCTGTCAATCTCGCATACACAACTCTTTCAAGGATCTTGGATGCAAAAGGCAGTAGCGAGATAGGTAGTTGGATGGGGAGTTAGGGTCATGGTTGGGCTTCTTTAGAATTGGGGTTATAGTTGCATGTTTGAAGGGCGATGGAAATATGCCAGAGGAGAGATAGAGAATTTTAGTGAGAGGTAGAGAAAGAGAAGACAGTACAGATGAGAGGGAATTGGATCTAGGGAGCAGGTGGTGGGGCGAGAGGACTGGAGCAGAGCAGAAATCTCTTCTGCTGTAGAGGGTGCGAATTAACATAGAACAGCAGAGGGAGTGAGGTTAGGGAAGGTATTTTAAGGGGAAGAAAAAAGATGAGAGATCTCTTCCCTGATTGTAGAAATCTTGTCAGTTAAGTGAGTTGCAAAGTCTGAGGCAGTCAAGTTAGTAGGTGGAGGAGAAACAATAGGGCAAAGAAGAGAGTTAAATGTGTGAAATAGTCATTTGGGTTTGCGGGAGAGTGTGGTTATAAGGGTATTGAAGTTATTTACTTTTGCAGAGGAAAGAGCCAAGCTGTATGAGCGCAGCATAAATTTATAGTGGAGAAAGTCAGACGCACAGTGAGACTTTCTCCAACAGCATTCAGCAGTTTTGGAGATATCAAGTCAGCTTGGTGTGCCAAGGTGGTTGTTGGGGGCGCCTGCTGCGTTTAAATGTTGGAGGTGCCCTGTAGTTGAGAGGAGAGGGTGGAATTGTAGAAGGAGGTTGCACAGCTAGGACAGGTGAGATTTGGGATGGGTAAAAGGAGAGTTTGGAGATTAGTGGAGAAATGCTCTAGGTCAAGACATTGGAGGTTTCTGTGAGATTGATGTTCAGACGGTGGTGTCAATTGGGTCTTAGGAATGCCGATGTCAAAAGTCAGCAGCTGGTGGTCAGATAGAGGAAAAGGAATATCGAGAGATTAGAGGCGGTACAGAGATTGATGTAGGCGAGATCAAGAGTGTTTCTCGCTGTATGGGTTGCTAAATTGGAGTTAGATTGAATGAGTGTGGTGGTGCTGGTGTATGACTGCTTGGATGAATGGACATACACACACACATTCATATAGACACCGACACATACACACATCCATACACCGACATATACACACACGCACGCTCCCTGACACACACAAACATTGATACATGTACACACCATGATACAGACAAACAATAACACACAGATGCATATCCTGACACACAGACACAATGCTACATACACACACACATTTCCTCCTAGCCGGCCGACATTACAGGGGCCGGTGGCAGTCTTAAAGGACCACGGCATCTGACCGGGCCCCTATTAAGCAGTAATGTTTCCCTGGTGCTATAGTTATAGCACCAGGGAAACCTTGGCACACAGTTTGGGAGCTGCTGCAGTAGAATATAAAATATAAACATTTAACAAGTTGATAAAATAGTATTTTTATTGTCTCAGTAAGGCAAAGTATTATTTTATGCGGATAAAGTAGTGAAGTTTTAGGTTACAGATCTGATACTGTCATATTTGCTCATTCTCACTTTTGCCTGGATCAGTTTCTGCTACTTTTCCTGATTTCTATCTAAAAAATTTATTTTGGCAGCACCTCTGCTGAAAATAACCTGCAGCGATCTCCAATGTAAATGAGCTCAGACAGGTATCCAATTTAAAACATATGTGGATGTGAATTAAGGTACATATAAGCTAGATTTTTACTCTCATACAGAAACACATGTGAAGTTTGTAAAACTGGTGAACCTTTGGAGGTAAAGTAAAAGCAAATTGTGTTTATACTTTATTCTAAGGGACTTCAAGCTATGACACGCTGCCAGATCCAATCAGGCTAGGCAGAAACGAGGATCTCAGATCACTTTCTCCCAGCTCCTGTGAAGGGGAATTTGCGCTACAGGAGATCTGCCTGCAGCAGCCACCACCACCACATCCCCTGCCTTTACCTAGCCTCCACTGGACCCCAGGGAAGCCACCAACATGAATTTACAACAAAAAGTCCCCACACAAACACTCATACAGCTTCATAAGCAGCCATCACAAACACACCATCACTAGCCAACTCACATACATATGCACACTACCCCAAAGTAGCCTCCTACATTCAATACCCCAAGCAGCCACAATACATACAAACACAATCCCACCACATGCAGCCCCCCCATAGAGAGCAGACGATCATACACATAACATGATACACAGCCCACATACACATGTAACTGATTTAGTACTACAAGCTGCTCCTGCACATACACAACATAACACAGCCCACAGATGCACAAACACGACCCTACAAAGCAGCAGCGACAATACAGAACACACACTTTAATTTAAAAAAAAATAAAAGAGGATGGCAAACTGCTGATAGGACATTGCCTAGCTGTGGTCTATTCTGTATTCTTAGAATTATTTACACTCACTGTTAAAAAAACAAACAAAAAACATTATGGTGATATGCATTGAGTAGGTGTTTTGTTAGATAGTGGAAACTAAACAATTAATGTACCCACATACAAAATTCCACTAAAAAGTAATGAGGTAACTCCAGTTTCTTCTACAAATATATTTAAAAACAGCTTTTTTATATTTTAAAGGACGATTACAGATTATCTTCGGGCTTTCAGCTATTTCCTTACCTTACCTGTCTGAGATTGCCAATTAGCCCCGGAAGCAAGCACTGAGCTTGTATAGCATGCTTTTTATAGCCTGCTTCATTGTAGTAAATACAAAGAACTGCTTTCTGTGAGTAACCGGTTAAAGGATAGAAGAAAAATCTCTAAAAGCACTTAGAAACATAGAAACATAGAATGTGACGGCAGATAAGAACCATTCGGCCCATCTAGTCTGCCCAATTTTCTAAAAACTTTCATTAGTCCCTAGCCTTATCTTATGGTTAGGATAGCCTTATGCCTATCCCATGCATGCTTAAACTCCTTTACTGTGTTAACCTCTACCACTTCAGCTGGAAGGCTATTCCATGCATCCACTACCCTCTCAGTAAAGTAATACTTCCGGATATTATTTTTAAACCTTTGTCCCTCTAATTTAAGACTATGTCCTCTTGTTGTGGTAGTTTTTCTTCTTTTTAATGTGTAATTGCATCATTTCATTTCGATGGACCAAAACCATGAATATGTGCACAGCTATAGAGCAATACTATATCCTTTGGATAAAGTAATAGAATTGATATCCAATATAAGCTGCATTTGTGTATGTGTTTCTGGTTTCTTCTGGATGGAATAGATCGACACGTTAAACTTTAACATCTAAAATTATGCACAGGATTAGGATTCTTGCCATAAAATTATTTTCCACCAGTCTGTTTGTAAATTCCATATTTATTCAAATTACACATCAGCATTTTAAAATGTACACTCAACTGCACTAACACAAATATTAAAATACTATTTAGTAGATATACCCTTAATTAGAACATGCATGCATTTAATTGCACTTTTGTTTTCATTTGGGCTGTATTTTAAAACGCCTTGCAAAAGCTGCAGATTTTGCTTGTGTAAAGCCTTTGAAAGCCATCCCTTTCTAACTCATCTCACATTTCCTGTGACTCTCCAATTACAGTTGTCCCACATTCACTGTGACTCTCCAATTACAGCTTTCCCAACGCAAAATCAATGAAAAGTCTTCGCAATGCAGATGCTCTTGGCAATTGCCTGCCTCTTGAGTTTAGCTCCACTGAGCTAAACAGTCAAAAGTGACAGGATCAACTGTCTGATTGACAGCCAGGAAGGTCGTGTTACAAGGTTAATTTATACATGTGCCAATTTCTACTGAAATCTGAAGAAGAAAAAAAAAACACTCTCTTTACACATAAAGCGTTTCAGTGGTCTGGTGTGCCCATATAACTGAATTCTCCCAATGTATATTCTATATAGAGAGTTAAAGTCCAAGTATCCCATACATTTACAATTGAATACAATAACAAACAATACTCCCAAGGTTATTGCAATTATTGTTTTATATCTTAGAAGAAAAGCTATGGTTGCCATGAATGAGGAGTTTGTTTAATAATCCCTTTATAACACTGTAGTAGCGAATTGCATTATAGTATGAGGTAGATAAGTCATCTGGAATGAAGTGGTTAAATATTGCCAGTCTGTTGTATTCAAATTTCTTTGAAATTGTGCAAGTGAAGTTGACTGCTGGCACGTATGATACCATAATGGTGTTGATGGCAAAGGAGAGGGGCTGTTCTCACTCTCATGTGCTTCAAATTTGCTCCAGTTGAGGGTGTCCTGTCCCCAACTCCTTTGTACCAGTGATGGTACATCAAGTTCCTTAGCTCCGTAGAACAGCACATGACAATCACTGCTGCATACTCAGACTGTGCCGCTGCTTCAGCACAAGCAGTCAACAACACGAAGCCAAAGGATTTGATATTTGCGAGATTCTAGCAATGGTTGAGTTAGTCTGAGAAACCAGGGAAAAAGCTTATTACTGGATGCAAACAGAAATGCCAAAATGATGAAATGTTTGGTCAATGGATGAGAATGACAAGCCTGTAATACCCAGTACCATTTCCATGTGCCTTACTCAATTCCACCTTGTGGCCAGTGAAGACAGGGGCCTACAGCCAAATGCTATCATGCCTGAAGATCAGATGACATCTCACATACCAGCTTATTTTTACCAGCAGAGCGTTGTTAATTGTGCTTTGGGAGCATATGTTGGTGGGTTAACATACATTGTTTAGTCATAGGCTGAACTCTTGCACTTCTGTAGGCTACGTTATGTTGGTTCTGTCAGAATATATCAGGTTATTTTAACTGTTGATTCATAGCTTATATTGATGTACATTACTGGACTCTTGTTATTGAGCAGCTATATTCCTAGTAGATAAATTTTAGAATTGTATTCTATTATGTTAATCTTCTCAATTGCATTTACTACATGTGATTTTTTTTTATTGCTTCTATACTTTTATACTGCACACCTAAAAATAAATTTAAAAAAATGTCACTGCATGACAAACTGGCTTACAAAATTGGGATAGGTCTGAACTTTTATCATATTTGGACACTAAACACACTTATGAAGGTGCTCAAGCCTTGTTTTTCTCAAATAACAAATTATGCCACTTCTGACAGAGTCTTGAACTGCCTACACAAATGTAGCATGATGTATATTGAAATTTCCCGTTGATATAATAACTTTTGAGCTGAGAAAGAATCAGAAATCAATGTAATATTGTTTACTTCTCTTACTTTTAGAGACCACTGGCCAGTGGTGTATCCTGGTTTTGTGCTGCCCTAGGCAGGACAAAACTCAGGCGCCCCCTCCCCCCGCCCCACCTTCTTAATACACACACACACAGACACAAACACACACAGTCAGAGACACACACAGTCAGACACAAACACACACACACAGTCAGACACAAACACACACACACACAGACACACACAGTCAGACACAAACACACACACAGTCAGACACACACACACACACAGTCAGACACAAACACACGCACACACAGTCAAACACACGCACACACAGTCAGACACACGCACACACTCACAAACACACAAACACAGACACATACACAGACACAGTCAGACACAAACACAGTCAGACACACACACACACACACAGTCAGACACACACACACACACACAAACACACACACACACACAGGCAGACACATCCACAGACAGTCAGACACAAACACACACAGTCACACACACACACACTCACAAACACAGTCACACACACACTCACAAACACAGACACATACACACAGTCAGACACATACACAAACAGTCAGACACAAACACACACACAGTCACACACACACACACAGTCTCACACACACACACAGTCAGACACACACACAGTCAGACACAAACACACACACAGTCAGACACACACACACATTAACTTTTTTTTTAAATTTAAATCCCCCCCAACCTCCTTACCTTTGGGAGTGCTGGGTGGGGGGGGTCTCTCTCCCTGGTGGTCCGGTGGCTGCAGGTCGAGCGGGCGGCGCTGGCAGGCGGGCGGCTGGCGAGGGAGCACTTCCTATGAGCTGACTGCTCAGCTCCCTCGCGCGCCGGCTGCAGAGTGAGGCTGGGAGCCGGAAGATGACGTCACATTCCGGCTCCCAGCCTCACTCTGCGGCGCGCGAGGGAGCTGAGCAGTCAGCTCATAGGAAGTGCTCCCTCGCCAGCCGCCCGCACAGCAGCCAGAGCCGCCCGCCCGCCCGCTCGGGATGTCAGTTAGCCACGAGGCTAACTAGGCATTTGCCCTGGGCATTTGGGGGGCGGCGTTTTTTGCCGCCCCCTGGAAAATGCCGCCCAAGGCAAATGCGCCCCGCCACTGGTCATGTGTTATCATAGATTGCAGAACTGTCACAGTGCCACATTGCAGGTGGAACCACGGAGTAGTGCATTAAACGGTTACTATGTTTAATTTAATTTTTGACAATATTTGTAAGCCAGTATTTCTACAAGTCAGCTACTGGAGGCAGTTCCTGGATGTTAACAGGCTTTTGGTTCGGTAAAGGACGCTGGACGTCCTCATGTTCTTCATGAGGACATCCAACTTAAGATATTTCCCCATAGGAAAGCATTGATTTAAGAGGGAGATATAGTGCTAGGAATACATCTTTGTATTTCTGCCACTTATAGTATACTTTTGATGCATTAAAAAACATATATGTTAAAATTTGACTGTAGAAATTTCTGTAACCTGAGGTAAAGCTATTTAATTATTCAACAGCTTATTGATAAACATATTAAGACATAAAGAATAAGATGCATATTTCTTCTTATAATTAACTAGTCCCAATGATTTTAACCAAAAGCCTTTGTTGGCTGATGTACAAAAGTCAATAGTTTTGGCTTTCAATTTCTCTGCCTCTTGAGCTGCATAACATAAAGCAGTAACCCACCTTACAATTCTACATAATACAACATCTGCTGCATTTTTTTCCTGAGGCCTTTTAACTCTAGTACATCCTTCAATTAGATAAACCAAATTCAATGATTTCCATTGATGTAAAATACGCTCTCCATATTAAACATTCAACCCTCACACATTAGGGTCTTCAGACTTTGTCTCATGAACTAAATATGGACAATAACCATGAGCGAGAATCTTGAAGGTCAAGTCATACAGATCAAAATGGCCACATTCCAGAAATACAACTGTCAAGGGAACTCCTTGAAGGTTTTTAACAAACATCAACTACAATCAATTTCGAAGGCTACCAATAAAACAACAAAAAATAACCAATTGTCTTAGTATGGGTTTTACCACAGAGGGTGAGATGAAAGAGCATTTGTAAAAAGTCTACAAAAAGACATTGAGTACACAAGAAAGCATGAACAATGCATAAAGAGAATACCTTTCAAGATCATATAGCAAGAAAAACAATTTTTATTTACTTAGGTCAATGTAATTTCCATTGAATTAGTGGCAGTACAACAATTGAGCCTTTAGAAGTTTTTAATTTTTTTTTACTGATAAATATACACAGGAAATACATCTCAAGTATTATAAAAATATTTTTGTGGGCAGACCAAATTGCATTATTAGGTTAAAAAAACAACAACAATGAATTAGCCTTGATTTGTACATTGTTGCTAAAATATTATGTAAGAAAAACTGCCTTAATGGAAAGTATTTGTGTCTATTTCACAGTAATCCCCAAATAACTCCTTTGTAAATATTATCTATGCTATCTGAAATAAAATTTTATTTTTTCCACCAGTGAGTGAACCAGCAGCACACTGGATCACCAGGGACCCACCGGACTACCATGAAATTAATTATTGCCTCCCCCGCTTGCACAGAAGGTCAGCAGGTTTGGCAAAGTCACATTGACCCTCTAACCCTGTCTCACTAGCCTCCCTAATGCCATCACACTAGCCACCCCTAACCATGTTACACTCACCACCCTCTCACAACCACTTAGAAACCCCCAACACTCAAATTCAAAACCCCAACCCTGTCACTCTTAGTCCCTAACTGTGGCATGCTCACCTACCCTCACACCTACTCCCCAAACCCTATCACACTTACCCAACGGATGTCTGTGTATGTATCCCTGTGTCAATGTGTGTAGGTTCCAGTGGTGTATCTGTGTCTGTAGGTTTGAGTCTGTGTATTTGCATGTCTGTTGCTGTGTGTGTCTGTGTATCTGTATTCAAAAGCCAACATTCATACACAAATTCTCCTTAGAAAGACATGCTTAAATTCGAACACACACATTGCTCAGTGCTAAATACAACCCTGCAAGGATGGGCAAATTATAGATCCCCAGCTAGCAATGCATTGTGGACTTGTACGACAGATATGGATCTACATTTTGGCCAACCTTGTGCTAGAAGGCGGTCACAGTATATGTGTCTGTGTGTCAGTTAGTAACACACAGATTGCATGCCAGGGAGTGGGGAGGCAGGATCCAGGGGGCCCAAGCAAATGCTTGTCCAGGGTCCAACCATTATTACAGACGGCCTTGGGGATAACCACTGTAGATCAAAAGGTAGGAATTCCTGTTTCATTATGAAAAATGTTCTATGGGAATTTGCAACCAATAGTTCCAAGTATTCCAAGTTCTTGATTGAAGGTCTAGTCACAAGAAAAGTTGTTTTCCATTATAATAATAAAAGCAAAATCATGTTTCAAATAAGTTGAAAATAAACTAGGTTGAGGTCTCATGGAGCAGCGAGCTCACGCACTGCCGTTGAAACTGTTGGAACTGCCTTTTAACGCAAGGATGAAAAAACACCAGTTTTACATACTGCCTTTATTTTTCTAAAACTGGAATACTGATTTTATTCTTCCTGTTTCCATAAACCTTTTGTTGTAAGGATCTGTAAATGAGTTCCCAAGCCATGACTTGATGCACTTGCAGTAAGAACCAAAATTAATTTGTCCTTGAACTGGATTACAGATGATAGAAAGGGTGGTCTATAGAATGAGTGAAGTTGCACTATTGTGCACGGCCTGGCTACCATTTTCTAATTCAGCAGCAGGTTTCACTGGCACCATTATTTGAGAATATTTATCTAAAATAGTGTTAAACCATGGACTTTTATGACCACTCTTAAGGAACAAGATTGAAGCTTGAAGAGCTTGTTCACTTCTTTTAATTTAATCAGCTTTTCTTTCAGTTGAGGAGTGTTAATCTGACTTGGGAATACTATTGACATAGTTGCCAAAGGTGAGAATTTTCAAACTTGTAATACAACCATTTTAGTATTTTAGTCACTAAGCAGACTTTGCTATGACCAGAGAGTCATCTAGAAAAGGTATTATGTGAATACCTTTCTCTTTGAGAAACTTGAGTTGTACAATGGGGATTAGAAGTGTTGTCTTTTTCCCCAGTTAAGCAAACCGCAAAAAGCAAACCACCTTTGGGCATTGCATCCTAAGACACATCATTGTCTTCAACAAAAAATAAGGTTTTACCATGTTGTGTATTAAAGTTATGGTGCCAGAGGTCCCAGGGCACCATTTGCTGTAATTAATGGTTGAAACCTTCCTTTGCTTTATAAGGTTTGAAACTTTTGTTTGCTTTATTAAGTACCCGTGGTGGTTCTGGTCTGAGTTGGTCTGACAAAGCAGAGGTACATGCCAGGTTTAAACAGTATTAATTTACTGAAAGCCATTAGCAATCTAAGCCAACAAAAACTAAACCTAGCATGAATTGGTATAATAATGCAAAAGTATGCACTATTGCTTTATTAGAACAACTCTGGCACTATCTTGCTTTGTCAAGCATCAGCAGCCATTTCAATTTAGCTGCTCAGAAATAGTTTGAAACATTATCAGTGGATGTGGCTTTCTCAAAATGGGATAAAAAAAAGGCATACAACCAACGCTATATCAATAGAGCAGTGTTTCTGCTCTATACTTGTGAGTATTACTCTTATCACTTTTTTATACTCTATTTTATCACAAACTGAGAGCACTATTGTTGCCTTTTATCTTCCCTTTGGAGCTTTGGATTGCCAGATGGTGCTGACGGACACATCTTCCCACATCCCATAAGCGGGGATTATACCTCTGTATGCTCTTCACATCAGAGCTGGCCGCAGTTCTTTTAAATGTGAGTTCTCTACCTCTTGTTACTTACTGCAATTTTGGACTCTAGACATACTGTACTAATGGTTGCTTTCTGCCTCTTCTCTGTTTTATATATATATACGAACTAACACCCTGAGACGTATCCAGTCCCAGAGAAGAGAATACATCTTATCAATTTTCCCTGATTATCTACTGCTACTCTAGCAAGACCTCCTACACTCTCTATTTTATTTGTATTGGCGCAGTATATCATATATACTTGAAAAACTTTAGCAATTTACATAATTTGGTGGCAGAGAACAATTTTGACTATTAGATTGACAAGGAAGCACCAGAAACACTACAGTGCGCCTTAAAATGTTAATTTTAAATGGCAGAGCCCATTCCCTTTACCACTAAGATAGATGGCATCCATAGGTAACTGCAAAATGTAACTATCCTGTTCCCAAGTGATATTGTAGCATCCCAAAATTCTAAGAATGCTCCTGCAGTATATGCTTCACAATTTGTAGTGTGCATACAAAGATGGTATGTTAAAAGTGGAAGCAGCAGCCATCATCTATAGATAAAAAGAATACTTATCAAAAGACTGCCTTGTCATCCACAAAATGTGTGAATGACAACACCAGCATATATTTATAAATATTTGATGGGTAAAAAAAAAAAAAAAACATAAAATCTAAATTCAATTCCAAATCCTTTGTTGACATGGCCTATGCACCGGCAGTACGGTTGTGTGTTTACATGTGCAAAGCCTCATGCTACAAGAGACAGAGCTCACCAGATCCTAGGTATGGATATCCATGCAGCAGAATTTAAATGATGCAACTTCTCATTATGTAGAATCTCTTCCCCCATCAGGTCACTATGCCTGTACAGGTTGATGTCATAGTTGTCATGCCGACAGTACTGACTGCAAAGAATGCAGCAGGCAGGCAGATCAAATCATGTATAATAAGATTGTGTGGGAAGCAATCCTTTGCTTAGGCCTAATGTTGCCCATTTTATTAAAACTTTGCTGTTTTGACATTGAAATAATTATAGCATTAAAGTTTACCTAATTAACACATATTTTGCTAGCGGAGCATTATATGTCTGGTTCTTGTGGCAAGAGGTGAAGAGTTCTCTGCCACCCAGAATTAGCATATGAAGTATATATGAACAATATTTAATTATAAAACTCCAAAGTGATCATTTCAGGCTTTCATAATAGGATGACAGCTTCAAACAGTTACATAAAAATCAACATGACAGCAAGGGCCGTGTTCATTAGTAACCAATTTAGATAAAACCCTCTAATATGAATGTGGTCTAAGACTTAATACGTTAACTGCGATATATTTAAAAGCCTATTTACAAAGCCTTGGCTGCTATCACTATTTACATAGTTTCTTCAAGCTGAAAATTCACTGGCAGAAACTTGGATGGGATTTCGTTTTTACTGTGTTTTACACTATTTTAAACACAGTACAATAACAATAATAATAAAACAACACACAAACTAATTAAAGGAAGAGAACACCACCTCAGGAAGAGCAGTGCTACATAAACAATGCTGAACTCAGACTGGCTTAAGGAAAATTAGCATGAATATTTTATCATGTATTTTAAGATCAATGGGAGCTCTGCTCTACTCTAATCACTGGAAATCTTTTGCGTTAAGCAACTTTGGCAAGCTCTCAACATATTTAGCAAAGAATTCACCAGTGTTCAACTTTGAGAGGGATACTGGAAATTTTATATACAGAGGTGGGTAATTTTATCCCTTTAATCATGTTAATAAGTACTAGAAATTCTAATTTTACAGGACATTTTGGCCATTTCAAGGTACATGTGAACAGTCTGTAAGCACTTCTTTTGATAAGTTAATAAAGTTCTGTGTTAGGTGACAGGGACCTTTGGAGACCTCCATTAAATATGCCTCTAGTAAAAAGGGAATGATTTAAAGGGACACTGCAGATGACATGCCCCATGTTTCAATCATAAAAGTGCAGATTTCCAGAAGAATCAGCACTTTTCTGAATGTATTTGGGGAAAACCCATCTGGCAGTGAGTGCATGACCAATTCTGTCTCCCTTGGGCAGAGGGTGGCAGTGGTGAGAGAGGGCTCGCCACTGGAGAAGAATGTGAGTAAATGTTATTAGTTTGGGGGTGTGCCTTGGCATAGAACTGGCTAAAGGAACACGCCAAACATTAATTCCAAATATCAGTTTTAAAGCTGGTGATTTCCTTTATGTGTGTCAGAGTTTAGATACAATATCCAAGACAGTGGTTACACAAACGTAAAATAATTGCTTAATCCTTACCATTAATCCAAAATCCACTAGTATTCATTATCTAAAAGTCTTGTGTACATTGTAAAATAAAACAAAGACCGATTTTCATCAAGAAAAGTTTACTTTGGCTGCCTCCCACTCCATATTGCTGGACGTAAATCAATACATCCAAAATGAATACAATGCTTACTCACAAATTAATGCTTTTATTTTCTACGAAAACCTCCACCTCCTGTGGAGGGAGAGTCCCTTACTGGCATCAAATCTCTTCGACCCTTTTCTCTATCAGAACGTCACTCCTTTTTTAAACTCAAATTAAAATTTTCAGTAACTGCAATACAACTCAAAATACATGAATTTGGAAATTAGTCTATGTGAATAAGAAAATTTGGTCTTGTTATAAATGGCACTTTCATTTACATAATTTGATTTCAGTAGGTCACAAAGTTCCCTAAAATGTTCTGGAATGGCTCTGCCCCTTACAACACCGCTAGCCGCTCCATTTAAAATGATAGTGCCACTTGAAATGCTGACAGCATGTGGATTATGCAGGTTTGTATGGGTTTTGAGGAAAACCCAAAGATTAAGGCCAACACCATTCCTTTCCATAATAAAAATCCCTATCTATACAAAGAAATTATGACTCACAAATAAATGCGGTCATACTCGCCCACAAACAGATCACACTTTTGAAATTAAATTAAAGCCTACATAAGGTGGCTGTATTGGCAGCTTTTAAGGTTAAATATAAAAATATTACATAATATGTTCACAATGTGTTTCACCCTCACGGGATTAAATTGACCTAAAAAAATAGAATTAACACCTTCAACTTCCGCAACCAATGAATTTTCAGGTCACTGAGTATTTTTAGCTACTTGGTCATCCCATAAATGTATAATACCTTTCTGAATAAGAATGCACACATTTTTTAAAAGTATATCACTGATTGTATGGGAAGAGAAATAGCTAAATATATGGAGGTTATTTAAATGTCATGTTGCCCTGGATACACTCATTGCATTCATATACTAATACTGGCAGGTGGATAATTGCATAACAAGCGAACATATATCAGCAAATTGGAGTAGGTGCAAACCAAGTAAAATATTTATTGTATGAGGCACAGGTATCAGGGCAATTATTAAAACCGGCGATGTACCTTTAACGTTCTTGTTGGGGCCCAGCCCGTTCCATCTATTGAATGCTCCCTCAGCAAACTGAAAGAGACAAAAGTTATATCAGTGAAAGGGTTAACTTTTCTTAAGATGAATCATAAGCTATCAACGTTGTAAATTGCAAGGACGTCACGTAGCCTAGTTTTGCACAGAACCCCATCTTTGCACCCTCTTTTATTACAAGCCCCCCTTAGATAATTTCATTAACAATGAATGGTTATAACATGCTGCTTGCATAAGACTTTACATGCTATGTTTACTTCTATGTCAACACTTTATTGGTAATTAAAGGACCACTATAGTGTCAGGAAAACATACTTGTTTTCCTGGCACTATAGTGCCCTGAGGGTGCCCCCACCCTCAGGGTCCCACTCCCATGGCACTGAAGGGGGAGGAAGGGGTTAATCCCTTAAATTTTTTCCAGCGCCGGGCTCCCTCGGCGCTGGGACTCTACTTCCTCTTCTGACGTTCCTGGCTGAATGCGCATGCGCGGCAAGAGCTGGGCGCACATTCAGCCAGTCCATAGGAAAGCATTCTCAATGCAATCCTATGGACGCTGGCATCTTCTCACAGTGAAAATTCACAGTGAGAAGCGCAGAATCGCCTCTAGCGGCTGTCAATGAGACAGCCACTAGAGGCTGGATTAACCCATAGGTAAACACAGCAGTCTCTCTGAAACTGCTATGTTTACAGCAAAAAGGGTTAAACCTAGCTGGACCTGGCACACAGACCACTTCATTAAGCTGAAGTGGTCTGGGTGCCCTAGACTTCACCTTTATTGTGTTTTGCCTTATAAGCTTTGTTCTCTGCAACAAACTTTAAAACTGACTTCTTTGTATGGTCTACGTCCCTGAATACTTGAGGCATGGTACAATGCGGATAGAACTTTAAAGGGAAACTATAGTGCCAGGAAAACAAAGTTGTTTTTCTGGCATAATAGCTCCCTATAGTGCCTCCATCCCATCCTTCCTCTCCCCCATGGTACAGAAGGGGTTAAAGCCCCCTTTTGTCACTTACCTGCATCCAGCTCCGATGTCCCTCCGTGCTGGTTTGTGCTCAGCCTCCGCTCCTCCCCTGCTGACTGATGTCGCAATGGACGCACTCGCATTAGTATTTTCTCCATAGGGAAGCACGTATAATTCTTTCATGTGGGGTTTTGGGTGACGCTGGATGTCCTCATGCTTCTAGAGGGACTTCTGGGTTGTCACCTAACAACCCGGAAGTCCCTCTAGAACAGTGATGGCAAACCTTTTTGAGCCCGAGTGCCCAAACCGCAATACATGCCAACTTTTGTTTCTTCAAAGCGCCAACACGGCAATTAAACCTGAATACTGAGGTTTAAATTTAGAAAAAATAACTCGTACAGTTGTCCGAACTAATTAACTACTTTTGTTTTAAAAGACAAACACAACAGAGAGTTCAATGATATAAATTGATACATTTAAGCTTATATTTATTAGTATCTCCAACAAATGCAATACATACACAGACAGTCTGCTGAGTACACACAGACAGTCTGCTGAGTACACAAACACACACACAGTCTGCTGAGTACACACACACAGACTGCTGAGTACACACACACACACACACACAGACTGCTGAATAAACACACTGCTGAGTACACACACACACACACTGCTGAGTACACACACATACTGCATTGAGGGATGCAGTGCATGTGTGTGTGTGTGTGAGGGGCGCTGTGTGTGTGTGAGGGGCGCTGTGTGTGTGTGAGGGGCGTTGTGTGTGTGTGAGGGGGGTAAGGGTGCTGTGTACTGGGGGTAGGGGTGCTGTGTGTGTGTTGGGGGTAGGGGTGATGTGTGTGTGTTGGGGATAGGGGTGCTGTCTGGGGGGTAGGGGTGTGTGTTTGGGAGGGGGTGCTGTGTGTGTGTGAGGAGGGGGGTGCTGGAAGGGGGGCTGTGCTGGAAGGGGGTAAGCTGTGCTGTGGGGGGTAGGGTGCTGTGTGGGTAGGGGTGCTGTGTGTTTGTTGGGGGTAGGGGTGCTGTGTGTTTGTTGGGGGTAGGGGCGCTGTGTGTGTGGGGGGATGGTGTGGTAAAAAAAAAAAATGAAGGAAGGGGTGGGGGGGGGGTGGGGGAGACGACACAGCCATCCCTGGTGGTTTGTAGGTGGTAATTACTGCTTCTGTGTCAGGAGGCAGGGGGAGGGATCTGTGAAGCAGCTTCCCTGTCCTCCCGCGCGATGCTGTTTAGAGTGTTGCCATGGTAACGCACGGCAACGCTCCACACAGCTCGCGGGAGGACGGGAGAGCTACTTCACAGATCCCTCCCCCTGCCTCCCGACACGGAAGCAGAGTAGGCGCCTGCCATTTTGGGCAGGTAGGTGCCTACTCTGCATTGATGGCGAACCTATGGCCGCGTGCCCACAGAAAGGGCCCGGCATGCTACCTTTGGCACCCGTGCCATAGGTTCACCATCACTGCTCTAAAAGCTGTCTAGTGGACAGCCACATAAGGTGGAGTTAACCCTCAAAGATAATTATTGCAGTTTATTAAAAACTGCAAGAATTACTTTTGTAGGGTTAAGGGACCTGGGACACTGCACCAAGACCACTTCAATGAACTGAAGTGGTCTGGGTGCCTACAGTGTCCTTTTAAGTCCATGGCAGTAGAATTATGGTGATCACCAAGGAGAAGTTCCAACACTCATTTAGGCATCAGAGCAATCACTACTACATTACTTTACTTTATTTCTAGCTGCATGGACATGAGTATGTGGAGGATAGCAATGCATAAAAGGCTGAATGGGGCAAGTGGTGTGAGTAATTTGTATCAGAGTGATAGAATCTCTGCTCAGCCAGTTTTGTGAGCAAGATATACTTAAAACACTGTACTCATAAACAGAGGCATAACTAGAAACCACGGGGCCCCGGTGTGAAAATTGTGAGTGTGGCAGGGTGAATGGGGGTGACGGTGTGTGTGAGACAGCTAAACAGACACACAGGTGCATACACTGACACACATGCTGATAAACCAACAAGCACACATTGACATACATGAAGATACACATCCTAGAACACATACAGATACATACATGTATACACATGCTGATAAACAGACTCACATACAGATAGACACAGACATACCTGCAAAAACACAGACACACATAGATACACATGCAGATACACAGACACACGCAGATACACATGCAGATACACAGACACACGCAGATACACAGACACATAGATACACATGCAGATACACAGACACACATGCAGATACACGAAACACATAGACAAACATACAAATACACAGACACCTAAGAACAAACATTCAGATACACAGAATGACATACAGAAACGCAGACACACAGACACACAGACGCACACACAGAGACGGACACACAGACACAGAGACAGACACACACACACATACAGACAGATACACAAACACACACATGCAAAATAGTTTAGTCACCCTCCTGTTTCCTACCTTGCAGGAGAGTGACTTCCCAGTGGCTGGCTCAGGCTGATGGGAGTCAGAGTTCCCACTCTGGCTCCCTCCTCCTGCGCGGCTTGGTGATTGCTGGGAGGAAGTGACCGGGGCTGTCACTTCCACCCATGCTGACCTCATCACAGAGGGGGCAGTCACGCTGTTAAAGCTCTGCAACGCTGACCGGGCCCATGGAAATACTTTGCCATCCGGTTACCCAAACATCATGGACAACCCGAATGGCTTCTGAACGCGCAGGAGTTCACAGAGTGGTCGGGCCCCGCACGAAGCTGTGACCGTGGTAGGTCCTACACTACTTAGAAACAATATATTTATGAACATACAAATACAGATAACCAAGAATCAACGCAGACATAAAGCTATGGGAAGAAAACAAACATACAACTTTATAGTTTACCTAGTTTGAACCGCAAGAAAAGCATATGGATATACAGATGAATGCATATGGATATATGCTGGTATGCATGGAACAGGTACACAAACCAGCAAAATAGACTCACAGGAAAAAGAGTAATGAAAGACAGATCACTGTGCAAATACATGCAGAAAGAAATTATCTGTGTTACAATCTTGCATTAGCATATAGACAATAAGGTGCTGATAAATGGAGACAGGCACTGTTGAATTTAGTGCAAATATCCAGCTAAAGAGATCAGACAGACATGTGCAACTATGTATCAGTTACTGGCAGGCTTTGTTTTTAAAACTTGATTTGATTTCCATAGGTAGAATGGAGTTACTGTTAATTACCAAAATCATGAAAAAAGGCATTACATAGATTCAATAGGCTGCAACCTTTCAGCACTTTGTAGGATGTTTTATTGATCAAAACCTGTATCAGCAAACAAAAATGACCATCACTCAGCAGAGCCCATAAGAAAAACAAATCCATATTTTTACACGCCCTGCTCATGTAGAAGACCGGCATTTTAACGTTTATCTTTATTTCACAAAACCATTTTGTTCCACATTACGATATTCAGTTAACCCCTTCAGGAAGAAGAAAGGTTCTCACTGTTAATGTCACTATACTGTTGGCTTTTACTGCAATACAATACACATCTTTGTATTCAGCTGTGTCTTACGAGTACAACACTACCCACCATGGTACAGGTTTTATGGGGTTTTGGAAAGTTACAGGGTCAAATATAGGGCTTGCAAATTAAATTCTCTGGACTTTCTGCCTGGGTTATCAGACATGTCCCTCATTATTTAATTAATAAAATTACATAATTATGTAAAAATAATACATAAAAAACATGTAGAATATATAAGCATATCATTTTAAGTGTATTTTGTTTTGATTTATATACATTTTATACATAAACACACCAAAATACAATAAATAAGAATATTTATGTTATTCTCTCAAAATAATGTAGTTCATTCTATTCTGAAAACACAGGCAGTTCCCCTGCAACCAATGATGTAATCTGGCCGATCTGGACATGTGATCCCAATGTCATTGCGAATTAAGGAAGTGGATGAGTGGAGTTTCCTGACACGCGATCGGATCTGGTGTGGTAGGCAAGTATGGCAGCTCCTGGATAATTATGGAGTACTATGCCACCATTTTGTCATTAAAGTCCTCCTTTTATAGGATGACACAGCAATCTGACTACCCAACACATTAATTCAACATTTAACAACTCAAATTGTGCAAGTATTTAAGTAACCCAAGTATGTAAAGACATTTAAAACTTAACTTGCATATTTTTTCAACCTGTGTAATCCAAAAACCGTTAGAGTTTGGGTAGCTGTGTGTTACAGATTGTTACTGTGACTGCTTTAACATATGCAAATAATAAAAACAATGTTCAACCAAGGCTTAAGTGTGTCTTGTCTGCCTCAGCTAAATTTAATAAATATGCGGTGTGTTTAATGGCAAAAAAATACAATTATAAAGAAGAAGAAAAAAAAAAAGTGTTGTGGTCAGACGGGGGCACTAATTAACAGTTTACCATATGCAACAGCTAGATGTGATGGGTTAAAAGGGACACAATAAGCATCCACACAAACATAAAGCACCACATATAAAACAGGCACCGAAGTACGCATTCTAGCAGATTACGTTAGTTGGGACAGACAATTCTTTTATGCGGTCAGACTGTACAGTTCTATCTTCCAAATTGATGAAGAATAAAGTCAGAGTGACTTTTTCTTCCAAAAAAAACAAAAATCAGAAAAAAATAAATGGAGCAGATCACGACTGAAGCAAGATTAGAGAACTGTAAAAAAAAATAAAATAAAAAAATAAAAAATGAAAAACTATAAACCATTCTGGCAGAGAAAGAATATTTTCTATGACTCTTGTCATATTGGTCTGAGCAAGCTAGATACAAAGATTAGCAGTTTCTACTTACATTTTAATGCTAAAATAAAGTTTTGGCTGCTTCAGGGTTTACATCCCATCTAGACTTTACTGATGACTGACAAAGTTATTTGCTAATGTGAGAATTGATGGATATTCAATGTCATTCAATGTCAAAAAAACAAAACACTTTACTGATAGCAAATTTGAATCGAGATATTTTGTTCTATAATTTGAATTCACTTTTATTCACCAACAATTCACATTTTAGTAAATGGCCCGTATTGCACTGTAATATGCACTGTATTTGCACCTGGCATCATGGATGTAGAGATCTGTAGTGGGCTATGTTTTAGTCTTTGAATACCAATAAATTGCTTATTTGCAAATGTTTGATAGCACCTTGCACGTTACATGGTTAACTGCAGGGCTCGAAATTTCCACTAGCAATTGGCAAGTGGAAATTGTAACCATGTAAGTGTGCCATGCATCCCCCATTGTTCATAAGAATCATTAGTGCGGTTTAAAAACAGCAGTCTATTAACTGGGGCTACATTATTATTATTATTTATAAAGTGCCAAGAAATTCCACAGCGCTCTACAATTGGTGGACTAAAAAATACGTATTTGCAACAAGACGAATTGGACGCACATTTAAAGAGCATGATGAGGGCCCTGCTCAAACGAGCTTACATTCTAGAGACTGAGATGTGCAGGAATGTACAGTGGCATTAAAAAAAGTGACAGTGACAACGGTTTGGCAGTTTAAAGTTCTAAACAGGTTTATATTGCAGAGAGACAACAAATAATTCCTCTGTATTCTTCATAAATGTAGATGTGCAGGGACACACGAAAAGCTGAATCATAGCAAAGTTAATAAGAAATTGAGCCTGGCGGGTGAATGCGATATATTTCAAGTTATGAAGCAAACAAATAATACCTTAAACAGATTTCTCCTGTCTCTGTGATGTTCGGATGCCAGATCCTCGTTAAGCATTTCACTTTTGGAGGCTGCACACAAAAAAATATATATATATAAACATGTGAGATAAGAATTAGGAATAGAAATAAAAAAACAAGCCAAACCCCCCCCCCAAAAAAAAACCAAAGCACTTCTTTCAAGAAGAAGACTTATAATGTGCTACATATGAGTAAGAAAATAATTATTTCCTTTTACTGCCAATTACATGCATATGAAAATCAGTGTTGCAATATATCAAATATTAGCATGACATTCTTAGTGAATGTTGACTAAACAAAATATATAGCTGAGAAAAGAAGGTCAACAAAATAATAATACCCGTATCCAGCGAGTGAGGTCTATTTCATTAAACGAGGGACCTAGGGATCCCCCCCGAGTGGCGGTTGGGGCCCCTAAATGACAATAGGGGGATAACCTATAGTTCCCTCCCGTAATCCCCACCCATGAGCGTCAGGTGGGGGCCCTAAATGACAATAAGGGGGGGGGGAACCCCTTCTCCCCCCCCCGGAAACAACCCATGAGCGGCGGGTGGGGGCCCTAAATGGGTAAAAAAAAAAAAGCCCAAGTGCAAAAATAAATAAATAGAAAAAAAAATTTTTTTCCCTGACGTTTCAAAAAAAGTATCTATTGAGGGTACTGCGCAGGGCGGCAAACGGCTTATAAAGCCTTCCCACGCCCTGCAATTTGACTCAGAGCGCTCTGATTGGTTGGTTTAAGGCTCACTATTTACCTATCAGAGCACTCTTATTGGATTATTTTTTCTAAGCGCCAGGATTTTTTTTTTTCTGCATTTTTTTCCCGTGTTTTTTTTTTTTTTTGCGGTTCGGTCTTTTTTTATTTTGTAAGTTCAACGGACTTAATGTATTTTAATTTCGCCTTTTTTGTGGCTGAAAAAAGAAGACATCAAATGGTAAGTTGTTTTTTATTTACAGGTATTTAGTTTTATTGTTCCCTCCTCACTATTTTAAGGGTAAGGGGGGTATGTAGGGCTTTATTTTTATTTATTTTTTGGGTTGGGGGGTGACTAGGGACTTGAGGACCCCTAGTCACCTGGGGGGGTTTGTAATTTAGGGATCCAACTCGCTGCTCATGGGTGGGGGACAATAGCCCCCCCCCATTGACATTTAGGGCCCCCACCCGCCGCTCATGGACATGGGTGGTTTGTGAACTGGCGGGGAGCACTGCTCCCTGCCGCTTCTATTTTATCATATTACAAGGATGGAGCTGCAAGCCGGTAGCTCCCTCCTTGTAATAAACTGAACAAACGAACACCGACATTCGGTGTTTGTTCGTTCATCTAAAAGACATTTTCATTCATTCTTCTTTCTGACGAATGAATGGACAAAATTCCCGTCTGAATTTCGGTCAATATCAAATGCCCCAGTGTTCAACTGGGCATGCGCAGGAAATGCCCCAGCGTTCAACTGGGAATACGCAGGAATTTTACAGCGCTATCTAGTATGCCCACACAAAGATGGCGGTGCCTAAGACCTAGGTCCGGGCACAAAACAAAAATAAAAAAATAGGCAATATGGGAGACTTACGGGCATTTGGTAGTGACTAGGGGGGCAATTAGATGTAGTGGAGTTGGGAGTGGGCTAAAAAAAAAAACATGGATGCGGCAATGACAGTGATGCTTTAAAGCCTACTTTTAGGGAACCTATCATGCCTAACAGAACTTTGGCTCTCTTTAATCTATACATTGTGCTAGAAGCTTTGCTAACAAAATGTATAAGATTGGAAGAAATACCTATTTTAAAATAGGTATTTCTCCCATCGGTTAGAAAATTCTTCAGCACATGATGAAGAATTTATTGATGAAGGAGAGCAAAAGACACAAATCCACAGACAGTCCTACTGCTCTCTACACAGAGCATGTGCTGTGGTTGGTATGGTAACTTCCTACCTTATCCTGTCAGTGCTGGCTAGGGAGTTTAGGAAGTGAAGCCAGCGTGTGTGTCATGGATGTGAGGCGTGAGGATGGACTGGAGGCGAGACATGCGATGTGGAAAGGATGGTAAAATGACAGGTTCTGTTTAAAGTAGTGGGGGGGGTTTGGGGCAGGAAAATTCAGTTACAGTTTGGCTATTTTGATATGAATCTCACTGCAACAAAAAGCACAATTTATTAATAACATGAATTAATCAGTTGTTAGTGAATACAAAGAACCACAGAGGAATTTTAATAACGTATTAGAAGAGAATTAAGACAAATTAAATCAGCTGAATTTGCTAAATTAAACTGTGTTTAGTAAACAAATCCCTTAGTCTACATAGTGGGTAAATGCAGAACACAATTTATGACCTGCAATTTAATCAAAGACTCACAAGCAATGCGGTGGGGTTGTGAACTATATTTCCCAAGATGCTCAGCCATCAATAAACCAGGGACAAATTCCATCCTAGCAGACATACTTATTACCTGCACTTGAATGGTTAGAGCGATTAACGCACTTACATTTTTTTTTAAATAATAATGTAACTTTGATTACATGTTTTTAATATGTGATCCAAACTTTATGCTAGAGAAAGTACAAAACTTTGTTTCGCAATTTTGGGTGGATTCACCATCAACAGAAACAAGTGATTGCAGTAGATTTGAATGAAAATATATATTTATTTATGGCAGGTACTGGGTAATAAAAAAAAAACCTGTGGCTAAGGGTACTTATGACCACAAATTTAAGAAATTAGGTTTTTAAAGGGTCTTTTCTGAGCTTTTACAGGATATTTGAAATGATTGGGAAAATGAGCCCTGTAGAACCAAAGTTACTAAGAAAAGAGCCATGCCTGTTATGGATTTTGCATTCACTAAAGCAGTGTATTAAACAGTATAACAAAAATGTAAAAAATAAACAACAGGTAAATAAATTATGAGTGATTCGTAAATACAGAATCTTTATGAAATACTCACATTGACTATGTTTGAATTTCAAACTTGGTGGACTTACATTTTGTCATTCCCCCCACCCCCCAAAAAAAGCTGTGTATGGAGGACCTCTTGGTTTCAGGATCTGTATACAGCTAGTGGCAGCCTCTACCTTATCAGGAAGAACCTAATCAGGATCATCTAGTTTTGGTCTACCAGATCTACACAACATGGGCAGCAGCTGACGGATATTGGAAAAATCAGTATGAAACAAAAAGAAAAAATTGATTTCAATGCTATATGCAGAGGATATTGCCGTTACCAATACCCATAAATTACCCTTTATTAAATCTTGGGAAAAGGAATTGGGGCAAACCTTAAGTGAACCCTTATGGAAGAGAATCCTACAAGCACATAAACCCTTACCATGTGTACAAATAATATAGAACTCACAAGGAAAATACTATTTTGTGGTACATAGTTCCAGCCCAACTAAAACATAGAAATCCTAAGGCCTCCCGCTAACTGTTGGAGATGTCTATTGGACACAGGTAGTATGTTGCATATCTAAAGGACGTGCCCAAGAGGAACACTATTCTGGATGAATATTAGCACAATGATATACAACTGTACAGGAGCAATTCTCCCCAAAACCAGTGAAATATTTTTGCTACAACGTTTTAAACAATACAATGTGAGCAAGATATTACTTTGCTGCAGAGGGATTTAGATAGACTGGGGGACTGGGCACTCAAATGGCAGATGAAATTTAATGTTGAAAAATGCAAAGTTATGCACTTCGGCGTAAAGAATACACAAGCAACGTATACCCTTAATGGAAGCGAATTAGGGATAACAATACATGAAAAGGACTTGGGAATTGTTATAGACAACAAACTATGCAACAATGTGCAATGTCAATCAGCAGTGACCAAGGCCAGTAAGGTATTGTCATGCATGAAAAAGGGCATTCATTCTCGGGACAAGAATATAATTTTGCCTCTTTATAAATCACTGGTAAGACCCCATATTGAATATGCTGCGCAATTTTGGGCACCTGTTCTAAAGAAGGATATTATGGCACTAGAAAAAGTGCAGAGGCGGGCTACAAAATTAATAAAAGGAATGGAACATATCGGCTATGAAGAAAGGTTAACAAATTTAAACCTATTTAGTTTAGGAAAACGTCGCCTGAGAGGGGATATGATAACATTATACAAATATATTCGGGGCCAATACAAACCATTGTGTGGAAATCTATTCACAAACCGGACTTTACATAGGACACGAGGCCATGAGTTTAGACTGGAAGAAAGAAGATTTCGTCTAAGGCAAAGGAAAGGTTTTTTACTGTAAGAACAATCAGAATGTGGAATTCTCTGCCTGAGGAAGTGGTTTTATCAGAGTCCATACAGATGTTCAAACGGCTACTAGATGCATACTTGCAAGAACAGAATATTCAAGGATATAATCTTTCAATGTAGGTAATAACTGCTTGATCCAAGGATAAATGTGACTGCCATTCTGGGGTCAAGAAGGAATTTTTTTCCTAGCTTGTTGCAAAATTGTGCTTCAAACTGGGTTTTTTTTGCCTTCTTTTGGATCAACAGCAAAAAACAAATGTGAGGTAGGCTGAACTTGATGGACGCAAGTCTCTTTTCAGCTATGTAACTATGTTTCCCTAAGAATATTACTCCACCATTTAAATATCTAATATACCATACAATTATAGCAGCCTTAACTATGTTGCCTTTGAGACCGTATAGCAGCCCAGGAATAAAAATTAACCCCATCACGGCATACCATTTGTAAAAGTAGACAACCCACGGTATTCAAAATGGGGTATGTCCAGTCTTTTTTAGTAGCCATTTTTTTTTACACAAAAACTGCACTTTTACTGGTGATTTCATCGTCGTGATAAGTTTTACTGTTTTAACCCCTTAAGGACAGCAGGCGTTCTATGCCGTCCTTAAGGAACTGGATCTAAACGCATGGAACGCCCAAACCGTTCTTTCGACTTACCCAGTCGCTGGCGATCCCACGCCGGCGATCCCACGCCGGCGTTCGCGATAGGGGAACTTACCAGGGAGTCAACCTCCGTCCTCTTCAGCCCCCCTGGGCCATGTGATTGTGAGGTCCTTGCAAGGACCTCGTGATCACATGGACGGCATAGCCGTCCACGGCAATGCCAGCAGGGGGAGTGCCTGTAATGAAAGGTACTGCCCCTGCTGCCTGTAAAAAGTAAAAAAAAGTTAATAACAGTTTAAAATAAAATATATACTTGGATCATATATATATTTACTAAATATGATCTAAGTGTGTGTGTGTATATATATATATATATACACACACACATTCAGACATATACATACACTAAGTGTATTTTATTAAAATATATATAATTATATATATATATATATATATTAATATCAAAATACACATACAATGATATTGAATCAATATATATATATATATATATAATTATATATTTATATAGAATATAAAAAAAATGTAAATACGTTTAAAAATAAAATAAAATAAATAAATATATACATGTGTAAATTTGTTCTAACTGTATTTTAAAATTAATATATATATATACTGATATCAAAGTACATGTAGAACAAAATAATATATATCTATATACATAAGTATATACGTATATATCACTATATATAAACAAAAATAATTTTACAAAATTATATACATATACATATCAATATATATACACACACACGTATATATATATATATGTATATATAATAATTCTACGTAAAATGTATGTAATAAAATTTTATAATTAGGTCATTTTATTAATTACAATTTGCGGGACCTACCTGACAACCCAGGCCAAAAGTCCAGGGAATTTAATTTGCTAGCACTATATTTAACCCTGTAACTTTCCAAGACACCATAAAACCTGTACATGGGGGGTACTGTTTTACTCGGAAGACTTCGCTAAACACAAATATTAGTGTTTCAAAACAGTAAAATGTATTATGACAACAATATTGTCAGTGAAAGTGAAATTTTTTGCATTTTTCACACACAAATGGCACTTACACGGACGATATAATTGTTGTGATACGTTTTACTGTTTTGAAACACTAATATTTGTGTTCAGTGAAGTCTCCCGAGCATAACAGTAACCCTCATGTACAGGATTTATGGTGTTTTCAAAAGTTACAGAGGCAAATATAAGGCTTGCGTTTCATGATGGCATACCATTTGCAAAAGTAGACAACCCAAGGTATTGCAAATGTCACAAACACTGGCCAAAATTGGTGTTCAAATTATTTTTTTTGCATTTTTCACACACAAACAAATATTAACACTAACTTTGGCCAGTGTTTGTGACCAAGTGGCTACTAAAAAAGACTGGACATACCCCATTTGCAATTCCTTGTCTACTTTTGAAAATGGTATGCCGCGGACATACTAGGTACGTCTGTGGTCCTCAACGGCCATTTTTTTGTTGGATGTACCCAGTACGACCACGGTCGTTAAGGAGAAATACATAGAATGAAATTACATATATATAAGAGTGTATATTGATAAAAATATATATACATTTTTAAAATACAGTTAAAGATACAGAATTAAATTACATATATATATAATTTTTTTAATTAAATATACTGTTCATTTATTTTTAATTAAATTTTTATAATAGTCATATATTATATAAATATATACACATCTGTAATTTTACTCTAAGTGTATATATATGTATATATTAATAAAAAAAATACACTTTGTATGACGTTATATATAAGTTATATATAACATTAAGACATTTATTTTTTAACTTTATATTAATTTTTTTAAACTTTCTTTTTTTTTTTTTTACTTTTTCCACCAGAAGGGGGTCTGCATGTCAGTTCAGGCAGTCCTCCTTCTGGCAGCACTGTGGACACCTAGTGTGGCCATTTGACTGCTCTTTTAGAGAGGTCACATGGGCGTGGGGGGTCCTAAATTGCAGAGTACAGGCAGAGCATTGAAAACCTGCCTGAAGGCATCTGATGCTCTGCACTACACTGCCGGGCGCCACGTGCGGCAACCCGGAAGTGATCGCTCTTTAGGGAGCGATCACTCGAGTGCCCGGCAGGGAGGGGCGGTATTCCATGATGCCTCGTACACGAGGAATCGTGTAATACCCATAGAGTGGCTGGAAGCGATCACACTTTTCTTTCAAATTTCCGCTACATTGTTGAAAGCATGTGGGGATAAACTGGTCAAGTATTTTGTAAATGTACTGAAAATTTCGATAATAGCTGTGAATACTATGTAGTTTATGCTGTGTGCACATATAAAAACTTTAAAAAAAAACAACCAACCAACCAGAGGGCAAAAGAAAAAAATCAAAACAAAACAAGGAAGTCCTTCCCCTCCGCCAGAAAAAAAAAGGAAATAGTAAAAAAAACACAAAACCCCCCCCCCAAAACTGTAAAAGTCCATGTAATTAAAATCGATCAATTGAAAAGCCAAAAAAAGCTTACATCTATCTCCTCAGGTGCATCAGAAACAGTATGGAACCAGGTGATGAACTGCCTTCATGAGAATAATCACTTCTCTGTGCTGACAGGATAAACAAAAGGCTGGGTGAAAGTGCAACCCAAAGCTAGACAAGAAGCTTTGTAGAACCCAACATGTTTCATACACTAATTTGTCCTTTATTAATGGCAGAACCAATTAGCAGATGCAGATATCCTATTATACCATCGCTGGTGAGAGAGCTGTGTTGACTAGAGCATTATAATCTGCTAAATGTAACACAAAAAACATACCAATATAATGACTGTAAAATGAAAGATAATGAACAAAAACAAAGCAATGTTCAAACAAAACCACTTTTTTAAAACATTAATTTTATTGTGCTGTTGAAACAATATAACAGGTATAACAGGTATGCCAGACTTTCCACAACAGTATTGTCAGGCTATTGTAAGAAAAAACAAACATTCAACATGGTAGTCCAAGTGACAGCACTATTTTACATTATACAAAATACATCTAGTTGGGTCGTTTTAGGCTGTACTAGTGTTAGACAAAGTAGATTGTGTCGCTATTCGCTTCTGTGCGCGCTCTGACTGTATTCTTCAGGCACCTGGTCAGATTTCTGGTCTTGTAAGGGTGGTCGGACTAGGCTAAGTGTGCCTGAAGGTGGTCTATATGGCCATCCATTCTATATGGGAAGGATGTTGGGCTGTGTTGGACTTGTGGAGCTCTTAGCTTATACTTTTAACCAACGGGGGCTGCGGGAGAAATGAAGGGAGAGAGGTTGATGTCACGTTTATGTTGTCCTGGGAGGACACTTTTACACCTTTCCGGTACACCCCATCCAGGACCATCAACCTCGCTTGTATGGTGGGTAGTGTCATGGCCAGAAGACATCGGATCAAGTGTGGAAGCTGTTCTGCAGTCACCTCCTCCGAGACCCCTCATATTCCCGGTTCTTTCTGCGGCTACCACTTTATGGCTGGTGGTGGCCTGCAATGCTTGTACAGTCACCTCCAATGCGGTGAGCCTCTGCTGAAGGCTTTTCACCACCTCCTCTCTGGTCCATACCGTCTCCGTGACGGCATGTATCTCTTCCTTTACAAGCGCTATGTCCGCATCAAACAACGTGCGGATTCGATCGTAGAGGTCTGATATGTCTTGTTTCGTGGAGGGTGGCTTTTAGGAGTCAAAATAAAATTCTATGTGGTCTTTAAATAGTTAACATTTAATGTAAGTCAGTTTGCAAAAACAAAAACAAATTTCCCACCATTTTTAAACAGTAGACTATGAAAAAGTCAAAATCTACTAGATATTGTATAGAATATAGCTAATTACTGCTAGTAAAACTATAAGCCATAAATGAATTATTAAGACAGCCTTAATGGGAACACTGAATTTTAATTCCAAGATATTAGGCAAAATATGCCTCAAAGATTTTTTTTTGTTTTGCAATAAAGAATAAATAGAAATACATACAGATATCTATTTTCCAATACTTTTTTTTTTTTTTTTTACACATCTTTTTACATTTTATTACTTTGGCAAAGCGATCACATGCGCTTCCAAATGCCTCAGGATATGAAGTATCGCATTACCAACCTCAAGCAGTTTTAAATATCCTTATGGTATTGGACTTGATTGTGCTTTTTTGGATCCTTCTCAATAAAATATCTCCTCTATGAAATATTAATTACTTCCGTGCTACTGTTTGCCAGGTTCTTAATTATAAGCTAACTTTGTTATTTACATTATTTCCTTGATGCATTTATTTTATTAGAATGTTGGTATATCCGACTGTTAAATCAAATAGAAACTAAAAAGGAAGGAATTCTGGTTATGAAGATACCTATTTCAAATTCTCCTGTTTCAAGCAGTGCTGCTATTACCCATCTCAGAGTACATACAGACTCTTACAGTAATATTTTTATTGCCAGCCAAGCTGAAAATGAAAGATTTCTAAATATACATTTATGACAGATGTAGATCACCAACACAACAGCCTCTGACTAGCACTCAAAAATCACTTGCCACGTTTCTTGCCAAAAGGACTCATCAGTGTGGCTTTGCCATCTATTAAATGCAAAATGCAGAACAAATATAACTTAAAATACTTGTCTATCTTCGGCAAGTTAATATAACGATTTGATCATTTCCACTGCAATTCACAACAAAATGGAAGAGATATATTTGTCAATCCCTAATCCCATTTCTATGGTGGATTTAATAAGCATGCATGAGTGCACATATTCTAATTTTCACAAGAATGAACACTTGTGCAACAAATCCATTTTCTGCATCTACATCACTTGAAAGGAGTGTAGTTCTCAGGTTTAGAAAGGAATGCATTGTGCATGCATCTTTTTCCTATTGCTTCCTATAGTTATTTGCTGCTTAAAGGACCACTCTAGGCACCCAGACCACTTCAGCTTAATGAAGTGGTCTGGGTGCCAGGTCCAGCTAGAGTTAACCCTTTTTTTAATAGACATAGCAGTTTCAAAGAAACTGCTATGTTTATGTTAGGGTTAATCAGGCCTCCAAATCCTCTAGTGGACAGTCTCTAGAGGCGCTTGCGTGATTCTCACTGTGAAAATCACGGTGAGAACACGCAAGCGTCCATAGGAAAGCATTATGAATGCTTTCCTATGAGACCGGCTGAATACGTGCGCAGCTCTTGCCGCGCGTGCGCATTCAGCCGAAAGGGAGGATCGGAGGAGGAGGAGGAGAGCTCCCCACCCGGCGCTGGAAAAAAGGTAAGTGTTTAACCCCTTCCTCTCCCCAGAGCCGGGCAGGAGGGGGACCCTGAGGGTGGGGGCACGAGTATGTTTTCCTGACACTATATCTTTAATGAGCGATACTACAGTATCATTTACTCCCTGCATGAGTCTTGACGCTTCACTTAGTAGTGAGAGGTCAGGAACTGGAGATAGTATAATATTTTTGAATTATTTGCAAAACCCTTATATCTTTGTGAATATAAAGCATATACTAGAAACAGGATATACACACTACATGGATCCTCTCTTGCAACTGTCATTAGTCTAATACTATCCTTACCTTTTGTGTCACTTTACCCCACTCCCTCTAGCATGTAAGCTCATTGAGCAGGGCCCTCAACCTCTCTGTTCCTGTGTGTCCAACTTGTCTGGTTACAACTACATGTTTGTTCGTCCACCCACTGTAAAGCGCTGCGGGATTTGTTGGCGTTATATAAAGATAATACTAATAACATAATAATAATAATGAAAGCATTGTGACATCTCTTAATTATTGAATTGCCACAGGTGTATAAAATCAAGCACCTAGCCATGCAGTCTGCTTCTACAAACATTTGTGGAAGAAAATGAAAATCTCAGTGAATTAAAACGTGATACTATAATAGGATGCCACCTTTGCATTAAGTCAATTTGTGAAATTTCACCCCTGCTAGATATTTCAAGGCCAACTGCTTTATTATTGGAAAGTCGAAGCATTTAGGAACAGCAGCAGCTCACCCACGAAGCGTTAGACCATGTAAAGTCACAGAGCGGGGTCACCGCGTGCTGAGGCACATGGTGTGTAAAAGTTGCCAATGCTCTTCTGATTCCATAGCTGAAGAGTTCCAAATTTCCATTGGTGGGTGCATCTCGGTATGGGTTTCCATGGCCAAGTAGCTGCATGCAAGCCTCACATCACAGAGTACAATGCTAAGCTTTGTATTATTATTGCCATTTATATAGCGAAATCTGTTGGCACTATATAAATGGCAATAATATTATTAAGTGGTGTAAAGGACGCTGCCACTGGACTCTTGCAGTAGAAACATGATCGGTAAAGGGAAGAATAACATTCTTGCTTGGCAGTCTGATGGGAAGTCTGGGTTTTGTATTCTAGGAGCACATTAGCTGCCTTGTGCCAACTGTAAAGTTTGGTGGAGAGATAATTATATAGGGGCCGATTTTCAGGTGTTGGTCTAGGACCCCTACTTCCAGTCAAGGAAAATCATAATGCTTCAGCATACAAGCCATTTTGGAGAATGCTATGCTTCAAACTTTGTAGGAACAGTTTGGGAAGGGCCTCTTCCATTCCAGCATGACTATGCCTCAGTGCACAAAGCAAGGCCCATAGAGACATGGTTGGATGAGTTTGGTGTGTGAAAACTTGACTGGCCCGCACAGTGCCCTGACCTCAACCCTACCAATGTTTTTGTTTTTTTATTTTGTTTAAAAACAAAATCTAAAAACTAATTTCACCTTTTAATTTTCATCATTTAAAACAAGCAGCTGTGTAACTATATGCACAACCTGTTCTTTTAAGGCATTTCACAGATGTTTGTTTCTGTCCTATGTGCTCACGTTGCATTTAATAAACTGCTGTTCTCCAAAAATTCAATTCAGCCTACATAATAAAAAAAAAAAAAATCTTTTGAAGACGCATCCTGCTTCACGCAGTCAACCACCTGACAGCTGAACAGAATGCAAGTACATGCTCCTCTTTGCACACGCCTGCAGTCAGCCAGCTGTGACTGTCAGATTTAGGCAATCAGCAAAGTTGTCTGTAAGTGTGGCAAACCTAGCCACTCGGACTATAACTGGACACTATGCCTTTAAGGGTTGCCTATAGGTCTGGAGAGAGATGCGTTGTAACTGTATGTGCCTGCTTCATGTATTCCCTGCATTACCTGTACCTATCTGTTCCGCCGAATGCAAATGGCGGTTTGTATGGGGATTCCCGTTCGTTTTGCGAACGGCACTTTGGAGGGCCGTTCGTGAAACGAATGCGATACCCCCTAATAGCCCACACACTTAGAGGCGTGTGGCGCTAGTTAACCGATTGCAACATTGTTGCAATCGGTTATTAGAGGCTCTCCTGGGTGGCCGTCGTTCGACTACCGACCATGCGGCGGTCGGCCATCTTGGATCCCTGGTTCTTCAGCGGGTCCGTGTCGTCGAACGCATAGCATTACCAACAGTTATTCGACGGCACGAACACCGCTGAGCCTCCAGGACGTTCGGGAGTTTCAGGACCAGGTTCACTAAAAGCAATCGGTTCTTTTCGTGGGTTTGGAAAGAAATGTGTTTTCTGTGCGGCGTTCGGTTATTTTAGCTGGGATCTGAGCGGCAATCTCACGAATGATGCACCCAGACCCCAGCTATCTACCGAACGTCCATTCGTGTAAATCCACCGTATATTATACCAGTTGTAGATTTTTATGTGAATTGCCGGTTCTGCTGCACGAGGGGATAATCCCCTTAACGGTGCATTCTGGGAGGATGATCCCTCTCGTGCAGCGGTGCCTGATGGGAGAAATATGTGGTACTGTAAGTCCCCCATGTAGTCCCCTCCTGTACAACCCCTGTGATGTCAGTTTGGAAACCCCTTGCATGGGGAATTGCATAAATACTGTGACCTGTGATTAAAACCTCAGTTGACTCCCAGCCTATGTGTCGTCTAGTTCTTGGGAAGGAAGGGTTACTGCAGTGCTGTTTGGATTACTATATGCTGATTCCCTGGATTATCCTTTGTTGTTCCTGTTACCCAGCGGAGATATCGTGGATCATACTGCCTCTCCGCTACAATTGGTGGCAGCGGTGGGATTGAATTTACACAGCAAAGCAACGTTCGGCAGATTTTTAAACGAATCAAGGAACAAGCATTCGGGAATCAGCGCATTCGAATAAACCTCACGAACAGCAGGTGAATGGGAACAGATTACACCCTGCTAAAACGGAGCACATTAAAGGAGCTGCTGGAAGCAAGAGGAGCAATCGCCAGTAACAAGGCAAAGGCTGTCCTAATTACGGAGCTCATGGAAGGAGACAGAGCCGCAGCTGCTGCAGCACCTCAAATGGAGGGACAAAACAACGAATTTACAGCGGAATTCCGAGCACGACTGGCTTTATTTCCTGAACCACCATCTACAGAAATGTTTAACCGGCTGTTCGCCGATGTACAGGAGTACATTATGGCTAGGGGACCGCCAGGAAACCAGCAAGCCAGAGAAAGAGCCGCAACGCCAGTCCATAGTTTCCCAGGGAAAACCAAAATCCCATATCAAGCCTTCAAAAGCTATGTGGAGACAGAGGGTGGCGTTGACGACTATTTACAGGATTTCGAGAGACTGTGTTTGCTGCACGAGATTAATGATGCAGACAGAGTACCCCTACTAGCGGGGAGATTATCTGGGCGAGCCGCCGAAGCGTACCGGGCAGTACCAGACGAGGATAGTAGAGACTACGCTAAAGTAAAACGGGCCATCCTAGCCCGGTATGCCATCACCTCAGAGGCATACCGAAAGAAGTTTCGGGACATTAAAAAACCCAGTAAGGACACCCATGTGGAGTGGGCGCACCAGCTACAACGAGCTGCCAAAGGGTGGCTGGAGGCCGCCCAAGTTGATACATTGGAGGGTCTGTTCCAGCTAATAGTACTGGAACAATTCTTCAATGGCGTCCCGACCTACCTACAAAACTGGATCCGGGACAGAAAGCCACACACCCTGCAGGAAGCGGCTAATATGGCAGACGATTTCCAGGACAATCGGAGAGATCAACCCCTACCAACCCGAACCACCATCCCCCCTACAACGGCCAGCCCTCCAGGGGGCCCCGCAACGTACCAGCGACCAGGGGTAAATCAGAATTCCTACCCCCCCAGATATTCAACACGTCCACCAATCCGGTGCCATACCTGCAACCAACAGGGGCACATCCAGAGAGACTGCCCACGGAACCGGCCTCGACCCAGCTGGAATAACGCCGCCCAGAGCAACCGTGCCGCAATCCACTGTCTACAGACCGAATCCGACCAAAATCTGGAGTTGGGGACGACCCGGGAGGAACCCCTCGGTACTCTACACGAGGTGAACCCTATCCAGGCCGCCTCCGATAACCGCCAAGGGCACCGCCAGGAAGTACACATGGAGGGGAGGAAAGTGCAAGGACTTCGTGACTCGGGAGCCACCCTAACTCTAGTACGCAGTCATCTGGTACCAAAGCCCAAGCTCACGGGGGACTGTGTGGCTGTGCGGGTGGCTGGGGGAGCCATTTACAAAGTACCCACGGCCAAGGTGCACTTGAATTGGGGAGCGGGGCACGGGAATGTATATGTGGGGATGATGCAAGACTTGCCAGCGGATGTGATTTTGGGCAACGATTTGGGGGAGCTGACTTCGGCTTTTGTTCCCCAGCCCACCGTACAAGAAGCATACCCGGTTGTGACCCGGCAACAGGCCCGCACCACTGCACCATTCGAACACTCTGAGGCTCAGGTAAGCAATGACCCTCCCCTACCCCCTACCCTGCCCTGGGCCAATTCCATAGAGTTCGGGGCCGAAGTAGCCCTAGATCCTTCGTTACAGGTGTACAAAGATCGCATGGATAAAAATCAAGCTGGGTTAGAGGGGGAAAGGTATATCTGGGACAAAGGGCTAATATATCGGCACGCAGAGAAGGTAGTGTCCGGGTCAATACCGTTGCCCATTAAACAGCTAATAGTGCCTCGAAAATATAGGTTAGAGCTGTTACGCATAGCCCATGACATCCCCCTGTCTGGACACTTAGGCATCAGTCGGACCAAGCACAGGCTGACCCAAAATTTCTTTTGGCCAGGTATTTCCCAGGATATTAAGCGGTATTGTCAGACCTGCGATACCTGCCAAAGGGTAGGCAAGAGGGGGGACAGATACAAAGCCCGACTACGGTCTCTGCCCATCATTGAAGAACCATTCAGTAGGGTGGCAGTAGACATTATAGGTCCCCTCGCAAAACCCAGCCCCTCCGGCAAGAAGTATGTCCTAACTGTGGTGGACTACGCCACCCGGTACCCCGAGGCAGTGGCCCTAACGAACGTACACGCAGAAACGGTAGCCGAGGCCCTGATGAGGATATTCACCCGGGTAGGATTTCCCCGGGAGATTATCTCCGATAGAGGCACCCAGTTTACTGCGGAAGTGACCCATCAGCTCTGGAAAATATGTGGGATACAACAAATCCTCAACTCCCCATACCACCCCCAGTCCAATGGGCTCTGTGAACGATTTAACGGAACCCTGAAACAAATGATCCGCACGTTCATGGACACCCAAAAGGACTGGGAGCGGTTCTTACCCCACCTACTGTTCGCGTATCGAGAAGTGCCGCAAGAATCCACCGGATTCTCTCCGTTCGAATTATTATTCGGGAGGAGAGTGAGGGGACCTCTTGACTTGATACGGGAACACTGGGAGGGAGACGAAACCGTTAATGGCACCCCTATCTTACCATATGTGCTCGAGTTCCGGGAACGCCTGGAGAGGCTAACCCAGACCGTCCGAGACAATCTCCAGGTAGCGCAACAACGACAGCGCCGATGGTATGATAAGGGAGCCAGGGACCGCAGCTTTCAGGTGGGGCAGAAAGTCCTAATCCTGCGACCCGTCCACAAAGATAAGCTGCAGGCTTCCTGGCAGGGCCCATACAAGGTGGTGGAACAGATCTGTGACACCACCTATGTGATCGGCCCGGTTACCGGCGTGGGAGGCAAACGCATGCTCCATGTGAACATGCTCAAGCCATACCACGAACGGACTGGAGGAAGTCACCGCAATCTGTGCCCCTGCCACGGAAGATTTTGATAACCTACCCCTACCCGATCTCCTAGACCAAGAGGGCCAGAGCGGAGATCTGGGAGAGGTACAGTTAGGAGAAAGATTAAATACCCAAGAACGGGCCCAGGTACAAAAGTTGCTTCGGGAAAAGAAGGCCACGTTTTCCAATTTACCCGGCTATACCCCGTTGGCTACCCATAAGGTAGAAACGTTAGATTCGACCCCCTTGCGCCAACCCCCCTACCGCACTCCAGAAGCAGTCAAGGAGAATATGCGCAAGGAAATTGAGGAGATGATTCAGCTAGGAGTAATAGAGCACTCGGACAGCCCCTGGGCCTCCCCGGTAGTACTGGTGCCGAAACGGGACGGGACGACCCGTTTCTGCGTAGACTACCGACGGCTCAACGATAAAACGACCTCTGACGCATATCCCATGCCCCGAATAGACGAACTCCTCGACAAAATGGCCAGGGGTCAATACCTAACCACTATAGACTTGTGCAAAGGATACTGGCAGATTCCCTTAGCGGACGACGCCATCCCTAAGTCGGCTTTTGTCACCCCGTTTGGCCTGTATCAGTTTAAGGTTATGCCATTCGGGATGAAAAACGCTCCAGCTACCTTCCAGAGAATGGTGGACAGACTGTTAGATGGGTTCCAGGAGTATGCCTGCGCGTATCTAGATGATATCGCCATATTCAGCCACTCCTGGCACGAACATCTGGTTCACATAGGAGCCATTCTAGACCGAATCCGAGAGGCCGGACTGACCCTAAAACCCAGCAAATGCCATATCGGTATGGCGGAAGTCCAGTATCTGGGACACCGGGTAGGGAGTGGGCAACAGAAACCCGAACCTGCTAAAATAGAGGCAGTCGCCCAATGGCCTACCCCTCGCACCAAGACCCAAGTGCTCGCCTTTTTAGGGACCGCCGGGTACTACCGGAAGTTTGTGGCCAACTATAGCGCCCTCGCCAAACCCCTCACAGACCTGACCCGCAAGAACCTCCCTAAGTTAGTAGTCTGGGCCCCAGAGTGTGAGCAGGCGTTCCAACAGCTCAAGACGGCGCTTGTTAACTCTCCTGTACTTTCTGCTCCTGATCCAACTAAACGCTTTCTCGTCCACACAGACGCTTCTATGTTTGGATTGGGAGCAGTACTGAGCCAAGTTGGACCCGATGGCGGCGAGCACCCCGTAGCTTACCTAAGCCGAAAACTTTTACCCAGGGAAGTAAGCTACGCCGCCATTGAAAAGGAGTGCCTGGCTGTGGTGTGGGCCCTCAAGAAGTTGCAACCCTACTTATACGGGCAACCCTTCACTTTACTCACGGATCACAACCCGTTGGTGTGGCTGAACAGGGTGTCCGGAGACAATGCCAGGCTGCTGCGCTGGAGTTTGGCGCTGCAGCCTTTTGACTTTACTATCCACTACCGCCCTGGGAAGCAGAATGGCAACGCCGACGGGTTGTCTAGACAAACAGACTTGGAGCCGTGATTCGTGAGTACTCCTCCGGACATCCCCAAGCCGATCCGTTGGGATCAGACTGTGTATGCCGGCTTGGTTCTGGGGGAGCATTGTGGCAAACCTAGCCACTCGGACTATAACTGGACACTATGCCTTTAAGGGTTGCCTATAGGTCTGGAGAGAGATGCGTTGTAACTGTATGTGCCTGCTTCATGTATTCCCTGCATTACCTGTACCTATCTGTTCCGCCGAATGCAAATGGCGGTTTGTATGGGGATTCCCGTTCGTTTCGCGAACGGCACTTTGGAGGGCCGTTCGTGAAACGAATGCGATACCCCCTAATAGCCCACACACTTAGAGGCGTGTGGCGCTAGTTAACCGATTGCAACATTGTTGCAATCGGTTATTAGAGGCTCTCCTGGGTGGCCGTCGTTCGACTACCGACCATGCGGCGGTCGGCCATCTTGGATCCCTGGTTCTTCAGCGGGTCCGTGTCGTCGAACGCATAGCATTACCAACAGTTATTCGACGGCACGAACACCGCTGAGCCTCCAGGACGTTCGGGAGTTTCAGGACCAGGTTCACTAAAAGCAATCGGTTCTTTTCGTGGGTTTGGAAAGAAATGTGTTTTCTGTGCGGCGTTCGGTTATTTTAGCTGGGATCTGAGCGGCAATCTCACGAATGATGCACCCAGACCCCAGCTATCTACCGAACGTCCATTCGTGTAAATCCACCGTATATTATACCAGTTGTAGATTTTTGTGTGAATTGCCGGTTCTGCTGCACGAGGGGATAATCCCCTTAACGGTGCATTCTGGGAGGATGATCCCTCTCGTGCAGCGGTGCCTGATGGGAGAAATATGTGGTACTGTAAGTCCCCCATGTAGTCCCCTCCTGTACAACCCCTGTGATGTCAGTTTGGAAACCCCTTGCATGGGGAATTGCATAAATACTGTGACCTGTGATTAAAACCTCAGTTGACTCCCAGCCTATGTGTCGTCTAGTTCTTGGGAAGGAAGGGTTACTGCAGTGCTGTTTGGATTACTATATGCTGATTCCCTGGATTATCCTTTGTTGTTCCTGTTACCCAGCGGAGATATCGTGGATCATACTGCCTCTCCGCTACAGTAAGCTAGTGCAGTTTTCCATAAATCTGGACAGGGTTAAAGTCTCCTTTATTCATTACATATACTAACAAGGTTCTGTAAGCATCAATCATGCTCCTAAAATATTATCATATTTATTATTATTATTGTGAGCACCACACTATTGTTTTTTTTTTACTCTAGGTTAGATGCCGGATTGTCATACAAGAAAATAAACTATATAAATTATTGTTTGTGAAGTGTCTTATTCACACCACTTCATGCACTGGCTATCTATGTCAGTGCGTTGTGGGAGAAATCTCATTACTGTGGAAGTCGCTGTTGGGAACCCCTGCTATAGTGGAACTCTAATAACCAAATTCAGGAGCACTGAGCCAAAATTGCAAAAGCCAATTCATTGTTTAGTGAATAGGCTGCTTCGACTAGTATGAAACTCATATGAGCATGTCTTCAGAGGGGAACAGCATGAGTATGCACAACATGAAATTCACTAATAATTTAGTACATAAAAAAAGTTAATTTAAGGTGTCACGGCAAGGGTGTATAATTATTACACTATGGAATATCATCTTTTAATGTAATTTGTGTAGTAAATGGCACAAATTACAGAGATGCTATTGCTGAGGTCAACAGGGGTTACATCTTTTGAAGCTGGGACCCCCCACAGAGGTCAGATGACAGAAGGGGTAGTGTGAATGGCATAGCAATGTGAAAAGGATTTTACTATATGGATGTGAAGTAATCAAGGATCTGCAAGGTGTGAGGTTCTACACTTGGGAAAAATCTGAATGTCTCTTCATCCATTTGGCATGTACCTTGTAAAGGATAGTTCAATCATTTGAAATGGTAATGGGATTCGTTTCATGAAGATCCTTGTGTTCCAGTATCTTATCCAAGTGAAACATTCATACTTACCCACAGGTTAATAATTAAGCCCCATTTTTATTATATTTGGAATGGGACAAGCCCAATCTTTGAATTAAGCCCAAACATGAGTTGCACAACTTAAACCGTGTGGCAGGACTTGTGATGTCCGTCCTATTGGATCGTGGGCGGGACGTGCAACATGTCTTTGGAATGGGAAAACAATAACAAATTCAAAGATGCAATTATTATTTCTGTGGCAAGTACAGTAGAGGAGATAAAACCAAAAGTTTGTATGTGACATGTTGTTTTCTGGAACAAAGGAGGTGGTCACTTAGTATCCACCCCTGGATGAGGCGTGGCAACTCACAGGGTATATCTCCTGTGATCCTGAAGGGTGTTTGTGTACTTGCTTGGGGCCAAGATCTAATTTTGAGTGAGTCACCATCTTTCCTTGCCAGAGACCCCTGGACAGAAGTTGTACTTTGAAAACCTAAGTGAGTAATTAGGACTTCTGTATTTTATCCTTTTTGTTTTTATCTGTTGTTGGTGTAAATAATTTGTTTATCATATATTGTTATATGCACTGTGATTAATTTTTGCTCATAATAAACATTAATTTATTAAGTTCTGCCTTTGTCTGGTTAAGAATCACGTTACCTGAAGAGACTAGTTAGTATTTTTATAATTCCTTAAATATTGTGCTAAGTAATATTTGGTGGGTTTTATTATTGATTTACCTGGGGGACCAAGGCGTGTGGTGGTGTTAAAGGGGGATTTTGTCATTATTTCCGGTCTAGTGCAGACAAATAGTGAACTTTAACCCTTTCAAAACCACAACTACGTCACGCGCACTCTTGGAGTAGTGTGCGTTCGTGACATAAGGTGGTTAACATTCTGTTGATAGTGAATACAAAAGTAGCAAAGTTAATCAGTATTATAACTGGTAGCTTATAGTGAATACCTTAAATGGGGTATATACATCATAAAATTCCCTATTAATACAACATAAGCTTAAAGTACTACTATAAAATAAGCAAAATAAACAATATCAAATCATGGTAAAGAGAGTCTTAAGCAAGATGCTCATGTTTCCAGTTCCAATGCCCACCTCACCCAGAGTCATAGACACCTTGCATGCATGCCATTAGTTAGCCACTGCAATGTCCATCATGATGAATGGGGGTGACATTGATGGATATGAGGGGATGTGGGCTGAATCAGAGATGTGTTGCCGAGCAGTAATCATGCACATGGAAACCTGGTAATTGCTTTTGTGGTCAAAGGTCGGTCATGGCCAATCAGATCCACAGGAGGGTTTGTGCTGAGCAGCAATTATGCACATGGAAACCTGGTAATTGCTTTTGGGGTCAAAGGTCGGTTACAGCCAATCGGATCCACAGGAGGGGTATTTAAACCTAATTCTCCTTTTGCTCATTACCCTGTCGTGGTTTCATCCTGATGGTAATCTGAGAGTGCCGTTCCTGATCTTGATTTTCTGGTAATTGATTTTGGCTTCGTTTTGACTTCCCTGAATTCTGGTATCCTTGACTTTCCCTCATCATTGTGTCTGATTCTGTGTTCCTGACCTCGGCAAGTATTTTGACTATTCTTGGATACGTTGAGTCCGGCCATTCTAAGGTCCAGTTATATGTTATCCATAGTCCAAGGTGTGACTCAGTTCTGCGTGCTGGATCATCTTGTAATCCTAACAGCAAAGTAGTCCAGGCACTCAAGGTCTTCATACATCAGCAGATGTATTGGAAAACACATGACAGATACAGCAACGTTTTGATGCCTTCAGGGATCTTTATCAAGCTTGAAGAGATCGAAACGTTGCTGTATCTGTCATGTTTTTCCAATAAATCTGCTGATGTATGAAGACCTTGAGTGCCTGGACTACTTTGCCGTTACTATATGGATTAGGAGTTTGCCAGCCCCAGGTACAGTGCATCGAGTTCTACAGGGGATGAGAGTGTGGATCCCTCCTTTTTTGTTGTTGCAATGAGGGGGTTGGAATTTCATTGAAATTCTAACACAGTCAATGTAAGTATTTCACAAAGATTGTATCTTTATGAAATACTGATTTCTGAGGGGGGTTGGGATCCACAGAGAGCAGCTTTAAACATGTGAGCTTATCACCTTCTATTAATCATAAATATACAGAATCATCTTATTGTTGGAGCCCATTGTCTCCAGTCTAGATTTTTTATATTCATACTCCAATGTCTCCCTTTTTCCCTGATTTACCTAAATGGGTCGTTTTACACATAAAAAGGAATTGTAACAGACTGTATTTTAAACTATTACTACTCTTACAGAAAGAAACTGAGGTAAAGAACATGTCGGGGGAGAGTGATCATTTTTATGTAAGTTTTACAGCCCTGATGAAGCCTTTCAGAAACGTGGTAACCTTCTATTACACTGCAACCTGAAAGTGATAGCTGTCTTTTTCTATAATGGAGGCTAACCAACAAGAGGAATTATGTCATTAATGGATGTCAGAGGGGTCTCTCACCATGCAGCTAAATTAGATGCTCTTATTCTTGATAGCACACCAGGAAACGCAATGGTAGCATCTCTAAGAGCTTTACAGAGGAAATGAAAAGAATCTGACAGGCATATCACAGACGGCTCGTTTATTTCCTGTGAGAGGCAGCGACCATGCTTATCATTACAGGTAGCAAGGAATATTCTTCAGCCATTGTCTTGAAGAAATAAAGATCATAAGGGCAATAAAGGAACTATATGCATTAATAAACTCTTGATTTTAATCATTTCATATTTCAAATACAATGAATCAAAGATCACAATGTCCTTGAAGATTTCACCTTTCTTAACAAGAATTCTGTCACCAATCAAATATTGGGAAGGGAGCACACATTTGTCTACAATTGTTTGTGTGCTGCCAAAATAATTTAAATGGTTTAACTCCTTAAGGACCAAACTTCTGGAATAAAAGGGAATCATGACATGTCACACGTCATGTGTCCTTAAGGGGTTAAACAATGTATGGTAAGAAAAATAAAAATCACATTATGTATCACTAAAAACTACACTATACCCAACCACCATACTGTTAATGTTACTAGCCTCTTTACTGAAAGGGGGAAAATTAGGCTTAAATGCAGATTTTAAGGATACCAGTGAGATATGTCAAGATTTATTTCATTCAATTTAAATTGCAAGTAGGGTTTCTAAATCTCCAAAGCTTTTCAGTGGTTAAAGAGATTTTACTACTGTCAGAGGAGCATTGTGAAACGTCAGCATTCCAATTATCTATAAATACAACTCTTTTCTTTTCTCTTTTCTAAGATTGCTGATTAGGTCGCAGTTAGTCCACTTGAACATCAAGCTCAAACAGCACATTACTTCAGGAAGACATTTTACCAGGATGACTTAAAAACAAAACAAATAAATATATATATCTCAAAATCCAAATAGTTTATGGTGGGGAAAAATTGTGATTGAAACCCTCTTCCACCTGAAGTCTGTGGATAGTTTAATACAATGTTAAACAAAAATCTGCACAGCAGACAAGCCATTTCTGTGGGAAAAGCAAGTCTTATGGCTTGACTGCTGTGCAGATTTTTGTTATAACCCATTTTTAGACTATACTACAATATATTATACTCCATTGTCCTCCTTTTTATCGTTGTATATGTCACCTATGGTCAGATCAAGGCGCTACTCCCAACTCCTTCCTACTATAAATTGAACTTAAAGGACCACTATAGGCACCCAGACCACTTCAGCTCAATGAAGTGGTCTGGGTTCCGGGTCCCTCTAGTGTTAAAGGGACACTCCAGGCACCCAGACGACTTCTGCCCATTGGAGTGGTCTGGGTGCCAACTCCCACTATTCTTAACCCTGCAACTGTAATTATTGCAGTTTTTTATAAACTGCAATAATTGCCTTGCAGGGATAACTCCACCTCTAGTGGCTGTCTACTAGACAGCCACTAGAGGGCACTTCCTGGTTCCTAGCACAGGAAACCGCTGTGTGAGGACCTCCAGCGTCGCTCATTTCCCCATAGGAAAGCACTGAAATGCATTTTCAATGCTTTCCTATGGGGAGCGCTAATGCACATGCGCGGCATTCAAAGAAACTGCTATGTTTACAATGAGGGTTAATCCAGCCTCTAGTGGCTGTCTCATTGACAGCCGCTTCCGTGCTTCTCAGTGAGAAGACGCTGGGCGTCCATAGGAAAGCAATGCTTTCCTATGGGCAGTTTGAATGCGCGCGCAGCTCTTGCCGCGCATGCAGCGCTGACGTCGGCAGGAGGAGAGTTCCCCAGCGCCAAGGGAGACAGTCACAGGAGAAAGGTAAGTGTTTTAACCCCTTCAGCACAGCGGGAATGGGACCATGAGGGTGGGGGGACGGGGACCTAAAGACCCTATATTGCCAGGAAAACTAGTTTGTTTTCCTGGCACTATAGTGGTCCTTTAACTATAAAATGCACACTTTCCATAGAAAATAAACATAAAAAGTTCAGAAAATACCTTAATCAAACTGTTATTCTGCAAATAGTTGTGCACACCATGAAATGAAGGTGTTCTGCAAACATGGATGATTGACCTATTAAACTGGAGATCACATTGCAATAATTTCCTCATTACCGATTTAACAGTTATCTATATATTTAACTATTAAAAGAACCTAATAAGAAATTATACTAACTGTGAAAGTATGAAATCTGCATCTGGTTGCAAATATTAAAGATAACAACCAGAAAATATTAGTCTTAGTTTAATTTAGTTTAGTTTTAAATTTTAAACTGAGTCTTACTGACTATATTATTGCCAATTATATAGCGCCACCAGATTTCATAGTGCTTTACAATATTATAGGAGGGGGGATTTAGCTATAAATAGGACAATTACAAGATAACTTACAAGAACAATAGGTTGAAGAGGACCCTGCTCTAGCTTACAGTCTATAGGAAGTGGGGTGTAAAACAAAATAGGACAGGGAATAGCAATCAAAATAGGTGGAAGTGAAGCAGAGCTGGAGGAGAGAGTAGAGTGCTGCCCTTTAAGAAAGAGCAAGAGACAGGCATGTGAGGTAGAGGTTACTCTGGGAGGCTATAAGCTTTCCTAAAAAGATGGGTTTTAATGCACTTCTTAAACGAGTGAAGACTAGGGGACAGTCTGATGGCGGTAGGCAGGCTGTTCCATAGGAAGGGATTTAAATCAAGTACACTCTGGTTCTAACACACCTGTGGAGTGTGATATATCTGCATCAATCAAAAGGTGGCTATGACATACAAGAGCTAAATGTCTGATATTGAAAGAAACCCATTTTGTGGAATGAGATTTTTGAGTCAGGGCTAGAAAAGACTCCGCTTTGCGTCTGAGATCAAAATGGTAGAGAAACTCAAAAAATTCAGTTTTGATGCCTAACAGAAACAAGCAATGATTTTAAAGCCTACCAAAAACATACCGTAGTTGATTTTTTTTTTCTTTTTCAATATGTGTAATGTGTAAATAAAAATATAAAATTATGAAAGACCATGTGCAATCAAACTTTTTGTAATTGTATGGGCTTATTCAGCAAAGCCACAAGAAGCATAGTCTATTTTCTTTAATTTACAAAAAAAAAGGTCTACTCTTAAAATACTATGGGAGTTATTCACTAAACCAGCAATATTTTCAGTCCTCTTTATTTTGGAATGATTTTCCAGTTTTTGGGTGCGGGAGAGAAACAATCACAATGGTCAACTAAAGTGATATAATGTAGGACAGGAGATCACAGTAAAGGCTTGCAAACTCAAAAGCATGAACTTAATGGAAATCAATGCATGTGGTGCAGATTTGCATCTATATGAAACAGAAAATTACACTGCTTCAGGGGAAATACTAAAATATGCGTTTAATCTATATTAAAGAGGATCTTTCAATTTGTAGTTTTTAATAAACATGAATCCTTTATTAAAACTAACAATATGTGACAGACCTATTTATTAAAACTGCCTATTAATTTTTTAATTTTTTTTTCCAAATTCCAAAACGATTAAATGTTCAGGAGAAAACAAAGTACAGAGATCGGGAGTGCTAAAACCAGCATTTCTACTGGTAAGCCTTTCTGTTAAAATCAGCAATGAATCACAGACAGCAGAGAAAGTACGACAAATGGATTTTAAAAAAATACTTTTTTTGCGCGCAGAAAAAGGTACCACTGATACAATATAATATACAGCTTTAGCATCACCCCAGGTTGAGCTGTTGAGTTGGAGAAGGGTGGGAAAAAAAGAGAGCATACTGTAGTTTGTTTTTATCTATGATCTATATTATAAATATAACATTTCTTGGGGCAACCTATCCTATTTTCTGTTTTTTACTATTTGTGTTCTTAGGGTTTCTGAGGGAGTCCCTCTTTTTCAGGAGTGCTGCCTCTATTTTTTGTTTTGTTATTAGGCACAGATAAATTCTTCCTTTTTTTTCCGCACAGATAAGTCATAATTGTCCAAAGATACCAGGAAAGAGAAATGGGCATCCAAAAGTTAAAGAGTTAAAGTCCCATTTCAGTTTATGTTGGTAGTTATTCCCATCAATTATCAGCTTAAAAATTAAATAATAATTAACACCTCACTGGCCATGTTTAAAATACTAAACATTGATATTGCCCGGCTACGTATCAGAGCAAAATTAAGGAAAAGATAGGTGGCTGCTTTGAACAGTACAAAGATCAGCCGTGAACAGCGCTAAGCTCACCATAGCAGATAACCTTGTACTTTCCTTGACAAGAAGCAAGATAATGCACAACTTAATGAATGAAATGTTTTGCCTTGACAATTTGATTTTCTAATTTTGTGTTATTATGAGTGGCACAGTCTGTTTCCCTATAGCGTGGGTCGATAATGGGCAGCTCCTGGAAAACCACTGAGCTTTAATTCCGTTATATAAAAACTAAGCAAAAACCAAAACACATCTGGAAAATCATGTTTCATAGTCTAACCCTCTGATGCTTAGAGGACTGCTGGAATTTGTAGTATAATTTTATATTACCAGCTAAACAAAATGATGGGGAGACTTTTTTATGGTGAAAAAAAACAGATAGTGGCTAAAAATACACACAGAGGACAGAATGAATAAGAGAAAGCATTAAGAGGATGGTGAATTCATGGCATAGCTTCCAAGCAGAAATCTACAAAATATGAGCACTGCTGTAAGAATTTAGAAGGGGGAAGGGAACGGGGGGATGGGGGGGGGGGACTCAGTTATAAAAACATCAAAGATCAAACAGCATTTGATATACTGGACAGAATGAGCAACTATTCATATTTAACATTACCACAACTGTTTTACATAAAAAGCTTGTGCAATGCAGAGTTCGTCAATTAACAGTGATGGCTAACCTCCATTTCTCCTCTTCCCATTATAATCAATCTTCTTGCTAGGGTAACCAACCCTTTTAAACATGGGAAAAACAAACCTTGAACTCATTAAACTGGAGGAAAGATGCATAAAAATATATTTTCAACTGTTAAAACCTTTCAAAACAAGAATTAAACTAACAATCCCCTTTCCTCTACATCCTAGCCAATGATCAGCTTGATCTGTGCCATTTATTGAATATTTTCCTAGAAATGTAACGCACAATTGCCAATTAAAAGCAGATATGATTAACCATTTTGACCCTTTTGAAAAGTGTAGGAAACTGTGTCAAATTGCAATCAATGGCCAACTAGCTCACAAGAATACCATCACTCAAAAAACACCAGAGCTGGAAAATTAACTAGCTCCTGATGTGTGTTCTTTTAGAAGTTAAAAACAAACACGTGAAGAAAAACAACAACAAAACACATTTATAGTTTTAAAAACACTTAATAATATACAGCTGCTTCAACAACCGTAAATACAAAAAAATGTATGAGTAACAAAATATCGTTTAATATTTAAATATAAATATAATACTGTAATGTAAATATCAATGGGAAAAAGAGAAAATCAGACACGGCTAAAATCCTGTAAAACAGCATATACATTATCCATACAAAAGACTAAAAGGCATTTCTTTACTAGAATAACATTCAGCATTTGATATTTATGAGTAATACTCACTAATGTATTTTTTTCTATTAGAAATTACAATATTATTTAATTTTATTTCTTATATTTTACATGAGCCTTTGGGCACAGGTAATGTTTATTTTTTCAGTTGTGCTGACAAGGATAGTGACTATTTCCCATGTTCCTAAGCAACACCCTACCAATTTTTTTCTGTGAATGCACTGCATCAATCCCTTAAGGACAGAGGCATTTGTACAAGTTCTAATCAAAACAAAACCTGGAATTTGCGCTACATGTCTGCTCAACCTTAATTCACCTATTAAGTTTATCCACACTCATATATAGTTTTGTTCAGGACAAACAGGACTTTATTTTAACATTAATCATATATGAAATAATTTAATATGAATAAAATCTAAAAAAGTGTGAGAAATTTAAAAAAAGTGTTATTTTGCAAGTTCTGCATGACATTTTAACTGTGGATGTCATAATACTGTTCGCTTTTACTGCAATAAAATACACATATTTGTTTACACTGATGTCTCACGAGTACAAAAGTACCCCCCATGTCCAGGTAAAATGGGGTTTTAGAAAGTTACAGGGTCAAAGATAAGACTTGCCCATTTCTGTTTTTACACATTAAAATTTGCCAGATTGGTTGCCTTTAAGATCATATGACAACTCAGGAATAAAAATTCCCCCCATAAACCCCATCCTGGCAGACCATTGGAAAAAGTAGACAAATTAAGAGTATTTAAAACGAGGTATGTCCAGTCTTTTTAGTAGCCACTTAGACACAAACGCTGGACAAAGTTAGCGTTAATATTTTTTTTTTTTTTCATTTTTCACAAATAAACTGCCCTTTCACCGATTATATAATCAGCAGTTTAAATTTTACTGCTCTAAAACACTCATTTTTGTGTTCAGTTATGTCTCTCAAGTACAAAAGTACCCTCCATGTCCAGGTGTCAGTGTTTTGGAAAATTACAGGGTCAAATATAAGACTTGCCCATATCAGTTTTTACACATTGAAATTTGCCAGACTGATTATGTTACTTTTGAGACTGTAAGGCAGCCCAAAAAAAAAAATGACCCCCATCATTGCATACCATTTGAAAAATTGGACAACTCTGGGTATTCACAATGGGATATGTCCATTCATTTTTAGTAGCCACTTAGTCACAAATGCTGGCCAACGTTATCGTTCATATTTGTTGTTTGTTGTTTTTTTTTTTTTTGCATTTTTCACACAAAAACTACACTTTCACTTATCATTGTTTTGATATGCTTTACGGTTTTAAAACACTACTATTTGTATTCAGCAAGGTCTCCCAAGTATAACAGTACCCAATGTACAGGTTTTATGGTGTTTTTGAAAGTTAAAGGGTAAAATATTGGGCTTGCAAATTAAATTCTCTGGACTTTCTGCCTGGGTTGTCAGGCAGGTCCCTCAAATTTTTAATAAAATCACATAATTACAGTTGCAAGAAAAAGTATGTGAACCCTTTGGAATGATATGGATTTCTGTACAAATTGGTCATAAAATGTGATCTGATCATCATCTAAGTCACAACAATAGACAATCACAGTTTGCTTAAACTAATAACACACAAAGAATGAAATGTTGCCATGTTTTTATTGAACACACCATGTAAACATTCACAGTGCAGGTGGAAAAAGTATGTGAACCCTTGGATTTAATAACTGGTAGAACCTCCTTTGGCAGCAATAACTTCAACCAAACATTTCCTGTAGTTGCAGATCAGACGTGCACAACAGTCAGGAGTAATTCTTGACCATTCCTCTTTATAGACCTGTTTCAGTTCAGCAATATTCTTGGGATGTTTGGTGTGAATCGCTTTCTTGAGGTCATGCCACGGCATCTCAGTCGGGTTGAGGTCAGGACTCTGACTGGGCCACTTCAGAAGGCGTATTTTATTCTGTTTAAGCCATTCTGTTATTGATTTACTTCTATGCTTTGGGTCATTGTCCTGTTGCAACACCCATCTTCTGTTGAGCTTCAGCTGGTAGACAGATGGCCTTAAGTTCTCCTGCAAAAGGTCTTTATAAACTTGGGAATTCATTTTTCCTTCGATGATAGCAATCCGTCCACGCCATGATGCAGCAAAGCAGCCCCAATCCATGATGCTCCCACCACCATACTTCACAGTTGGGATGAGGTTTTGATGTTGCTGTGCTGTGCCTTTTTTTCGCCACATATAGTGTTGTGTGTTTCTTCCAAACAACTCAACTTTGGTTTCATCTGTCCACAGAATATTTTGCCAGTACTGCTGTGGAACATCCAGGTGCTCTTGTGCAAACTGTAAACGTGCAGCAAAGTTTTGTTTGGAAAGCTGTGGCTTCCTCTGTGGTATCCTCCCATGAAATCCATTCTTGTTTAGTGTTTTACGTATTGTAGATTCGCTAACAGGGATGCTAGCATTTGCCAGTGACTTTTGTAAGTCTTTAGCTGACACGCTAGGATTTTTCTTCATCTCATTGAGCAGTCTGCATTGTGCTCGTTTCATCTTTACAGGACGGCCACTACTAGTGAGAATAGCAGCAGTGCTGAACTTTCTCCATTTATAGACAATTTGTCTTACCGTGGACTGATGAACAGCAAGGCTTTTGGAGATACTTTTATAACCCTTTCCAGCTTTATGCAAGTCAACAATTCTTAATCGTAGCTCTTCGGAGAGCTCTTTTGTGCGAGGCATCATTCACATCAGGCAGTGCTTCTTGTGAAAAGCAAACCCAGAACTGGTGTGTGTTTTTTATAGGGCAGGGCAGCTGTAACCAACACCTCCAATCTCATCTCATTGATTGGACTCCAGTTGGCTGACTTCTCACTCAAATTAGCTCTTGGAGATGTCAGTCTAGGGGTTCACATACTTTTCCCACCTGCACTGTGAATGTTTACATGGTGTGTTCAATAAAAACATGGCAACATTTCATTCTTTGTGTGTTATTAGTATAAGCAGACTGTGATTGTCTATTTTTGTGACTTAGATGATGATCAGATCACATTTTATGACCAATTTGTGCAGAAATCCATATCATTCCAAAGGGTTCACATACTTTTTCTTGCAACTGTATGTAAAAAGATTACATAAATACACATGTAGAATATAAATATATACATATCTAAATTCAATATGCATATTTATGTAATTATTTGTATACATGTATATATCTTTTAATTTAAAAAAAACCCAACATTTTTATTTATTAAATATAATTTCATTCCAAGTGTTTTTTGATATAGAGATATATAGATATAGATATATATATATAAAAAATCTCTTGCACTCACGCTTAAATGTCCCTTGATCACCGGGTGGTAGTAAACCAGGGCTTTGATATCCAAATGTCCAAAGAGGTAGCAGCACTCACGGGGTTAAAAAGTCCAATCTTTATTTAGAAATGTTTAAAACATGATCAACGTTTCCGTCCTATCTATAGGACTTTCTTCAGGATACATACCAGGATCAATATATTGTGTGTGTGCGCGCACAATTTAAATTCTAAATGGCTTTACAGCCCATTATAATGTGCCTTAACAGCATGAAGGGGTTCATTTATATTCGAGATCCACAGCAATAATACTCAAGCAATGTGTATTTATATTGCAATAAATGTGTTTGGAAACCAGTCTATGTAGCTAAGATACATTATTCTTGTCCTTAATTCCACTTAAGTAAAACTTTTTTTTCCTATTTATATTTCAATAAACAAGTAAAAAATATACAGAGAGAAACACATTGCTTATAAAAATATGAGTAATAACTTCATACATAAGAAAATGTAGAATAACATAATACATAGCAGGCACTGGCTAGTGGAATGTTTAAATGTAAGAGATAGACAATGCTTGTAAAATAACTAGTAAAATACAAAAAAACATTGGCACTGGCTGCAGTTTAAAACAGAGAACGTGCAGTAGTCCACTGGGACTCATCTTAGCCGAAATTAAGGTAAATGCCACGTGAGGAGATAAAAGTGAGGAGATAAAAGATAACCAGACAGCTGGTTATATAATACTAAACTAATGCCTACGATAAGGAAGGGCAGAGTTCTCTTGTAAGGACCACCTAAGAAGGCATCTAGAAAGGGCCAAGGCAGATCACCAAACCCGCACCAAGCTTGGTAAAGTGCCACACCATTTCAAACATCCATCCCTCTCAGGGTTCTGTGTAGGGATCCAGAACAACCTCTGCCTATCTGATTTCTTCTTTAGACTCACTTTCATAGGTGTGGACAGTGTGGAGAGGTTTTCCCATGAATGTGTCTCAGCCCAGGTAGGCTCTGGATCACCATCCATCAGTGGGCAGTCCAGAGGAAATCTTTATGTTCCCCCAACTAGTCAATCAGTTGTCTTGTGCTTCATCAGGGCCGGAACTAATTTCCACACATTGGGATCCAAGGGACACTATAGTCACAAAAACAACTTTAGCTTAATAAAGCCCATGCTGTTGCACTGCTCAATTCTATGTAATTTAGAAGTTAAATCACTTTGATAATGCAGCACTAGGGACACCTCCCTGCATGTGACTTACACAACCTTCATAAACACTTCCTGTATGGAGTCATCTAATGTTACACTTTATGCTCTGTTAATAGCTTTCAGGAGCCTCTTGCATGTAATTAAAGTTCAATTTACAGAGCAGGAGATAAGCACTTTTAAAGTAAGTTACATCTGATTGAAAATTAAACCATGTTTTTCATGCAGGCTGTATCATTCACAGCCAGGGAAGGTGTGGCTAGGGCTACATAAAGAGAAACAAAAGTGATTTAACTCCTTACTGGCAGGTAATTGAGCAGTGACACTTTAGAGGCATGGTCTATACACCAAAACTGCTTAATTTAGTCCAAGTTGTTTTGGTGACTAGAGTGTTCTTTTAAGGTTGATGTTTAAAGGACCACTATAGTGCCAGGAAAACATACTCGTTTTCCTGGCACAATAGTGCCCAGAGGGTGCCCCCACCCTCAGGGTCCCCCTCCTGTCCGGCTCTGGAAAGGGGAAAAGGGGTTAAACTTACCTTTTTCCAGCGCTGGGCGGAGAGCTCTCTGCCTCCTCTCCTCCTCCGATCCGCCCCGTCGGCTGAATACGCACGCGCGGCAAGAGCTGCGCGCGCATTCAGCCGGTCACATAGGAAAGCATTCTCAATGCTTTCTTATTGACGCTGGCGTGCTCTCACTGTGAAAATCACAGTGAGAAGCACGCAAGCGCCTCTAGTGGCTGTCAATGAGGCAGCCACTAGAGGGAATGGGGGAAGGCTTAACCCATTGATAAAAATAGCAGTTTCTCTGAAACTGCTATGTTTATGAAAAAATGGGTTAACCCTAGATAGACAGCCTGATAGATAAGGGAAGTAATTACCTTTATTGTGTATTTATTGCTGCACAGCCTGATAGATAAGGGAAGTAATTACCTTTATTGTGTATTTATTGCTGCACCTGGGTGGTCTACATACATATATATATATTTAACCCTAGAAGGACCTGGCACCCAGACCACTTCATTAAGCTGAAGTGGTCTGGGTGCCTAGAGTGGTCCTTTAATTGCTTTAATCTTTTTACTTGACGTCACAGTGTTTTCTACAGTCTTTCAGTAGATTTGCAGATATCGCTAAAGTAACCACACATACTTGAAACGTTATCAAGCAGCACGTATCAAGATTGTGCGCCTCTTACATACTGATTTAAGACTGCAAAATTGTTAAATTAAATAATGTATTTACATTATTTAACTGCATACAAATGAAATACATAAATTAGAATAAAACAGTATCACAAAGCTATAATTTTCAAGAAATAGATCTTTTTAAAAAAAAATTACTGCTGCTTTCATACAAACACAGTTCAACAATGTATAGTGATATATTAATCCTTTTTCTCGGATGCTGTAACGTTAATTCAGAAATGAGTCCATGGCTTAATAGGATTTAGAGTGGGTGTAATTAGTGGCAATTTAAACAAAGTGTAACAATGTATAATTGTAAGTCAAAACTGAGTTAAAGTATGGTAGTAAGTCCACAAGCTATTTAAAAACATAATTTTAGTAAGTACACAAATTGATTTCAACATAACACAATAAACTTGAAATCCGCCTCCTCTTGAGCTGGTAGACATGTTGGCTACACTGAACACAAGCAGGCATGACATATGTTCTGTTTATTGAAAAGAAATGCAATATAACAGAACTAAAAATAACACAGCACTTGGCTTTATCCAGTCCACAGCAAATTGTCAGGCAGCAGGAAACTTGCAGTTTGGCTTTGGTGTTGTAGTAGTAGTACAAGGCATTAACTTGGAATTTCTTTAAAAAAATAAAAACATACAGCAGACAGGATAAAGCATGGACATGAAATACCTGCTAAAAACCCAACTGGTTATACCCAACAGTCTAAATAGTATACCAAGCAGTTGAGTAGAAATTAAAGATAGTCCGTCTGTAAAAAGAGGACTCTTGTCACAAGATAATATCCCAGACTTTACTCTGCCCATAGGAACTATGGCGACAAAAATTGTATTCAGTCTTTGCTTCCAGGTTCTCAGTTTCTGATACAACAGTAGATCCTAAGGAACACTGGAACAGATTTTGGAGGCATACATAATTTATCTTTCTGAGGAATAATCAGGCATGCATATTGAAACCACAAGAATCTAACTCCCTAAAGGGTGGGTGGGGGAAATTATTGCTTTCTTTGCTGGCTTTGCCCAATTTGTCTCCAAGTACGATAATAGCAAGACAGTCCAAAGCACATCTATTCAGAAGTACAGCTAATATTATCTGGACCCAAAAAGTTGGATCCAATAAGCTTTATTAGTTTTCGGGAACATTATCAACTGAACATTCTCCACGATTGCCTCCTTTAATCCCCCTAAACAGAGATCGGATTAATGTAACAAAATGATGCACTCATGGCAAATAGTAAATGACTAAAATTACAAAAGGCTAGCAAGGACTGGGTCCAGTCTTGCACATATAATCCTGGACAGCAGTAACACACCTCCAAGAAAAAGTATATTTCTGGACCAAAGCTCAATTTGGGTGCCCAATGCTAAATGGACAGAAAAGGTCTGCTTAATTGAAATGATAGGATACTGTAAACTTTTTACATAAATGGAAACTGAAAAGTGTCTATTTAGCCCGTTCCCTACTAAACCTATTAGCATAAAGTATATTTGAAACAAGGAATACATTGCTACCATACATCATATCGTAACAGCGGCTTAGTGCATAGATTGCTTTGCAGCCAAACATAAAAATGAAAAATGTAAAAAAAAATTTTCACATATTCGTCATCCTTTTTTTTAAAAATTCTAGGAAATGAAAAGACTTACACAATGACCTTTGCCTTGCAATATTTCACATAGGGTCTGAAATGTTAGTATAAAAGTAAAAATGCATTTGTTCTCACATACAGCTGATGTGACAAAATTAGATAAAAATGGTCAAGTACCTTGCTTATAGTAAATACTAGAAGTACAGCTTACTTGTCAACAGAATATTAAAACAATGTCTGCATTTGAGCATAATGCCCACATACATTAAATCCTGTAAATCATACATTTCTAAAATAAAGATATTAAAACTGCTATAGCAATTTTTGAGCAGATCCTGAAATGCTAATTTAATGCTAACAGTGAAATGATAGAATCCATTCACGCATCCCCCTTCCCTGCCTGACTGAAGGAATAATAAGACCCACTGAAAATTATTTTCTTGATTGTAAGCAGACATTTTCAGGAAACTTGCAGGCGTTAAATCAGTGACTTCTAGCAGAAAAGTCTACAGGCTGGTAATCATTCAGTATAAATGAGTGAAAATGAGGCTTAAAGAATAAATTGTATTCTGCAAAAACAGAGGAAATTAAGAACATGTATACTTGATCCTCATAGTGAAGAAGTTAACTATTTTTTATGTATTTCATTTCGAGTTGGTTATGGAACAGGACCATAATGGCCAAATTTCAGCAGGTGCGAGAATATAGGTTTTTTTTTGTTTTTTTTTAAAAGCCCAGTAATCTGCACTCTGTGTGGGTGACAACCTCATTTAGGCCTCAAGTGGGGCAGAACAAATCTAAAACTTGCAACAGATTCACAGACGGGCAGGTATAGAAAGATTTAGTGTATTATCTATGTCATACCACCACAATATACCCTCTGCTATGCTCAAAAAGGTTGGTGTTATTTATCTCTAAGACATCCAAGACTGCTAATTTGAGTCTACAAATGTGCTACATGTAATTGGATGTGTCCTTTTTCACACATTTGATCTGAGAAAGGAAATTTTTCTCAGAATAGTTTGTCATTCAGCTCCCTGTAAAACCCTCAGTGGAACTGTGTATCATCTTGCCAAGTAACCCACTAAATAAGTTTGTATCTACATTGAGCCTGTTATTTGTAAGAAGGTAGAACATCAAAATAGCACGTGGGTGAGATATGCAAGTAATACGGGGAACAAAAGTTACATGAATATGAAAGGCATGAACATAATATTTGAAATAGTAAAGAACAATTCTTCAGTTGTTACCACCATAATATTAACAAACGATATAGTGAAAAAGGATTGTAAGCAATGACAGAGTGAGATTTTGGTGATGAAGGATCAGAGAAAAGAAAACACATTGTACATTAATTATGACGCAGGAAGCATTGTTCTAAATATGTCAGCATCCTGAAGCAATTGATTTTCAAGTAGCCACTAACATCACAATTAGACTGCAAGGTTCATTATGTATAAAAACTCTGTGTATAGAACTGCTACATATTCAGTGCTTTATAAGGATATAGTTGAACACGCAAGGACAAAATGTGTGCAGCACGGGGACTTTTAAAGCCGGCCAATCATTCATAAAACAGATGAGCAAGTCACAAATTGTAACTGGCTGCAAATGTATAGACTAAAGGTTATACTAACATGAAAGATAATCAATGCTCTGCACTATGGTATCCCTGCTCCCCTACAACGCATTGAGGTATGCTGCACTTAGTATACAGGTTGCCCCTGTTTGTGTGACTATGGCAAAGATGTAGAGGTATAAGCACCTCTATATCAACACTTTCTTCTATATATTTTCTTGCACAATAGGGGAGTGACATGATACTATGATAATATTAACTATGAGTACTAGAAAAGGCTGCTGCAATAACATATATATTGATGCATACTATTGCAGACAGGACTAATACCAATTTAAAGGACAATGCCCAACTAGTGGAAAACCACAGAAATAGTTATTTATAACCAACGTTCAGCACAGATTGGATGATAGATTGCTAGAATGTCTGTACCATTATGAAGAATTCTTCATCCACAGATACAGAAGTCTTTAATCTTACAGGATGCTTAGCATGTATCAGATTTAAAATGTGGCTTCTGACCACAAATGAAAGCAGAAGCAGGGCAGTCAGGGAAGATTAAAGCAAGCAGATGTTGCTCCAGAGTAATGTTTGGAGTACTTGACAAAGCCCATTCTCAGACTGTTCTGACTCTTGCCTTTGTTCGGTCTACTGTGTTTATTTGTGCATCTCTTCACCAATTTTATCATAAAAAGGTATACGCACATGCTCTCCATCAATAAAGTAAAGAACAAAAATAGAGATCAAAATATCAGTCAGATGTCTTATTGTAGATAGAAAAATAGACTCTGTGTGCAGTATTATGTAAAAAGATGGACTGTACATGTCCATATTAGTTAACACAGCATCACCTAACTGGCTTGAGAAGATCTGGTTCATGATGGGTAGGCGAAAAAATTTTTTTTTCATATACATGGACTATGTATAAATAATTACCTCCTCATTTCTATGGCAACTTGTGAAATATACGGACTTCTACTAAGTCAGCTAAAACACTGTATTAATGTATTCCATTCCCATACACATATTTTTGTAAAGCCTACTCTAAGCACCATAACAGCTTTGCATCACTGCAATGCGTTTGGTGCAGAGTACTCTGCAGCCACTCTTAATTCTAAGAGTGTCTTATAACTGTAATAAGGTAAATGTTTAAGCTGTCACTTGGGCAACTGGACTTCTCAGTTCTGGGTTGTATTTATAAATGTTGTTCACCTGGCACATGTGGCATGCACAAAGAGAACATGCCACAACAGCCAATGCTGTCAGCCTATCACTGGCCACCCAAATCAGTGTTTTCCTTTTAGAAGAGCAGCCAAAAGGAAACCGGGAAGACGGCATGAGAGTCGACAGGGTTTCTAAAACGGTTGAATACTGTAGGATAAGATGATGCCTGGGGACTCCAATGCCCTTAACTACTTAATCCAGTAGAGATGAAGGATTGGAGAGTCCTTATCAACAATAATTGCTATGTGAAAGAATTAGACACCACAAAGTACTTTATTTAAATATTAATAAATCATTTAAGGCGACTGTGTTTGTGTATGTCACTAAATACAATGTTTAAGGCATCACAGACTTACACATGCTACACATGAAAGGACATGATTAATGTGTAGTTGCTTGAGGCATAAGTGATTATTTTAAGTCTCAGAGATATTTTACCCTACAACTGCCTGAGAAGAATGAAATAGATCAGAAGGGCAAAAAATGTAAGGAAAAACATAATTAATCAAGATGGAAAAGTATTTATTTGCTTGAGATGAGCTCATTGACAAATGATTGGGGTCAAGCAGAATTACATGCCCTTAGCTATTTCTGATCTGTTTTTGTAACCTCATGTGGGCATGCCAATCCTGGAGGACTTGGCAACCATACACTTACATAGTTGGTGAATCCCTGGGCTCATAAGTGTGGGAAAATTGAGACCTTATTAGTGAATACTTCAGTCCTAAAACCTTGTAATGGGAAGTATAATAAGCTCACCACCATGTTATAAGCATCTGGGACTTCAACTTCAAACTGAAACTTCCCTCCTTGGTAATAACTTTCATCTGAAAACCAGAAAGAGAAAGATATTAAAATAGGCAAGATCACAGTTTAAACTTGCTAAACTACTTTATTTGAGAGCAACATAGGCAGGTAATGCATCTCACTTTTTGTTAAAGCTAAAATAAAAGTAAATTTTTAAGCAAATTAAATGGAGTTCTGGACAGTTCTCATCAAAAGAAACGGTGATCTGTAAAACTCAGTAAATATTGCAAAATGTAGGCATTTGTTTTGTGACACAGATTTCCGTGATCTGTTAATGCGATCCCAGACAGCCACTAGAGGCACTTCCTGTTGGCTAACAGACTTTTGGTCTCCTGGCGCTGGACATCCTCACGCTCTGCATGAGAACATCCAGTTTCAGTAAAATCCCAATCCCAAATCATTGCAGCAGTGCTTTCCTATGGGGAGAGCCCAAGGCACTCGCTGCGTGAGGGTGATGTAGTGCTAGGAATATATCCTTTATATTCCTAGCACTACAGTATCCCTTTAATGTATATAATTCTCAATATATATATTATCAAAAAGCACTGAAGATTACATTATTTAACTTGATTCTAAATGCATTTTTTTTATTGAGACATATGTAAACATACATGCCATAGGAAGTAGATATATGTCAGTACAGGCTAACACATCACTAAAGACAGCTTGAGTTAACATATAGTGTTTAACAAAGCCTCATTTTTTAAAGTAAATATCTGTTAACTGGTCCCAGATGCAAGAGGTTAATACTAATATACATATTACTCAATGAAGACTGGCATACTGAGAATGAGTTAACAATAAAGAGATACTGTTTGCTTAAGACATATACCAGCTCAGTGTAGGAAAGGTTAAAGACAGGGAAGCTATAATGTTGAGCTGGATGGCTGATCTGTGAGATAAGGAATTATTTCTCCCTATGAACCCCAGTGCCTGTGTAATAGGTAAAAAATGTCCAATAACTATAAACTTTGGACCATAGAAAAACAACAATAAAAACGAAGGCTAAATCATACTGAAAAAGTAACATGTTGGAGAAATGAAAAACAGCCTTTCAAGAGTTACTGTTCCACTACCCCCTTATAAGGCATAGGACAGTCCCGATTTGGTCTGGCATCCCGTGTGCTTCTCAGTCCTATTATCAGCAGATGCGGCACCCGGGTATTGCGGCAGCAAAAGCCCAGTGATGGTGGTATCTCCTGCTGTGTGTCAGTCTTCTGGGTCAATGCCCGATCAGGATCTAGAGGGCTTTGGCTTTCTGGCGTGTGATCCACTGCAGCTGCCCTTTCAGAATGTTGCCACCTGTCGTAGGCCTGCATCTTTAACGGAGCAGATACCTCCCGCTTAATCCTGCTTGGCAAGCTCAGTACGTGTGCAGCCTGACCGTTGCATGACACCACTATCACATGACTCGGATTAGCGTCATGGTTTAGCACTCCTCCCCTACCTGACAGGCTAATGCTGAAGTTGGTCCAGCTTGTCCCAGAAGTTTGCAGGTAATATCATCTTGGTCCTTTCTGCTATCAGCTTTACACAAGGCATCTGTCACTTTGGAGAGGGGTCCTATTCAAATTAGTAAAGTAATAACGACAATAAGTTGCAGGTGGGACCTCAAGGCGAGGACCGGGATCATCCCCACCGGTCCAAAGAGGGACGACGACGAAGCCAGCACTACTAAACCCCAAAGATTCGGTTGGTAGCCACTGAGCAGGATAGCGGGGGGCGGCGGCCGTCCACCCCACTCACCACTAAAGTAGGCCTTGAACCAGAATGTGTGGTACTGTCACTGCTTCCGCACTAGCACCTCTGTGCACTCAGGACTGCCACTTCTGAGTTTCCGAGAGGAAGGATGGTAGCTGATATGGAGCCTTATAAGCATAAAATTGCAGGAGCTAATCAGCCATGCGACTGTTCAGCACGTTGGTCCGGTATATGTATTTATTATCTATACATAATGAGCTTATTTTTTTATTAATTATACGTTTGGTGATCTGCTTGACAACCAAGGAAAATCTGAAAATCACGCTAATCCGAGTCATGTGATAGTGGTGCCATGCAACGGGCAGGCTGCACACGTACTACCTTAGTTGTCCAGCAGCCCCTGTGATCGCCGCAGAGTGTAAGCATCCTGGCTGCCGGAAAGGCCCTGACCGTTAGGGCATGCGATGCCACCCTAACAGAGTTAAAGCACCTCTTTTTTTTGTAGAACTCCCTAATGGCGGAAAGGGGTTAATGTAAAGGGATTTTTGTACTTTTGTAAGAATCACATATCCTTCAATCAATACATATACATCACTCATTTTTTTGAGTTCAGCAGTGGCAGGAGCAAACCCAAGTATAGTACACATACTGGTTTGTTTTTGTCTACACAAAGCACTCACTTCATTTGTCAAAACAATCCTAATAGTAGGCATTTAGCAAGGTTTACAAAAGGATACTCTATTTTTCTCAGATGAACGTTTTTCCCCCCATAGCTTCATTTGCAAGTTCTGTAGATTTGTGGATTTTCTATTGTTGCAATGTATGATGGCTGCATTTCAAGCACAGGAGTAGTACTTGCTGTCAGTGAGCAGGCTGATTTACTTCTTTCATAAGACAAAGACTGAGTGGGCATGTTTGGCAAATGATTTGCACCTCCACAGTACTATGTGTTCACAATATTGATCGTGGGTAAGAAACTGTACTGGCCTATAGCTGCTAACAAATGTAGTAGAAACATGAAACGCTCCAATTCATCCATCTATCAGGATAGTTCAACCAGTGAAATTCCTTATTTACACCTTTGACTTTGGTAACAAGCTGTGTGATAGCTTCTCTCCCATTTTCAACTCTACAGAATATGATGGCACTGTATAAATGCCAGTCATAAATAAACAAATAATAAAGACTAACTCCACAGCAGCTAAACTACAGTTTATCCCTCAGCCAATCAAAGATATGAAAGTAGGGTTGAGAACTATAAGGTGTCTAATACTACAGCCCAGTTACTAAGATACCTCCTGGATGCTATACTCTACTCCTCACAAAATAAAAGCACAGATAAATGTGCTAAAGTCATTCAGCCACAAACCATGCAAGCTAATGCTCATCATGCAGTATAACATGTGGCAGTCATCATCCACAAATAAATCCTCAATAAATTATGTGGTCTCATCCATATTAAATAGGCACTATAGGCATCCAGACCACTTCAGCTCATTGAAGTGGTCTGGGTGAAGTGTCCCAGGTCACTGGTTTTTAAGAAACTGTTACTCCACCTACTGGCTGGTAGACGTCTGATAGACTGACGCTGGACGTCCTCACGCTATGCATGGGTACGTCCAGCGTCACCCAAAACCCCATAGGAAAGCATTGTATAATCCTAATGCAAGTGAGAGCATTGCTGCGCATGCACATTACCCAATTCAAAATTCTGTTGTGGGCTTTAAGCCAACATAAGCTTGTGAAGCCCTATTAGGAACACAGAAAGAGTTGGTAATGAAGTAGCCCTAGTCTTTGTGAAATCAATTCAGAATGTTGTGGAACGAAGCTGCCAATCAACCTGTTTCTACTGATGAATAGTATCATTAAAAAGATGATTATTACAGGTTATTGAAGGAGAATTCTATATATGTATATATATACATATAAAATATGTAAAGATTCTACTTAGCAATGTCAAATAAGTGTTTTCTTGTCTTTGGTACAAATGTAATTTGGAGAAAGAGAAGTAATGAAACCACTGACAAATTCAACCCGATTACAACCTATGACAAAATTAAAGTATTAAATATGTATGTATATATAAGAAATAGCCATGATGATGTACGCATCAACTAAACACACATTAGACCAAGATCAATGTAACTGTTTGAATCTTCATATTTTTTTAAGTATTTGCTTTATTTCTAGTCACTACTCCATGTTTCGACCATGGTAATGGTGGTGCTCACATCTGTGTGTCTAAAGTGAATGAAATGGTTTGTGCCATGACACAGTTCCTTATAATCTTAATTGCATTACAAAAATACTTTCTTTTTTTTCTCACAAATATTTAAAATTTTAGGGCTAGTTCTTAATATATTTCCCGGAAGTAATCGAGGTTTGAAATGGTTTCATGCAGTGCCAAGAACATAACCGACTGTACTAAAAAATAGATAATTTAAAATGTCATGCACTCTGCAGGGACCACCACACAGCTATCTACAGTAGCACTAATACACAATAAATAATTCATTATTGGCCTGACACTCTTTTGAGTGACGTTTCCCAGAAGAAAGACATTCAGTACCCTATATCTCTCACCCAGAGACACTCATCTAACCTCTACGCTGAAACTCATTCATATTTAACACGTATGGATATAAATAAATAAGCAGCGGGCTCCATGAAAAACAACTTGGGATGAAATGAGATCCAGCTCTTGTCTGCAAATCCCCTTCTTTGTTTGGACCAAGAGGAGAAGTTAATACACCAACAATAAAATGGAAATGCGCAACATTGTGTTCTCAATAGAGCCATTCACTCATTAACATGCTCGCTGGCCTCGAATGGGGACACAGACCAAGATCATCATTTACAGCCAACTGAGCATCTCTGGGACACAACAGAGGGATGAAATATGCAGCTGGGTGGAATACAAAAACAAGAACATGGAAATGAGACTCAAATACAAGCTTAACAGTTTCCTGCAAATTTCCTGCAGAGAGCTGTAGGCACCATGGATGATTTAGTAATGTTCAAACACTTCAATGCACCACCCCTCTAGTCAGGCTGCTTTAAATCATATGCCATTCCATAGTTGTAACATGTAGTTCTAGCAGTCTCAACAGAAGGCTTTACTACTCTCGCAATATGAGCTATAATTTCTAATTTGGATTATCGATAACCAATAACCTAAAGCATTAGATTCAGGTTTTACAAGTATATATTTCTCATGCTCTTTAAATCTGCTCAACTACAAGCATATTTTATGGATATAGCAGTGTTCTTACAAAATACATGTACCTAATGTTAGGTACACTGGCCACGGATTCAGTGACACACGTGGCAGGATCTACAGCATATTTGGCACCACATTCAATGAATTCAGAATGGGAAAAAAGGCTTTCAAAGGCTGTAGGCAACATGTCCAGTTAATGATACTTCATTAGACAGATGCCTCAGAGGAATGAAGCAATCGCAGAATAATGGATTCCATTTACATGGAAGTCATATACCCAACTGCTTAATAATACTAGAGCACTGAACAAAGACACCGACATTTCTGGTTCCAAGATACAATTCAGAAACTACACTAACTAGAGGGAGATATATTGCGGTCTTGTTCTTTTTCATGGGAAAAAACAAATAAATTAAGTTTAACCCCTTATTGACCAGACCATTTTTCAATTTTCTTACCGTTAAGAACCAGGGCTGTTTTTACATTTCTGCAGTGTTTGTGTTTAGCTGTAATTTTCCTCTTACTCATTTACTGTACCCACACACATTATATACTGTTTTTCCTGCCATAAAATGGTCTTTCTAAAGATATTAGTTTCATCACATCATTTAATATACTATAAAAAATTTTTATAAAATATGAACAAAAAAACCCCCACACTTATTCGAACTTTGACCTCCAAAATCTGTTGTGCATCTACAACCGCCAAAAAACACCCGTGATATATAGTTTCTAAATTTTGTCCTGAGTTTAGAAATACACAATGTTAGCATGTTCTTAGTTTTTTTTTTTTTTTTTTTGCAAGTTATAGGGCTATAAGTACAAGAAGAGCATTACTGTTTCAAAATATATATATTTTTAATTTATCAATCTGTTATATGAATAGAATGGTTTAAGTTTTAAGTGGGAATTTCTTATTGATTAAGGACAGGGTATTTTACTTGCTGTCTAAATTGATTAGTTTATTATGAATATCTCATCCAATTTCAGATATGCTCAGATCTGATCTGGGAATGTATTACTATTGTACAAGACAGTGGCAATTGATGGAGATTTTCAGCCAATGGTTTCCATTATTGCATATGAATTTTTCTCTATTTTATATCTATTTTCCATTTATGGAATTAATTGACACCATGATTTAATATATATTTACCATCCTTAACTAATAACAATTGTTTTCTTTTTCTTTTATGTGCTGCTTAAAGGGACACTATAGTCACCCAAACCACTTCAGCTCAATGAAGTGTTCTGGGTGCAATGTCCCTAAGGTTTTAACCCTTCAGATGCAAACATAGCAGTTTCAGAGAAACTGCTATGTTTACATTTGGGGTTAAGCCAGCCTCTAGTGGCCATCTTCCGGACAGCCACTAGAGGCGCGTCTGCGATGCTGGAGGCACATTATGCCTCCAACACACTGAGCGTCCATAGGAAAGCATTGAAAAATGCTTTCCTATTGACAGCTTGAATGTGCGCACGGCACTTGCCGTTCGTGCGCATTCGGCTCTGCTGACGTCGGCAGAGGAGGAGAGGTCACCAGCGCCGGAATAAAGTAAGCTGCTGAAGGGGTTTTATCCCCTTCAGCGCCACGGGAGGGGGACCCAAGGGTGGGGGCACCCTAAGGGCACTATAGTGTCAGGAAAACCGCTGTTTTCCTGACACTATAGTGATCCTTTAGGTAAAAAAAAAAGTGCATGTGCAATATTATTATTGTCCATTTCCGCTTGTTAATGTATATGAATGAAAATTGTGGATCTTGAAGCCCCTTGACACGTGCTCTATTGGTCTAAACTTTATTGGTGCGTGCGCATGCGTGAGTAACTTATCTGAGCATGTGCGTTGTACTGCGCATGAGCAGACGCAAAGATAGCTAATCTGAGCATGCGCACTGCTCAGTTTTATTCTGCATGTGCAAACGCCACAACATTAAATTTGTGTGTGCGCTATGGTGTTGTACTGCGCATGTGCGGACTCCAGTATATGGTTTTTGAACATAGATTAAGTTTTTTGACTGTTACGCTCAAACGGATGGGCCAATTTTGGCAGTATCAATTTATTTTAAATTCCAACAGTTATTATTTATTCATTTTTTTGGAAATTTGCCCTTCACAACCTCCCATTGGTGTTGGGTTTTCTGCAACAGCTGTCACTGCCTTTTCTAATTACACATTTTTTAATTACACATTTGTTAATTATTGTTTGAGTAAATGAATTGCTGTGCCTATATATTTGCTGATATATGTATTTGATAGCTTGACAAAGACCGTAAGATCGAAACATTGCTGTGGGTTCTAATAAATTTGCCTTTTCTGAACTTTGGAGTGCCTGAACCATCTTTAAACTGTATGCTATTGCCATCGGAACCTGGTGCTTGGTCCTGGTTTAGTTGCACCCTGGGTCAGATTGATGGGATTGAGTGCAGTTCCTTATGTATGTTAAAAAGGACTTTTACTTACAAGATCATTGCTGTAATAAGTTTTATGATTTTGAAACACTAATATTTGTGTGCAGCGAAGTCTAAAGAGTAAAACAGCACCACCCATGTACAGGTTTTAGGGTGTCTTGTAAAGTTACAGGGTTAAACATATTAGCAAATTAAATTCTCTGGAATTTCAGACTGGGTTGTCAGGCAGGCCCCCCAAATTGCAATCAATAAAATTACTTATATATTTTAATTTATTTTTTTTTTAATGATTTTTAAAATTGTATTTATTTAATTGAGTGACTCGACCCATCGAGGCATCGCTGCAATACTGTCAGAGGGGCTGGAACACATCTGCCGCTGACGTATCAGGTACGTCCGAAGTCATTAACAATAATTTTTCGATGGACGTAAAAATTCAGCCAGGCGGGAAGGGGGGCATCTATTAACCCTATAGTGCCAGGAAAAAGGCTTTGTTTCCCTGGCACTATAGGATCCCTTTAAGACAAAGTAAGACTAAGTTAATATAAGTCATTAAATACAGGCTCCATCCTTCTGTCTCATATTTCCTTCAAATAATTGCTCATTTCTGTTGATTATGATTTGCTAATAACAATCAATTAGTAGTTTTGTGGGAGGAAGCCTGTGCACAAATTCTTAAAAGTCTTAAATTATATTACGAAAATAAAGAACAGACAAGCACAGTAATAAAGCAGATCTTTTTATGAGCAAGACTGTGAGCTAGAGCTAAACTAAAATTCAGTGATAACCAACCCACGCTAGGTTCTTTCTAAAATTTGCAGTCATATTTCGTATAGTGGATTACACATTAAACAATTAGGAACTTACATAATTGTGACAGCGGTGTGTCTCACTAAAATAAAGCCCATTGCTTGAACATGTTTGATAACAAAAGTATTACCATACATCTGATTTATTGTTGATCTACATGGGTGGATCAATATTTGCCTGTGTCTCTGTTTGAGAGAACTGAGGTCCATAAATAAGCCAGGCTATGGTTTGATCTGCTGAGTACGAAGGGCAGGGATAGGCAACCGTCGGCACTCAAGATGATGTGGACTACATCCCCCATAATGCTCTTACACCCATAATGCTGGCAAAGCATCATGGTAGGTGCAGGCAAAAAAAAATCTGCAGAGCCAAAGGTTGCCTATGCCTGACCCAGGGAAATGGGTAAACAATACATTTCTATAAGGGGGATAAAGGAAAGACGCAGAGGAAGACAGAGACACACAAAGAGAGCTGGGAGGAAGACAGAGACACACAAAGAGAGCTGGGAGGAAGACAGAGACACACAAAGAGAGCTGGGAGGAAGACAGAGACACACAAAGAGAACTGGGAGAAAGACAGAGACACACAAAGAGAGCTGGGAGGAAGACAGAGACACAAAGAGAGCTGGGAGGAAGACAGAGACACACAAAGAGAGCTGGGAGGAAGACAGACACAAAGAGAGCTGGGAGGAAGACAGAGACACACAAAGAGAGCTGGGAGGAAGACAGACACACACAAAGAGAGCTGGGGGGAAGACAGAGACACACAAAGAGAGCTGGGGGGAAGACAGAGACACACAAAGAGATCTGGGAGGGAGGGAGACACACACAAAGGGAGCTGGGAGTGAGACAGACACACACAAAGAGAGCTGGGAGGGAGACAGACACACACAAAGAGAGCTGGGAGGGAGACAGACACACACAAAGAGAGCTGGGAGGGAGACAGACACACAAAGAGGCACACAGACGCACACAAAGAGGCACACAAAGAGGGCAGGGAGAAAGGCAGAGGCACACACAGAGGGCTGTGAGAAAGACAGAGGCACACAAAGAGGGCTGTGAGAAAGAGAGGCACACAAAGAGGGCAGGGAGAAAGACAGAGGCACACAAAGGGGGCAGGGAGAAAGACAGAGGCACACAAAGGGGGCAGGGAGAAAGACAGAGGCACACAGAGATGGCTGTGAGAAAGACAGAGGCACACAAAGAGGGCTGTGAGAAAGAGAGGCACACAAAGAGGGCAGGGAGAAAGACAGAGGCACACAAAGGGGGCAGGGAGAAAGACAGAGGCACACAAAGGGGGCAGGGAGAAAGACAGAGGCACACAAAGGGGAATGGGGGAAAGAGACAAACATAGGGGCTGGGGGGAAAGAGACAAACATAGGGGCTGGGGGAAAGAGACAAACATAGGGGCTGGGGGAAAGAGACAAACATAGGGGCTGGGGGAAAGAGACAAACATAGGGGCTGGGGGAAAGAGACAAACATAGGGGCTGGGGGAAAGAGACAAACAGAGGGGCTAGGGGGGGGGAAACATATCTTTGTCTCTATAGATAAAAATCCTTGCACCAGACCTGAACCAGTTACTAATATGTAACAAACAATCTGGAACCATAGAAATAGTTTGGAAGGTACAAGTACATTTTAAAGACAGAACTTTGTTTTCTTAAGTTTCTTTTAGTTTTCACAAGAAAAAGTTTAACATGTCCAATATTCCAAATGTCTGTTTTATTGCTTTCACACATTCACCATTCATTATAGCCTGTATAAAAACAAACCGAACTGTCCTCATAAACGAGGTTTGAGAATAAAAAGAATTACTTAATTATTTACACATGTAAAGAAAAAATTCACTAATGTAGTCAATGCTAGCAAAGTTGACACAAAGTTAAATGAGAAGATTATTTTATAGAGCACACTGTAATAAAATTGGATTCTCAAACATCCATCTGTCAGATTCTTGTTGGCATTACTTTGCGCAGTAAAGGCTGTTCCAGGCATGACACGAACACAATTTATTAAGCCATTTCTTAAAGGGACACTATAAGGCATCATCCCTTGAGGTGCTCTGGGAGCACTGTTTTAGAGAAACTGCAAAGTTTACATTGCAGTGCCAAGACTGCCTCTAGTGGCTCAAATAAACAAAGAACCCTGGACACAGGTACTGTGTAAGTACCGGCCATCCAAAGCAGAGGCGGACATCGCAGACAACACCCCAATAGTAAGGATGGTACTTTTACTTACTATTGGAGTGTTGCCTGCGTTTACTCTATTGGATGCCTCTAGTGGCTGTCTGGTAAAAGGAGCTTTGTGGAGTTTGACTGTGAAACGATGCTGGATGTCTTCACGCTCTGCATTGTTTAATTTCCAGAGGCGTTACCCTTACATAATGTGTTTAAAAAAAAATAAAAAATACTTTGCATCATTTAAATGTCTTACGCAACACTCAAAAAAACTGCCTAGAAAAGAAAGGGATTCACAAGTTACTTTAGAAAGCTTCATAACATGGGATTATTGTATATATGATTTATGTTTCCTCAAAGTATTGTCTCTTGAACAGCTCAAAAGTATTCTAAATCATTAAAGAGAACCTGGCATGACAGATATAGATTTGCAGTTTTCTAACCATCTAGATTGACTTATATTATACAAATAAGTGTTTCTTCAGTTTAAGTAGCACTATAGTCACCAAAACCAACACAGCATAATGTAATGGTTCTGATGTCTATAGCTTGTCCCTTCATGCTTTTTAATGTAAACGCTGCCTTTTCAGAGAATAGGCAGTGTTTACATAACTGCCTAGTAAAAAGACAGCCACAAGAGGTGTTTCCAATCTCAGTGTTCATGTACACCACCTACATTTAATGTCTCCACGCTCTGCATGCAAGCAGGAGAGATACCCAGACATCCACAGCCTTCTAAACTCTGTGATGATTGGCACAGGTTCAGCAGAGACTGAACTGATAGACAGGAGGAGGCTGTTTTTAACCTGATTTTAGAGACATCTAGACATTTGCTTGCAATTCTCCTAGCACAATGTAGAGTTGAAATATGATTCTTTAATTTGTAACATTAAGATTATCATCATTACAATTACCTTTTAACAGAGAGACTACAAAATAGGCTAGTATAAACTAAGAGAAAATACAATTCGGCGTCAGAAGTAGCAACAGATGCTTTTTGTATTTGCTGTAGACATAATATTTAAGAAAAGACATACCAAAGGGCCCTATGCTGTAAATAACAAGCTCTTAAATAACCAAGTTAATGCAAAAACAAGCAAATGGAGCTGTACACATCAAAGTATATGTAAGGCACACAACAATAACATTTGTTAATTTAAACCAGACATGGAAAATAGTTGTATCTTAGGTTTTGTTAGTGAATTGTGGTGAACTGAAAATCAAAAAGTTAAATTTAAGACTTTTTAACTGGATACTCCAAGTACCGTGACACTTATAGCAAACTAGCCCAGTAATGCAGAGCCAGCTCACTGGATAAGGTCAGATGATAACTCTCTGATAATGAGATCATTTACTGATACTGTTTTGTACTGATGGGCTTAGCTCAGGTAAAGAGCTTCTAGTTCTCCAAAGGAAGGCCATGCATAGCAGAACACAGGAAATAACTCTTAGCATCATAACCACTACAGTATGCTGTAGTTGTTATGGTGCTTGGAGTGTTCCTTTAATCATTAAACCATTTTGTTTCTGTCACATATTTTGTTCTACAATTTGTCCAAGAGATACTGCTGAGAAAGATTGAGGCAGGCACAGATTAACCATTTAAAAGTGGAAGACACAAGTATTGTTTACTAGCATTGTATTGTACATTGTGATGCATGCTTATGTGTTTGAACCATGTTTCTTTTATTTTCTGTATAATTTGTTATGAGAAACCAATACTGAGAGTGAGCAGGACTTGGTCACAATACAGAAATCTGTTTACATACCCTATGGTTTGCCACTGTTTTTATTATTCAATATGCTGCAAAAACTCTCATGCATTAGATATACTGTTTTATTATGGGCTAGCAGAAGAGTGGTGTTTCAGACATGCAGGAATTCAGTGAAATAACCCAGTAATGGAAGGACATGGGATTTGAATTATCTTGTGACCATAAACCACACTTCTGTGGTCATGGGAAAATAAGTAATGTGAATTTTGTATGCTGTAGCTTAGTTTTCAGTTTGATCATCCTGTGCAGTTTGATTTTGTATCAAAAATGCTAATTTTAATAATGTCAACCTATAAAAAGAGAACACCAGTGACATAAACCTCTATGATATCTTGAGAATGGCTACAATAACCACAGTTAGGAAATTCTATATTTAAGCACTTAAGTGGTCTACAATCATTACATTTTCACTGGCTTTGCTTATTTGTGCAATGTGTAAATTTATGTCAGATGGAAATCACCATGACAGTTTAGAACAGTGCAAATATACACAATTTGTAATTAAACATAATTGTGCACTATACACTAAGCTAGGATGACATTTTCATGCAAGTACTTGATAGTATTGGGATTTTCCATCTAACACCATTATTACAAAAACCTATTGTCCCCACCTCGGCCCCCACCCATGATCGGCGGGTGAGGGCCCTAAATCACAATAGAGAGGGAGGACCTATTGTCCCCCCCAGCCCTGACCCATAAGCAGCAGGTGGAGACCCTAAAGGCAATACAGGGGGAGGACCTATTGTCCCCACCAGCTCCCACCCATGAGCAGCACGTGGGGGATCTAAATACTGAAAGGAGGCATCGCGAGATCACAGAGAAGAGGTTAGTATTGTGGGAAAATTTCTTTGACCACAGGAAGTGGATTAAAGCTGGTCAAGCATAGGAAAAATACATAAGTCAAAAGAAAAGGAAGAAAAGAACAACAGATCCTGAAAGAGGAAGAGGATGCAATTGGGGAAAGGTAAGTTCACTTTAAATGTATTTTTAATTTCAGTATGTAGAGATAGCAGAATAATGTTAACACAGAAAAAACTAAAGGAACATTTAAGACTTTGGGGCACTAGACAGGCTGAAAAAAAAGTAGGTAAATAGGAGTGTTATTTTTATAAATATTTACCTGCATGCATTGGACATTTCATTTTGGTTTGAGATCAAAGATCTACTTACCTGAATCTTTCTCCCGTGTTGACACCTTTCTTTTCCCGGATGGTCTTTTTCTGCTACTGGCGCTCCAGCTGCCAGGAGCAGACATCACTGCTGTACCCTTGCAAAGTAGCAGAGAGAATCCTGAGCAAATACGGTTAGTTGTCTATTTTAAGGTTTCCTCAGTAAGTAAAGAGAACGCTTGTGTGTATAGTGGATGAACCTCTCTTGTTTCATATACCCTGGTTGGGTTAGTGGTAGCCAATCGAGATTTTAAAAAGTACATATATTACCACGCTATGCTTAAAGGGACACTCCAGGCACCCAGACCACTTCTGCCCATTGGAGTGGTCTGGGTGCCAACTCCCACTACCCTTAACCCTGCAGCTGTAAATATTGCAGTTTTCATAAACTGCAATAATTACATTGCAGGGTTAACGCCTCCTCTAGTGGCTGTCTACAGCCACAAGACAGCCACTAGAGGGCACTTTCTGGTTTCTAGCACAGGTTTTCTGTGCTAGAGCGTTGCTGGACGTCCTCACGCTGTGTGAGGACCTTCAGCGTTGCTCAATTCCCCATAGGAAAGCACATGCGCATTAGGTCTGCCACGCCTGAGCGATCGGTCTCCCCCGCCGGATGACATCGGCAGGGAAGGAGCAGGGGCGGACCCGAAACTACCGCTGAGGGACATCGACGGGGGTCTCAGGTAAGTCACTGAAGGGGTTTTCAGTGCCAGGAAAATGGTTTGGTTTGTTTTCCTGGCATTGGAGTGTCCCTTTAAGTTCTGCCTATTGACAAAGATCACAATCACGTGAGGAAAAGTAGTCCCTACTTTTTCTTATATATCTCTATAAAACTAAGGTACATTTTTAAAAAAAGGAATAAAGCCAAGGATAATCAGAGTGACAAAAAATGATTAATAAAAAACAAACAAAAAAAAAAACAACAAACCTGCAAAGTGACATAACCACTTAAATTTTGGATAAATCTAACACCTTTGATTGGCAGGAAAGGGGTTTTTAAACTAGCTACTACAAATAATAAAGATTTGGTATCTGTCTATGGTCCAGTTATTACGAGCACAGAGGCAGGGTAAAGCACCGCAATAGCAACATTTGCCTATTAATTCATTTGAATTGAGGTTATACCCTGCCACAATCTGTTTTAATTGAACTTTGCTACTTCAATACGATGTTGCAATATGATCGTAAATGTGTTTCACTTCGAAGCACATTTGACAATTGCCCACAATTAATGAAAGTAATTAGAATTTCTGCAACTCTGTGCTCTCCCCTGTTGTAGTCACAATGTAACAGGATTCAGTGGCGAGGACAGAATAGACATGTACGGAACTTCGAAATACAACTAAATATATTTTCAGCTACAGCAAACAAGCAAGCACCCAAAGGAATTTGAACTACTTTGTACATCACACAAATTCTAAAATCTTCACGTTTACAATAGTTACATACAGATAAAACATACTAATATATAAGGTAGAGAGACTACTAAGAAAAAATGGACTCAAGACAGACCTATTTATGTGTTTTTCATGGAATTTTTTATTTGTAATGAAGTTTATTATTCTTTAATATAGTCAAGGAGGTATGCCTTTGCTCGGTTTCCAGGATAGTACACACGACTTATGTGAAATTACATGCCCTCTTTCTGTACTAATCAACAAATGCAATAGGTAGTGAAGTCATGCACCATTATAAAAATTATATGCAGTGCGTTGTACCTTTTGTTACAAAAACCCCACCTAACACATAGTTTGAAACATTAAAGGAACACTACAGGGTCAGGAATACAAACGTGTATTCCTGAAACTATAGTGTTAAAAAGACTATTTAGGCCTCTGTCCCACCTTGCCATCATTAAACAGGGTAAAAATATATTTATTTTAGCACCGTGCAAGTCTGCTGGTGCTGGCCCCGTCCCACCTCCCTGGCTAAGATCATCAGAATTGATCATCTCAGTCAATCTAATGCATTCCCACAGGAAAGCACTGGGAGAGTAATGAGCATGCACGGCAAAAACGCTGTGCTGGCCAATCAGCATCTCTTCATAGAGATGCAGTGACTCTCAGAGCATTGAGACGCTGATCACGCAGCACTGACACAGGATGCATCTCTAGTGGCGTCTGAGTGATTGTCATTGGAGGTGTCCCTAGGCAGTAATGTAAACACTGCCTTTTTCTGAAAAGGCAGTGTTTACATGAAAATGCCTGCAGGGACAGACTATAGACACCAGAACAACTACATTAAGCTGTAGTAGTTCTGGTGACTGAAGTGTCCCTTTAACTTTAGAACCACTACTTTCAATGCAAAGTGTAAGTATTATCAGATATTTGAAATCATACTACTAACCCCTGCCTTCCCATCCCACCCACAGAGAAAAATTCCATGTTATGAAACTTTAATCAGTACACCACCATCACATATATTTACCTTTGTGCTCTCCAGGTGGAAACTATTACAGCATAATCTTTTCTACAAACAGCTATCTTACAAGTACACATTATATGTGTAGTATCATTCTAAATGCATGTACAAGTATACGCTGTCCTCCGACCTGCAATTTCTGAGATTTGAAGAGGCTGTTTGATATAAATTTATGTGTTCTTTTAAAAGCATATTACTGTTTTATCATGTTCTTATGTTAAAGTAAAATAATGTTAAAATGCAAAAAAAGAAGAAAAGGTTTATATTTCTAATATGGCACACTGGCAAAGAACTGAAGAGAGTTATATGTATTAACATTGAGGAACACCAGGAAGCTGAAGCTTCTTCCACCCAGGGGTGCAAGATCCACCATGTATTTCTGGATATGTGAAGTGTTTGCTCCGACAGGCAGTACATGAAAAGGACACCACTTTAGTATGTAGCATTTAAATGCTTCATTAAATAAATCAATTAACTAAGTTTGTGCAGAATTTCATCTTGATTACGGAGTTGATTTCATTCCTGTATAAATGCGAAGTACTGCAGGGCAAAACTTTTCATGTACAGCATAACACGCATGAGTGAAACACATGAAGAGTGTGGCAGGCCTACTTCAGCAATTTCCGGTGAATCTAATCTGGATAATATATAAGGTGATTGATCACCTGTCCAGTCAGTGTCATGATGTGTAATTTGTGTAGATGAGGATACTGGTAAATGGCTGCAGTTACACTCTTATGTCTTGTCAAGCAAAACTAGTAATGATAAATTGATAATTACCCTGAAGAACACAGTTTCACGCACTTGACAGCTGCATAATCTGCCTATAGCCAAAGAAATTGGTTAAACCAAACACTGCCCCACAAAACACAACATGGTTCTGTGTTATGTTTAATATTTACAGGACTTGAAAAAAAAAAGCCAAATCGGTTTCCCCACCTGTCACAGGGAATCAAAAACACCAAACTTATTGTCTATGCAAGTGTGTTTTACAATAAAATGTAGATGAGAAACAGCTGTATTTCTCTATAGTAGATATACATACCTGAGAGCTGTGAGTTCAGCTTGAGAACCATAAACATATTAACCATTTATTGAAAATCCTAATTTGTCAGGACTTATATTCAGGTGACAACGTGATAAAAGAAGAGGGTGCAAAAGTAAAATACAAATGAGACATTCAAACACTGTAGTGTCCAATTATTTAATTAGTGCAAAAAATGAAAACTGTATATCCCTGAGAATCTGACCCTTAACCCTAACACTGCAGCACAACACAGCTGAAACTCAAGGTCAAACACCATTTATATTTATTCGCGGTTCATAAAATTAGCGCACGCATTTCTGTCCTCTATAAACTGTGATTTGGCTGCCATTTCCATTGTACCAGTAATGTTTGTTTAGTTTCATCTTTCACCTTATACTTGTAAGAATCTAGAAGAACTCTTTCTCACCAGTAAGATTGTTAACACTATAGCATTATCTATGTAAATGGGGTCCAATAACCCTACTGAATTCATCATCTGCTCCTCACACTTTTTTGTTTTTCTTTTAACCTGTACACTTAATTTTCAATGCATAAAAAAACAGTTCACTGTGCCTATAACTATAACAGCATATTTATATATTTATATAGACCAACCCTCTGCTTGTAAACAAATGCTACACAAGATTGTTGTTGGTACCCTCTGTAAATACGCTTATATTTTTAAAAAAAATTGTAATCAAGTGCAATTATTTTCCACCGCCTTAAAGCGGCACTCTCATGGCCGTACCTGTTTTTTTCTTTTTACCCCCCCTCCCGACTTCACTACATCTAACTGTCCCCCTAGTCACCCCTAAATGCCCCTAAGCCCCCCATATTACCTATTTTTTTAATCTTTATTTTATTTTATCTAGGTCCTGGGCGCCGCCATCTTTGTGTAGACAGCGCTGTGAAATTCCCACGCATGTCCAGTTAAACACTTGGGCATTCGCTACGGTTTGAAATTCAGACGGGAATTTTGTCTATTTATTAATTCGTAATGAAGTTATAAATAGAAATTTCAGACGAACAAACACCGAATATTGGTGTTAGTTTGTTCTGTTTCTTACAAAGAGAGAGCTATGAACTAGCAGCTCCCTCCATGTAATGTGTAAAAATAGAGTCAGGGAGCTGTGCTCACCGCAACTTTCTTAGCTCCCCATGTCCTCCCTCACTCTATGGGGGCTCAATATGACCCACATTTTAGCATAAGCACATTTTAGCAAATCTCCCGAATGCAACTACTCGCTATGCCGCGAGTAGGGGTATGTCTACTAAACAGTGAGCAGCCTGTGGCCTTCCCCCAGCCCCACCCATGAGCGGCACGTGGGGGCCCTAAATGACAATGGAGGGTAACTACTGTCCTCCCCTCACGGCCCCCACCCATGGGCGACGGGAGGTGGCTAAATGTACACCATGTCTCCCCCGCTAGTTAATAGATGCCCCACCATGGGGCCATTTGTTGGAAGGTGGTGGTGGTGGGCAGGAGGGGGGACACGGTTAAACAGATGCCACAGGCATAGCGAGTAGGGGCAGTGTCTGTTATTTACAAATAGTGAGTAATTTTTTTTACTTACTATTAGTAAACTTGGCTGGAAGACCAATCTTGGTCTTTCAGCCTTTTGGTAGATAGCCCCCTAATTCCCACAGAACACAAACATATATTCCTGACCCTATAGTGTTAACACCATCTAGCCCCCCTGGGCCCCTCATGCCTCCATAAATATAGTAAAAATCTTACTGTATTCAAGCCTGAAGCTGTAAATCTGCATGCTGTTAGACTCAGAAAAACAAGCAGTCTGCTGACATGTGGTAGCCTGATCCAATCACAGTGCTTCCCCATAGGATTGGCTGAGACTGACAAAGAGGCAGATCAGGGGCAGAGCCAGCATGATTCAAACACAGCCCTGGCCAATCAGCATCTCCTCATAGAGATGAATGGAATCAATGAATCTCTATGAGGAAAGTTCAGTGTCTGCATGCAGAGGGAGGAGATACTGAATCACAGGATGCTGTGCACAGTGCTGCCCTGTGCTCTGCTGACAGCAAATCTGAGTGGATAGAGACATACTGTGCCTCCATCAACTCCAAAGTACCTCTGGTTCACTCTGAGTGACTGCAACTGGAGGTGTTCCTAGCTTTCAATGTAAACACTGTATTTTCTTAGAAAATACAGTGTTTACATGAGAAAGGCTGCAGGGAGCTATAGTTCTCACCTGAACAACCTCATTAAGCTGAAGTTGTTCATGTGACTATAGTGACCCTTAAAGAAAACTAGATCAGATAGGAAGAAATGAATAACAGATCCTGAGAGGGAGAGAAGGGGAATCGATTGGGGAAAGGTAAGTTCAGCATGACAGTACTACTCTATGGGCAGTGAGAAGTGAGAAGGAGGGGGGATTGATGAGGGGGGAGGAAGGTGGGTGGGCAGAGGGAGGGGGTGGGCGGGCAGAGGGAGGGAGTGAGTGGGAAGAGGGTGGACAGAGGGAGGGAGGGGTGGACGAAGGGAGGGAGGAAGAGAGAGGAGGTGGAGAGGGAGATGAGTGGACAGAGAGAGAGAGAGTGGAAAAAGGAAGGCAGAGAGTGAGTGTAGGTGGACAAAGGGAGGCAGAGAGATAGTGGGGTGGACAGGGGGAGGCAGAGAGGGAGTGGGGGGGCAGAAAGGAGTGGGGTGGATAGGGGGAGTCAGAGAGAGAGTGTGGTGGACAGGGGAGACAGAGAGGGAGTGGGGTGGACAGGGGGAGGCAGAGAGGGGGTGGACAGAAGGTGGGAGAGAAGTAGTGGGGGTGTCAGAGGCAGGGAGTGTGGTGGGCAGATGGAGGGAGAGAGGAGGTGGGGAGGACATAGACAGGTAAGGCTGGTAATTCTGCACATAATTTACATGAGCTTGCCTAGGAATCCTGTTCCAGGATGCGTAAGTAACGTATGCTGTGGTGCAACTAGCCCCCGGCACAAAGGTGCAAAAATCTAAGCATGGTGCGGAGTCTGGAATCCAAGCAGTGTAGGCACATGCTGAACGAGCTCCCGTGCCCAGGATGGGTTCAACGCTAATAACTGATATTGCCGTAAAAAGGCCATTATATACAAAAGGGGCTCCTCGTCAAACCCGAGGATGCCACATTTGTTCTGGTAATGAACTGGATAGCCTGGATAAAGAAATTTGTAGCCTACAGTCGGGGCTGGCATAGGAGAGACGGCCGCACTCTTGTCACTCTACCTGGCTGACCAGACCTAGCTAATCAGCCCCCCTGGCCCACTCTGGACTGGTGGGGATCATCCTGGTCCCAGGAATCTTTCCCCAAATTGCCAGATGCTTATAGTCTTGATGGGGCCCAATATGGCAGAGGACCTGGGCACACTGCAACTACACTGCCAAGGCTGGACCACATTTTCTCTAAGTTCCTGTCGCGTCTAGCAACATTGCAGCAAAGAACTCCGTCTCCTTCACAGAGTCACTAAAAATTGGTGAAGCAACCTGCCTCTACAACTGTGAGTACACCAACTGTGGGGACTGTCACTAGGCACATTTTACAATTGCATATATTTCTGGAGCAGAAAAGTACTGGACTGAGTGTGTGGAAGTTTGGAGTCAGGCTTGGGCTCAGCAACGTGTGGATGCCTTTTACAAAGCCTTCCAAGATGGTGGCTGCCACAGCAAGCTTACCTGAACTACATGTGTCACTTAGATTGGGACTACACGGCTACAGGCCGGTTATCATCTTACTGATTTGGAATCTGATGAATGCATATTGATGAATGCAGTGTTGCTTTTTATTTATGATGTTTCTTTACAGGATGTTCTCCTGCCTCCTACAATTAACCTATTATAAAACAAGATGTTCTCCTATAATGTATGCTGCTAATTACTGATCTAAATTCTTTGTTACATGTTAAGTATTCTTCTCGTGTATTACATGAAGTCATCTCAACAAAAATTATATAAAAAAAAAAAATACTATATCTCAGCATTTAAAGAAGAAACCCTGCACATACAGACTTCTACAGCATGGCCACTTCTAAAAGCAGAAATGCTCACTTCTAAAAGCAGAAATTCTTTTAAAGGGTACGACGATTAGCCAATTCTCCCACTCATGCTTAAAGGACCACTCTAGGCACCCAGACCACTTCAGCTTAATGAAGTGGTCTGGGTGCCTGGTCCAGCTAGGGTTAACCCATTTTTTAATAAACATAGTTTCAGAGAAACTGCTATGTTTATGAATGGGTTAAGCCTTCCCCCATTCCCCCTCTCCTTCCCCCATTTTCACAGTGAGAGCACGCCAGCGTCCATAGGAAAGCATTGTAAATGCTTTCCTATGCGACCGGCTGAATGCGCGCGCAGCTCTTGCCGCGCGTGCGCATTCAGCCGACGGGGAGGAGAGAAGGAGGATCGGAGGAGGAGAGCTCTCCGCCCAGCACTGGAAAAAGGTAAGATTTTCCCCCTTTCCCCCTTCCAGAGCCGGGCGGGAGGGGGACCCTGAGGGTGGGGGCACCCTCAGGGCACTATAGTGCCAGGAAAACGAGTATGTTTTCCTGGCACTATAGTGGTCCTTTAACTACACACTTCTTAAATTGAATTAGCTATGCACCACACTTTTTGAAAAAATAATTATGCACAAGCTCCTTCAATGTGCTCTGGCAGAGAACTTCCGGGCTTCAGAGTGCGGGGAACCACAGGTAAGAAGTCAAAGCTAAGCGGAGTTGAGTGATGCAGAAGCTCCTGCCCCAAGTGGAGGAACCGAGGGACCCCAGGTGAGTGGTCAAGCTGTTTAAAAATACTTTGACTACTTCTCCTGCGAAGGCTCCAAGTTCTTGAAATGTTCCTTTAAAAAAAAAAAAAAATATGAATAGTACCATTGGTTACATGCATGCCCAGGGAGTAGCTTGGCTTTCAATTATGGTGTGCATGTTGACTCTTTTCTGCAGAAATTTTTGCTGCAAGTTCTGCATAGTAGCAGGAGACCTCATCAAAACCAGTGTGGTAGAGCTTGGTGTCCATTGTACAGATCACATTGACCTCTACCTGATCATCTACCAGCTGTTAATATTAACCTAATCTGATGATTGTAATGATTCAAATGTTTAACATACCCAGTGCCATATGTTACAAACCCAGGATAATGGCAGGCCAAGAAACTTAATTTAATTATGTACAACGTGACTGTGTAGTTGTGCAAAAATGTTTTGTTTGTTTTTGGGTCAAGTGGGCCAAAAATAAAAAAATTAAATGTAAATGACTTAAAAGGAGAAGTAGTGGGTGCAAATAACACAGGGAAAAATCGGTGGGAAGTGATAGTTTATACTTACCTTCCCAAGTCACTTATAAGTGAGATGGGGGAGAGTAAGAATGACATGGGAAGGAGGTTGTTAGATGTCCCAGTAAAGATAAGTAAAGTAGAATTTACCTTGAGGAGGATGGAGTTGTGGTTTGTGATAGGGATCGACCGATATTGATTTTTTAGAGCCGATACCGATATTCTGTGAATTTTCAGGTCGATAGCCGATATAATTTGCCGATATTCTGTACATTTACCATTTTGGAAAATAAAAACTATTTCTAAAGGTAAATGTACAAAATATACATGCCACGTGTAGTAGATGCTTGTGTAGTGTGTGTAGTGGATGCAGTGTGTGTTTGTGTATTGTGTGTAGTGGATGCAGTGTGTATTTGTCTAATGTGTAGTGGATGCAGTGTGTATTTGTCTAGTGTGTAGTGGATGCAGTGTGTATTTGCCTAGTGTGTAGTGGATGCAGTGTGTATTAGTGTAGTGTGTATATAATGCAGAGTGTTTGTGTAGTGTGTGGGTAGTGTGCGTAAAGTGAATGAAGTATATACTAAATGCAAAGTGTGTGTGTTTGTGTAGTGTATATAATGAATGTAGTGTGTTTATATAATGCAGAGTGTGTTTGTATAGTGTGTGTACATAATGCAGTGTGTTTGTGTAGTGTGCATTATATAAACACACTATGCATTAATTATATACACACACTACATTATATACGCACACTACACACACTACATTATATAAACACACTGCATTATATACGCACACTGCACACACAATGTATTATATACACACTACATAAACATACTGCATTATATACACAGTGTGTTTGTGTAGTGTGTGTATATAATGCAGAGTGTGTGCATTTGTATAGTGTGTGTATATAATGCAGAGTGTGTGCGTTTGTATAGTGTGTGTATATAATGCAGAGTGTGTGGGTTTGTATAGTGTGTGTATATAATGCAGTGTGTGTGTGTTTGTATAGTGTGTGTATATAATGCAGTGTGTGTGTTTTTATAGTGTGTATATAATGCAGTGTGTTTGTGTAGTGTGCATTATATAAACACACTACACACACTGCATTATATACGCACACTACACAAACACACTGCATTATAAACACAGTGTTTGTGTAGTGTGTGTGTATATAATGCACATTGTATGTGTTTGTATAGTGTGTGTGTGTATAGTGTGTATATAATGCAGTGTGTTTGTGTAGTGTGCATTATATAAACACACTATACAAACACTGCATTATATACACACACTATACAAACACAAACTCTGCATTATATACACAGTGTGTTTGTGTAGTGTATATAATGGAGTGTGTGTGTGAGTGGGTATTTTTTATTACATTTTTTTTTATATAGTTAATTATTTTTGTTGTACCCCCTCCCTGTTTCATACTTGGCCAGGGAGGGGGGATATAGCAGTCCCTGGTGGTCCAGTGGCATTGGCTGAGCTGTGGGGCAAGCACTTACTTACCTCCCAGCAGCTCATCCAGCTCCCCAGTGTAACTCTCGCGGCCACTGTGCCGCGCGGAGCATTGCCATGGTAACCCATGGCAACGCTCTGACGGCCGCGGGTCTCGCGAGAGTTACACTGGGGAGCTGGAGGAGCTGCTGGGAGGTGAGTAAGCGCTTGCTGCCCGCCCCCCAGGACCGCCGGGCTTGTAATGAGCCTGGCGGTCCTAGGAGGTATTATTGGCAATATCGGTATCTGAATTGGCCGATACCGATATTGCCGAAAATACCGAATATCGGCCGATTATATCGGTAAAACCGATAATATGTCGATCGATCCCTAGTTTGTGACATATGATGTGGGGAGGATAGGTATAAATTACATGAAGTGTTGAATGGCAGGGGTGGGTATAAGTAATATGGGGAAGTGATTAGATTGGTGGTTGGAAGAGAGGATTGTGTGACTAGAAAGGACAATATAAAAGGGGTACAAGACAGCATGTGCAAGATCACTGCATTCACAAACTGGCACTGCTATGCATAAACGAACTGATATTCCACACACGTACATGGCTGCACTACCACTTATAGAACCCAAACACAAATATATCCCACATTAACATACACGGACATGCCACTGATAAACAAAACACTATCATCACGCTTTTGAGGTGGTAAGTTTTAGGCTTGGCTATTAGCTCAAGACTTCTTGAATTCTGCCTAATGTCTGCTATTAAAATCTTTAATATCATCCAACAATTCTGTAAAATAAAATGTTACTGTGGCCTTCAAATAATAATACTTAAAAAAAAAAAAAAAAATAGTGCAAAGTTATAATCTCTGCTAGAGTAGTTACAGTGTGTTTCATGTGTTATTACTGGGTGACTCAATGAACCAGGTGAAAGGATAGACTGTGTGTGTTTATGAATGTTTATTTGACCGTACATGATCATAATCCCAATTGCAATCCTTGTGATTCCTGGGGAACAATATGAAGAACTATCAGTGACAAAAAATTCAAGAAACCACTGTGGTACTCTGCAGATTTGGCCAAAATAGTTAAAAACAAAAGTTAGCATTTAGGAATTATAAAAAAAAAACAGAGTGAGGAAGACAAAATGATCTATAAGATTAGGCAGAAAGAGGCTAAGCAAGTTATAAGAGCTTCCAAATCACACACAGAAGAGAAAATAGCACAGTCAGTAAAAAAGGGGGATAAAACATTTTTAGATACATAAATGAGAAAAGAAAAGTAAAACAAGGATTAGTTAGATTAAAAACAAAAGAAGGAAAGTATGTAGAAGAGGATAAAGGTCTAGCTGACTGTCTCAATTAATATTATTGTTCTGAATTTACAGATGAAAATGAAGGAAAAAGACCTCAGTTGAGAAAAAGGATAAATGAGTCATTTATTACACGTGAGTTTACAGAGGAAGAGGTTCTATTTCAACTGTCAAAAGTAAAGACACATAAGTCAATGAGACCTGATGGAATACACCCAAAGCTATTAACAGAGCTTAGTGGTGTACTAGCAAAACCATTAACAAATTTATTTAACCAATCATTGTTAACAGGAGTAGTCCCAGAAGATTGGAAGTTAGCGAATGTTGTGCCCATTTACAAGAAAAGTAATAGGGAGGAGTCGGGCAACTATAGGCCAGTAAGCCTTACTTCAGTAGTGGGGAAAGTGATGGAAACCATGTTAAAGGATAGGATTGTTGAACATCTAAAAACACATGGATTTCAAGATCAGAGACAACATGGATTTACTTCAGGGAGATCATGCCAAACTAATCTTATTGATTTTTTTGATTGGGTAACTAAAATTATAGATCAGGGTGGTGCAGTAGACATTGCTTACCTAGATTTCAGTAAGGCTTTTGACACTGTTGCACATAGAAGACTTATCAATAAACTGCAATCTTTAACTTTGGATTCCAATATTGTTGAATGGGTAAGGCAGTGGATAAGTGACAGGCAACAGAGGGTTGTAGTTAATGGAATATATTTGAAGCTTGGACTTGTCACCAGTGGGGTACCTCAGGGATCTGTACTTGGACCCATTCTCTTTAATATTTTTATTAGTGATATTGCAGAAGGTCTTGATGGTAAGGTATGTCTTTTTGCTGATGATACTAAGATATGTAACAGGGTTGATGTTCCAGGAGGGATAAGCCAAATGGCAAATGATTTAGGTAAACTAGAAAAATGGTCAGAATTGTGGCAATTGACATTTAATGTGGATAAGTGCAAGATAATGCATCTTGGACGTAAAAACCCAAGGGCAGAGTACAGAATATTTGATAGAGTCCTAACCTCAACAATTGAGGAAAGGGATTTAGGGGTGATGATTTCTGATGACTTAAAGGTAGGCAGACAATGTAATAGAGCAGCAGGAAATGCTAGCAGAATGCTTGGTTGTATAGGGAGAGGTATTAGCAGTAGAAATAGGGAAGTGCTCATGCCATTGTACAGAACACTGGTGAGACCTCACTTGGAGTATTGTACAAAGTACTGGAGACCGTATCTTCAGAAGGGTATTGATACCTTAGAGAGGGTTCAGAGAAGGACTACTAAACTGGTTCATGGATTGCGGGGTAAAACTTACCAGGAAAGGTTAAAGGATCTTAACATGTATAGCTTGGAAGAAAGATGAGACAGGGGGGATATGATAGAAACATTTAAATATTTAAAGGGAATAAACACAGTAAAGGAGGATACTATATTTAAAAGAAGAAAAACTACCACAACAAGAGGACATAGTCTTAAATTAGAGGGACAAAGGTTTAAAAATAATATCAGGAAGTATTACTTTACTGAGAGGGTAGTGGATGCATGGAATAGCCTTCCAGCTGAAGTGGTAGAGGTTAACACAGTAAAGGAGTTTAAGCATGCGTGGGATAGGCATAAGGCTATCCTAACTATAAGATAAGGCTAGGGACTAATGAAAGTATTTAGAAAATTGGGCAGACTAGATGGGCCGAATGGTTCTTATCTGCCGTCACATTCTATGTTTCTATATATTATAGATGTTAAAGGAAAAAATATGGCATTTCTCCGTAAATTACAACAAGCATATAAACAAATAATTTTACAATTCATGTAAATGTGAAAACATGTTTCTTATTTATACTCTGGGCATATTGCTTTAAATGGGGGACTGTCACTTTCCAAGATTTTAAATATTTGGTTTACTTATTTCTATAATTTAGAGATATGTACTTTGGAGTTGTGGGGAAAAAAATGTAATTCAATTAAGAAATCTACCTCTAACTTGCAACTGAATGCCCACACAATCTCCCTGTCTAAACAGTTAATTCAACGCAAACAGTTAAATATATGTACCTGTATTCTACATAAATAGAAGGGTGTACGCATATAAAAATGCAAAAAGAATAGAAAACATCAGAGCATAATACTGTATGGATATACATATGGAAATAAAATGACAAATGAGCACTCACACTTGCAAGAGCTATAAAAAGCTCAAACATTAGCGTTAGCAGTATAATTCCCACCTAGAGATAAAAAAACAACCCTTTCAATATAGAATATATTGAAGCTTCCACTTTCAGATAAATTGCTGCACATATAGAAAACAGATGCATTGAACAACAAATATTATCAGTAGGGGTTTAGAGACAACGAGCCAACTAACACCAGTTGACATACAGCACAGGTGATATTAACTGCCACTTCGGAAAATTATCAAAAAATGCATTAGAAGACATAAAAATCGAAATGAAATATTACAAGAAAAGTAAAATGGCAGCAGAGTGATCTGATAAGCTAACAAACCTGCATACAAAATAGAGGACACCAAAGCTGTAACATAGTAAACATATCACTATCTGCCTGATGTTTCTCTGGCGGTCTGCAGCTTTGCCACAAATTAAATGAAGCGTAATTTAAGAAAATCAGCTTGCATTAGAAGACACACAATGACTGTTGTGCTGTGATATATTTAAAGGATTATTTACTAAACTGAGAAGTTTTGAGAGTTCAAAGTGAATATCAGATTTAAGGCCAGAAAAGCTGAAGTGGAAAACATTTCAGGTTATGCAATCCGTTACACTATTCCTTACAATTTCATTCCTTCCAAGTGGAGGGATAGTCCCTATTTTAGGAAAAAAAATCTCTCTCTTGCAAGGAGGGCAGGGTTGAGGAGTGGGTGGAAGATGATGTGGAGGATGATGAGGTTTCTAGACCCCACATGGAATGAAGGTCATGTGAGTGACGTGTCCAGTTTGGAGGAAGAGGCGGTGGTCGCAGAGAGGCACCAGCACAGCATAAGAGGGAGAAAGGTGCAAAAGCGGAGCAAGTCATCCCCTAGACGGTACGCCTGCTACTGCCCACCGCACCCAGGGACCGAGCACACCAAAAGCCAGCTCCAAGGAGTTCCCTGGCGTGGCAGTTCTTCAGACAGACAATGTGCTGACAAGACACGAGTGGTTTGCACGCTGTGCAATCAGAGCCTGAAGCGAGGCATAGACGTGCTAAACCTGAGCACAACCTGTATGACCAGGCATCTACATGCAAAGTATGAGCTGCAGTGGCGTAAGCACCTCAAAAACCAAGAAAGGTCTCAGGCTCCTCCTGCTTCCTCTTCTGTCTCGGCCTCTTCCTCCACCTCTGGAGACAGAGTGGCACCTGCCACCCCGCAAACAGAGGATGTGGCAGCAATGCCACCACTTCCGCCACCGTCCCCAAGCATCTCCACACTGTCCCATGGAAGCGTTCAGCTGTCTATCTCCCAAACACTGGAGAGAAAGAGGAAGTATGGCCCTACCCACCCGCAATCCCTGGCCCTGAATGCCAACATTTCAAAATTCATGGCCTTTGAAATGCTGTCATTCCGCCAGGTGGAGACGGACAGTTTTAAAAACCTGATAGCGGTGGCTGTCCCACAGTACGTGGTTCCCAGCCGCCACTACTTTTCCAGGCGAGCCATCCCTTCCCTGCACAACCAATTGGTGGACAGAATCAGGTGTGCACTGCGCAACTCCATCTGTGGCAAGGTCCACATAACCACAGATACGTGGACCAGTAAGCACGGTCAGGAACGCTATATCTCCCTAACTGCAACTGGGCAAATGTAGTGGCGGCTGGGCCTGAGGCGGATAGCAGTTTGGCGCATGTCCTTCCGCCACCGAGGAGTGCAGGGCATTTCTCTTTGCCTCCTGTTGCCGCCGCCGCCTCCGCCTCCTCCTACTCCGCTTCCTCCTCCTCTACCACCACCTTATCCAGGCAGCGTAACACCTTCACCACCAACTTTAGCACAGCCAGGGGCAAATAACAGCATGCTGTTTAAAGACTAATATGTTTGGGGGGAAAACCCCACACCGTGCAGGAGCTGTGGACGGGCACGGAACAACAGACCGATGAGTGGTTGTTGCCACTGAGCCTCAAGCCCGGCGGTGTGCGATAATGGACGAAATCTCGTAGCAGCTCTGGGCCTAGCCGGTTTGACGTACATCCCTTGCCTGGTGCATGTGCTGAATTTGGTGGTGCAGAAATTCCTGAAAAACTACCCAGATATATCAGAGCTGCTGCAGAAAGTGCGGGCCGTCTGTGCGTGCTTTCGGCGTTCTCACCCTGCTGCTGCTCGTCTGTCTGCGCTGCAGCGGAACTTCGTATGCGACGTGCCCACAAGGTAGAACTCCACTTTGCACATGCTGGAGAGACTGTGCGAGCAGCAGCAGGGTGAGAATGCCGAAAGGACGCACAGACTGCCCGCACTTTCTGCAGCAGCTCTGATATATCTGGGTAGTTTTTCAGGAATTTCTGCACCACCAAATTCAGCACATGCGCCAGGCAAGGGATGTACATCAAACCGGCTAGGCCCAGAGCTGCTACGGGATTTAGCCCATTATTGTACACCGCCGGGCTTGAAGCTCAGTGGCAACAAACACTCATTGGTCTGTTGTTCCGTGCGACGTGCCCACAAGGTTGAACTCCACTTTGCACATGCTGGAGAGACTGTGCGAGCAGCAGCAGGTGATAGTGGAGTTTCAGATGCAGCACGCACGGGTCAGTCGCTTTACGGAACAGCACCACTTCACCACCAATAAGTGGGACTCCATGCGAGACCTGTGTGCCATTTTGCACTGTTTCGAGTACTCCACCAACATGGCCAGTGCTGATGACGCCGTTCTCAGCCTTACTATCCCACTTCTATGTCTCCTTGAAAAAACGCTTCGGACGATGATGGAAGAGGATGTGGCACAGGAGGAAGAGGAGGAGGAAGAGGGGTCATTTCCACGGTTATCAGGCCAGTCATTCACAAGTGGCTTGGAGGGTGGGTTCCTGCACCAGCATAGGCCAGGTACACAATTGTCCAGCCAGGGCACAGTTCTGGAAGAGGAGGAGGAGGAACCGTGTTCACAGCAGGGTGGCACCCAACGCAGCTCGTGGGCATCACTGGAGCGTGGCTGGGGGGGGATACGGAGGACACAGGCAATACACCACCCACAGAGGACAGCTTGTCCTTGCCTCTGGGCAGACTGGCACACATGAGCGACTACATGCTGCAGTGCCTGCGCAACGACTGCCGAGTTGCCCACATTCTAACTTGTGCTGATTACTGGGTGGCCACCCTGCTGGATCCCCGTTACAAGGACAACGTGCTGTCCTTAATTCCCTCACTGGAGCGTGAACGGAAGATGGGAGACTACCAGCGTATGCTGGTAGACTCACTGCTGAGGGCATTCCCAACTGACAATGGGGGCTCAGTGGAAGCACAAGGCGAAGGCAGAGGAGGAGGAAGAGGTCGCCAACGCAGCTGGGGCACCGCCAGCACCTCAGAAGGCAGGGTTAGCATGGCCAAAATGTGGAAAAACATTGTCAGCACGCCACAACAACCAGCACCACCATCTGATATGGAACGTCTTTGCAGGAGGCAGGATTTCAGCAACACAGTGGAACAGTACGTGTGCACACGCCTACACGTACTGACTTATGGGTCTGCCCCATTCAACTTCTGGGTCTCCAAATTGGGCACGTGGCCTGAGCTTGCCCTTTAAGCCTTGGAGGTGCAGGCCTGCCCTGCAGCCAGTGTATTGTCTGAACATGTGTTTAACACGGCAGGGGTTGTTATCACAGACAAGCGCAGTCGCCTGTCCACAGCCAACGTGGACAAGCTCACGTTTATTAAAATGAACCAGGCATGGATCCCACCAGACTGGTCTGTACCTTGTGCAGAATAGACATTTATACCAGCCTCACCCAGCCATTGTTATACTCAAGTGCACTTTTCTTTGTTTTCTTTTTTTATATGTCCCAATATTTTGGGGGCTACACCAATAAAGATAAACAAACAAATAAAAAACAGTGATGGCTACCTCCTTCACCACCTCCTCAACCTATGGGTCACTTGGTATAAACTATGTACACAATAGCAGAGGCTTGTGAAGGCCCTTTCTCCATGCATCAGGAGTTGAGCTCAGTTTGAACAATGAAAGGGAATACCCTGCGCTCCAACCCTCTCTCAAATGGATAATTCTGGTGATCCTCCTGACAGCCATGCTTTAGATTTTGATTTATGTTCTTCCAAAGCTAAAATCAAAGATTCCATCTATTGCTATTTTATGGCTCAGCTGTATTTTTAATTTTTATGTTATTTTAAGTGATTTCCCTATCCACATTTGTTTGCAGTGCACTTGTCCTACTCTTACCCCCATTTTACTTCCTTTTGCAGCCCTGTAGCCCTTTCCAGGACTTTTTTTAGAGGCATTTTTGTGCCCAAACATTCGGTTTCCCATTGACTTTAATGGGGTTCGGGGTCAAATTTGGGGTCAAGTTCGAGCCTGAACCCGGACCTTTTTTTTCAATGTTCGGCCGAACCCGAACATCCAGATGTCCGCTCAACTCTATTAACAACATTAAGAGTACAGCTTAGAAAAGTGTGCAAGTGATGTACAGTTTTCCAATGCCTCCTTTAAATGGTAACATATAGTTCATTCAATGGATTAGTCATTTCACGTAACCCACCAGAGAAACCTAATTTTATTATGGCATATTGAAGAAAAAAAGGTGGAAAACGAAAACACACGAGAATGGTAAGGATCTGAGGACCTAATAAAAAAACTAGATGAAATAGCTTTTATTAACCCCTTCAGCAATACCATGTCAGAACGCTCTAAAAGGCCCTGAAGAGGTGAGCAAGGTCAATTCTATACATAAAGAATTAGATATACATATATATATATATACATATACATACATATATATATGTATATATATTATATATATATAATATTGGCGTTAATAGAAATTCAGGTTTTCGTTTAAAAATGGTCTAAGAACTGATATTTCTTGTAAGGCATACAGTTGCAAGAAAAAGTATGTGAACCCTTTGGAATGATATGGATTTCTGCACAAATTGGTCATAAAATGTGATCTGATCATCATCTAAGTCACAAAAATAGACAATCACAGTCTGCTTAAACTAATAACACACAAAGAATGAAATATTGCCATGTTTTTTATTGAACACACCATGTAAACATTCACAGTGCAGGTGGAAAAAGTATGTGAACCCCTAGGCTAATGACATCTCCAAGAGCTAATTGGAGTGAGATGTCAGCCAACTGGAGTCCAATCAATGAGATGAGATTGAAGGTGTTGGTTACAGCTGCCCTGCCCTATAAAAAACACACACCACTTCTGGGTTTGCTTTTCACAAGAAGCATTGCCTGATGTGAATGATGCCTCGCACAAAAGAGCTCTCAGAAGACCTACGATTAAGAATTGTTGACTTGCATAAAGCTGGAAAGGGTTATAAAAGTATCTCCAAAAGCCTTGCTGTTCATCAGTCCACGGTAAGACAAATTGTCTATAAATGGAGAAAGTTCAGCACTGCTGCTACTCTCCCTAGGAGTGGTCATCCTGTAAAGATGACTGCAAGAGCACAGCGCAGACTGCTCAATGAGGAGAAGAAGAATCCTAGAGTGTCAGCTAAAGACTTACAAAAGTCACTGGCAAATGCTAACATCCCTGTTAGCGAATATACAATACGTAAAACACTAAACAAGAATGGATTTCATGGCAGGATACCACAGAGGAAGCCACTGCTGTCCAAACAAAACATTGCTGCACGTTTACAGTTTGCACAAGAGCACCTGGATGTTCCACAGCAGTACTGGCAAAATATCCTGTGGACAGATGAAACCAAAGTTGAGTTGTTTGGAAGAAACACACAACACTATGTGTGGCGAAAAAAAGGCACAGCACACCAACATCAAAACCTCATCCCAACTGTGAAGTATGGTGGTGAGGGCATCATGGTTTGGGGCTGCTTTGCTGCGTCAGGGCCTGGACAGATTGCTATCATCTAAGGAAAAATGAATTCCCAAGTCTATCAAGACATTTTGCAGGAGAACTTAAGGCCATCTGTCTACCAGCTGAAGCTCAACACAAGATGGGTGTTGCAACAGGACAATGACCCAAAGCATAGAAGTAAATCAACAACAGAATGGCTTAAACAGAAGAAAATACACCTTCTGAAGTGGCCCAGTCAGAGTCCTGACCTCAACCCGATTGAGATGCCGTGGCATGACCTCAAGAAAGCGATTCACACCAGACATCCCAAGAATATTGCTGAACTGAAACAGTTCTGTAAAGAGGAATGGTCAAGAATTACTCCTGACCGTTGTGCACGTCTGATCTGCAACTACAGGAAACGTTTGGTTGAAGTTATTGCTGCCAAAGGAGGTTCAACCTGTTATTAAATCCAAGGGTTCACATACTTTTTCCACCTGCACTGTGAATGTTTACATGGTGTGTTCTATAAAAACATGGCAACATTTCATTCTTTGTGTGTTATTAGTTTAACCCCTTAAGGACACATGACATGTAGACATGTCAGGATTCCCTTTTATTCAAGAAGTTTGGTCCTTAAGGGGTTAAGCAGAGTGTGATTGTCTAATGTTGTGACTTAAAATGTGATCTGATCATCATCTATGACCAATTTGTGCAGAAATCCATATCATTCCAAAGGGTTCACATACTTTTTCTTGCAACTGTAGTATCTTGTCACTTAAGAGGTTAATTAGCAATTATTGTGTCAGCTATGAAGATACTTGAATGGCATATTTGAGGAAAGAAAATTAAAGAAAAAAAAAAGATGGAAACAATTGCCATTTCTCAGGAGATGAAGGCCACATAAAAATAAATAAAAAGCATGGAATATAATGAATTCAACCTCTTGTTCTCCTCATTTATCACTTTGCTTTGTAAGAGGGAATGAGGAATTCCACAAATAGAAGGCTGTGCCTGATTGTTCTTTGCTATAACCCTATTCCTTAGCAGCAAAAAAAAAAAAAAAAAAAAAGGAGGAGTAACGATAATATTTCCATTATCAATTAAATATATATATATATATATATATATATTTAAAATAAATAGTGCCTCATACGTCGCTCGTCCTCTGTCTAATCCTAAGGCCCAAGCTTCAATGCAGATGCCAGGGGCTGGATGTTGGCGATGGGCTGAGAGCATTAGCTGTCAATTATCGTGCTAAGTTCTGGAATTCTGACTTCAGGGCTGTAATAGGTTAATTCACAGATCTTGATAGCAGTAAGATGAGAATGTTTTCACAGCTTTATCAAGTTCAACCTACTGGAAGAAGACAGAACAGTAACTAGGTATATCCATTGAAAGGAGCAGGAAGGAAGTGGTAGATGCAAGGAATTCTGGTATTGTTCTGTGTGGCGAAACCAACCTCGCCACTGTGAACTGGAGAAGCCTGGTTGCTCGCCTGCTCCCTTTGGACTATGGCCCTGCAGGCTAAACTGTTTATTTCCCCTGCAGAAAGGCTTATTTGTGTGATCTGAGTGCCATTCATCTAATAATGTGCACTCAGATCCCAGCTATCTGGGGATATGTGAAATGTCTGTGTGTTATGTGTAAATGTGACTTTATGTATTTTAAAGTGTTTTGTGTCTTTTTGCAACCATGTACTTAATGGAGTCTTGTGTCTATCCTGGGAGATAATTGAATTACTTATCTCCAGGATAGAAGACTCTGAAACTGGTTTGGGCCAGAAAGCCATGCTTCATTTAGTCACAAAGGACTTTTTACTAACTTTTGAACCCCTTGTCTGATTTGTGCCATTTTGAATATGTTGTTCCCCTGAATGGATTGATTGTGAATATGTAATTTTATGTGAATGTGATGTATGGTTTTGGAGTTATGAAAGTTGGGTAGAAAGTATGTTTTAACTGTATGTATAATTGAGTTTCCTCTCAGGATAGGGGAGGGAATATGTGGGATGTAACTGTGATGTGATTGGTTGTTTTATACCTCCCTGTGGGCGGTCCTGTATTTGCAAGACTGTAATAAAAACCAGGCTGGGTGTGCCAGCACCTGAGTTCCTGTTTTAACTCTCAAAGTGAAGTGTCGTCTCATTATTGGGGGAAGGATTCATTGTATGCTGTTCCAGTTTGACTGCTAGGAGAGTAAACCTATTCGTATGGTTCCTATTCAACTGTCTACAGCATTCATATGCTTGGGAGGATTCATATGCTTCTCCGGTTCGGTGGTTGTGGTGTCTGCTGCAGTGCTTGGAGTCCTCAGGAACCGCTAGGAGCATCCTTTAACGGAGGTACCCAGTCGGGGTGCCAGGCGATCCGTTACATTCTGCCTCTCCAGTTGTTGTGGAGTTTCGACTAACAAATCCATTTGCGATATGCAGATCTCTTTAGTAAAGCATCGAGTAAGTGTGACATTTCAAAGCGACTGATGAAAGTAAAAAAAATAAAGCACCATAAAAACTGTTGGAGTGTTTAGTGTGTTCTTATAATAGAGGTGCATTTGCAAGCAACTAGGACAACAAAGGGATCTCAACACTGGAATGTAATATAAACAAACAACAACAACAAAAAAAACAGTAACAGAAATCACAAATATGCACTTACATAATGTAAATACAAATTGGTTGCATTGGAGAAGTGGCATCCGTATGTAATGTATGAGATGTTATAAACATTAAACAGATTTTGATCTATTTAAATTTTTCAGGTTTCTTTTTATTACGATTTTATGTTGAGTGAAAAAAAGCCAACAGGCGCACAACCATAAGAGTTGAAAGAAAAAAAAATTCAATAGGTCCCATGTCCTCCTGTGCATTCAGGTGTGTGAACTTTTTATTTCGTATTCTCCCCATTGTGAAAGGCCAGGGGAAACCAAACAAAATGAGCAAATCTTTAGATAAAGCAGACTGACAGGGGTGAAAGACATGCCACAAAATGATAAAGTGACCTCTCAGCACTGCTCCAGAACAATAATGTACAGGACAATACACAGGGTCTGAAAGATAACTTGATGAGTTATTGATTATTAGACAGCCTATCAATACCTCTACGGGATTACAGCTTCTTGGGAGAAAGGCAGGTGGTGGATGTGCAAGCTATTTCATTTCCACCAGATTCATTTTTCAATATTACATTAGAGTGACAAGACAAACTTATAAAGGGGCACCGGCAACTGTGAACACACAAATCCTGGCAAACCACGCTGCAGATGATTTAATGTAGGTGCCCTAGTTCTGTCTTATCAGGAAGTGCTCACTTCAGCCAAGTGGAAAAACTTGCTCTCTTTAAACCTTCCTAATGAAGACATACCGAGCACTTGCATAATTCCAACAAAAGCTAAGTGATCAGGTACTACAGCTTTAACCAGTTACACAAAATTTTAATCTGGAAATGCTTCTGTAAATCAACAAATGAATTTGTTTAGAATGATGTGTGTTGTATTCGCACCATATTAATATAATGATTCAGCTAAACACGGCAAACAAAAAGGTACAGCTAGAATGATACTTTGAAAATATGGTATTTGAAAAACTGCCTAGCAATGCTCTACAGGGATATACAAATGAACAGGCACAGAACTAATCACTTTAGAGTTGTTATTATTATTTAAAACAGACATTTTCTGAAGTGCTCTACAATGGGGTTCATGAGACATACAATAAAGTCAACAGGAAATCTGCAGGTCTGATTTCAAAGAGGCAGCTAAAGGGACACTACAGTACCCTAAAGCACTTTAGCTTGCTGATAAGCTTGTGTGAAGCGTGTGTCCTCTTTTTTACATTTTATAGAAACTGCAGGTTTAAATAGAAATGTATACTATTCTAAATTAACATGGTTACATCCCCGGGTTTCATAGTAGGATAGCTAAGTGGAGCTAAACTCTAGAAGCAGGCAATTGTCCAGAGCACCTGCCTAGACAAGACTTCTAATTGAACTACATTTGAAAGTCTGTGATTGGACAGCTACAGAGAGTCTGGGCGTAGTTAGAGGGGGAGGGCTTGCAAAGACAAAAGAACGTCAGGATTTGCAAGCTGCTTATATATATACCCCCAGCAAAAAAAAAAAAAAAAGCAAAAATGCATACTTAAATACATGCAAGTTTAATTTGGGGTATACCTACTAATCAGTGATTTTTTATTTTTATTTATTTTGTATTTGGGCAGTGGAGGATCCCTGTAAATGAGGTTAGAATCTATAGGCATTGGGGTACAATTAAACAATAAGTATTGGTGGAGCACACTATTTTCAGTGCTGATTGATGACAGTCTATAACCAAGTGGGGGTTTTAATGCTTTCTTAAATGAAAACACAAATGGAGGTGGGAGTGAGAACTGAGGAAAGGCATAAATCATTGGCAGAGTGGTAGTTGTGGATGGGCCATTTTTATTTGGGAGGATATTTAGGTTGGAGTACTATATAATTAAGGACTTGGATACGGTCTTAAATCCGGGATCATATAGGGAGACAGTGTAAAGACAGAGAGAGGTGTCATGTATGGGAGGTGCTCGAGATTTGCTTTTATACACGTTACGCATCAAACCACATGTTTCGAGCAGTACGACCCAAGAAACCAATTCATAAACAGCTCTATGGAAACTTTGCTCTCATTTGTGAAGGTTACTCACAAAGGGAAACAAAAGTTGATGGACAAAAAGAATACCAAAAAAGACATATTTCCCAACAAACTGATAAATGAAATAATGAAGTGCTGTCAGAAAGGAGGATTGAGCCCTTGCATGTGTTGCCTAAAAATTATGCACAAAAGCACAATCACACTAATATGGTGCTTATTCACTTAATTTGGGCATTTTATTCCCCAAAGCACACAACACAGAGGACAATAATGGGAATTTTGAGACATGTGCTTCAAATTATAATGGTCATACCAAATGTAAGAAATGTGTAATCACTTTCTCCAACTATATTTTTCTTTGGAACTGCTACCTCAACCTTTCTTAAAGGACCACTATAGTTTTCCTGGCACTATAGTGCCCTGAGGGTGCCCCGACCCTCAGGGTCCCCCTCCCACCGGGCTGGATGGAGAGGAAGGGGTTAAACTTACCTCTTTCTCCAGCACCGGGCAGAGAGCTCTCCTCCTCCTCTTCGGCTGAATGCGCATGCGCGGCAAGAGCCGCGCGCATTCAGCCAGTCTCATAGGAAAGCATTTACAATGCTTTCCTATGGACACTGGCGTCTTCTCACTGTGAAAATCACAGTGAGAAGCGCGAAAGCGCCTCTAGCGGCTGTCAAGAGACAGCCACTAGAGGCTGGATTAACTCTAACATAAACATAGCAGTTTCTCTGAAACTGCTATGTTTATAGAAAAAAGGGTTAACCCTAGCTGGACCTGGCACCCAGACCACTTCATTAAGCTGAAGTGGTCTGGGTGCCTATAGTAGTCCTTTAACCTTACAGTCCCACCAGTAAAATACTGCTTCCCAATGCCATGTCTATCTCTCTGCATGCCCCACCATATGCCAGCATTTCAGAACTGATCTTTAGCCAAAACTAGTATTCCTAATTGTTCTCTCTCTGGATGCAACATCTTCTCTATGTCCATTCCCTCCCATCCTCTTTCCTTGCGCTATTTACCCTATCGTTCCACTCCCTTTAAACCAGCCCCCATTTATTATGCACTCCTGTGTCAAACTCCCCAAACCTAACTTTCCTTTCTGTTAATCACCTATATTGTGCGAATACCTGTCTTCTCTTCTTACTCTATGCAATTCTAACCTTTTTTCTCTCCAAGTCAGTATATGTTACACTTCTCTCCATCGATGGCAGTCTCCCCTAACCACAAATCGGTAGGGTAACCTATCACCTGTTGCCTTTATGCCAGTCTCTTTTCGACCTAATGATTTCATGCATACTCTTCCCCGCTCGCTTACTTCCCGTTTCTTTTAAGCTATCATTTCTGTCTGTTTATCCTGTAAGCAATATTTAATGCATTGAAGCCCCCAATGAGCAATACATTTGTGAACCGTGTCATATACCACCATGTACCTTTTTAATTCAATTGCTACAGTGCCTAGCCAAGTAGATACAATTTTTAGAACAAGTAGAATTATTTGGATGTAAATATAAATCAGACATTTATCAGAGTACAAATATGTCAACTTTTCGCCTTTCACCTCATATCCTCTTCAAAGAAAATAAAATATCTACTTTTACTATAATTCAATTTTAGGAGACAGTTCATAATACAGATAAGATACAAAAAAAGTAATTGAAAGATAAAGTACAGACACACATAATAAACGGAGTATGTATTGACATTATAAATGCCACACATACGAAATATTTATGGCCAATTCTAAAATCACTTTCCCAAGCTATTTAATGAGAAATTTTAATTTTCTACAGACCTCGATTTTAAGACTATAAATGCTTATAGTGTAACTTTCGAGATCTTCAGTAAAAATGGACCATATTCTTATTTATCTTTCCAAAACATGTACATGATTTTCTCTTTACAAAAGAGTCATGTACACAAAAATCAACATCCTTTATAACAGGGCTTGACACATTTGTTTCGAATATAGGAGCCAGCAATTTTCAACGAGAAAGTGCAATTCTTAAAGGGACACTATAGTCACCAGAACCACTACAGCTTGATGTAGTTGTTCTGGTGTCTATAGACTGTCCCTGCAGGCGTTTCAGTGTAAACACTGCCTTTTCCGCGAAAGGCAGAGTTTACATTGCTGCTTAGTAACACCTCTAGTGACAGTCACTAAGATGGCCACTAGAGAGTCCTGGGTCACTGCTGCACCACGTGCAGAACCCTGGTTCAGTGTCTCCAAGCTCTGCATGGAGGCGCTCAATGTTCATCATAGAGATTGATTAATGTAATGCATCTCTATGAGGAGATGCAGATTGGTACATTTGCTGCGCATGCACAAAATCCTCCCAATGGGAAAGCATTGCCTTAGCAAAAAAGTGATAGAACATCAATCCAATTGTCCCCCAAAACAAGGACAGAAGGTGCCTGTAGCAAGTGTGTTAAAAAATGATAAGCTTAGAGTCATGTCTACAAATGCTCGCAGTTTAGGGAAAAAGATCCATGAACTTGTGGCAATAATGGCAACTGATAGTGTAGATTTAGTCGCTGTTACTGAGACATGGTATAATGAGAAAAATGACTGGGACATAGCAATACCAGGGTACTCTTTATATAGAAAAGATAGGGAAGGCAAGAAAGGGGGAGGGGTGGCCCTGTATGTGAAGGATAGCATAAAATCTAGCCTAATAAAAGTTAGTGAGAGACAAACAGAGTCCGTTTGGGTTACGTTAGAATTTGGTAATCACACAGTAACTCGTGTAGGTGTGATTTATAGGCCCCCAGGACAAATTGAAGAGTTAGATAATCTACTAGTTGAGGAAATAGCTAAAATGACAATGAAGGGGGAAGTTATCATCATGGGTGACTTTAATCTTCCTGATGTAAATTGGAAAACAAAATTAGCTACTTGTGCCAGGAGCACAAATATTCTAAACTCACTATTGGGATTGTCTCTAAAACAAGTTGTTGAAGAGCCAACTCGTAAAGAGGCCATACTAGATTTAGTGTTAACAAATGGAGATTTGGTATCAGATATTACTGTAGGTGAAAGTTTAGGATCCAGTGATCATCAGTCAGTGTGGTTTAATATAAGAACAGTGACTGAGTCACACCACACAAAAACAAAAGTTTTAGACTTTAGAAAAACAGACTTTTCTAAAATTAGAATATGTGTAGAGGAGTCATTATCAGACTGGAGCAATTTAAATGGAGTCCAAGAGAAATGGGATTATTTAAAAGTTGCACTATTGAAGTCAACAGAAAATTGCATTAGGCTTGTCAGTAAAAGCAAAAAATTCAAGAAACCACTGTGGTACTCCGCAGATGTGGCCAAAATAGTTAAAAACAAAAAGTTAGCATTTAGGAATTGTAAAAAAACCCAGAGTGAGGAAGACAAAATGATCTATAAGATTAGGCAGAAAGAGGCTAAGCAGGTTATAAGAGCTTCCAAATCACACACAGAAGAGAAAATAGCACAGTCAGTAAAAAAGGGGGACAAAACATTTTTTAGATGCATAAATGAGAAAAGAAAAGTAAAACAAGGATTAGTTAGATTAAAAACAAAAGAAGGAAGGTATGTAGAAGAGGATGAAGGTCTAGCTGACTGTCTCAATGAATATTTTTGTTCTGTATTTACAGATGAAAATGAAGGAAAAGGACCTCAGTTGAGAAAAAGGATAAATGAGTCATTTTTACACGTGAGTTTACAGAGGAAGAGGTTCTATTTCAACTGTCAAAAGTAAAGACAAATAAGTCAATGGGACCTGATGGAATACACCCAAAGCTATTAACAGAGCTTAGTGGTGTACTAGCAAAACCATTAACAAATTTATTTAACCAATCATTGTTAACAGGAGTAGTCCCAGAAGATTGGAAGTTAGCGAATGTTGTGCCCATTTACAAGAAAGGTAATAGGGAGGAGTCGGGCAACTATAGGCCAGTAAGCCTTACTTCAGTAGTGGGGAAAGTGATGGAAACCATGTTAAAAGATAGGATTGTTGAACATCTAAAAACACATGGATTTCAAGATCAGAGACAACATGGATTTACTTCAGGGAGATCATGCTAAACTAATCTTATTGATTGGGTAACTAAAATTATAGATCAGGGTGGTGCAGTAGACATTGCTTACCTAGATTTCAGTAAGGCTTTTGACACTGTTGCACATAGAAGGCTTATCAATAAACTGCAATCTTTAACTTTGGATTCCAATATTGTTGAATGGGTAAGGCAGTGGATAAGTGACAGGCAACAGAGGGTTGTAGTTAATGGAATATATTTGAAGCTTGGACTTGTCACCAGTGGGGTACCTCAGGGATCTGTACTTGGACCCATTCTCTTTAATATTTTTATTAGTGATATTGCAGAAGGTCTTGATGGTAAGGTATGTCTTTTTGCTGATGATACTAAGATATGTAACAGGGTTGATGTTCCAGGAGGGATAAGCCAAATGGCAAATGATCTAGGTAAACTAGAAAAATGGTCAGAATTGTGGCAACTGACATTTAATGTGGATAAGTGCAAGATAATGCATCTTGGACGTAAAAACCCAAGGGCAGAGTACAGAATATTTGATAGAGTCCTAACCTCAACATATGAGGAAAGGGATTTAGGGGTGATTATTTCTGATGACTTAAAGGTAGGCAGACAATGTAATAGAGCAGCAGGAAATGCTAGCAGAATGCTTGGTTGTATAGGGAGGTATTAGCAGTAGAAAGAGGGAAGTGCTCATGCCATTGTACAGAACACTGGTGAGACCTCACTTGGAGTATTGTACACAGTACTGGAGACCGTATCTTCAGAAGGATATTGATACCTTAGAGAGGGTTCAGAGAAGGGCTACTAAACTGGTTCATGGATTGCGGGATAAAACTTACCAGGAAAGGTTAAAGGATCTTAACATGTATAGCTTGGAGGAAAGACGAGACAGGGGGATATGATAGAAACATTTAAATACATAAAGGGAATCAACACAGTAAAGGAGGAGACTATAGGCGTGCGCAGCCTATTGCATTAGGGTGTGCACCCTAAAGCACAAACACACGCCGCGCGTGTGTGTGTGTGTGTGTATATATATATATATATACACACACGCACACTCACAGACACACTCACAGACACACTCACACACACAGACACACAGACACACTCACACACGCTCACAGACACACTCACACACACTCACAGACACACTCACAGATGCACATACTCACACACTCACAGACACACATACTCACACACTCACAGACACACATACTCACACACTCACAGACACATACTCACACACTCACAGACACATACTCACACACTCAGACACATACACACACACTCACACTGATACATACTCACAGACACACACTCACACTGACACATACTCACAGACACACACACTCACACTGACACATACTCACACACTCACAGACACATACTCACAGACACACACACACACACTCACATTGACACATACTCACACACTCACAGACACACACACACACAGACACACACACTCACACTGACACATACTCACACACTCACAGACACACACACACTCACACAGACACACACACACTCACACTTATTATATTTTAATTTAAAAAAAAAAAAATGTCCACCCAGCCTCCTACCTGGAGTGCTGGTGGACTTTTCCCTGGGGTCCAGTGGGGGCGGGCGCCTCTCTGCAGTTCAGCCGCGGCGAGGGAGCTCTCTGCTCCCTCTCGCCGCGCGGGCTGTCTGCTCGAGCTGGGAGCCGGAATATGACGTCATATTCCGGCTCCCGGCATCAGCGCGCGGCGAGAGGGAGCAGACAGCACACAGCTCCCTCGCCGCGGCTGAACTGCGGGGGGGGGGGACGGGGGGTAATCCATCACCTCTTGCCCTCCCATGACAGGGGCAAGAGGTGAGACAGGGGGCGCTGAGTGCCTGCAGGACTCAAACCATAGGCGCGCACGGGGATTAGGGTGTGCCCAGGCACACCCGGCACACCCCGTGCGCACGCCTATGGAGGAGACTATATTTAAAAGAAGAAAAACTACCACAACAAGAGGACATAGTCTGAAATTAGAGGGACAAAGGTTTAAAAATAATATCAGGAAGTATTACTTTACTGAGAGGGTAGTGGATGCATGGAATAGCCTTCCAGCTGAAGTGGTAGAGGTTAACACAGTAAAGGAGTTTAAGCATGCTTGGGATAGGCATAGGGCTATCCTAACTATAAGATAAGGCTAGGGACTAATGAAAGTATTTAGAAAATTGGGCAGACTAGATGGGCCGAATGGTTCTTATCTGCCGTCACATTCTATGTTTCTATGTAGCTGAGATCATAAAGATTGATCATCTCAGCCATGGCAAAACTGGCACGGTGTGGGAAATGGGAAGAAAGGTGAGTAATAACACGTGCGATCGGAGAGGGCAGGTACCTAAACGCGCACACTCTGACAGGCTCACACACACACACTGACAGGCTCACACACACACACTCTGACAGGCTCACACACACACACTCTGACAGGCTCACACACACACACTCTGACAGGCTCACACACACACACTCTGACAGGCTCACACACACACTGACAGGCTCACACACACTCTGACAGGCTCTCACACACACACACACACACACACACTGACAGACTCACACGGGCTTACACACACACACACATTTTTGTTTGAATTGAAACCCACTCAGCCTCCCTACCTTTGGGAGAGCTGAGTGAGTCTTTCTTGGGGTCCAGTGGGGCTGCACTCACCTGTGTGCGAGGGAGCAGTACTCAGGCTGTAGCTCCTCTCTGCTCTCTCGCGCTCTGTAATGATGCTGGGGCCGGAATGACGTCGTATTCCGGCTCCCGGCATCATTACACAGCGCGAGGGAGCAGAGAGCACCTGTAAACTGAGTACTGCTCCCGCGGGCAGCCGCCCACCTCCATGTCGTCAAAGCTAGAGAGCTAATCTAGACGCCAGGGCGAAATTTCTAGTCGCTGTGGCGATCTGGCGTCTGGGATTTGTCGAGCCCTGCTTTATAACATTAACAAAAGCAATGGAACATGTTTATACTATTACATATGTTTACATATTTGTTGATGTTTTATATCATCACTGAAATGGTGCAAACATGTATTTTGAACGCTTTCTTTTTTTTATTTTTATCTCAGGCTTTAATCCATTAAAGTAACATTTTAGTGCTTGGAATACAAAGCTGTATTCCTAACACTATAGTGTCCCTCTGCCCTATTCCCCAAGGCACTAAAATAATCCTTTAAACACGCACCTTATTCCAGCGCGGAGGTTCCTTGGTGCAGTTTACTTCCCCTGCAATGTGTGAGGGCGTCCAGCATCATTTCATAAGTTAGATTTTGTGAGACAGTAGGGAGCGCCTCTAGTGGATTTCAGATAGACAGCCACAAGAAACAGTATTTAACACTGCAATGTTTTCAGATGTAGGTTTAAGGTAACAGGGATAGGAGATGAAGTGTTTTGGGTGTTCATAGTGTCCCTTTAATTATGTTTAGATGTACCATTACTTTAACACCATTAGGACGTGATGGCATGTCCTAATGTTCTGGTGTGAGCAAGATTAAATCCCTGCTCACACCATTGAGACCCAGGTACAATCTATGCAAGGGACACTGTCACCTGGGGCCATATTTAGCGCTACCAAAAATTAATTTAGATTCTAGACATACGAGACACTTAAAAATCAGCACAAATAACGTGAATCTATTTTGAGTTTTTTTTCTTTGTTTTCACTTGATTATGTAAGAATTATAAGCAAAAATGTGAAAAAATGCATTCTTTAAATGTTTATATTTTAAGTATATAGATTTTTAAGTTTATACATTTTATATTAAAGGACCACTATAGTGCCAGGAAAACATACTCGTTTTCCTGGCACTATAGTGCCCTGAGGGTGCCCCCACCCTCAGGGACCCCCTCCCGCCCGGCTCTGGAAGGGGGAAAGGGGTTAAAACTTACCTTTTTCCAGCGCTGGGCAGAGAGCTCTCCTCCTCCGATCCTCCTCTTCTCCTCCCCGTCGGCTGAATGCGCACGCGTGGCAAGAGCTGCGCGCGCATTCAGCCGGTCGCATAGGAAAGCATTTGTAATGCGTTCCTATGGACGCTGGCGTGCTCTCACTGTGAAAATCAGTGAGAAGCACGCAAGCGCCTCTAGTGGCTGTCAATGAGACAGCCACTAGAGGAAATAGGGGAAGGCTTAACCCATTCACAAACATAGCAGTTTCTCTGAAACTGCTATGTTTATGTAAAAATGGGTTAACCCTAGCTGGACCAGGCACCTAGACCACTTCATTAAGCTGAAGTGATCTGGGTGCCTAGAGTGGTCCTTTAAGTATACATAGAGGACATTAAAAAATACCCTTTGTGTCTTTCTAACAGCCACCAAAGGTGATTCACCTATGATATCCCGGTCAGACTTTGTTTTCAAATGCTGCTCATAGAGTTCTTCCTGGCAAAGCACGGCAATTAGTCACGCGTGCCTACTTGCTTCTAATGCTTACTTATGAGGAAGCATTGGATTGGCTGAGACCAACAGCATTGATCATCTGAGCCAAGGAGATAGGGCAACCTAAGAGGAACCAGTGCACGCTGGAGTATAACAAATTTAAATAATCCTGTTTTTTTTTGTTTTGTTTTTTTAAACCTGTAGAGAACCCAACAGTACAACAAGTGAGAAAAACACTATCGCTTTAGGAATACATATTGGTATATAAATTACAGTGGGGCAAACATAGCACACCTTTTAGGTTTTATTTTGGTGCAAAACTGCCTCTTTCCTTAATGGGACACTATAGACATCAAAACTACTTCATCCTAATGAAGTAGTTTTGGTATATAGATCATGCCCCATCAGTCTCACTGCTCAATTCTCTGTCATTTAGGAGTTAAACCACTTTTTGTTTCTGTTTATGCAGCCATAGCCACACCTCTCATGGCTGTGATGGACACAGCCTGCTTCAGAAAGATGGTTTCATTTTCAATCAGATGTTAACTTGCTTTAGAGATTTTTAGCACCTGCTCTGTAAATGTAATTTTAATCACTCACAGGAGGCTTTTTCAGGGTGGAAAAGACTATTTACCAAATAGGATGTGCAATGGAGTAAGTTTAACCCCTTAGTGACCGCTGACGTACCAGGTTAAAAAATGGTTGTTAACAACCTTAGACGTACCTAGTACATCCACGGCAAATGTGAGTGCTGGAAGTGATCGCTTTAACGGTATTGCAGCGATGCCTCGATGTCGAGGCATCCTGTAATACCTCCCCTGACCACCACTATATTTAACCCTGTAACTTTCCAAGACACCCTAAAACCTGTACATGGGGGGTTACTATTTTACTCGGTAGACTTCACTGAACACAAATATTAGTGTTTTAAAACAGTATAACATATCACATCGATGATATGGTCAGTGAAAGTTACTTTTTTTGCATTTTTCACACAAACAGAACTTTCACTGATAATATCATTGTTGCGATGCGTTTTACTGTTTTGAAACACTAATATTTTTGTTCAGCAAAGTCTCCTGAGTATAACAGTAACCCCCATGTACAGGTTTTATAGTGGTTTTGGAAGTTACAGGGTCAAATATAAGGCTTGGTTTTCTGATTTTTCACATTGAAATTTGCCAGATGGGTTATGTTGCCGTTGAGAGTGTATGTTAGCCCAGGAATGAGAATTACCCCCATGATGGCCTACCATTTGCAAAAGAAGAAAACCAAAGGTATTGCAAATGGGGTATGTTCAGTCTTTTTTAGTAGCCACTTAGTCACAAACACTGGCCAAAATTAGCATTCATATTTGTTTTTTACATTTTTAACACACAAACAAATATAAATGCTAACTTTGGCCAGTGTTTGTGACTAAGTGGCTACTAAAAAAGACTGGATATACCCTAAATTGAATACCCTAGGATGTCTACTTTAAAAATATGTACATGTGAGGTGTGATTCAGAGATTGATGACTGATAACAGTGTTACAATGTCACGATTGATACATTTAAAAAAATATATATTTTGAATGTCCTATTTGTACTTTTAGCCATATAACTTACCAAAAAAGCTAATAACATGGTAACATTGGGTATTTCTAAACTCAGGACAAAAATTTGAAACTATTTAGCACGGGTATTTTTGGCGGGTATAGATACGCAACAGATATTTGGGATCAAAGTTTTTTTTTAAAAAAAGGTGTGTTTTTAATTTTTGTTAATAATTTTATCATTTTTATATCGTAAATTATATGATATAATAATAATGGTAAAAATCCATTTAATGGTGAGAAAAACTGTATAGAATATGTGTGTGTACAGTAAATGAGTAAGAGGAAAATTACAGCTAAACACAAACACCGCAGAAATGTAAAAACAGCCCTGGTCCTTAATGGTAAGAAAACTGAAAAACTGTCTGGTTACTAAGGGGTTAAACATTACAAGAAGTGTTTACGAAAGCTGTGCAAAACACATGCAGGGAGGTGTGACTATGGCTGCATAAACAAAGTTACTTAACTCATAAATGGCAGAGAACGGAGCTGTGAGCCTGCAGGGGCGTGATCTTTATACCAAAACCACTCCATTTAGCTAAAGTTGTTTTGGTGCCTATAGTGTCCCTTTAAAAGGATTAATGCAGGCGATTAAATAAAAAGATATCTATATAGTTCTTATTATAAGAACCACTTGTCTTCCAAAAACTGTGGGTTACATAGCCCTGCATATATACCTTGTGAGCTACTTAAAAGTTCTCTAGCAGATGTTTCTTCAAAAGCATAACTGGAATTTCTCAGAATGGGATTTTTAGATTTAGACAAAAACCGATATGAAAAACCTAAACAACCGACAATAAATATTTCAATTACTTTCAGAATGTTTATCAAAATCACTTACAGTTCTAAGAATATTTAACCCTGAAAGGTCATAAAAAGATTTCCCCCCAGGGCTCAAGTAATGTACCTGCCCCTTTATTTCACACTCACTGTTTCTGTAACACAAACTCGCAGACACTGTTGCCATCTCTATTTTTACCCTCAATAAACCCTACCAGATTTCTATGCAAGGCTGATTCTTAGAACTGGCTTTTGCAACAAGCATTTGTAACAGCCCCTAGATACAAGATCCGGCCTGTGTAAAATAAGCAGTCACATTACAATTAATGTGTAATGGAATTCTAAAAAGGGGAAGGAAAGAATCATGGGAATAAACAACAGGAGTCACTTAAAGGTCATTACACATTTACATCAGTCAAAACCTGTGGGACACAGATGTACAGATCTATACAAGTTGTTTTTGTTTTTTGGAAAATTAATCCAACTGTTGAATGGAATGAAGCTGTTATTCCGACTTCTATCCGCTTTAAGGAATTATAATTGGCCCATGTTAATCCGCATAAATGTTTAAATGTATGTATATCTGCACTACAGCCGCTGACTTGCATTTTAACCATAACAGAGTAGACAAGATCACTAGCAAATGATCTGAATGCATGGCAGATGGTCTGTTTTATAATACATTTTTGCTTATAATTCTTACATAATCATGTGAAAACAAAGAAAAAAAAAACTCAAAATAGATTCACTTTATTTGTGCTGATTTTTAAGTGCCTCGTATGTCTTGAATCTAAATACATTTTTGGTGGCGCTAAATATGGCCCCAGCTAACAGAGGAGTGTCCCTTGCATAGATTGTACCTGGGTCTCAATGGTGTGAGCAGGGATTTAACCTTGCTCACACCAGAACATTAGGACATGCCATCACGTCCTAATGGTGTTAAAGTAATGGTACATCTAAACATAATTAAAGGGACACTATGAACACCCAAAACACTTCATCTCCTATCCCTGTTACCTTAAACCTACAGCTGAAAACATTGCAGTGTTAAATACTGTTTCTTGTGGCTGTCTATCTGAAATCCACTAGAGGCGCTTCCTACTGTCTCACAAAATCTAACTTATGAAATGATGCTGGACGTCCTCACACATTGAAGGGGAAGTAAACTGCACCAAGGAACCTCAGCGCTGGAATAAAGTGCGTGTTTAAAGGATTATTTGAGTGCCTTGGGGAATAGGGTAGAGGGACATTATAGTGTTAGGAATACAGCTTTGTATTCCAAGCAATAAAATGTTACTTTAATGGATTAAAGCCTGTGATTTTTAAAAAAAAATTAGAGCGTTCAAAATACATGTTTGCACCACTTCAGTGATGATATAAAACATCAACAACAAAAAAATTGGATTGACAAAGTCTTTTGGTAATGAACAAATATATGTATAAACAAAAGAAGTCCTTGCCCAGAAAACAAATGCATACAATTTCTAATGACATCTCTACCTCACCTTTTCCATATATCCTCTATTCCAGCGTGCTGTAGTGGTCGTGGTGTTAGGAGTGCCCTCGCGCCCCCAAATGTAAAAAGTCATATTGTTTGATAGTTTCCCCTAGCAGTTTCTAGTAAACATTAGGTAAGAAGTGAACCCATTAGCAAACGGTTTGATTTACATTACA
>OW240918.1:60138863-60157549 GCA_933207985.1 Pelobates cultripes | reverse complement strand
CGGACATTCGGATACATCCGAAAGTCCGAATAGCTGAATTGCCAACAGCCGAAGTTCCAAAATTGCCGAATTTCCGAAGTGTCAAAGTTCCAAAGTTGCCGAAGTTTGAAGTGTCGAAGATCCGAAACACAGTATTGCCCAAGTACTAACATACCTACCCAGTGGAAGAATGAAGAATGTGACACTGTATACAAGTTTAAATTAAAAAGTATATCTTGAAGACAACATTGAAAGTCATATTTCAGTGTTTGCGGATGACACAAAACTTTGTAAAATAATACAATGTGAGCAAGATATTACTTTGCTGCAGAGGGATTTAGATAGACTGGGGGACTGGGCACTCAAATGGCAGATGAAATTTAATGTTGAAAAATGCAAAGTTATGCACTTCGGCGTAAAGAATACACAAGCAGCGAATAGCCTTAATGGAAACAAATTAGGGATAACAACACATGAAAAGGACTTGGGAATTGTTATAGACAACAAACTATGCAACAATGTGCAATGTCAATCAGCAGTGGCCAAGTCCAGTAAGGTATTGTCATGCATGAAAAAGGGCATTCATTCTCGGGACAAGAATATCATTTTGCCTCTTTGTAAATCACTGGTAAGACCCCATATTGAATATGCTGTGCAATTTTGGGCACCTGTTCTAAAAACTGGAAGAAAGAAGATTTTGTCTAAGGCAAAGGAAAGGTTTTTTTACTGTAAGAACAATCAGGATGTGGAATTCTCTGCCTGAAGAAGTGGTTTTATCAGAGTCCATACAGATGTTCAAACAGCAACTAGATGCATACTTGCAAAAACAGAATATTCAAGGATATAATCTTTCAATGTGGGGTAATAACTGCTTGATCCAAGGATAAATCTGACTGCCATTCTGGGGTCAAGAAGGAATTTTTTTCCTAGCTTGTTGCAAAATTGTGCTTCAAATTGTGTTTTTTTTTGCCTTCTGTTGGATCAACAGCAAAAAACAAATGTGAGGTAGGCTGAACTTGATGCACGCAAGTCTCTTCAGGTATGTAACTATGTAAGATAATGCATCTTGGATGTAAAAACCCAAGGGCAGAGTACAGAATATTTGATAGAGTCCTAACCTCAACATATGAGGAAAGGGATTTAGGGGTGATTATTTCTGATGACTTAAAAGGTAGGCAGACAATGTAATAGAGCAGCAGGAAATGCTAGCAGAATGCTTGGTTGTATAGGGAGAGGTATTAGCAGTAGAAAGAGGGAAGTGCTCATGCCATTGTACAGAACACTGGTGAGACCTCACTTGGAGTATTGTACACAGTACTGGAGACCGTATCTTCAGAAGGATATTGATACCTTAGAGAGGGTTCAGAGAAGGGCTACTAAACTGGTTCATGGATTGTGGGATAAAACTTACCAGGAAAGGTTAAAGAATCTTAACATGTATAGCTTGGAGGAAAGACGAGACAGGGGGGATATGATAGAAACATGTAAATACATAAAGGGAATCAACACAGTAAAGGAGGAGATTATATTTAAAAGAAGAAAAACTACCACAACAAGAGGACATAGTCTTAAATTAGAGGGACAAAGGTTTAAAAATAATATCAGGAAGTATTACTTTACTGAGAGGGTAGTGGATGCATGGAATAGCCTTCCAGCTGAAGTGGTAGAGATTAACACAGTAAAGAAGTTTAAGCATGCGTGGGATAGGCATAAGGCTATCCTAACTATAAGATAAGGCCAGGGACTAATTAAAGTATTTAGAAAATTGGGCAGACTAGATGGGCCGAATGGTTCTTATCTGCCGTCACATTCTATGTTTCTACCTTGTTTATTTGGCCCATGTTAGCCTTTGATTTTGACATCCTTGGTCTAGACCTTAACCTACTAACATTAAATACATCTTTAAGGGGGGACAAGATAATATGCCATGTGACTTCATAATCCAAACAATTTGTTGTTTCCAGAATTCTCAGGTTTGGCATTGTGTTGATAAAGTGGACAGATTGTTGTGAGGCGCTGGAGATGACCCAGTCGTCTCAAACCTTACTATACTAATGAGAAAATCAGTAAACCATTGAGGGTCCAAATAATGAGTTAAAGTAATTAGAAAGCAAGATAGGAAAAAATATGCAGTGTTAGTAGCTGCAAATTGTAACTGTTATAAAATGTCATGAAAAAGAGGATCAATTTTTCAGATGAAGATATCAATTTTCATGTTAATAATGTCAGATAAATAAAATAAAAAAGCTCATCTTGACTATGAGGTGCCATTTTGAGCACTGTTTTTGAAAAAAAAAAGGCACTTCTGTTTCCTCTACATAACTAGAAAGAATGGGCGTCCACAGGGGTGGGAAAAGGGGGGCACTGCCCCCCCTCCCTCCTGGATTTCTCAGCTTGTTCTGCTATGGCCAGTAGGTGGCTGTGTATGGAGAGAGACAGGGGTAGGAAGCTACATCTTATCCCTGCTTCTCTCTGCTGACTGAAACCGCAGGGGAGCAGCACATGCAGGCAACAGAGACAGCGTACAGATCAGGTAAGGGGGGCAGCCTATAGATTAGGGAAGTGAGGCATGGGGGCCTATAGATTAGGGAAGTGAGACATAGGGGCAGCCTGTAGATTAGGGAAGTGAGGCATGGGGGGCAGCCTATAGATTAGGGAAGTGAGGCATGGGGGCAGCCTATAAATTAGGGAAGTGAGGCATGGGGGGCAGCCTATAGATTAGGGAAGTGAGGCATGGGGGGCAGCCTATAGATTTGGGAAGTGAGGCATAGGGGACAGCCTATAGATTAGGGAAGTGAGGCATGGGGGGCAGCCTATAGATTAGAGAAGTGAGGCATGGGGGGCATTTTATAGATTAGGGAAGTGAGGCATGGGCGGCAGCTTATAGATTAGGGAAGTGAGACATGGGGGCAGCCTATAGATTAGGGAAGTGAAGCATAGGGGGCAGCCTATATATTATGGAAGTAAGGCATGGGGGGCAGCCTATAGATTAGGGAAGTGAGGCATGGGGGGCTATAGATTAGGGAAGTGAGGCATGGGCAGCCTATAGATAAGGGAAGGGAGGCATGTGGGAGGGGAAGCCTATAGATTAGGGAAGTGAGGCATGGGGGGCAGCCTATAGATTAGGGAAGTGAGTGATGGGGGAGACAGCCTACATGAAGAGTCAGCAAGGAGAAGGAACAGAAATGAACAGGAAGGGACAGCAAGGAGCAGAAAGGGGAAGCAAGGAGCTGGAAGGGACAGCAAGGAGCACAAAAGGTAAAGTAGGAGAAGGAGCACAAAGGAACAAATGAGCAGGAAGGGTCTGCAAGGAACTGGAAGGTAAAGCAGCACAAAGGTAAAGTAGAAGGAGCAGAAAGTGTCAGAAATGAGCTGGAAGGGGCAGAAGGAGCACAAACGTAAAGTAGGAGAAGGAGCAGAAATGAGCAGAAAGGGTCTGCAAGTAGCAGGAAGGGACAGAAGGAGCATAAAGGTAAAGGAGCAGAAAGAATCAGAAGGAGCACAAAGGTAAAGTAGGAAAAGGAGCTGAAAGGGACAGCAATGAGCACAAAGGTAAAGTAGAAGAAGGAGCAGAAAGGGATCAGAATGAAGAAAAGGAGATTGGAGCAGGAAGGACAAATGAAGTGAACCCTCCACTTTCTTCTGTACAACTACATCATAAGGCTTTGGTACCTGGGCCTGGTAGGGGAAACTCTGGACCTTCTAATCTCCCCAGGTAAAAAAAAATATCAGTGTTAATGTGTTCACTTTTATTTACTGAGTGTCAGGAAGCACAGAGTGCCGCTGGGTAGGGGTGTTGCTGATTGGCTAGAGCAGTCAGCTGGCACTCTAAGCCAATCAGTAGCTCCTCATTCATAAAAAAGTAAAGCATTTTTATGAACCGGGAACTAGCGTTTGGCTTAGAGCGTCAACTGTCCACTCTAGCCAATCAGCAGCACCCGTACCTGACGTCAATCTGCACTTCCTGACACTCTGTTTCAGAAGCCGAATACCACTGAGTGACCTGGAGCTGGAGGAAGCCATTGGGGTTAAACCATTTGAGAGCGGTTTAACCCCTTAATGAAAAAGAGAGCACCCATGGGCTTCCTGGCATCATAGCATTTTCATTTAGATGAAGTTGTTATGGTGACTAGAATGTTCCTTTAATTTCCTTAAAGGAACATTATAGTGTCAGGAATACAAACATGTATTCCTGACACCATAGTTGTGAAAATGCTATTCACCCTGGCTTTATGTGATAATGACTATGCCCCTTCCCTTTCATGACACTGTCAAAAAGGGGACAAGCATGGATGTCATTACAATTATGCCCCCCTGGAAAAAGTCATGCGGACGCCCATGCTAGAAAGGTATGGTTTATTCATAAAATAAATTCCAAGTATATTCTCTAATTGCCTAAGAGGTCACATCTCTACCAACATTTTCTAAAGTGAATATTAATCGACTTCACTGAGAATTTGGCACTTAACCATTTCACTTCCAACATAGAGTACAAATGTTTTTACTTTCATTTACTTTGCAGAAAGCAGTTTAGTCCATGAAGCCTCACTCTTCTTCATTAATATTTAAGGAATGATTACCAGCCTGCAGAGGAACATATTTATCTGCCAGAAGCCTCTAGTTACTTGTTTAATGCCTGCAAGTGTGCTCAAAATGTCAGATCACCCAAAAAGAATGCAGCTCTTCCTATGTTATAGAGAGGTTGACTTGAAACAGTGTGTGGATGTTACGTAGGAGAGCCCTAATGTTGTTCTTAGTCGCTGGTGTATTAGCTTAATCATCCGAGGTTGTGTGGAGCAGTCCACCTTTGCTGTGCATGTCATTCAGTGTGTCCTTCCCAATCAGATCCACCATTTTGGGTGCTTCTGGTCACCAAGCACAGAGTCCCCTATGTTTCAGCATCCAGGCCCCATAGTGGGTTTATTTTACTTTATCCCCATGCATATATACTGTGAAGACGATTCCTGCAGATCAGTATAAACCAAGTTGGCTAGGTAAACTCTTAATTTTTAAATGTAAATTTGTCTGAAAGGCAGTCTGTACACAAGCCGTTTCATTATATGTGTTGACATCCCTTGTTTCAAAAACATGTTATGCTACCATTTTTTTTTAAAACACAAAGTGCTTGGTATTGAAGGGGTTAAGCTGATCTTGATATAGCCAATAACTGGAGATCCAGTTATTATGGAATACAATACTTTGAATGTCAAACACACACATTTTTCACAGAATGTGTAGGTTACAGCTAAGCTAGTAACCTAGCATTTGAATACCTATAGTTTTGAACATATATTCTTCAGCTCGAGTTAACAAACCAACTGTCAATGCATTTTTCCTTAAACTAGGCAGACTCATGTAAGAAGGAAGATATCAGATGCCAAGTGGAATTAATATAACGGTGGCAATTCTTGGATTATTATAGTGAGGTTTACTTCCGGGCCCTGGTGGCAATGTCACCATTGGGGGTTTTCCTGAATTCGGCAAAGTCCCCAGAGGTGACAGTGCCACTTTAATGGGGACATTTCTCTGGTGTCCCCAGAAGCATGACACCATGGAGCACACCAAGGCTGGAATCCAGAACTATTTGTATATAGGCTTATATAATGCATAATTTACTATAACTAAACCCCCACTAAATAAGTCAGGTGTTATTAAAGAAACTTACATTTTGTGAGCTTTGCAGGTGGTGTTAAGTGAATGCCACGCTGGATTCTGTATGATATATATATATATATATATATCATATCATACAGAATCCAGCGTGGCATTCACTCACTTAAACCACCTGCAACGCTCACAAAATGTAAGTTTCTTTAATAACACCTGACTTATTGCAGCACTAAGTGCAAAAGGTACAGTGCACCGAGACCACTTCAATTAGCTGAAGTTGTCTGGCTGCCTACAGTGTCCCTTTAATACAACATACAGATTCCAGAGAACTCACTCATTAATAGCAGCTGGAAAGCTCACAAAATCTGTGCTGAATGAGGAGGAAGCAGTATTCATGTCAGTATATCTTTCAATCCATTTACCTAGTTACACCAGCCCAATGCTTACATTAGAAGCCCTTCTACCTAAAAGCAACCTTGTTTTTCCACAGATGTGCCAGTGTTTGTTCATGTTTGGCTGTTTGACATGTTGCGAGGTATGCAATTAGTTTATAAATACCATAACTTCCAAGTGTGTCACGCGTACTAAATTGAGCAACACAGGTAGGACTTTGCCCGGAGCATTGTGGATTCACATCCACATAAGGTATTGTGCTCTCCTCTAATCACTTGAACTATTGCAGGATATTTCCCAAAAGAAGGAAATTCAAAACCCTCATTAATCTAGCTTGTGAAATATGATTTATTTACATTTGTTGTCTTTCAATCTATGTTTTATTGTGAGGTCATCACAATAGCACATGAGCAAAATAAACCACATTTGTTTTAAATATAGCTAGGTGACATCAGATTAAACAACATGCTTAAGAAAACATAATTAAAGTGCTAAGCAAGCTTGACAATATAATTCAAAACAAGTGCAGAGAGATCTCCTTTCATTACAAAGATGTCTCTATGTAGGATCTGAAGAAAAACATTTAAACGGAGGGAAAAAAACAAACATAAAACAAGTGGGACGATTTCTCCTAAGTGCTAAAGAGGTCAGTGTTAACAGAGGCAGATGTCAAAAACCGATATATGGAAGCAAAGAAAGTTCCCATGGGATGTGATAGACACAAATTCAATATAGAAAATTGAGAGACTGATCTGGACCCAGTAATACAAGTCTTAAAAATATCAAATGTCTCAAAGAAATATAATAAACAGAAACAACTCTATTACGCTTGTGGTTACTATCAGCCACATATAGAGTAAAATCAGCCTATGCTTACAGCACAGAATATTTGTGTGAATATAGCCAGAGTCCCAGACATCCAGGCAAAGCACAAAAGAACATTGAGCTTTTCACTTTATCGGCCCCAGGTGAAATATGAAATTTAAATGTGCTTTAAATTCCTTTCCATATTCCTAAAACCCCAATTACTATTAATAGGATCCTCAGAATAAAGGACTTTCAAGGCTTACGTTGACACCTGTTTATACCAAGGTTTTATATGATAAATAAGGAAAACAACGTGGACATTTACAGAAACAGTAACGTGTCAGGAAGACAGACATGTATTGCTGACAATCTAGTGGTAAAATCACTGATTAGGTTCCCAGGCCCATTGGCTCCCTTTGAAAATATAATTTTACTTACCTTGTCTCTAACAAGAGCTGGTCTTGTCATGGCTGACCCTGCCCCACTCCACCACTTCAGCCAATCGAATGCTTTCCCATAGGAAAGCATTGGGAGGTTATTGCGCATGCATGACAAAACGCTGTGGCAATTAGTATCTCCTTACTGAGATGCATTGACTTAATACATCTCTATGGAGAACGTTCAGCGTCCACTGTGTGCAGCACGGACACAGGAAGCACCTCTAGTGGCCGTCTGAGTGATTTCCAAGAGAAGTTTACATTAAAAAGCCTGCAGACACTATACACTATACTATACAGACACCAAAATAACTACATTAAGCTTTAAATGTTCTGGTGACTATAATGTCCCTTTAAACACTTGCTGTGAACCCTCAGGGTTTGCAGCATCTGCGGTTAGCACTCATGAAACCAGTCAGTGGCTGAGCCAATACTGATCTTTCCCATTATTTATTTATTTAAAATTTGTTCTTTATTGTATTTAATTAACTTCTGGAGTACAGAAAGGAAGAAGGGAGGGGTTAACACCAAAGACATATTTGTTTTACATGGCATCACAATGTCCGATGTTGTTTGTAACATACGGATGTTGCATGTGTTTGTAACATACGGATCTTGCATCAACATTTGTCTTGGTCTGTTTGGCTCACAGTACCTGAACCCTTTGTGGTATTTGAGTGGTATTCCTGTTGTACATGGCCCATCTTACCCTTAGTGACATTCCATTGTTTGAGCAGACCTTCCCACGGTACAGTGTAGTGCGTGTGCCTGTTGGGTCTATCTGTCGTCGGGAGTTGGCCCTATGGTTTCTGCTCTGACTCATAGCATGTTTCCCATTATTTTTTAATGTTAGCTGGGCATGTTCCCTCAACAATTGACTAGTAAAGATTTATGAGACAGGTAGGGATACAGTTGAAAGCAATTTCATTCACTAGATAAGATAAATGGACCTGTTGCCTAATCTGAAAGCAATTTCATCACAGGAAAACAAAATCTGCAAAAAATGTAACATTTGGGAAAAACCTTAGCAGAACCCACCTTCCTTGGTGCAAAGTATTTTTGATGTTTAATCATCATAATAATTATTGTTTATCAGGACAAATATTAAACACTTTTTGCACAAAAATATAAACATGGTATAAGAATGGATAATAGTAAATTGAATATTGGCTTGTGAAAAAATACTTGCAGGGTTATTTACTAAAGTCTGACTTGTTGGCAATTTAAAATTAATCTGAAATTTTGAGCCATTAGCGGAATTGGATAACGTTTTTTACAGGAGTTATTTAGTTTACAAGTATTGGGGGGTGTCTGGCAGTCTATGTAAATTTAAAAAAAACAAAAGATTTTTTTTTTTTTTACCCTAGATAGGAACTCTAGCATTAGGAATATGAATCTGTATTCTTACTATAGACCCTCTGTCCTCAGTTGTTTGCAGTTCCCTATAGGGAATAGTTTTTTGTTGTTGTTTCTCTTAAATAAGAAACTTTATTGTTTAAATTAGGGATCAACCGGTATAGATTTTTTAGAGCCGATACCGATACAGATAATGTGTGAACTTTCAGGCCGATTGCAGATAACCTACCGATACCGACATTCTGTACAGTTACCATTTAAAAAAAAAAAACTATTTCTACACAAATCTACTGGTAACTGAACAGGTTTATTATTTATTTTAATTTTTTTTGCAAATATTTGTTTTATTAAGGTAAATGCACAAAATATACATGCCAGTCATTTTTATTTTTTTTAACTTTAAAAACATTTTGTATTAGTTCCCCTCCCTGCTTTTTACCTGGCCAGTGGTCGTGGGGGTCCCAGCACACTCTTACTTACCTTCCTAGCAGCTCCCTTCAGCTCCCCTGTCTAACTCTTGCAGCCTGTGTGCCGCATGGGGCGTTGCCATAGCAACCTGTGGCAACGCTCTGACGGCTGCGGGAAGGTAAGTAAGAGTGTGCTGGGGCCCCCAGGACCGCATTATCGGCAATATCTTTATTGGCCAATACCGATAATGCTGAATATACAGAATATCAGCCAATAATATCGGCCAGACCGATAATTGGTTGATCCTTAGTTTAAATAGCAGGGTTAATTCCACCTCTAGCGGTTGTGAATAGGACTTCACTAGAGGCACTTATGGGGCACTGACCAAGTATGGGGAATATGGGGAAGTTTGAATGGCTGTGTAAGTGTATTAGGTCCCCAATGCTCTTCTCTAAGGAGCACTGGATTGGACATTGGTAGAGACATAGAGGTAAGCAAGCCTTAGGTAATTAAAATCATTTTTTTTTTTATTTTACTGCACACAAGGGGTGGGGGTACACCTGAAAACAAGTAGAGACTATACACTATACACAGATTTGTATTCCTAAGGCTACTGTATTTCTGGAAGTGACCCAATACATATTATATATAATATCTTAAAGGACAGAAATGGCTTTCTTTTAATACCTTATTTGTACGCCCAACACAACAGCCTCTTGGTTTATTAAATAGTGAGAAAATACACTCTAGCTTATAACTAAATGTCACTATCTCTTCGAAATGGACTGGCTCCTCACAACCACCAACAAGGAATTGAAGGCCCAAACATTTCTCACTGCTTGGAAAACTTATATATTCCCACATAGGGCCTTCCATTTCAACACAGGATTCAATTGAACCTAGAACCTTCTGGTATTCTGGCGGTGTTATAGCAGGCCACAACAACTTGTCATTGCCCATTAACCCTTGTTAATGCCCCTTTTTCATCAAAGGGACTACGATAACCTGTTTATCTCAGCCATTCCTCTTTAAATTAGATGGCTGACTCGATTGCTACTGTTATGGTTTTTATTTAAATTATTATGTTTCTTAGATTATAACTATACACCAGAGTTACCCTAATGGAGGTATTGGATATCACAGTTACTTTTGACTAATAACACTCCTAAACGAAATATTAAGCAAGTACTGTAGTTGCTTTTTCTTTGGTTATCATTGTTTCGGTTTTAAAAAAAATGATAAAGGAGGATTTAACTATAATTTTATCCTAAATTCCTATTTTATTTCATCCTAAATTATATGGCCAACCTTATTGCACCAACAGATTATGTCTTTCATTTCCAAATGTCATACTTGTCATTTTAAAGTGGTACTGTCACTGTCTGGGGAATTTGCATAATTTGCAAAGATCCCTGAAGGTGATATCACCACTGGTGGTCCAGTGGCCATGGAAGAGGGTGCAGAGGACGTACTTACCTGAACCTGTCCCTCGTGGGTGCTTCCATATTCTGCTCCTGGCGCTTCAGCATGCGCAAGAGTACAGCATTAAGGTCTGTGAAGGATTCTGCAAGACCGCAGGATCCTCCATATATACAACTAATATCTCTGCAGTTGTCACTGATGACATCTGGGAGATTGACAATTCTAGATGGCAGCAGCTTCGCCCAGTGTCTAGAAGTGACAGGCGTAGGAAATATACGGAGATAAAGTAACCCTAGTTTGCGTCAGTATATCTTTTGACTGGGTTGGAATTTCAGTGAAATTTCAATACAGTAAGTATATCATAAAGATTTCACACTTGAAGTATCTCTGCCACATTCTCAAAAAAAAAAAAAAAAAATTATAATGAGATAATTAGAAGATAAATGCCATCAAATTACGGACAGCTAGCCAAGCTATAAAGAAGTCTTTAAACCTGCTAATTTTTGCAAGCCAAGTGTCAACATTTTTCTAAAGTCCTCAGTGTTCACTCCTGCGTGAACACAGAGTGCCAGAGCAATCTAAAAGTAAACAGAATGAACACCCTCCAGTGTGTTAGGAAACAGGCATAAATAATAAGATAAATAATGAGAATTCACATAAAAATTCAGAATACCTGATTAGGAGGCTTAGAGGACATCGGGAAATGAGGTCTTCTGTAGCTTTGTGTCAGCCAGCCATAACTTTGAAGAATCTCGAAATATGAAGGTCTCTAATTCTGACCTGTCTGTGGTGAGTGGAAAAGTGTGAGTGCCTTCTGAACCCTTCAACTAATTTTACAATTTTTCTGCTTCTCTGGGTGTATAAAAATGTATAAGTGAATATTTAAACTCTTTAGCATTTTTCTGGTAAGCACCAATTGTCCTTAACAATAAGCATGTTAAATACAATCTACTATATCAACGGGACAATCATAGCAGATCCATGTCTCCTGAATGATACATTCTAGGTGTCACATCAATGTCAATTCATCTTTCAACAGGAAGTTGATTCAATGCCAGCTTTAAAACACCTTGTTAATGGCTTTTATTTTTCAAATGCAAAGTCACTGAATTCCACATGGTATTCAGTGAATGCATTTGAAAGTGCTTTGTGTGATCATCCCAAAAGAATAATGCAAATGTAAAATGTGCAATTTATAGTGTGCATATTTTAATTAAATTGCTGCTTTCACCAGTGGGAAAAAGATAAAATCCAAATGTGAAATGGAAATCCGCACACTATATAATATTTTTCCCCCAACAGATACCAGTGATTTGATTTTTAATATGCTATGTATACATATAAACTGACTTTTGCTGTTCATTTTTGTTTGTCAATCTTTTTTTAAGATGTTTTGATCAATTATAAAAAAAAAAAAAACACATCAGGAGAAATTATCCCATGCAGGGTAGGCAAAGAAAAGAGAAATATGGTAAGCAAGAGGTAGGAATTCTAGAAATAAAATGGAGACTTTACGAAAACTGCTCATGGTAACAACAAACAAGCGGTGCACATCATTCTTTAGTCTCAAGATGCAAGATAATATGGCTCGGGCAGAGCAGAGAAAGCCTTGGACTTAATCCAAAGACTGATTTGTTTCGGTAGGAAACTATAAATAACGAACAAAAGAAAGTTGGATAGGGTCAAGGTCAAACTCCCTACATGGAAGAGAGCAGGGAAAAGAGAATAAAAGCATGGAGAAAAAGACAGAAAAGGCAAAGACTAAGAGGGATCGAGAAGGGGGCTACTCACCCCCTCTCCAGTCCCAGAACATGTCCTCCCATTCCCCATATGTTCCCAATCCAGGAAATCCAGCGATAATGCTCCTGTCACTGCTAAAGGGAGGCTATCATCTTCTCCATGGTTCTAATTTCCGCATCCTTAGCAAACCCATATTAAGAACATTGAAGGGGAAGTGCTCCTCCAGAGGACTGGGGTCAAAGTCTTGGCATCATTCAGAAGGTGGTTGAGCAGAGCGTTTTTTTGTTTTTGTTTTTTTTATAGATGAGCAGTTTAGTACAATGTACTATATATTCTGTAGGGGTGGAAAGTGGGAGGACTCTCTAGTAGGCGGCATAAGGTAGAATGGATGCTCCTCCAGTATGGCCCTCATCTCCAAACACTCCCACCAGACATGTAGCAGATACGCCCCTCTGTCCCACAGCACCAACAAGAATTAGGCTAATTTTTGAACATGGAGTGTGTAAAAACTTGTGGGTAGTGATGTCCCGAACTGTTCGCCGAACGGTTCGCCATGGACTCATCATTGAGTAAACTTTGACCCTGTACCTCACAGTCAGCAGACACATTCCAGCCAATCAGCAGCAGACCCTCCCTCCCAGACCCTCCACCTCCTGGACAGCTCACTAAGAATGCAGCTTCAAAATGGATGCTGTCCAGGAGGTGGAAGGGCCTGGGAGGGAGGTCTGCTGCTGATTGGCTGGAATGTGTCTGCTGACTGTGAGGTACAGGGTCAAAGTTTACTCAATGATGAGTCCACGGCGAACCGTTCGGGACATCACTACTTGTGGGTCCTATATCACCCCAAGTGGTATTTTATCTCCTGTATTTTGATGGACATGGTGCTCTGAAGGTTCAGAATAAAAGAAAAATTGTCCACTGTTCCTAGCTGAAAAAGCACCCCAGTGCATTCTCCCAGCAGCATATATACCTGGGTGATGGAAGAGGATCATTTGCCACGAGCAACTTGTATAGCTCAGAAATACCTTGATGAAGGTGTTCCACCAAGGTGCACCATAAGAAAGCCCCCTTGAAAGGCTGGGTTGTGCAGGACTGGGGTGAGAGGATTAGACTGTGTGGAAAGAAAGGTGTGGAAACAAACAGGAAACCAAAAATAAGGAGTGGCTCTGACCATCAGATACCGGATTGCCACGTCGGTCCAACTTATTCAGTTTTAAGGGATGGCCAATGTCTGCTTGGCTGGGACTCATGTCAGTCAATTATATGAAATAGGTGAGTCACCCTGTATAGAGGGCAGGCTCAGCCTCCTTTTGATTGGGATAAGACAGATCTATCTCACCCATGGGGGCAGGGCCAGCCATGGCAAGACAGGCACAGTGTGGGAAAATAGAGGAGTCAACACCTTTCACATATACACAAACACTTTCGCATACACTCACAAATTATATTTTTTTAAATTAAAGTCCTCCCAGCCTCCTTACTGTTTAGTGATTCCAGGGTGGAGTGACATCATATTCCAGCACCCGGCATCACTGCAGGGCACACTCTGCAGAGCAAGAACTGCAAGAAGAATACTATTTTCTTTGCACGCCTGTCTACATTCTCCCTGGGCCATCCAGCGCCTCCATGCTCCCTGGGTCATCTGGCTGCCTCTATGCTCCCTGGGCCAGCTGGCCATGCATTAAGATGAAGGGTCAGTCCACCCAGAAGATAAACAACCAGTCCACCCAGTCAAATGCCTTTTCAGTATTTTTGGACAAAAACAGCAACTGTCTCTTTTGAAGTCTAGCAAAATACACTATGTTAAATTGTATTATCTTTAGCTTTGATCCTAGTGGACTAGATTGATCCTATGGGTAGATGTTTTATCCTCTCAGCAAGCACTTTGGCAAAGAGCATCAAGTCCACATTCAAGAGAGAGATGGGCCTGTAGCTCGCACAAAGAGTGGGATCCATACCTTTTTTGGTAGGACTGTGATATGTGCCGCTAAGGTATTTCTCAGGAGAGAGTCTCCAGAGAGTACAGAGTTGAAAGCCTTGGCAAGGTGAGGCAGCAAATGTATTAAGTAATTCTAAGGAAGACTGTCTGGACCAGGAGCCCTACTAGTAAGTGAGCACTTAAATTGGGCTTTGCGGCTTATCTGATCATGCAAAATACAGATAATCCGAATACTATTTAAAACTATTACTATTTATTTATTGAGCTATGGAGACCTTCACTCTCCTACATTTCACTTAGGCTGGGGAGGTACTGGAAGTGTTGTGGATTGGGGGCTATGTCTCCTGGGGTGTGGCAAACATGAGGCCTCTTTGAAGGTTGGTGTGGGTGGTCAGGTGGGGGTACATGCTTTGGGAAGTCATACGAATAGGTGTAAGCAACAAGCAAGCCTGCATGGCTACTAGTCTAGCCAGCTTCAAAAGAGAAACAAAAACATGTGCATTGTGGCTTTTTTCTTCTCTTCTTTCCCCCCCCCCCACTATCTCTAATTCCACCTCAGACCTCACTTTAGTGCCTGCGCTCACCCGGGCGCTAATCATAATGGCCGATCCAGCGATTGGTGGCCACAGATTGCGGAATAGATAAATGTAGTGGTTAATCGTTCCTAGGCCATGATAGCTGGTTAGTATAACTTTGCTTACCTTGTTGACTGCTAACTGTTTATTTAATGATTTTAATGTAAAACTTACTTAAGTATGGTGCAAAAGAGAGAAAAAGGGAAATATAAAGACCGAATAAAATAAATAAGTAAAATTTTAAAAAAAGAACAGAAGGAATACGGAAAAGGGGAAGGAGAGGAAGGATGAGAGATGGGAAAGGAGCTTGTGACGGTAGTCACCATCACTGGGAGCAGAAATACACTTTACAATGGTTCCTAAATGGCTCCTATGTCTCAGTCACCCTGTGCCTATTATAGGTGCAGGGTGTTTATGTGTGTATATATGGTTAAATGTTTTGCCTGCTCTCCTGTACTGCTGAGAATTGCTACCAACTAGGTGGATTTGGCTATGGAACCTGTGTAGCACCCTCTGTTGGTAGCAACAGCAATATGCACTACCTTAACTACAAAGCTAGATAACTTGCATATTCAGGTAGATTTGCATATTACAAATTCTGCAGGAAGGAGAGATATTTTGTGCTGGTTATTGTCTTCCTCATGCCACGGGCGGCCAGCTACATAGCTTCCTGAGCTGGCCGCCTCCATGCTCCCGCCGGTAAGCAGGCAGCCTGCTGCAAAGCTCGCTGAGCTGGCCGCCTCCATGCTCCCACGGGTGGCCGACTACACAGCTTCCTGAGCAGGCTGCCTCCATACCTTCCAGGGCGGGCGGCTCCAATGCTCCCTGAGCGGGCGGGCAGCCGGCCGGTCGACTCCAATGCTTGCTCCAATGCTTGCCTAGCCGGCTACTAGGTAAAAGGTTGACAAATCCCAGACGCCAGGGCTAAATTTCTAGTCGCCATGGTGATCTGATGCCTAGGGTTTGTCGAGCCCTGGGCTAGTCCCAAGTAAAATAAAGTTTTTTACTTAAGTCAAAAGAGCTAGGCTGAGAGCTGCAATTGCCTTTGTAAAGGCAATAACTATAATCACTGTAGGCAGAACTGCAGCGCAATAGGCAGAGGGGCAATACCTGCCTGAAAGAAAAACTGCAGTGGAATAGGCAGAGGGGACGATACCTGCCTGGAAGGAGAGCTGCAGTCTGTTCAGGTGGAAGAGCTCCAGAAGGAACAGAGTCAAGCTGCAGCGACTGGGGCAGAAGCATTCCAGGGTCCCTGCAAGCGGCTACGAAGTGAATTGGGCAGTGGTATGCTGTCGGAGTACATGAGCTCTGTCACAGAGCATACTAGGAAACAAGCGCAGAGTCAATAAGTGCACTAGAGACAACTATAATCATTCATGGCCACTGTGGTCAGAAGTCCTCTCACTCACCCATTATGGGTTATTGTCCCAATAGGGAGGAATCTTTTTCCTGACTGTAGCCAAATGGAGAATACATGATGTACCTAACTTTGTTCATGCAACCCGTTGACCTCATACGATTGATTATTGTCTTCTCCAAACAATGCCAGACTTCTCTTGCATAATATATCATATATGTTTTTAAGAAAATTTCATTGTAAAATAATTACAATCAGAAAATCTAAAAATAAAGAAAAAATAATTACTATTTAAAAGTGATTATTGTTCATTCACTTTAGATCAAAGAAGAATTCACAATAGGGAAATTATCAAATATGCTGGTTCTTAAGAGTGTTGGTCTGTCAATGGTCCAAACCATCTCCTCTTTAATAAAAAAATTTTTTAAAAATGTAAAAGAAAAATAAAGTGGTGGGATACCAACAGAATTACTCTTTTCTACACCTATTCAACATAGGGGATGTAACGGACCGTTTTGCACAAAAGGGGAAAAAACCGCTTAGACGATAATCCCCCTTTCAGAGACAGGCACAGCTACTGAATAATCACCAAAACTCACGAACCGCCAATAAGTGAATGCTCCAAACTCCCGAACGGCATACAAGGGAATAAGGTAGCACTTCAAATAAACGAACAGGAACCATACGAATAGCTGCTAGCAGGCGAACAGGAAAAGCTTCCAAGCGGCTTACACTCCTGGCAATCAGTCCTTAGCAGCATACAGTAAATCCCCCCAAAGACGAGACAAGGCTCCGTGTTGAGGGTCAAGCAGTGGTCTGTTTAATGAGGGCTACCTGCCCAGCTTTTATGCAGGTCTCCCACCTGGTGGACACTCCCCTAGGGGACCAAATGGGAGACTGTGACAAGGGACAGACAAGTATACAAAAAGGACACACAGTCACAGTATATTCCCACAATGCATCCTGGCTTCCTCCCCTCTGCCCTGGGAGATAATTGGGAAGTAACTCAATTATCTCCCAAGACAAAGGCAAAACTCCATTACACACGTGGGAACACAAAAACAGCATTATACTTTAAAATACATAGAGTAACATTTACTACATTAAACACAGGCATGTAACACATCCCCAGATAGCTCAGGTCTGAGTGCACATTATTAGGTGAATGGCACTCAGACTACACGAATACAGTTCAATCGCCATGGAGCCAAAGTCTTTACAGTCAGTTTCATACGAATGGGCTCCATGGGATTCCTATCTGGGGTATAAGACATTCACACAAAAATACCGAACACCGGGTCATTCGTGTGCTTTCACCGAACAAGAAGGGAGGTCGGCGGCTTCAGCGGTGTTCGCGCAAAACTGTGTCCGATTTTAGTTCCATGAAAATAGAGGCGAACACCGCTGTTCATTCGTATGGTTTAAAATGGCCGCGACCTCGTGTTCGGGATACGAACGGCGGCCACCCAGCGTTCATCAATTAAGCTGCGGTTAACCGCAGCTTCAGGGAGGTTAATTGCCGGCACACTCCAGCTCCCAGGTGGTCCAGTCATTCGTACGGTTGTTCGGTAGATTGAAACTACCGAACAACCGGCAGAAAAGCATGAATATGGCTTTTCTGCATGGAAAAATAAAGTCTTTTAAAAGGGGGCCATAGTCCAAAGGCAGCAGGCGAGCAACCAGGCTTCTCCAATGCAATGTGGCGAGATTGGTCTCGTCACAGGGCAATATAACCATTAAACCATTACCTAGTCATTGAGAGGAGAATCTAAGAAAATAGGCTCTTAATGAATACCTAAGGATGGTCAATCAGATGATCCAACCTAGGGTTTGCAGTTCCAACATCCCAATTTTATTTAACTCATGCGATCATTGAATAACAAAAGAATACTATATTCTTTTTCATTACAGGCAGGAAGTAATTGTGGATTTAACCCAGTTTACAACAGTTAAATAGATAACAGTTTACAAGGTAAAGTTATCATTAATATGGAAAACACATCAATTCTATACATACATGTTTCCTTCAAAGCTATCTGTGCTTTACAAGTTATTTCTAGGACAAGTCCTGCAACCCGCTAGATTGCCTCCAATTTACTTTGGCATGAACTTCGAACAGCAAATCAAATTTAAATTCATTCTTCAAACAAGGAACCTCTTTATCTCCACCTAATTCTGTCTCCTTGACACATTTTGTGCCTTACTGTCTCTTCCCAAATACCAGCTCTCCATTTGTTGGACTGCATACTTGGTTCTGCTGTGAGCAGATCACCTTAGTCTTAGTCTCCTATTACTACTAAAATGTATTTTACGGATATGAAATAGCTAAATCAATGGCTTTCAATCAGCCACCTCAAGGTTCACTAGAAACACATTGTCCAGTGGTTATAACTAGCATTACTGTTCTTCCCCATCATCAACGAAAAACCTATATTATATTATTTTTACTTAGGCAAAAATAATGGGGATTTAGTTACATTGCATGAGCTGCCAAAATGCCAGTGTATTATATAGATATAATTCTAGAATCTTTAGATAAGATCAAAAGCACTAATTTAGTAACTGAATGTTCTAACTCATTCATACCATCCTAGTGTATCAACTAGAATAATTTATCCCCTCGTTCTCAAATCAGCCAGTCCCTGGCTCACTGTCTACTTGAA
>OW240918.1:60080911-60138763 GCA_933207985.1 Pelobates cultripes | reverse complement strand
CCCCTTCTAACCCAGTCACCCTCCCTCACCCCACAGCTCACCCTGCCATCCCACCTGTCACCCCCCTCACCCCACCTCTCACCCTGTCACACCCTCACCCTGTCACCCCACCTCTTACTGTCACCCACCCTGTGACTCCCACACTGTCACCACCCTTACTTTCACCTCACCCTGTCACTCCCCACACACTGTCACCCCACGCCACACTGTCACCCCACCTGTCACCCCCTCACCCTGCCTCCCCTCTCACCCCACATTTGACCCTGTCACTCACCCTGCCACCCCACCTGTCATCCCTCTCACCCTGCTACCTCACCTGTCACACCCTCACTCTATCACCCCACCTCTTACTGTGTCACCCCACCTCACACTGTCACCCCCTAATACTGTCACCTCCTCTCACTCTGTCACCCCGCTCTCACCCTATCACCCCCCCCTACACAATGTCACCCTCCCTCACCCTAGGTCTCCCCCCTCTGTCACACCCCTTACACGAATGTCACCCCCTCTTACTCTGTCACACCCCTCTTACTCTGTCACACCCCTTACACTAATGTAACCCTCTCACACTGTCACCCCCCACAATATGCCACCCCCTCACACTATGCCATCTCCCTACACTATGTCACTCCCTCACACTCTGTCACCCCCCTCCATACACACTATCTCTCCCTCTAAACACACGGGCACCACTCTCTGCACTCTGGCACCCTCCTGCTCTTTTTACAATCACCCTGCCACAGTTACTCCTTTACTCACCCTGTCACCCCCTGAAGGCAATCATTCTACACACTGTCATAAAACATAGCTTCGCCATGAACTTAATGCCAAAGGCCACAGGCAGTAACACAAACATACACATGCTCAGAGAAACATGCATACATATACAAAGATACTCACTGCCAGACACACACTCTCAGGCACACACAGGTAGACAATGCAACAACTTATACAAAGACTAGTTCTCTATATCCTGTACTGCAAGCCCGCCCTTCAATATATCTACAGCTTCTTATACACACACACAAGTCAACTGCTGTTTTTTTCCCAATAATGGTGTTAGTGGGGGCCTCATGTATGAGTTTCGCCTAAGGCCTCGCCAAGTCTAGAGCCGCCACTGCTCTGCTCAATACACATTCATCTTCTTTGGAACCATTAAATGCTACTTCTAATAAAAGCATGTATTTTGTTGTGATATGTATTGCCTGTGAATACCTGCTCCTGCTGGCCTTGCCTAGTTTTATCCCTTTCAAGATAGTTTTGTACTATGTGGCCCAGGCTGTTTCAAGCCAAATATCTGTACAAAACTAGTATCGCTAAACAATTAATAACAAAAAAAATACATTATTGACTTGCTTTAAATTTTCTAAATATCTCGTGGATTTTCTTTTATTTTGGTAGGTAAAGAACACATATTATATAGACTGCTTTTCAAGATTTCAAGTCTCAAAGTTTTCAGAATTTGGTAAGTGACCAGATCTGTAGTCTGGCATGATGCTCTATGTGACAGTAGGCAATCTGTACATGTTGCCAGTATTCCATTTATCTACATCAGTGGGCAAATTGATAATTTGAGTTTTTTATTGGATGCTATACCCCAATCATTGTCCTTTCACTTTCTATATGAAAAAGGTACATCCAAGCACATTTCCAAATTGCCTTCATTTTGTAATCTGTTTTATTTTATAAAATCTGTCATTTTTTCCCAGTAAACACACCTATGAGATGGTGACATATTCAATATGAATTCTATTTTTCCTCTTGTTGGTTCTCTCTCTGGCTAGAGGAGTAATGCAGCTTTTTTTTTTTAATTTTTGTATTAATTTCCCAGTTTTTCTCCCATTCTTTTTATGTATTGTGCATAAATGTACAATAATCTATCTATATTACACATTTTACAGTTATCTATTAAATTTCATGAATAATATTTAGGGGATGTAATCTTTTGAGATATAGCAAATGCATTCATCTTCTAATAAAAGGATACATGATTATATCTGGTACACAAAAATATGTATTGCCATTCTCTATGCTAATGAGTAAATCTTACTTTGACCTATCCATGTAGTCCCCGTGTACAGAGAATGAAGTAAAGTGTTTGAGTGGTATGGATCATGCATCTAGTGGATTTTTCGGCCTTCTAGATTTACCTCTGATGCTGAAGCTGAATAATTTCATCAGTCAAACCACATTAACTCAGAAAACATACCTTTTTCCAACGTATTAGTCATAAAATTAGAAAACCAGATGTATGTCTGTGAATAGCCCTTTATCAGATCAGCTTCTAAGAGACAAGTCTTTTATCATATCAAAACAGTCAATAAGAAGTGAAATGTGCTCCCTTACTTTGCAATATTCCAAAAAATATAAAGGTCCACATTTCTAAAATAATACATTTAAAATAAAATATAACATTTATTTTTAATGTTAGATGCCCCAATTCTTATGCTGAAAGGGGATGATCCTAACTGAAATTGGTAGGATCCAACCCCACTGGAATTACCTTAAGTATAAATCATTCAAGGAAAAGGTTAACGAAAAAAATAATAAACAGCTTTATTGGTAAGTATGAACAGTAACCTTCAAATTACTATAAAATAAAAAAGAAAGTGTGAAAGAATGAGGGGGAATGGAGAGAGGGGAGTGTAATCCCACTAATTCCAGGGCATTCGTATACTGTCTGGACCTAATGGAAAGATCTCTAGAGATAGCACTATCACTTAGGCAAAATATAAGGTATTAAAATTACATGAATAATCACAGTGTGTACAAATTGGATAGATGGAGAATATATTTTATATAAGGATACACAGGCTACAACCAGATAATCTTATATAGAACGAGGAGAGGGGGGCAGATATGCTAAGTAGTGCGTCCTACATCAAACTGGAACAATCCTAACTTGGCACTAAAGCAGCACAAAGTAGGTCAGCCAGATACTTAGTATATCCCAAGTGGACCTTGCAAAAGTCCCCAGGCAAGCTACTATGTAGATTTAAATGGAGGCTCCCTCCATAGTTTAAACGTCCCTTGCTGCTCCGAGGCAACCTAAGCTCAATCAGCTAAATAGCACTCAATATAACATGCTAGGCACTGCTGCTTCGAGGCAGCTTAAAGGTAAGAAACTAGCTACCCTCAAGCTAAGGTCAGCATCGGCCAGACAAAAGTACTAGAAGCCAAATAGCACCAAGGTATCCCACCAGAAGTCGACGCGCGTTTCAGTGGTATAACACTCCTTTATCAAGAGCAAATATGTGTCCGGAGTATACTCCATTTTATATGGGATTTGAGCCCTCCCATTTTTAGATCTCCGCCAATCGTGTACATCTGGGAGTCAAGTCACATCACTAAGGGCTGACCCTCCTCCCAGATGACTGTAAGCCAATCAGTGTCTAATGATGTCATAGATACCGTGGGAGTGGTAAATGAATACTCTTGCTTCGCAACGGCTAAAATCGTAAGGCATGGCCTAGAGAGGCAATGCAAACTTTGCCATGTTTAAAAAATGGTAATGTTTTATATTAACTAGTTAAAGGGACAACATCTATGTACCAAAACCATGGAGTTAATGTATACAATAAGCATAAAAATAACTTTAGCTTAAAAGGGACACTATAGTCACCTGAACAACTTTAGCTTAATGAAGCAGTTTTGGTGTATAGAACATGCCCCTGCAGCCTCGCTGCTCAATCCTCTGCCATTTAGGAGTTAAATCCCTTTGTTTATGAACCCTAGTCACACCTCCATGCATGTGACTTGCACAGCCTTCCATAAACACTTCCTGTAAAGAGAGCCCTATTTAGACTTTCTTTATTGCAAGTTGTTTAATTAAGATTTTCTTATCCCCTGCTCTGTTAATAGCTTGCTAGACCCTGCAAGAGCCTCCTGTATGTGATTAAAGTTCCATTTAGAGATTGAGATACAATTATTTAAGGTAAATTACATCTGTTTGAAAGTGAAACCAGTTTTTTTTTCATGCAGGCTCTGTCAATCATAGCCAGGGGAGGTGTGGCTATGGCTGCATATACAGAAACAAAGTGATTTAACTCCTAAATTACAGTTAATTGAGCAGTGAAATTGCAGGGGAATGATCTATACACTAAAACTGCTTTATTTAGCTAAAGTAATTTAGGTGACTATAGTGTTCCTTTAAACCCTTAAGGACTGAGCTAGTTGTACACATTGGGATCAAAACAAAATGTAAACAAAAACTGGAATTTGCGCTATATGTCTGTTCAACCGTAATTCACCTTTTTCATATTAAGTGCACCAACATTATATATAATTTTGCTCATATCAAATATTTATATAAGAAACATAATTCATTATATATAAAAACAAAAAAAAAAAGTGTGAGAAATTGAGATTTTATTTTTTTTTAGTTCTGCATGGAATTTTAATTGTGAAAGTCAATATGGTTAGCTCTTACTGCAATAAAATGCACATATTTGTATTCAGCAAAATCTCACGACTACAGGTTTTATGGTGTTTTGGAAATTTACAGGATCAAATATAGCATGTTTCATTTTTCAGTTTATACACATTAAAATTTGCCAGGCTGGTTATGTTGCCTTTGAGACTGTATTGTAGCCCAGGGATGAGAATTACCCCCATGATGTCACACCATTTGCAAAAGTAGACAACCCAGGGTTTTCAATATGGGGTATGTCCAGTCTTATTTAGTAGCCACTTAGTCACAAACACTGGCCAAAGTTAGCATTTATATTTGTTTGTGTGCTAAAAATGCAAAAAACAATAATGAACGCTAACTTTGGCCAGTGTTTGTGATTAAGTGGCTACTAAAAAAGACTGAACATACCCCATTTGCAATACTTTGTGTTGTCTTCTTTTGCAAATGGTATGCCATTATGGGGATAATGCTCATTCTTGGGCTACCATACGCTCTCAAAGGCAACATACCAATCTGGCAAATTTCAATGTGAAAAAACAGAAATGTAAGACTTATATTTGACCATGTCACTTTCAAAAACACTATAAAACCTGTACATGGTGGGTATTATTATTATATTTATATAGCACCATCAAATTCCGCAGCGCTTTACAATGGGTACTGTTATACTTTATATTAGTGAATTAGGAATATTAGTTTTTTAAAACAGTAAACGTATCACAACAATTATATCATCAGTAAAAGTGCTGTTTCTGTGTAAAAAAATGCAAAAAATGTCTCTTTTACTGACAATATAATCATTGTGATACGTTTTACTTTTTTGAAACACTAATATTTGTATTCAGCGAAGTCTCCCGAGTAAACCAGTACCCCCCATGTACATGTTTTACGGTGTCTTGAAATGTTACAGGGTTAAATATAGTGCTAGTGTCAGGCAGGTCCCTCAAATTGTAATAAATAAAATTACTTAATTATGGAAAAACATTATATAAATATGCACGTAGAATTTAAATATATATATATATTTGAAGTCTACGTTTATATTTATCAAGTTATTTATATAATTATGTGGATATGGATATATTTATATGTGTGTATATATATATATATATATATATATATATATATATATATATATATAAAAATCGAAAATGAGGATGCACTCACAGGACTTAGTTAAAGTGAAAAAAGGTGACTTAATTATTCCATGTGAAATGTAAAAAAAAAAAAAAAAATCAATCGACCTGACGGGTCTTTTTCAAGTCCTGTGAGTGCATCCTCATTTTCGATTTTTGTATATTTCTGGCGTTTGGGATATAGCACCCAGGCTATTAGTCCTTATTTACCAATTAAAGGAGAGTGCCAAGCATCCAATTTCTTGTTATATATATATATATATATATATATATATATATATATATATATATATATATATATATATATATATATATATATATATATATATATATATATATTTCATTCTAAGTGTATTTTTATATCTATCTATATTTTTTTACATTTTTTAAAATAATTTTTATTTATATACACACACACACACACACGTGTAATTTAATTCTAAGTATATTTTTATCTTATACGTATATATTAATATAAAAATACACTTAGTATGACATAATATATAAATTTATAAAGCGCCAATAAAGCGCCAACAAGTTACGTAGCGCTGGGTGGACTAACTGACAAGTATTTGTAACCAGACGGGTTGGACACACAGGAACAGAGGGATTGAGGGCCCTGCCCAATGAGCTTACATGCTTGAGGGAGTGTGGTAATGTGACACAAAAGGTAAGGATATATTATTTTTTTGCAGGCAGACACAGAGACACCTATTGCGCCATGTGATCGATGGGTAAGTAATAAGGACGTCAGGGACGTACTATGCTGCCCACCGGCAAGGGGTTAAGCAGTTTTGGTGTATAAAGATCATGCCCATGCAGTTTCACTGCTCAATTCTATGCCATTTGGGAGTTGGATCACTTTTGTTTCTGTTTATACAGTCCTAACCCATCTCTCCTGACTGTGATTGACATGGAAAAAAATGGTTTGCTTTGAATCAGACATTAACTTTCTTTAGAAATTAAACTTTAATTAGACACAGGAGGTTCCTGTAGCATTTAGGAGGCTATTAACACAGCATGAGATAAGAAATTCTACATTAAACAGAATGTGCAATACATGAACCTAAAATATCTAGGCTCTTTTTCAGGAGGTGTTTAGGAAGGCTATGAAAGTCACATGAAGGCAGTTGTGACTACGGCTCTTTAAACAAAGTGATTAAACCCCTAAAATGCATAGAACTAAGCAGTGACACTGCAGGGACATGATCTATACACCAAAACTGCTTCATGAAGCAAAGGTTGTTATATAATGTCCCTTTAAGATGTAGTGTTTATTTGTGTCAAAAGAGCCCTTTTAATTTTTCAAGTAAGGCTTTATACTCTCCCACCCTAAAAATAGTAATACCATTAAGAAAATAGAGCTTCAAGAGCTATCAAGGTTGTCATTACTTTGCAGTAACAGACCTGTCACTGAAGTTAGAGAACATTGCATGCCATAATTTCAGCCCAAGAACCAGCTTCATGTAACTTAAAGCTAACAGATGTGTGTCGGAACAAAATTTAGGGAAAGTAGAGCATGCATTTATAATCACAGTGCATGACTAGGGCCAAAAAAAACTAAAAAAATATAACTAAAAAAAAATACACAGCTAGCAGGCAGTTTGCAGCAACATAAAGGTGTTTTCAGTTACTGAGAGAGAGAGACAGCACTCTAGAGAGAATATGGGGATCCATGTTTTGGGCAGAATTCTTACACCAGAATTAAAGTATCCAGGTCACCGCACATTGTGCAATGCGTCTACTTTACGTCACCAGTAGCACCAGTAGAATGAGATTGACTCCGTGACACCTGTAAAGTGCTCTCCACACACTGATGCACAATAAAATATGGATGCTCTGACATTTGAATAGCTCATTTTACTAAATGTTTTATTACTTGGTTCCTTTTAAACTGAATTGTATTCTTCTGTGTGATGTAGAAGTCTACATGTTTGTGTGTACAAACTAGTAGGCCACTGTTATAGACTCTTCAACCTGCCCCCGGTGTATAATATGATATATATATTATATTATCCACTGTGACAGGAGACACACAGCACATGAGATAGAAAACAAAAAAAAAAAAAGAGAATAAATTGGGAACTCAAAGGAGGAGAGAGATCCTCAAGATACAAAGCGGGGAAAAAGTGAAAATCTCAATATGGTAAATGATAAAAAAAAAAAAAGAAAAAAGAAAAAAGTAATTAAGGTGAACAGGTACAGAAATAGGCCATGTATGTGCAAAAAACTAAAGAAAATGGAAAAAAATAAAAAGGTATGGGAGCTCTGAAATGAACAAGGCTGGGAACAGTGACTAAAATTTTAGTTTGTAGAGACATTACTTCTTGGGATGGTGACCCTATATTCTGTGACTGAAAAAAAAAAAAAAAAAGGGAAAGAATCCATTACCAAAGAAATAGTATAATATTGTGTGTTCTAGAGAATACTGGAAATAGTGATATTAAAAGAAGTATGTGATGTGGGGTATTAGTTCATACCCTCTGTCTATGGCCCTTTTCAGCTAATTTGCTACTAAACGTCAATACTATGGTGTCTATCTGAGAAGGAAAAAAAATGTGTAATTAACAGTAAACTTAAAATTCCCATTGCGTTCATTCTCTTGTCAGTGTAATGGGCATCACAATAAATTGCTAGTCCCCTTGGTAATTAAATGGTTACGCTCCATAACGTCAGCTCAAAGACTTGAGACAAGGCTCATGCAAAATGCCTGTGAACGTTAGGACTTTCTTTACATTTCTAGAGTATTTCATCTTTTGTTGCAGATTTACCATTTTCAGGATCGGAAAATGGGCATGAAAAGGACTTTTCACCCAAGCACGGCTAGTGAAGGGACAGTGCATTCACAGCATAGAAAGATTCTGAGAGATAATTAGCAATTAGATCAAAAAGACGTGAAGATTTCAAACGGGAAAGGAAGAGATTTAGAAATAACTATTAGTAACAAATGTCTATATAATGCACATTGTTTGTGATGTCATAAGAGACAATTGTTTTTCTACAACACATAACATAGATAATTCCTAAAAAGAAAAAAAAAACAACCACTTTGCACAATTAATATAAGAAAAAAAAATGTTTTAAATTTTTTGTTAACTAAATGATCTTTAAGACTGTGACACTTTCTATACAAGGTGTATGATGTTTTAATCCACCATTACATTTTGTATTATTAAGCCCTTCATTTTCGCTCAGGTTTAAAATAGGGGTTTATCGACTAAACAATGAATTATGTAGAATAAATAAGGGAATTGCACAGTTTAAACAAAAATAAGCATTGCAGATTTTTATTTCAAAAAAACAACAGTAATTTTTCCTTATGTGAATATTTTGGGCTATAATTTGCAATTCCCTTTTTAATTTTCCTTAATTTCTGGTTAAGTGAATAAAGTCAAGTGGCATTCATTAGAGTTTCTACATAATACTTTGCTTTGGAAACAATTATCGAAATACAAAAAGAAGACACATATTTTCAACCCCTGGGTTGGCAACCTTTGGCCCCGCAGATTTAGTGGACTACTTTTACCGTGATGCTTTGTGAACAGTGTGGAAATATGAGCATTATGGGAGATGTAGTGCACAAAATCTGGAGTGCCAAAGGTTGCATACCCCTACCCTAGGTGATCAAATTGTTTCTAAAGTTTTGGAGGCTAAGCCATCTGGCCAGTGAACTTGAGGGCTCCATCAAGGTATGCTGTTTCTGTTGCAGATGTTTTGGGGCACTTTAGAGGTAAATCACTGTTTTACATCATGCAGTCATGCTGTAATTCAAAGAATAAAAGTATATCCACCGTATAAGTCTCTGTTTAAATGTTCTCTAGTCTCTGTCTGTATAAAATGAGGGAGCTGAGATTTACAGGTAGCTTAACCGTTCCAAGTTAAATTCAGATCTCACCTCCCAACATAGATAAAAAGTGATAATTGAGAACATGTCCTCACAGTTTAAAAACACCCTGTAACTCTGGTTCCTAACCACCATTATATAAATACTCTGTTAGGAACACTGAAACATAGTTTAACATCTAGTAATAAATCCAAGTAAAAGCCCCATAACCTCTTTAACGTAAACCCTTTGTATATCATAAAGTAGTTCATAAAATGTGATAGCATTGAGTGCAATGCATTACACAGGTTTGTGAAAACTATAAAGAATTAGTGACAATAGATTACAGTATATCTTTGGGGCTCTCCTTGAAAACAAAGGAAAACGCATCAAGGTCATACTATAGAATTTAAAAATAGGTTACAAGAAAGGTATGTCAGATCAGCTTCCATATATTTTCACCCACAACCATCTGTTGTAGAGGTAGAACAAAAGATGTGGCTGATGTACAGAAACAATGTAATATCTTAGGTCAATCATTTAGAAGCATTATAATTGGCCATATGTATACCTTTAGGTGATAATCAATTTACAAAATCCAGATAGTCCCTGTAGCAATCTTTATTTTTTTATGTTTTCCAAAGTCCTTTATCACTCTTCAATTAGACACATGTTTCCATTTACTTTCTACCTCATTTACTTTTTCGTTCTTTAATATATAGGGGACGGTTATTTCTTATGCTCTATGCTACTTTGTAACAATAAAAATAAAACAATAGAACTCAATGGGGGGGAAAAGGCTACTTTTACATGACTTTAAGAATTACTTTGAGAAAACATATTTGAAGAGTAATCCCACAGAATATTTCCCTGATTATAAAGACATTCAAAAACCCAGATGTTAAAAAGTGTTGACTATGCATCCCTTGGCTGGACATATTAAGTATGTAGCACATCCTATTAATACAAATAGATCTACTAATTAACTCAAGTGGAACTAAAGTGTGCAGAGCGGTGTGACTTAATAGCTTGATTAGTCAGGCAGATATATCCTATTTATATCTGTTTGTCTATAGGAGTATTATAGCATGCTGTGATACTTTAGTGGACTAACTAGCAATACATATTAAAAGACAAGCTTTTCATGGATTACTCAATTCTTCAGTCATTTGAGTTAAACAGGTTAATTCTAAATTCTAAAGTGAAAATTACATTTAGTATATGGAAAGGCAAGCATTATAACCCCAAGGCACCTAAGCAAGTGTAAATGGGAGAATAAACCTACCCAAGAGGATCCAGAGGAGATGACGAGGAATGAAGAAGAATCCAAGATTCATGTCTGTCTGAATGAGGGTCCGATCAAATAACTGCATCAGGGGAGACCAGAGCCATTAGAATATCTTACAAGCTTCACAATGACCAGGGGGGCTTCTCGTCTATGGGACCAGTCAGGTGCACTCCTAACTACCCCCAGAGGACGAAGGAGGGGCTTGAGTGAACCACCCACCTGTGAGTGCTTGGATGGTGAATGTAGTGAACTGGTCCTTCCTTGTCTTCACTCATAAGATGCTGACAGGAGGCTTTAGAAAGGTTTCCATTATACTGAATCAGGTCAGTAGTTCCTGAAGAACCCTAAGGAGGGCTTAGGAGAGGACATCTGACACTTTCTCTGGAAAATCCACACTAGGAGGCAAGGTGAAGGTAGCTTCTTATTTCCTGCAGAAGTTCATCTGGGCTAGTACTGTCCTGCAACCACAAAGAAAAAAAAAATATCTATTCTTGTAAGTTACTCTATATCTCTTTCAACATCAAGATGCCTCGGTCTAGACAGAGTTAAGATCCAGGGGCTGTGAGAGGATATAAGGTATTTTTTGTCGTGGGTGGAGGGTCTTTTCTTTGGCTCTATGTGGGTGGATGGAAACTCTAGTGTGGGTGGAGGGTCTTTTCTCTGGATCTCGGTGGGTGGAGGGTCTTTTCTTTGGCTCTATGTGGGTGGATGGAAACTCTAGTGTGGGTGGAGGTCTTTTCTGTGGAACTTACCAGTGTGGGTGGGGTTTTTTCCTATGGAGCTGAACATTATTTCCCTCTTGATAAGTGGACAGATCTCTCCTGAGGCAGGGTTACCCTTTGTATGTAATTTCAACTCTCCCCTCTTGGGTTCATGTGTCTTTGCTTTTCCTATTTGTAGGTAGATGTCCTCGCTCTACCTGTAGGTGGCTGAAGGTCCTCCACACCACCCCTACCCTTTGAATTCACCTCCAATGTATATAGATGAGGATGGCAGTCTTTTCCTTATGTAAAAGTCGTGCTTGTCTCTTTCTCTGAAAGTGAAGGGTCTTCAGTCTCTGTTCTGTTGCCTGAATCTAAGTTTAGATCCGGAACTGACATAAATAGATTCTGTAGGATTAGACTGCAGCCGAGATCAGTCACGATCATCCTAAGAATGTCTGTCCGCTCCCCCTGCTTCTGTCACCGCTCCATAGAACGTGGCTCTATGTGCAACTGGGATTCCAGGATTCTATATTCGTTACAATGCGTGTAACCGATACTGGGGAGAACTTCTTCCTAAGATTGTCTCTTTCTAGTGAATGGATTTCACACTTGTACCAGAGAGTGCTGCTTGAACAAGCCTGTGACTAGGAATTAGGCAGTTTCTTCTTGATCAGCATTGCTTCACCCAAATAATTATATGTTGTTCTCTTCCACAGTGTGAAAACAGGGCAGATACACGTGTAGAATCTGTCAATGAACAACCTCTTCCTGGACAGGTGAACTGGAAACATCCCCATTCTGCCTTGTTTGTATCCCTCCTCTGTGTCAGCGATCGGTGTATTACACAGGAGCATTGGCCATCTAAGAACACTTAATGCAGAGGGATTGGGATGCATTTAAGCACGCTGCTGCTGCTGCTGCTGTATTCTGATAGACATCAATAATACTGAGCTTGCACGAACATCAAATGAACTCGATACACTCCAAAGCCCTGCAGCCGAATACACCCTGTCACGTGCTTCCTAGTATATGAAATAAACTTTATTTTGTTGCAAGAAACATCATTTGTAAAAATGCCACAGATTCCCGGCAGCACTCACTAAAATAACCCTTTAAATTCCGTAAGTGGGTTTTATCACCTTTGTAAACTCAGAATTAACATATTAACAGGGGATACAGAATAGGTGGTACTATCAGAATATACTATGCTATCACATCATCTGAATTGTTGTATTAGTATGGTTTAGTTATGCTAGGGTTAACGTTTATTCTTTTGAAACATGTGATATATGGTTTTATTGAGAAAGGTTATATTAATTTTCTAACAGAAATTGCAAACTCAGTTGAAAGGCTTACTTACCATATATCTAATTATAAGACCTACCTCGACAGCGGAAATGTGGGTGTTTGTGCTGCACAGAACTAACTTTGCTCTCTTCACATCCCCATAGAAAGAGTGTCAGGTGTGCCTAGATATACCCTAACGAAGCGCCAAATTGCCTTCTCTGGTCCACCTATAGGTCTCAATGTAGACTTTCCTCAGAGTTTGGATTGGCTTGTGTTTTTGTCTCTCTCTATGAATACCTAATTACCATAAAGCAAAAATGAACATTTATATTAAATGGACACTATAGTCACCAGAACAACTACAGCTTATTGAATTTGTTCTGCTGAGTAGGATGATTACCTTCAGGCTTATTGCTGTAAACACTGTCTTTTCAGAGAAAATGCAGTGTTTACATTACAGCCTAGTGATAATAACTGGCCACTCCACATATGGCTCCTAGAGATCCTTCCTGGGTCATGGCTGCCTAAAATGCATCCAAACATTAAGTATCTCAACCCCTCTGCATGCAGACACTGAACTTTCCTCATAGAGAGTAATTGAATCAATTCATCTCTATGAAGAGATGCTGATTGCCCAGGGCTGTGTTTGAATCATGCTGGCTCTGCCCCTGATCTGCCTCTTTGTCAGTCTCAGCCAATCCTATGGGGAAGCATTATGATTGGATCAGGGCACCACTTCTGATGATGTCAGAGAAAGTTCATAGGCAGAGGCAGCAGCTTCAGACTTGACCACAAGTAAGATTTTACTATCTTTAGGGAGGCAAAGGGGGCTAGATAGTGGTTTTAACACTATAGGGTCAGGAATACATGTTTGTGTTCCTGACCCTATAGTGTTCCTTTAAGTTTATTTTATGCACACCCTAATGACCTAATACAATGTGCTAAGTACTCCTATGACGGTGTAATTTATTCATGACTAAGCCTCCCACCTTACACCATGAGTGTACTGTTCCACCAAAAGCACTCTAGTGGTCCAAGACATCAGTTACTGGCACCATGGAGTTTATTGCCCAAATGTCCAGTTTGTGAAGTTTCTTCACCACAGTCAAATTACCCACCAGAAGTGAAAAGAAAGGGTTAAAATCACCAGTGGTCCATGATAATTGGATAGCTTGTGTACAATTGCATTCCATATAAATCCTATTGTTATCCCAGTCCCTAAAATTAAACTGTGTTGAAGAAAAACATAACAAAACAAAACCATTGGCTACATTTGATGTAGTGTGTGTGTGTATATATATATATATATATATATATATATATACATACATACACACACACATACATGTACACACACATATTTCTGTACATATTTTGGCCATGTAAATTTAATGTGATTTCGTTTGCTGTGTTATATTTACTTCTAGCATGACATAACAGAACCTATGGATGATTCTCATCTTGACATTGGGGATGCCAGTCACAAATTGTCACCACTTTTATATAGTTGTGCTCGACAGACATGAATGTTGTTCTCCACTTGAAAGTTGTATTAGAATTCTCAAACTGAAGTTTAGCTGTTAAAGTGTAGTCAGTGGAGAGTATGGCTTTCATTAGCATGTTTTCACCTCTTTAGTGTCATGCTACATACCTACAGGTATCTGAAATAAGTTACAATAAGATTAATCCATATTGTACCTTCAATTATAAAAAGTAAAGGGCTTGATACATCAACATAATAATTTTACCTACCATCTATAATCCTTGAAGTAGAATCAAATGTGCTCAGAGTAAAAAGGTTAGGTATATTTATAGAACTGCTGCTATTATTTAAATCAAGATCAGTGAAATTCATCCTTGGATATTTTGGCAGCTGCTTGATAAGTGCTGTTATACAACTGTGTATGTGAGCATTTTTACCAGATCATTTCTAGAGCCCTTTAAATAGGGATCTAAATCCCAATTGCTGCAACTTGGTGTGAGCAGCGTCACACCAGGAAGACACAGGATCAACCAATAACTGGGGCTCCCATATGGCAGCTGGGCCATAGAGTGCAGCCAGGGGCCTGCAGAGGCATATGGGTGCACTGGGCCCTGTACATTGGCTGTACCCCCCCGAATGTCAGAAATCATTTACAAATAGACTTAGAAGTCATAGAATAATGTGCAGATAGACCGTAATCAAGAATATTGTATATGGTATAATTTGACAAAAGAAACTCCAATGGAAATGGAGAACCACTGAGTTTATCTTGTAAGACTGACATTTTAACTCAATCATGGTGTACTAAATACATATTTTGGTACTTACTACATTACCTCTTGAAATCTCAACACGTTTTAGCTTTTGCAGGTGGAGTAAAAAGCTGTGATGATCTGTATTTTACATCTTTGGGCCATGAATGTATTGTGCTATTATTAAAGCTGAGGAACCTCTATAATGCACTTCTCCATAGTCTAGCTGTAACAAATTATAAGCAGATGTTTCTACAAAACATAAAAGTATTTAAGTTTGTTTCCAACTTCCTGTGGGAAAAGAAAACAGGATCTGAAAACATACATTTGATAACATGTGAACAAATGAACATTTTTTTCTTTTTTACATGATGCATTCTTAGAGGTTGTAATTGAAAATATGTTCGTACCATAACTAAATGGACGTTCTGTAATAATAGAAATGAAGTTCTAGCACACCCAGGGACTGGGGTGTCAACATAAATCTCAGGGGGATAAGCCATTGCAATTCATGACAAGTAAGCTTCTGCTTATTATTATTGGAGTTCATAGAGAACCAACATATTCCACTGCGCTTTTAATTTGAATGTGGGGAGTAAAACAACCATTACAGATTTAACAGGAAACAAGCTTATTGAGAACCCTACTCAAATGAGCTTACAATCTAAAATAGGTGATGTATATAAAAAGAAAAAGACAAACTAGGGAATAGTGATGGTGTGAGAAAGCAGCAGTGTTGAAAGGTGAGAGTAAAGTCGTAAGTGGAATCATTCATATTAGAGGGGACACAAACCTTTAAATAATGCTAATGGCTGATTTGACAAGAAAGCACTCAGGTCAGTTGATGAATTTCTATACGATTATTTTTGTATTCTTTGTGCTTTTTGTCTACAGAGGTTGAAGATAGCTCTGGCAAGATCTGTCTGTGCAGTTGGAAGATTCACTCATGAAAGTTTTTCAAGTGATGTAATCATAAGACAGCAGAGACGTATAAAACACATTTTAAACACTGATACTTGGCCAGGCAGCATGCTTTGCTGGATGCCACAATACATAAGGATTTTTTTCCCCATACACTCATATTGTTGAAAGATCAGTAAAGAAAATCAGACATGCATTCCTTTATCAGTAATCACCTTCACAATACCTTGTTAATCAGTGAATTACATTTTGGTTCTTGCTGGGGACATTGGAGAATAGGTAATTCAGAAACTGCTCCAGGAAAAGCTCCGCATGTGTTCCTGATACATTAAACATGAAGGCTCTTTGCGTATAGTGTTAAGACATACTGTGTGCTTTATCTGATGAATACAGTCCAAAGATATGGTTTCCTGCCTTACAAAGATGAATTGTACACAAGATAATCTCAACAATCCGCTGTCCAGGCATTTCATCACGTTGGGTTTGAGAGAGAGATTTTCACATTTGTACAGCTTGAAATTCGAATTTTCAAATTACATGGTGTGTACCAAAGTTCTTTGTTAGAACATTAAGTGTGCATTAGGAAGATAGGACTAGATTAATTTAGCTATCTAGCGGAGAAAAACACATTACACTAATCAACATATCAGTCGCACTATATAATATTTCAGTGCCACACAGGTTATGTTTTTCATTTCTTCATCCTAAATGAGGATATTTATGTCCCCAAAAATTGCAGTCCTTAAAATGCTCGCACTTACCGTGCCCTGACCTATCGGGGGCAGTAGGATGCTTATATCTTCTGTTTTATGCTTATATTTAATATTGAGCAGATGCCTTTATTTTACATCTGCCTACATCTCACACAAGGCTAAACTCCACAATCTACTGATGTGGAAACAGCTTATCTGAAATGCAATAAATACAGCAAATGTATATGATAAAAAAAAAAAATTCTAAACAAAAATGGTGTCTAGCTTTTAAAAAAACAAAAAAAACTGTATTTTGTTTTCCAAATGGGGAAAAATATCATGTACGCATGCAATAAAAACATTTTAATTTCATCTGATACAGAAATGTCAGAATGGTGGAAATAGGATGTTGTATAGAGAATGAGTCACTTCAAAACTATAAATAACTGGTGCCTTTTGAAAAGATTATTTTGACATGAACGGTAAGTATGACATCATAAAATCTTGAAAATGCACAGATGCTATATTTGTAATAATGTTGTTTCTGGTAATGCATAAATTCTTCACATGCAAGAATGCATTCTGGCATTTGCCTTCAAACCTTACATGCTCAGATAGATTCCTCAAAAACATATGGTTATTAGAAAGGGATGTTTTTAATATATACACTCACAAAACATACATATTTCCTATAATTCCATGTACTAATTTTTTTAATGTGCACATATGAACGTGTATGCATATGACTTAATCATTGTAAATAAATATTCAAATGAGATCATATATGTGAATAGAAGTCGCTAGTGGTTACTATTTACTTTGTCAAATGGTTCTTTTTCAATTTCTTTTGCATAAAAAGGAAACCAAAATGGACTCATGCTCTTCTGCACTTTTTTGGGGGAAATGGATATTGGTTTATGGGATTTAAAGATCTTTCAGACAAATCAGTTCTCAAGGTACATACTTCATTTAAGGATTTAAAAGTGATGCTTTAGTGGCGACAGTGACAAGACTTAGACCACTGCTATAGAAGGAAAGATTGACTGAATATATCAGCCATATTTTAGTTGAAGAGGAGGTTTTCTTCAATAAAGTAAAAAGTACAGAATTATAATTTTTTCAATTTATCTTTTAGTATACAATGTATCAGAGATCATATAGACATTTAACACAAAACATAATATTTTTAGAATGATTACAAGCAAACTGAAGAAGCTAGTCATAGGATGTTATTTACGTGGGAATTAAAAGAATGGTGACAGCAAGCAGTTATGGGGAGACAAAGAAAAAAAAGTTATATGTCCTCTAAAAATGTTAGTAGTACCTACAATGATCAGCAGGTACATCAGGCAAAAAGGGAACATATTGGTGCAACTAAAAGCTGAGAAGTTCCCTCAGATAGCACCATGAAGTGTCCTTTTTTGAGGGTCTTCAGCTTGCCTCACAAACAGTATTTTTTTTTCAAAACTCATTTGAGATTTTAGACAAGGCTGCTCAGGTGTTGGTACTGGAAAAGGATAAACACAAAAAAGGTTATTCAGTAAGATTTGTCTGTAATTCAAAATGGATTCCAAATTTAAGGCCAAATTAGGTGAACTGGAAGCTAACTTGGAGAATTCTTCCAGTTTGGCTATTCTGGCATTACATTGGAAATTCACTTTGAATTCCCAAAAAGTTCTTACTTTAGAGAATAGACTCGAAAGTGTGTAAGAAATATGGCTATTTTAGAAACAAACCAACTTTGTCCATTGTGCCACATGAACAGTTGTCCCCAAGAACAAATTTTACATTATTGCTCTAGAGATGCTCATAGGTCAGAAAAACAATACGAAAAAGCATAGTCTGTACGTTTCAAAATCAAAATGTGGTTTAAAGGGCCACATTATGTTAAGTGCAGTGGTCAGGGTGCAGAGGTCCTTTCGTTTTAACCCTGCAATGGAAAGCATATCGTTTAGCAGATACAGCTATGCTAAAGGGTTATATTCCCCCTTTTAGTGACTGTCTATTCTACAGCCACTAGAGGCACTTCCACTGTGAGAACAGAGTCAGTTTCGCTTCTCACAGCTAGCCTCCAACAGGAGCGCAGCGATGCCACTCTAATGTTTCTAGTTGCCAATGCTCCTCTACGTGGAGTATCGGATTGGATTGTTAGAAGCGTTGCCATGTTGCTGAAGGAATGATGACCAACTGCAGCACGCAGGGGGTCCTAAATCTAGATAAAAAGAAAATAGAGTTAGGAATACAGGTTTATATTCCTAATGCTATCGTGCTCCATTAAATCCCAATCATGCCAGGATTGCAGTCTTATCTCTTTGTTGCAAGAACTGCACAAAAACATTCTAATAGGTCAGTCTAGAAGCTGTAGGAGTCTCTGTCAAGCAGTACACACACTTACATTGCAGAAGGTTATTAAGAGGTTCAATGCCTCTGAAGGGTTACACATAAGATGTACAAAGACTGTTGACTGACCACATTTCTGACATTGTCTTGCTTACTGGATAGAAAAAAAAATGAGTGATGATATAAATAAAACCAGAGCTTCTTCAATCTACGTGCAAAGCTCAGCTGTTTCTCCCTAGACAAACCAACATCCTTAGATTGGGGGGAATGGATTTTGCCACCACAACACACCGGAGAGTCTTTGCATTAGTACCTTTCATATGCTACTTTTTTAGCACTAACTATAGAGTTCATTCGTAATATTTCCCATCTAGTGTATTTCTTCACCCTACCCTAATATTTCCACCCAGTTCATACTCCAGACTCAATTCTTCCCTAAGCCAGACTGACTGGCCATAATACAACCTTAATTTCTCCCACTGTTCACCATCTCAATTTCTTCCTCCTTCCAAAAGTCCAAATCATCAAGCAAATCCTTCTCTGCCCCGTTCCCCAAAACATTCCCACTTATTTCAATCACTAACTTTATTTCTATTCCACCTTAATCTTTAGGTCCCTCTCATTCCAATTCTTCTGTCTTCCCTTATTATACCTATCAGTGGTATAGGATGGCAGCACAATGACAGGTCTGTGTGTGTATCCTGTCATTGCTCTTTCCTTTGTGCGCATAACAAATCTCTTACATGGTAAAGGACTCACTGCTCTGATGCTTTTATCTTCAACTGCTAGGGTAAATATGCTGTAAGCAAGGGCATGACACAAAAATATACCACAAATGGTGTTGGTGACTGGCCTTCACCACGTCCATTACCAAACTATTAAAAAAACAAATGTTTTAAAAACAAATAGGAGACCGATTGACAACCAGTTTGGCAACACTGCCCATGACCGCAAGAGAAAGAAACAATAGTCTTGCACAAGTGGAATTATGGGATATCATGCAATGAGTGACAGAGTGATGATCTCTGATCTCATGCAATGAGTTAAGAATGAGGGTTTTTGGGAGTGAACTTATGGAATTAAAGTGCAGGAGATACCGGTTCCTTCTCTCAAACTAGTCCAACAGAACTCACACACCAGGTATTTTTTACACAAAGATCCAAACACAAATCTGCAGTCAATCTCTAAAAGAAATAGAACACAAAAGATGATATAGTACAAAAGTAATACCTGATGCATAGGATGCATGTAACCCGTTCTATGTTTACTATTAAGTAATACATTTGGTTCTTCACGTAGTAGTGCAAAAAGTTGCTTACAAGAGACAAATATTACAATGTTAACCAACTCATGCACACATTCAAACAGATCCATTTATTATTTATTTATAAAATATTTTACCAGGAAAGATACATTGAGATTTCTCTCGTTTTCAAGTATGTCCTGGGTCCACAAATCATTGCATTGTTACATTAGGGTACAATAAAATACAAAAACAATATTAATATTAAAATCATTTGATCCGTTTTGGCACTCTGTAAACCCATTTTTCCTTGATACATAAGATAGTGTTTTATTTATAGAAATGTAATGGATTCTGCAATTAAATTAGAAAAATGGGAATTTGGATTAATAACTGCATTTCAAATAATGTTCAAAAGAAAAGTTTATCATATTTAATCTTCAGAGTAGCAAGTCAGGTAAGAAAACTGAACATTTTCGCTTTCCTAACCTCTCCCTAGCACATAAATGATTCAGTTTGAACATCTTGCGAGTAAGACACCTTTCTGAAGTGCTAAACGTTTTGTGTTCATGGACTGTTTTTTCTAGGAGAAATGTAGAACTTTCAATAATATACTTGAACAGTCTCAGGAGAAAAGCATACAGGAATCTGCTGCCATCTTGTGGTCAAGTATGTTATCAGTTATTTAATTTGTTGACTCCACAAAAGGTGTTGTTCACTAAATGGCGAACAGGGAAAAAAATGTGATCCCATTGTAATTCAACAAAACAGTCCGTTTATTGAATAACCCTCAGAGGTTTTGTCACAATGAGCAGTGAAACTCAACAGTTTCAATATTCAGCCCATAATATATTTAGCTTGCTAAAGAGATTTAGGTGTAAAGAGTATCTCTATTTTATTTTACAAAAAGTGGAGATTTCAACAGAAACTGTAACCCCCACACATAAAAACTAAATAATGCTCATCGGTTCCTTAGCAGGTCTTAAAATAAGGTAAATACAACCTCAGATGATGAAAAACCGCATATGACATTACATTGTGTCATGATTTAACAAAAATAAAGTCAAAATGGAGAATGTGTGAAAAACTAAGTGCACCTTCAATTCAATAGCTTGTAGAACCACCATTATCAGCAATAACTTGAAGTTATAATTTTCTGTATGACATTAGTCCATCAGTCACATCATTGTAGAGGAATTTTTGCCCACTCTTCTTTACAATGTTTCTTCAGTTCATTGAGATTTGCTGGCATTTATGCACAATTCTTATAAGGTCCTGTTACAGCATTTCAATCAGGTTGAGGTCTGGACTTTGACTGGGCCATTGCAAGTCCTTAATTATTTCCTTTTTCAGCCATTTTTTTGTAGATTTGCTGTGTACTTAGGATCATTGTCATTTTGCATTACTCAAATTCGGCCAAACTTGAGCTGTCTGACACATGGTCTCAGATGTGACTCAAGCATTCTTTGGTATATAGAGGAGTTCATGGTCATCTCCTGTGGCTGCAAATAATGCCCAGATCACCACCCTTCCATCACTGTGCTTACAATTTGAAGAAAGTATTTATGCGTTATTGTTAAAACATCTCTACTTTGGTCTCGTTTGTCCAAATTACATAGTCCCAGAAGTCTTGTGGCTTCCCCAGGCAAGCCATCCTAACAAACCATACTTGTTCAGTTTTCTAATTGTACTGTCATGAACATAACATAACATGCTGAGAGGCCTGTAGAGTCTGAGAATTGGATTTATTGCAATTTCTCAGAGCATTGTATGGTCTAACCTGGAAGTGAATTTGTTGGGACGTCTACTTCCGGGTGGGAAGATTGGAAACTATCTTGAATGAACCAGGAACCACTTTTGAATAATCTTTCTAACTGTAAAATGATGGGCTTTAAGTTTTTGGGAAATTGGCTTAACCCCCTAGGACCGAAGACCGGTGATGGACCTGAACCGTCATCACGGAAAACGGTTGACGAAATCCCACTGTTACTATCTGCCAGGCATATAGTAACAGCCAGTTGGCTGTTGTCAAAGTGGGTGTTACAAACACTCACTTTGACAGTGATCTCTGCCCCTCTCTCCTCTGTAGCTTTTTGTGTGGGAGAGAGACTAATCAGTGCGTGATAGTTTGTAGCCAGTGTGTTAAAGTGTTGCTAGAAGTTCCAGAACCTGTGAAAAAGTAAAGAAAAATCAATGTTAACCCCTTCCATGTCAAGTCTTGTTACAGCAGTGCATTTGTACTGTCTGTATTTAATTTTTTTTTGCCCTTAAGAGTTTTTTTTTGTCAAAAAGCTGTATTTTAGTCTGTTTTTTTTTTTAATAAGTGTAAAATTTTAGTCAGTTTCCTTCCCCCAAATCTCCATTAGATTCTTTTTGCAGGAGTTAGTTTAGGGATTGCCGCTAAAGAACGTTTTAGTCTGTTTTAGTCGATTAAAAAAAAAATTTAAAAAAAAATTCACATTTATTTTTTTGTGTGTTAGTAATTTGTTAGTTTTGTGCCAAGTAGTGTGTTGGTGAAACATGCAGTGCACGTACAGCTTGTAGAAGGCATATGTCTTCTTGGCGTCAGACTGACGCCACTGACACTGCGTCAGATTTTGACCCAGGTTTTAAAAATGTATATTTCGAAACAGCAATATCCTACTTGTACTTATAGCCCTATAACTTGCAAAAAAAAAAAAAAAAGCATATGGGTGTTTTTTTAAACTCAGGACAAAATTTTGAATCTATTTAGCAGTTTTTTTCATTAGCTTTTGTAGATGAGTAAAAGATTTTTCAAGTAAAAGTAAAAAAACGTTTTTCCAATTTTTCACCATATTTTATTATTTAAAATAAATTATGACATGATAGAAATAATGGTATGTAAAGAAAGCCCCTCTTTGCCTGAAAAAACCCAATATATATAATTTGTATGGGAACAGTAAATGAGAGAGAGAAAAATTACAGCTAAACACAAACACCACAAAAGTGTTAAAACAGTTCTGGTCCTTAACTTACAACATGGCCAAAGCAGTCCAGTCCTTAACCCCTTAAGGACACGACATGTGTGACATGTCATGATTCCCTTTTATTCCAGATGTTTGGTCCTTATGGGGTTAAAACCCTGCCCAGTTTTAAGGGCAGCAACAATTGCTAGGATAATTGTGAATGTCTTTCCACCTTGACATGGTGTTCTCACACACACGCGAATGCTCCAGAGCAGCAAACTGCTAAAACTTCGACAATTATTGAGGTGTTCACACTTGCTGATGATCAATTAATCAAGGGCATTTTAGAAGAAGCACCTGTCTGATGAAAGCAGTAAGGGTGTACTTAGTTTTTCCACACACAGCTTCTCCATTTTGGCTTCATTTTTGTTAAATAAATCATGACAGTGTAATGTCATGTGTTGTTCATCTGAGATTGTATTTACCCTATTTTAAGATTGTTTCCCCCAGAGCTATCCATATTTTGGATTTATATTTACAGGACAGTTTCCCCAATTCATTTTGGAAGTATTTCTTTTAATCTACAGCTTCTAGTATCTAAATTCACATATAACTAAGCAAATGTCTAAAGAAGGCAGTCTAAGATAGTTTGCTTAGTTATATGGAATTTAGAGACTATTAGCTGGACTTTGTATTTTAGGACAGTTATCTTAAATCCGAGTTTATAGAATTTTCCATAGATTTTCAGCTACATCTTGGTGGTTGTTCCTTTGGCACTTGCAGTGATTTATTTATTTTACTCTGATGCCTAATAAATATTAAGCCCTTAAGGACGGAGGAAATTGTACACGTTTGTTTCAGGAATTGTACTGGAGAATTAGAGGAAGGCAGATGTGGTTCCTATATTCAAAAAGGGTTCAAAATCTTTGCCTGGAAGTTATAGATCTGTGAGCTTAACTTCTGTGGCTGGGAAAGTATTTAAAGTGTTATTAAGAGATAATATTCAGGAATTCACTGGCAGGAGCAATGTTCTTAGCAATAATCAGCATGGTTTTATGAAACATAGGTCATATCAAACTACCCTAATTGCATTCTACGAAGAAATAAGTAGAAGTATAGATCAGGGTGTTGCAGTGGATGTGACCTACTTGGATTTTGCCAATAGCATTTGCTACGGTTCCCCATAGTAGGTTAGTGTTCAAACTATGAGAAATTGGTCTAGATTAATATTCTTGTTCTTGGATAGAACAATGGCTTAAATATACAGCACAGAGAGTTGTCGTCAATGGTAAAATTTTCAAAGTGATAAATGGTGTTCCTCAGGGTTCTGTTCTTGGATGGATTCCATTTAACATATTTATAAATGATCTTGAAATAGGCATTGAAAGCCATGTTTCAGTATTTGCAGAGGACATACAACTCTGTTAAAGTATACAATGTGAGCAGGATATTGCTTTGCTGCAGAGGGATTTAGATAGATTGGGGGACTGGCCACTCAAATGGCAGATGAAATTTAATGTGAAAAAATGCAATCTTATGCACTTTTGGGGTAAAGAATGCACAAACAACTTACACCCTAAATGGTAGTGAATTAGGGATAGCAAGAAATGAGAAGGATTTGGGAATTATTATAGACAAACTAGGCAACAATATGCAATGTAAAATAGGCAGTTGCTAAGGCCAGTAAAGTATTGCCATATATAAATAGGGGCATTAATTCTCAGGATAAAACATAATTTTGCCTCTTTATAAATCACTGGTAAGACAACACAATGCTGTGCAATTTTGTGCACTAGTTCTAAAAAAAAGGATATAATAACACACGAAAAAGTGCAGAGGTGGGCTGCAAAATTGATAAAAGGAATGGGGCATTTGAGTTAAGAAGAAAGGATAACAAATTTAAATCTCTAGTTTGAAAAAACAGTGCCTCAGAGGGAGATATGATGGCATTATACAAATATATTCAGGGCCAATACAAACCATTGTTCGGAAATCTATTTATAAATTGAACTATACATACAACAAAAGGTCATGCATTTAGACTGGAAGAAAGGAGATTTTAGTCCAAGGAAAAGGGAAGGGTTTTTTTTTACAATTAGATTGATAATTCTATGCCTTAAGAGGTGGTTTTATCAGAGTCTATACAGATGTTTAAACAGCAATTGGATAAATACTTGCAAAAATATAATTTACAGGAATATAAAATTTTACTTAGTGGGGCAATAGCTTCTTGACCCAAGGAGATATTTGACTGCCATTCTGGGGTCAAGAAGGAAATTTGTCCTCGTTTGTTGAACAATTGGAAGTGCTTCCGACTGAGTTTCTCTCTACTTTTGTATCAACAGCAAAAATCAAATGTGAGAAAGGCTGAACGCATGTCTCTTTTTAGCTATGCAACTAAAAACAAAACCTGGAATTTACGCTATGAGTCTATTCAACTATAATTTACCTATTTCATAGTTTCCAAGTTCTCCATGACATTTTAACGGTGAATGTCATAATACTGTTAGCTTTTACTGCAATAAATTACACATTTGTTTTCAGCGATGTGCCACAAGTACAACAATACCCCCATGTAAAGGTTTTATGGGGTTTTGGAAAATTATAGGGTTATATTATAGGGCTTTCCCCATTTTCATTTTTACACATTGAAATTTGCCAGATTGGTTTGCTGGGCCTATGTTGCCTTTGAGAGCGTATGGCAGCCTAGGAGTAAAATTTACCCCCATCATGGCATACCATTTGAAAAAAGTAGACCACCCAGGGTTTTCAAAATGGGTTATGTCCAGTCTTTTTTAGTAGCCACTTAGTCACACACACTGGCCAAAGTTAGCGTTCATATTTGTTTTTATGGCATTTTTCACAAATAAATTGCCCATTCAACGATATCAGCATTATACGTTTTACGGCTTTAAAATACTCCTATTTGTGTTCACTAACGTAGTAGTGTATATATCTATATATCTATCTATCTATATAGATATATATATATATATATATATATATATATATCTCTATATAGATAGATAGAATATCCTAAAAATGGTGGCTGCACTCCTCGGGTTTTGTTTAAAATCCAATAAGTTTATTAGGTATACATTAAAATCGAGATCAACGTTTCAGCCCTGTTATGGGCTTTCCTCAGGATCAAAAATTAAAAAAATAATAATTGTAAACTGACTTATATACTATAAAGGAAAAAGGATAATTGATTAACTTACCCCAGCTGATGCGGAAGCCAGACCGGCGTTCTGCTGATCATTGCGCGCATGCTTGCTATCAGCCAATAGTTAACTCCCTGCGGCATGATGCTATACGCATCTTCAGAGTGATGATTAAGCTTAGCAGCGTTGCGATGGGAGCCAGCAGACGCCGTACGGGCTGCACACCAGAATGCCGATCGGAAAACTCTTTTATAGTAGATAAGTCAGTTTACACTGTATAGCACATTTGTATGACATTTTTGAGCCTGAGGAAAGCCCATAACAGGGCTGAAACGATGATCTCTATTTTAATGTATACCTAATAAACTTATTTGATTTCAAACGAAGCCCGAGGAGTGCAGCCACCATTTTTTGGATATTCTATGTGACCACTGTCACATCATGCCATGTTCTACAGAGAAGTCTGGTAATGGCTTCTGGTATCCAGTACTCTTTTTACAATTCTTGCGTAGTTTTTCTTGGTTTTCTTTATGCTGGGTTTTACTGGGTTCATTCCTGTAATCTGTCCCTGGAATTCCCAGTGTCCAGGTTTCCTTTAAATGCTTGTTTTATGTAGCCACACCCGTTTGTTTTCCATCATTCCTTTTGTTTCAGCCTAGACCTGCAGCAGTGTCTCAAGTCTCTGCCCTTTCTTGCAGGTAAGTGCTATTGTGGTTTAGTATGGTTCTTTTTAGCAAACATTAGGGAGTGTAGGACCTGCCGAATATGGGGTACATTGGCGTTGTGGCAGGCTTATGCAATGCATGATCATATTATGTAACTAAATCCCCTATAATGTAACAATTATTTTGTTAACCCAGTCCATGTACAGTCCTGCCCTGCCCCTGTTTAGTCAATGGTTCCCTTATGTATTGTGTACATGTTCCTATCCTTCTATGGTTCTGGGTTCTACTAGTTTTGTCTTATTTTCATGTTTGGTGCCTATCCTAGCCTTTTCTTCTTTCTGTACTGGATACACTCTTGCTGCAGAGCCTCCCTATTCAGCTCATGGGAGGTCTGCTTACTTTCAAGCTTCAAGTTCCTGGGATCCGCTCTAACTGCATCAGGGTTCTGGTATGTGGCCGCACAAACGCTGGTGCTCAACACCAGAGGGCGTGTGGTTACCCTGCACCAGACCCTGACCTATCCACTCTCACGCTGAAGACTCCCACTTTTCATCAGGCACTCAGGGGTCCCGGTTTCCGTACCGCCACCAGTGACAACCACAGCCTGCTGACTTTGCACACAGCATTATCTATACACACACATAACTATGGGAATTACTAATAATTTCTCTTTTCTTCTTTTGCACCACATGGGGGACTGCCTGACATCACCGGGAGGTGAGTACCAGCTGGCTCCTAAGGCTCAAAACTGTCACGGCGTTATATGCTGCCGCAACGGCTTTAAAGCCAATTTAAATGCAGACGGCATAGAACGCTGTCACTGTGTTATGGGTTAAACAAATATTTAATCTCTTTGTATTATTGTTTCCTATATTCTATTGTATAGATACAAGCTACTTATTTAATGCAATACTCTAGAGCACCCAATTACCTATGCTGTTGTGATAGCCTAAAACACTGCAGGAAATGGGAATAAAACAAGCAAATCCTGATTTTTACATCACAGGGTGAACTCTGCAATATACGATTTTCATATCACCATCCACAAAATAAAGAGCCGGACACCAGATTTATTCTTATGAGAAACTTTACTTCACCATGCTATTTCTTCAACAGTTTATGGATTTTGTGTTTAAATACAACAAGACACAAAATGCCAGAACATTACAAAAATATATATTGTTAAGTACGAAAGAGTTCCTTTCGAATTCAAAAATAACTAACATTTATATTTGGAGTTTCCATCATAACAAAAACATACAAACCAAACACATACTCAATAGCAAAAAATATTTGACTGCCTTGAAGAATGCCAGAGTCGTTGGTGCGGAATCCAATGGTTAAAGACCCTAGAAATAAAGAACGATGGGTAAAAAACAGCCAAAGAATAACATTAACTTACCCCAGCTGAGCTACTATGGGATAAACTGCAAGAGATCTGATGTATTTATAGGAAGTTTACACAGTTAAAATAATGGAATGTTTTAAACTAGGAAGACATATTTGAAACACACTGCATGATGTCAAACTAATTAAGACCATGACTGAGAAGTGAGATCTGATGGTTGTCTTCCAAGTGTTGGGTATGGCCCTATGCTTAAAAAACTCATAAGTTCTGCAGTAGGAAACGGTCATTTAATAGTTTTGGCATTGAGTGCGCTACATGAAAAAGAAAAAGGCTTGTTGTGAATTGTAGAGCTATAAACTTTTCTTTGTTTAGAAGCAGGCCAGAAATAATTACGATGTCCTTATGTTGATAAAAGTCAATAGATCCTGCTGTCTACGCAAATGGATTCTTACAGAACAGTCTATTGAGTTTATAAGTACCTGCATGAATTGCATTAAATGGCAGCACTGCTCTCTAGCATTTACCTGAGCGAGGACTTCATGTTGTCTTTGAAGAGTTGCTTTTGCCCAGCTCACGAGAAACTACTGAAACCATCTCTCTGATAGTCAAGCCATTGAGTGAGCGACCAGTTCTTTTCCGTATCTCCTTCATTGTCTCAACGATATGGTCACTGCAATGGAGAATCGTATTTTGACAAAGGCAATACAGGACAGTGAATAATAACATGAATATATTAGTAGTTTTACATATATATTTACATTTATTGGAACACACACTTCACAACAAATTACACAAATGATTTTATTATGGAGTTGATCAACATTAAAGGAACACTATAGGGTCAGGAACATAAACATGTATTCCTGACCCTATAGTGCTAAACCCACCATTAAGCCGCCCCCCCCCCCCAAGCATTAAAAGCTCACCTTATTTCCAGCGCCGTGTGGGTCTGATGGCACTGCCCCCACCCCTTGGTGAAAGCATTGGATCAGTGAAAATAAGCAAGGGGGCGGGACCAAATGCCATTTTAGCCAGTCAGCACCTCCTCATAGAGTTGCATTGGATCAATGCATCTCTATGAGGAAAATTCAGCGTGGGGACACTGAACGGCATAGCTGCCTACTGTGCAGCACCGAGCAAGGAAGCACCTCCAGTGGCCATCTAAGGAGTGGCCACTTGGAGGTGTCCCTAGGGGAAATGTAAACACTGCATTTTCTCAGAAAAGGCAGTGTTTGCATGACAAAGCCTGGTTATAAGGATTATACTCACCAGAACAACTACATTAAGCTGTTGTTCTGGTGACTATAGTGTCCCTTTAAGATTAAGAGATACAACAGGCCTCACTATTGTATAGCATTTGTCTCACATACACCAGACAAAAGAAATATGAATGTCACAGCAGAACAAAGTGGATTCCAGTACCGTGTAACATCTGGATGCAATTCCATTAGTTGCTTCATTACTCTGGTGAAAGTGGATAGATTTAGTCTGTTTGGAATGATGACAGTAGGAAACTCTGTTAATGGATCCAATTGTGGGCATGTGTCTGAATCCTGCATAGAAAAATAGAGTAATTGTTTATACAGACCAAGTATTTAAAACCCTTTACTAAGTCAAATGATTTGGGCAGATATGTACTATCAATTTCATTGAAATGATTATAGCAAAAACAGAAGTATTATATATGTAATACTGTCAGATGTGTAAAGTTGTAAATAGGTTTTCTCTGAGAATGGGTTTCTAAACTCTCCCATATAAATAGTTTTATATACTGATGTGCTCCAGTGTTAAATTATAGTGTGTAGTTGTCAGCCTGGTAGAAAAAGTATCCATAGAAAACACCGTAACAGTTTATTTACTTGATCCATATATCCATATAGGTGTGTGCTCTCCATTGTGGTAATTCTAACTTCTCCTCTCCACGCTATGTGTATATTTTATTACAAGTCTGAAGGCAATACTGACCTTTTTAAATGTTTCTCAACCCAGCACAAAACAAATATTACAAATTAAAATGAATTGCTAAAAAAAAATTTATGGTTACTGAGAAATTAAATAGAACCTTTAGTCCTAAAAATAACAATTGTCAGCACTATCCCCGGTAAAATGTTTTCTCCACTGCTCCTAATTTGTTGATGTCCGAATCCAAGCCACTATCGCCTCCAATCCCTTGCTCCTCTATGCTAAGCAGTGGATGGTAACAAGGCATGCATAGCCAAACACCCTACTCCTCCAATCAAATGCTATTAGCAGAATTTGATTCCAGGACTGAGTTTTAATTGGTTCTGTAAGGGTGGCAACAGAAAAGGATAAAAAAAAATTAGGTAGAGAGAGTCAAAGAAGCATTTTTCTAGGTGAACAAATTCAATGGGCGCAAAAATAACAAAACAGCAAAAGTATGCAATTTGGCAAAAGTATGCAATGAAAACCAAATGACAAATAGAAGAAGAAAAATCAGGAAAATTGGAGTTCCAAGCACAGATGGAATTTTAGAAGAAATAATAGGAGGAGAACTTTCTAAGACAAATTGTAAATCCAGCTTTTGTATCTGTTCAAAGGAGGAGTGTTCAAGCTCTCAGAAAACCACATTGAGACTCCATGATGGAGTTACAACGTGAGGTTATGATATTAAAGATGGAAAATAAATAAATATAAACACACAATATACAAATAATAAAACTGCTCATTCTGACTGTTTGTAGCAAGAGAACATTTCCAAACAGATTTTAAAAGGTGTCATTAACGTCCTTCGGAGAATATTTAAGTCTTGGGCAAACATTGTGAGACCAAGGACTAAAAACACCTAACAAACACCACACCCTAAAAACTTGACACCTTACTCCTGAAGAAGGAACATGCTGGTAAAATGCTTACAGGGCTGTTCACTATGTGAGAATTGTCACAAATTACAGAATATGAAATTCAAGGCCATGTAGCCAAACTGTAAGCAGAGTTAGACTTGGAGATATTCCAGTTTGGCTATTCAGGCTTTAAATTTGAAATTTACTTTGAAATCCTGACATCTCATTTCAATAAACAACTCTTTAATAAAGCTGATGTGTACTGTGGTCGTTGCTGCCACCCAGGAGTGATGGGAGTGACGCAGGACTTTTCTCTTTGTATTCACTTTTTGTATCACACAGCTAGGTTACAATGCTACAGCCCATCCCATGTGTTCCCTATTAAGGGTTAATAAGTTTATAGGGGTGTATATAAAAAATAGCCCTTTCTGTCTCAGAGATATCTTTGCCAGAAGCTCAAGGAAGCAAGGTGAAGGGTCAGAGTAGGACCGGTCTAGGGGGGGGGACTGCCTTGATGTTGTTTACTACTATATGTATCGGATCGGATGTGTACTGTGGTCGTTGCTGCCGCCCTGGAGTGATGGGAGTGAGCGCAGGACTTTTCTCTTTGTATTTGAACGCTGTAATAAATAATGACATCTAGAACTGTCACTCAGGAATTTATTTAATTGTGCATATTGCTGTACTTTTGATCTGTGATCATCTGCTATAACTTTTCTTTTTTCTTTATCAGAATACTCAAAGCCTCAATAAAAGAAAGATTGGCAAAAAAATAAATAAAAAATTATGGATTAAACTAATTTTGCACAAGTCATAAACCGATGAGTAGCTTAAACATCAATCATACAGTTTCCTAGCCTCTACGGATTAATACAAAGTTACGTTAGATGGCTTATAAGAAAAAAAAAACCCCCACAGGCTACTTACCGTAATTGCAGATTCTTGATGGCACAATGGATGCTGCTCTGCATTCGAACCATTTGGAGCAGTACGCGGTACATCATTTGTCATGTTTAAAGAGGAAGACACCACAGGTATCTGGCTAGGAATCGAGAGATCTGCTGTGGTGCAAGTGGTGACTGAGGACATTCCACAGACAGATGTTCCACTTATAACATGCTCAGGGATGTTCACAGTTAATGGGATAAAGTTTGGAGCTCTTAATGGGACTCTAATCAAGTTAGATGATCCAGGTGCAGCATGGTGCACATGTTCACTGACTGATGGTGAAACTTTAGCAGTACGTAAGGTACTTGTTCCATTAACTGTTGGAGGCACTGAAGAAGTGACTGGCATTTTGAAGGTATCTGCAGAAGGTTCCACGGTTGCACGAGGGGTTGCTGTGTTACTTGGTATAGACAAAGGAACTACAGTTGATACTCCGGCAGTTTCAATTGTTGATGCTTTACATGTTTCTTTCACAGCTGTGCTGGAATATGGAATGTTACTTTTGGAACCAATTTGTACAGCACTACTCTGCAGAGTAGATGCTCTAGATCCACTATTAAACGCGAGACCAGAGCTGTTTAACATATCAATATTTTGCTGTATTGGTGAAACTTGCATTCTTCCATCTTTACAGAAAGTAAGAGTCGAGCTTGATTTAACCTTCGCATCTGGGGTACATCTGGAACGATTTGTAACAGGCTTGGTTACAACACAGGGAACTTGTTGAGATGAAGCACGAGATGCAGTAGGAAACCAAATAGGATGTCCAGAATAGTGTATGGGCCACTGATTTTGTGTGTTGTATGGTGTCCACTTAGTAATAACAGATTGCATCATCCATGGTTGCATTACAGGTTTGATGCTAGGGGGGCCATAGGTACTCCAGGAGGGTACTGCAGAGGATGTTTGTACTGGAGCTTTAGGTGGCACATAACTTGCTCTGTGAGTGTTTGAGGAAACAGCCTCTACCTTGTTAATGTCAGACAAAGGCAGAGATCCACTACTTTTAACGGGAACATTATCTGTTGGTGAAACACTCTTTAATGAAGACGTATTCAAAGCTGAAGACTCAGTACTTGAAGAATGGCTCTTGTTGGGTTTAGATTCAGAAACCGTTTGAAGTGGTTTTACATCTAATGAGGCTTCTTGCTTTGAATCTTTTATAAAACGCATTTTCATGACTCTCCCACATAATTCTTTCCCATTCATTTCCCTCACTGCATCGACGGCATGTTCCAAACTGTTGAAAGTCAGGATGGCGCAGCTTTGAGATTGGAAAAAAAAAAAAAAAGAGAAAAGAAAGAAATGAAACATAATTCTGCATCATGTTAGAATATGGTAGAGGTGATGGGGGAGTTAAGTCAAATGCACGGTTTTGTAAACATGTCAAGAGTAATAGTAAGGTGAATGAAAACTGTAATGCATTAATGAGACACAAACATATATATTTTGCTTTGGAAATTACCTGGAGTTTCTGCTCAGCTCCTGAAAGAATACACTGGAAACCTGGTATATTTTAAAATGGGACATAATGGCTTCCTAAAATATTAAACAGATAATACACCAACCACAGGTTAACATGAAAAAGATCAAAAAAGTACAATGCAAATTATTGCAATCCGGTCCGTAAAGTAACATTTCCATATTTGCATTTTTTTTTTTACTATAATACACCAGAATAACAAGAAGCCCATACTCCAGAATTAAACTGGTCTGCAATATTAGCAGAAAGTCTGTATTTTAGGACACTAAGCGAGGGAAAACGCATTACTTTTCCGATTGTCTTCTCTAAGTATACAGTTCAGCTTGATCGGTCAAATACCAACATTAGGTATCAGTAAATTGGACTTTGCTTTTTGTATTTTCACACGGTATAGCAGTGGTATCAACTGGCCTGCTGTGAGCACCTTAAAGTGCACTGTGGTGGGTTGCAGGATGTTGGGCTATCCCACAATACATACAGGAAAAATGTTTACAGTCTAAAGGAAAGTTATAATCACAAACAGGTAAAATGCATTCACTCTAAACAGAAGACCAATTCCAATATTTATTTACAATAGTATCAGATCTATGAATTTAAGGGCCAAACAATTACAAATTCTATTTTTTGGACAGGTTAATAGCTAGAGATGAGCTGCTAAAGTGATCACAATGCCAACAGTCCAATATTTTTCAACAATTTGACGATTATAAGATATGAGTAAGGGCCTAATTCCTCAAGTTAAACAATCAAGTTTCAGGAATCACAATCCTTCTGAAAGCAACATTTTCAAGATTCAAGCACCTGAATTCTGTTTTTTTTTTTTAAATTTTATTATTTTATTCAACATTTTGTGCCTGTCATTTGTTTTAAAAGTATTTTACAATATTTATATTTTTCTGTATATTATATTTATGGTGATAGAGACTTTTACTGTAGTCTATTAAATCTTATTTCTAGGGGTGAGTTCTCACTTTATCTTTTAAGGTTGGAATTGCCTATATTGATACTTGCTGGTAGTTGCATGGTCACTTCATCAGAACACTGAACTGGTTACTTTTTTTATTCTTTATTTTCTGTTTTTGTGATTTTATATTTAACTTTGTTTTTATTTGTGGGTTCACTAGTTTTTCCATTTGTAGCATAGTTTAGGTGTTCTGCACCTGCTGAAGTGTACACAAGTAATATTTGCTCCTTTTTGGAAGATTGTTTTATTGGTTAAGTTAAAAAAAAAAATCCCATTTCAAAGCAAATTTAATAATTTTTGCACATACCCTATGTTTAACAAATATGTGTTTGTGGGATATGAACAATAAAATAAATATGGAAATAAACAACCAGTATTAACCTCTGGTATAAGCTCTAAATGTACATATCAGTCACCATAGGGCAAGAGGAAGCAATGTGTGCCTTTGCTGTGCCTGGGCTGAAGCATGAAGAAAATTGTTAACTCTTTAATAAACAAATTCAGTCTGCCAGGGACAGAGCCAGCCTTCAGCCTGCAGCTCTGTTGGGTGTGGGTGTTGGTTTTTACCCTGATCCATTAGGGCGTTTGAAGCCCAGTTTCCTCATTGTGACTGTGGTTAATTTTACTGATGGGCCAGAATGTGAATACCTATATACCTGCAAGGTTATCTGTGTAAGAACTACGATTATCAAGTACAGTCTTTATGCAAGCGATTGCTTTTATAGCGTACCTCATTTATGGACTGTGCTATATTTCCTACAAAGACATAGTGCTTTGTCTGTTCATCCTTGCATGGTTCTGACTGTTGGTCTTCTAGGAAAACAGAAAACACACTTATATTAAATATGTTGGATGTAAAGCTAGATTAGATAGACTGCTTGTATCTCTCCTAAAATATGACAATGGAATGTACATTGTGTAACAGCAACATGAAAGCCCCTCCCATTTAAAGCAGCATAGGTCCCTTCCTCTGTACACACTTTAGATAAAGCTGTTTTATGATGAAACGCGTCAAGTCTATGTTAAGTCTGTTTTATATAGTTATTTTTACTCTATTTTTATATTTAGCAATAAAAGTACTTTTTTTCTATTGGACCTGTTTTGCTGCTGGATTTCCTGAACATCAATATCCTTGGTGGGGATGGTACCACCTATGCATGTTGGATACAGCAGTCATTATCTGTGCTAATAAACGTGAGTTTTTACCCATTTAATTTTATTTTGCACTCCACACTGTGTACACTATTTTGGTTTGTCTCCCCCCCCCATCGGAGAGAGACCACCACAGATGTCCACGAGTGGGGATTATACCACTTTAAGCTGTACCTGCAGAGAGGCTTTCCAGGTTCCAAAACACGTGAGCACATATTAGTTACCATTCCTTTTTTCTATATTGGGATTGGATATACTGCACCACATATATTTTATTCTTTCAACATATCTACAAGAGTCACCAACACTATAAGAACCAACTACAAGAACTGATACTCCACCATATCCGCAGGCAGGGATTGTTTAAGGCGCTTAAGTTGGAGCTACATTATAGCTCTTGAAAAGTGGGAGTGTGTTTAAGCCTATTTTACCATTGATTGGAACTGTGACATTAATCGCTTTCCTTTCTCTTGTTTTTTACTACATATACTCAAGGGACACCCCTGGCGCTGCAACACCCTCTGTGTTTTCATCTATTTTTTTATTTTTTTTTTAATTATTTATGTCTAGATTGAGCATTATTCATGGGAAACAAAAGAAAATGTCATCTGGACAGAAAATCTTTTCAAAAATCATTTACCAATTAATGAGGTTACAGATGGGAAAACAGTTGTAAATAAATAAGACATTTCTCAATATACAGCAGACCACCCCCAAATTCACATAGTCTATATCCATCTCACCTATACACTGTCCAATATGCACACAGGTGTCCATTGTGTATATAGATTTTTGTATGGCCCAATTTAACTGACATCCCTGCAACTAAGAATCTTTATTTCAACACTGCAGTTTTAAGGTATGGACTGGGATTTAGAATATACATCACCGGATTCCTTCCATTTTACTACATATTAATTTACTATTACAATGTTACAATTTTTACTTCTAGTTTACTACTATCTGTAATCTTCCTTTGAACACTGCTCTACCCACCCGCCCCATCCACCCTGGTTCCTTCTAACTATATTGCATGACTCCTCCAGCTGTTTCCAAACACAGCCAAGACATGTATTGGTACCTGTGTGTGCGCATGTCTGGCATTGTGTAGCGTGTATGTGCCTGAGAGTATGTTTCCAGCAGTGAGTACCTTTGCCGAGAGCCTTTTGTGCCAGAGGGAAAGCCTGGGAGAAGGGGGGTGCGCAGAGCCTGGCAATAGTGTATACACGAGTGTCGCTGTGAAGGTGTTAATGATGAAATGCATAAAAGACAAAAAGGCTTCATAACTCACTTCGGATTTATTTTGCAATACCATCTTTGAGTCAAACATATTTTGAAATACTGGTATGCCCTACACATCTATTTCTTACAGAAAAGTGAGCAAGGTTCTAAAAGTAATGCCACCGCCATAAAAAAAAAAATCTATAAAATGGTCCCGCTCACTGCTTCACTTTTAGAACATCATAACACAACTGTCAAAACGCTTTAAGAAATATTTCACACTGGTTTATCAAGAATACATTTGTGGAACCCTCCCATGCGCTGATGTCAGGAGGTAGCATGTCATTTACAGAGGAATGTTATGTAGAGTGATGTTGGTCATTTAATATAGTTATTTATAGAATGTCAGTGTTTTGCACAATAAGCAGCAAACTAGACCATATACATACACATTATCTTTAGAATTTCCTTTCAATTAAACACTTCACTTTTTTTCATACGGGGAGGTAAGTGGATATTCCATACAAGCCACTTTATCACAAAAGGAGGTATTCGTGTTTACATAATGATTCATCTTCAATATCTTAACAGTTGTTTTGAGATTCTCTAGTCAAGGCTAAGTTGGTATGATATATACAGAACGCACTTCTATTTAATTATTTTACAAATTTAAGTTCAAGGATTAAGCTATTGGACACAGTCTAAGGGTTTTGAAATGTCTACATAGCAATCAATGTGTTCATAAAATAGGCGCACAATAGCCTTTTAACGTTTTTCTTGCTATTAAAGTCACATGCAGAGCCTGTGCTTCATTCATGAGAATCACCCAGGTGTCACAGCTCACAAGACTAAGATCTGAAGCCATATGCAGATGTAGAATTTCATTTGCAGAGGAACATTTTAAGAACACACTTTTTTTGTGCTTATTTTATACTCTTTATCTTAAATTTTCAATTCCCAATTGGTCATGTCCCTGTTCTTCTCTCCTTGCTAAATTGATTCTCATCTCAATGTCTGCATGCCTTATCCACCCATGAGTGTTATTCTATCTAACCTCAGACTCTTTCTTCAGCCTGTTCCTCACATAACAGCTTTCATAAGATTCATCCAGGTTGCACAGCTTGCAGCTGAAGCTATATGCAGAAGAATAATTTCTGGAGGATCAGTTTGAGATCAACAACTCTACACTCTGCTACATTTCTGCACTAATTCATAGTACACCCCCCTTCTCAGCCACTTTGCTCTGCTGGTGACCGTCTGCTACTCATATCCATACCGCTAACTACTGCTTCGAGGGCGTTATGCTGGCAGCTCTGTTCTTATGGAACAGCTTGCCTCACCCCCATCAGATTCTTCCCAACTCTTCAATCCTTTAAGAAGTCCATTAACATCACCTCTTCAGAATAGCCTATGGACTTTCAGGTTAAGTGTCATTACACTCAGCTTAATAAGTGGAACAATTCTCCACTTCACTCTCTCAATTCTGTTGCTATCCCACCCAGTCACTTGTATTTTTAACCAAAACGCAGGCCCAATCTTGATTGATTGTTCATTTGAGCAAGGTCCTTATCAACCTATTGTTCCGGTAAATTGTAATAGTTTGTCTCATCTGTTGCTTAATACCACTTATTTATAAAATATTTTACCAGGAAGGACACATTGAGATTTCTCTAGTTTTTGTAATAAACGCACTGCAGAATAAGTTAGCGCTATGTAAATGCCAATAATAATAATTGTCCTATTAAAATTCAGACCAACCTTTTTCCTCCTTTTGCTTGTCCTTGGTCTCTGCAGGCAGAATAGAGCACATTGCAACATCCTACAGAAAACAGACAACTGTATTAGTCAAGCTTTGTATTGTGTGACATGTAAATCACTAGTAGATGTGACTCACTCTTACTGCATTTACATGTATTTCTCCCACCTCTTTGGGTTCCTGATTGACATGAATTTGGTCACCCAAGTATCCTGTGGATACTTCATTGTCTCTGTCTGGCTGTGAAGTATTAGAAGGACATCCACAAAACTGCCTGAGGGACAAGGAAATAAAGCATTTTTATTAATAAAATTACTGTTCTTTTAGATAACCTCCCAACAGGAAAAAAACCAAACAAAACCACATTTAACCCCTTAAGGACGGTGGGCGTTCTACGCATAGAAAGTCCCTGTCGTCCTTCAAACTCATTCGATCCACGCTGATCCCAGGGTCTGCCAGGGAGCTCAGACAGCCACCCTATGCATAGAACGTCCCCACTGATCCCACACTGGCTGTCGCAATCCTGGGCTCTGCCTGGGAGCTCAGACAGCCACCCTCTGCCTGATTGGTTATGTTGCCTGTAACGGACCTTTTTGCCCAAAAGGGGTTAAAAACCGTTTAGGCGATATTCCCCTTTTTCAGCTGCACAGACAGCTACTGCAAGCACCAATCTCCCGAACTGCATACACACGAATAGCTGCTAGCAGACGAACAGGAAAAGCCCCCAAGCGGCTTACACTCCTGGCAGTCTCTAACAGCATACAGTAACTCCTCCCCCAATAATGAGACGACACTTCACTTTGAGGGTTAAGCAGGAACTCTCTGTAATGGCCACACACTGGCTTTTATGCAAGTCCCCATGCAAGGGGACATCTCACAGGGTGGGACACAGTACAACCAATCGTTTACAGGAGAAGCATAAAACACACCCACATTTACATCACAATCCCTCCTCTCTGTCCAGGAAATAATTGTGAAGTAATCCAATTATCTCCCAGGACAGAGGCAAGACTCCATTAACCACATGGCAGTAACAATACAATAAAAGACATAAAATTACATACAGTTACATTTATTCCATAAAACATAGACATTCTACATATCCCCAGATAGCTTAGATCTGAGTGCACATTACTACCGAATGGCGCTCAGATCACATACATACAGTTCAATCGCCATGGAGCCAAAGTCTTTCATACAGTCTTTCAGTATACGGCTGGGCTCCATGGCATAGATATCTGGGGTAGCATGGCTTTAACAGTCCGCAGAAAGGCACGAATAAACCTTTCTGCCGGTAAAATAAAAGTTTAAAATGCAGGACCATAGTCTAAAGGGAGCAGGCGAGCAACCAGGCTTCTTCAGTGTACAGTGGCGAGGTTGGTTTCGCCACATTGCCTTTGAGACCGTATGGTATCCCAGGAATGAAAATAGAACGACCAAGCTTATTCCTTACTGATTTGCCGGACCTGGTTCTGGCTCCTGGGAAAGCCATAAGAGGAGAGGTATTGGGTAAGATCGGATAGTAATCCATGACATGCGAAGTGGATGTACAGATTGCACAAGCTGCTTTCCTCAGTCCAGAAAAGTGCTTGCAAAACAGCTCAGTGTCCATCTGGCTCCAATCAGTTTTGAGGTTGAACTGAACCAGAATGGAAGACGCCTTTGCTGAAAAGGACCGGTGGTAATGATAAAATGACGTACCACCGTATTTATTACCCAAGTCCACCAGTTTATGCAAGTAGAGCTTAAGCTACTCTCTCCTATGAGGGTGTACAGAGCATATGACATCCATATAAACCCCAAAGGGAATAACAAAATCCAGGATAGACAATTTCTTACTCAGTCTAGGGTTCCTAGACTTCAATACAACGGATATATCATCGTATGCGTACGTACGATTCTCCACTATATCATGAGAGGAAATCAGTAGTGAGACGAGATTAAAGGACCACTATAGTGCCAGGAAAACACACTCGTTTTCCTGGCACTATAGTGCCCTGAGGGTGCCCCCACCCTCAGGGACCCCCTCCTGCCTGGCTCTGGAAAGGGGAAAGGGGTTTAAACTTACCTTTTTCCAGCGCTGGGCGGAGAGCTCTCCTCCTCCGTTCTGCCCCGTCGGCTGAATGCGCGCGCATTCAGCCGGTCGCATAGGAAAGCATTTACAATGCTTTCCTATGAACGCTGGCATGCTCTCACTGTGAAAATCACAGTGAGAAGCACACAAGCGCCTCTAGCGGCTGTCAATGAGACAGCCGCTAGAGGCTTTGGGGGAAGGCTTAACCCATTAATAAACATAGCAGTTTCTCTGAAACTGCTATGTTTATTAAAAAAATGGGTTAACCCTAGCTGGACCTGGCACCCAGACCACTTCAGCTGAGTTCTAATCTAAGGTGGCGAGGGAGCTCTAACCTCTCTGCTCCCTTGCGCGATGTTCGCTGATGCCGTGGTAGCCGGAATAGGAAATCAGTAGACAGCCCGCGAGGGAGCAGAGCAGAGAGGTTAGAAATCCCTTGCCGCCTCGGATTAGAACTCTGCCGTCCGCCGAAGTGTATTTTTGAGGGTGTATGTGTGTCTGTAAGTATGTGTGTGTGTCTGTAAGCGTATGTGTGAGTGCGTGTATGTTTGTCTGTGTTTCTCTGTGAGTGTGTGTGTTTGTCTGTGAGCAGAGTACTTGTAGAATAGAAGAAAAAAGGAGCAGAGAATTTGTTGAATAGGAGAAAGAAAGAGGAGAGTACTTGTAAAAAGGAGAAAGAATGAGTAGAGTACTTGTAAAAAAGGAGAAAGAAGGAAAAGGAGAGAATTGTTGTTGCCTAATAATAGTAAGTGGGCTACCTAGCTCAGCCTTCCTACTGGGCAATACTATAAGGAAGGTTAAGAAATAGAAAAAAGGAGGGGGAAAAAAGGTGAGGAGGGGAATTGAGGAGGGAGAGGAGGGGAGCTGATGCACAAATGAGAAATCATATTATGAGCAAACAGAGAAATCGTCTGAATATCAAAGAGGAGACTTTTTTTTTTCTATACGAATATCAAACCAGATATCAAATATTTAGTCTCGCAGCATCAACCTCAAGGATCTCATTAATTACTAGTAAAGGTAATTTCAGTTTACTTTGTTTTCTCAATAAACTTTATAAAGTTAAAAACATTATAAACATGCATAAAGTAGAAATAAAAAGATAAATGTACGTACATAATTTTTTTTAAAAAACACCCTCCTTTCTAAAATATATTCTGCACTTGCGTGAAAACTGGTGAGCGGTAAGGAAATTTTTCCATCAAGAAAGATGCATTAGTGGGTGGTAGGTAGAAAAAGGTTGACTACCACTGCTCTAGACCATAGCCCTCTACAGATTTACACATAGGAAAATCTGTTTTCATTAGATATTTTTACTATTTTTGCTATACACTTTATACTTATTTTTAACCTACTATATTAAAAGTTAGGTCTTAATAAGAATTTGCTTGCTCTCCCATAGACAGATTATAAATCAAGGATTTTACAATTATCATGACGGAAAGTCATGATTTTATTAAAGACACAGAGGCGAGTATTATGCTGCACTCTTTCTTTATTTTCCCTCAGCAGCAAAGAAACATTATTGAAAAAAAAAAAAAAAAAACATTCAAAGCAGGTATAAACATCATATAGGCAATGTCCTCCTAGCAACATGACCATCCAATCAGTGACATCCTTCCCATATAGTAGGCGGAGCGTTGATGACCATTTCCTCTTTCTTGCGACTCCCAAAGAAACTCAAACTCGGAACAGGGACAAACAAGTAAACCAAACGAGCCGTAACAAGGCATGTGATTCCAGGAGTTCTTTCAACCAGGTCACGCTAAAGAAACAAGTAAAATATGATAATTTCTTGAAACTTTGGGTTGTCCGCATATATATAGGTCCCAATGACTGACTAAACAGTGTAAACCTTACATAACAGTAGTAAGAGGCAACCACCAATTTGAGGACAACATTGGCAATAAAGTCCCATCATTAGATAATGTCCTAGATCGATGTAAGTATGTGATGGTATCACTACCGCCAAATTGAACTTACCTTGGAGAGGTCTGAGAAACTTACCTCGACCCACCTCCAGGCCGCCCGCAGGCGGGTGGGTGGGATAATACTTGCCTCCGTGTCTTTAATAAAATCATGACTTTCCGTCATGATTGTAACGGATCACCTGGCACCCCGACTGGGTACCTCCATTGAAGGATGCTCCTAGCGCTTCCTGAGGACTCCAAGCACTCTGGCAGACTCCACAATCACCGAACCGGAGAAACAAATAAATTCTCCCAAGCAAATGAATGCTGTAGACAGTTGAATAGGAACCATACGAATAGGTTTACTCTCCTAGCAGTCAAACTGGAACAGCATACAATAAATCCTTCCCCCAATAATGAGACGACACTTCACTTTGAGGGTTAAAACAGGAACTCCCTGTACTGGCACATACAGCCTCTTTTATTCACAATCCACAAAACCTAGTACCGCCCAGAGGGTTTTGCAGAACCACCAATAAACACATTACAACACATACAATGCAATGACAGCAGCCAATCAGACACAATGGGAAAATAGAAACACACCCAGCATATTCCTCCCCTCTGCTTAGGAGATAATTGAGTCAATTACTGTATCTACTCAATTATCTCCAAGCTGAAAAGTTACTTTTTGTACATTTTTATAACTTTGTGAGTTAACATCGTACATACATAAAACTTATATTATTTTAACCAGTATAACTTGGGGACAAACATATCCAAAATTCACTTGAATAGGTTCAGGGGTTTAACGGTTAGGTCGAAGTCCTTTGTTTTCAATTGCAAGCATGATTTTTCCTGGCAAACCAGTTCCCACTGGTTTGGCAGTGTCCCTGGGACAACACCCTGCTAGAGAACAATGGATCCGGGGGAGGGGAAGAGGAAGTGTCCAAAAAATTTCAGTAAGTCCATACACTGTGCTTAAAGGGCCAGTAGCCGCACAATAAAATACAATATGCCCAAATATTGCATTCAAAAGTACAACTTTACCAGGGGCCATAGTCAGCAGGTAGGAGGCGGGCAGCCAGGCCTCTCCAATGCCAGGTGGCGAGGCGGGTTCCGCCACAATGATATTTGTAAAATCCTTGAATTTTATTAAAGACCCAGAGGCTCCTTTTGATGCTATTTCTAAGCTGTGATATCACAGCTTCTGCGAAGTGCTGGATTGGTTTGAAATAGAAATTACGGAAAGTAGATTCTGCGGACCAATCAGCCGCCTTCAATATATCTTCCAAGCGACAACCCGCAAAGGAGGCTTTAGAGGCCATGGCGCCACAAACCGAATGAGGAGAGAATATGGAGGTATCAATACCTGCTAAGGACATGAGCCATTTGACCCAGTGTGCCAAGGTAGGAGAGGATACCGGAGCATGTGGTTTACAGAAGGAGATGAAGAGTTGGGGTTCTGACCCAGACCGAAGGGATGTAGTACGAGCTTCGCACGCCCTAAGACACGCTACTGGGCAAAGGAGCGGCTTCATGGGAAAAGATGAATACAGGACCGACCTGGAGGACGATTTTGTCCTACGTGTTATGTCAAAAACGACTCCTTCTGGGGTGAAGGATCGGGCATTGACATTGAGAGCTCTAACGTCCGACACTCTTTTGCATGAGATTAGGCACAACAGCATAACTAGTCAGGAATTGTAATACCAGGGAGACGTCACATAGGGAGGAATAGCGAGGTAGGGGTGGCCTCGCAAAACGAATGCCTTGGAGAAGACGACAAACCAGTGTATGTCGTCCTATCGGGGCCCCGTCAATGCCGGTATGGCCGGCTGAGATAGCTGATCGGTAAAGGTTTAGCGTCCTGTAAGCTTTCCCATTATCATACAGGGAGGTTAAGAATTGTACGACTTTTGTCACAGGAGTTGATAATGGAACCACACCACGTGCCACGCACCAACCATCCCATGCGCGCCAAGCAGACTTGTAAGACTGTCTCGTGCCGGGTGCCCATGCGCCCTCGAGAAGTTGTAGTCGACTGCGAAACTCCTGCGATTGACCAGGGTCCCCGGAGATCAACCATCTCATGAGGCGGAGGAGGCCCTGAAGGATCAGGAGGTGGAGGGTCCCATAGGAGAGATTGGGCATCCGGGAGGAGCCGCGGGTGATCTATGGCCATCTCCAGTAGAGGAGGAAACCAAGGCTGCAACGGCCATAGGGGGGTTATTATAACTAGGCATCCCCCTTGGCGTCGTAGATGGAGGAGGCAACGAGGGATAAGGGCGAATGGAGGAAATGCATAGTTCCTGGTGGTTGGCCAGTCTTGGGAGAATGCATCCGTAGCCGAAGCCACAGGATCTGGCCTCCAACTGAAGAAGGTCGGAAGTTGGGTATTCAAGCGAGAGGCAAATAAATCTATTGCCAGAGGGCCCCACAGATCCCAAATGCGCTGGAAGATTCTGGGATCAAGGTGCCAGTCGCTGGAATCCCGCAAGTGACGGGAGTACCAATCTGCCGTAGTGTTTGACAACCCCGGTAAATATTCTGCCCTGACAGCCATGTTGTGGTGCAGGCAGAACTGCCAAAAGTCTCTAGCCAGATTCGCTAGACTTTTGGATCTCGTACCACCAAGGTGGTTGATATAACGGACAGCCGATATGTTGTCCATTTTCAGTAAGATTGAACACTGGGGCAGTGTTGGAGAAAGGCTGCGAACTGCAAAGGATCCTGCTAGGAGTTACAGGCATTTTATATGTAGCATGGATTCCGCTTCCGACCATCGTCCGCCTGTGGAGATATCTCCGCAGCGCGCATCCCAACCGTAAGAGCTGGCGCCTGACTCTATGACTACATCTGGGGCTGAGCCGAAGATGGCTCTGCCATGCCACGCCTTCATGGGTAGGAGCCACCATTGGAGTTCTTTTTTCGCTTCTGTGTCCAGAGTCAGAGAATCCTCGTATGAGGCACCGCCTCTGATGTATGACGCCTGCAGGTGTTGGAGGGCTCTGTAATGAAGGGGCCCGGAAAAATGGCCTGTATGGAGGCTGCTAGGAGCCCGATCACGCGGGCCAGATGTTTGAGAGATATGTGTTGAGAGGTTTGACCATCCCGTCCGCTGGCTGGAGCAAATCTTGTAGGTAATGAAGTGTTTAAATGTTTGAGGTTGATAACTGGGCCGGATTCGCCCCCTTTTTTGGGGACAATAAATAGGTTGCTCACAAAACCCATTGGGATTTCTTAAATAGCACCTTTGAGTGCCAAGTCTCTTCCTCGGAGACTAGGGTTGTGTCTATTGGGGAAAAAACTCTCCCTGGGTTGGGAGAGTTGAGTGGGCAGAGATACAAAATCTATTAGATATCCTTGGACTGCCCTGAGAATCCAAGCATCTGATGTAATTAGAGCCCAGACATGGGAGTCTGCCCCCTATTGCCACATGCGAAGAAAATTGAGAAAGGTAGCTTACCGCAAGGACGTCTTCCGGAAGGAGTGCCTAGTGTAACTCTCGACACCCAAGGTCTACCTCGTTGGGGGAAGAAGGTCGGAACGGACCTCTGGTCGGGAAAGGGGGGTCTCCGCATATAGGGGCCTTGGTTCAGGCGCGAACCTCTATTGACTCTGCCGGCCCCACCAAAAACCTTTGGGTGGAACACCCGTTTTAGATTTGATTGTGCCTTGTCTAAGGCCGTGAATGTCTGGACATAGGAGCCCAGGTCTTTTACAAAAGACTTTACGAAAAGATACCCTTTTGCTTGGGCTCCAGGCTCAGTAATTGCCATGTTTACAAGTTTTGGTTCAATTTTAATCAATTTAGATTTACGGCGCTCTGTAGCCAGAGCCCTATTGGCATTGCCTATGAGGCATATCACTCTCTGAATCCAGCCTCTAATAGTGAGGCAATCTAAGGCTTCGCCTTCCTCCACGGCTTCAAAAATTTTGGTCGCTGGACCCAAAATATCAAAGACTTTATCTTGACAATTATAAAGTGAGAAGTCTAGACCCTTCTTGGGTTGCCAACCTGTTTTACTTAAAAATTGAATAATTTTGGGGTCAACCTGGGGTGTTTTACAGACTTGGTCTGGTACGGTGGGACGTGGGCATTCGGCCCTTAGCTTGTTACGTGTTGCCTTGTCCAAAGGCTTACAGACCCGTGATGCGACGTATTGCTCAGCCGGTGACCATTCCGTAGAGTGCGGGTGACGTAAGTCGTCGGGTTCAAACGACGGTTCACCCTGTGGGTCAAGGATTTTTCCCTCTTTGTTTAAGTCAGAACTGGGCATGTCAGTGGAAAGTATCTTAGTGGAGGGATTACACTCCTTAACAGTTTTATACTCCGAATCTAAGTCGGACAAATCGTTAGACTGATCTGAGTCTAGGGTAGGGGCACTCTCCTCATCTGAACTGAGTTCTGACTCAGTCGTATCGGGCTGGGCTTTTGCCCACTTCCAATATCTAGCCGTTTTTGCCCGGCTAGAGGCTCTTTTGCGTGGTGGTTCGATATTCGCGCCATCTATAACAGGTGTCATGCTGTCCATCACTAGTTTGGAGGAGTGCTTGACTTTAGCCAAGGCTTTGCGGCCGAGGCGTGGGGGCTGAGAAACAGATGGTTTCGCGACTGGCGTAGCAGTCAGAGGGACCATTAACTGGGCCTGTAGTAGTGCTTGGGTAAATGATTTGGAAATAGAGGAGGACATAATGTCCATGGCAGAAAGCTTTGGATACAGATCTGGACACAGTAGTATCCATGATGGCTTGGATTTCCTCTGATGCTGGGAAATCCACCTCATCCCCAGAAGCTACAGGGGGAATACCCAAGAAAGTTTGGGGGTTAGCTGGTGCCTCTGAGGGACCAGGCAATTTACTTGAGGACTGCATAGTGTAATGAAAAATAGCAGGCAAAAATAAAAGCAACTTTGTCAGAGACAGGGGGACTGTCCGCCACAACACTGGATGCCAACTCCGATTCGAGGGACGGAGTGGGCGTGACAAAGAGTAAAAGGGCGCGAAAGCGCTGTTTAAAATGGCTGCCGGCGAAATTCCGGCTGTAATTGGGCTTTTCTGCGATTTGATCAGTAGCCGCGAGGTAGCAGGCAAAGGTGAGGGTGTGTAGTGGCCAGCTACCGGTAATGGCGTTGTTGGTTTGCGGCTGAAACCGCGCTCGGTGATTAAAATCCTGAGCGCGGACACAGTAACCTAGCCGCAATATGGCCGCCTGGGGCGTCCCTGACAGGATGCGCAGCTGATGTAGGCAGTACCCGGAGCCGCAAGCGCGGCGGTTTACATAGAGAGAGCCTCCCTAGGACTTGTAGTGTCCTAGGGAGTAACCAGCATAAAGGGCAATTTCAGAAATGGGGCAGAAAAAACACTGGAATCAAAAGGCATAAATGCCTAGCGTAGTACCACAAAATTGAGCAAAGAAAATACAGTACAATATCATCATATGTATAGAAATAATTAGCATGTAATTATCACATATATGGAAAAAATTTTGCATTCAATAAATATAACTAGCATGCAATAATAACAAGTATATAATCCCACAGCCGGTAGCTGAGAGAGTTGTACTTATCTGAGGGAAAACAGCAAAGAAAGAGGAAATGGTCATCAACGCTCCGCCTACTATATGGGAAGGATGTCACTGATTGGATGGTCATGTTGCTAGGCGGACATTGTCTATATGATGTTTATACCTGCTTTGAATGTTTTTTTTTCCAATAATGTTTCTTTGCTGCTGAGGGAAAATAAAGAAAGAGTGCAGCATAATAGGAGCCTCCGGGTCCTAAATAAATAAATCTCAGATTTTATTAATTAGTTTTTTTCTCCATTTTTTGAACTAATCAATCAGGGGTTACCCCCTATTCCCTGTTATAAATCACTAGTAATCGCTCTCCATTACCATATACATACTGGCTCAACCATTTCTTTTCGTTTTTTGTTCCTTGATAGTATATATTCTTGATCATTAATGATAGCAGAAATGTATTTTTAAATTGTGGATATTTACATGCACGCAAATTGAGGAATCATCAGAAGAGTCTCTAGATTTAGATTAAGTAGACTTGACTAAAGTAGACAACATTCTTAACTAAATTCAGTGGTATCTTTCCCTTTTGGCTTTCCAATCTTCCCTTTTTTCGTGGTATATTCCCTTTTTTCCCCCACAAGGTGGCGCCAGCTTAATGGCACCACTATGGAACTAGAAATTGAACAGGCTACAGTTGAGCAGAATGGATATCTAGAAATGGCGATTGTACACTAAACTAAACACAATTAAAGACAGAAGATATATGTGTCCTCTTAGGAGCAGGTACATAGTTACTGCGTGGATAAGATAGTGGAAAAGGTTACCAAAGTCCGGTGAAGTGTTCCACTGAGAATAGTCCTGACTTGCAGTAGAACACACATGCCAACTACATGCGTTTCATCACAGCTGTGTCTAGACATACCTTCGCTACTTCTGGAACCCTGCTTGAACTGGGTGGAACTTATAAATGTAATGCATGCTTACATATTTGGAGGGCCTGCAGACTGGCGAAACTGCAGCTATGTATCCTTCAGCGACAAATGGAAGAAAATAACCCAAAATATAAAATATAATAATACAACAATAAAACTTAAATGAATAAAAAAACGAGTAGCCTTAGTTATTCTGCAGAGGACAAGGTTGTGCAGTATCTTATAGTAGATAGGGGAGCAGAATTATGAGGGGCTTAGTTTTTGGATAGCTTTTTGTCTTCTTAACCTGTCCGTACTGACAGCAGATGGTCAGGTACCCCTATGGTATGTAAGTGCCTCTAAAATATACATGGTAAAAATAAAGGTACCTATCGCAGGGAGGAACTTCTTTAGACATTTGAGAGATTTCAGGAGCAGTATCTGTGGTCTTTGCAAACCTAGACAATGAATGATATTAAAAGTAAATAAATAGAAATTATAATTTCTATTGACAACAAGCACTGCACTTAAACAACCTAAGCATTAAAAGAATGCTCGAAGCACCATCATAACATGCTGGTGGTTATGGGGACAGAGGTGCAATGGCACCCTGCCAAATGTAATTAGTCAGAAAATTTTACAACTTACCAGGGGTTCATTGGGTGTCATCTACTCACTTCCACCACAGACTTCAATGAACTGGAAGCTCGTTCTCTGAGCTAAGCCCAGAAGTGCAAAGTCTAGCTCAGGAGGGCTAAGAGAAACTTCTGGTTGGAGTAATAGGCAGTCAGGAGTCCCAGGCAGACAGTCAGGAGTCCCAGGCAGGAAGTCAAACTGTTCTAAAATGATTTGACTACTTACAATGCCAGACGACAGGGCACCATACATACAGCACACTGCAGTTGTTATGGTGTTTGGAATGTTGCTTTAATAAACAGAAATAAGCGTTTGAGTTAACAACATAGCCTTAAAGGGACTCTCCATTGCCAGGAAAATAATCAGTTTTCCTGACACTGCAGGTCCCCTCTCCCTCCCACCTCCCAATCCCCGGTTGCTTAAGGCAGTGTTTCCCAACCCAGTCCTCAAGGCACACCTACCAGTCCAGGATTTAGGGATTACCCAGTTGTGTCTAAGGTGTTTTTACAAAGAAGAAAAAAAACACCTTAGACACAACTAGGTAATCCCTAAATCCTGGACTGGTAGGTGTGCCTTGAGGACTGGGTTGGGAAACACTGGCTTAAGGGGTGAAAACCCCTTCAGTCACTTACCTGATACCCCGCCGATGTCCCTCGGCGGTGGTTTCGGGTTGCCGCCGCTCCTCTTCATTAAGTCGGCCGGTGGGCGAGACTGATCCCGCCGGCCGGGGAGACCTAATGTGCATGCGCGGCAATGCCGCACATGCGCATTAGAGCTCTCCATAGAAAAGCATTGAAAATGCTTTTCAATGCTTTCCTATGGGGAATTGAGAGACGCTGGAGGTCCTCACACAGCGTGAGGACATCCAGCGACGCTCTAGCACAGGTTTTCTGTTCTATGGACCAGGAAGTGTCCTCTAGTGCCTGTCTAGTAGACAGCCAATAGAGGTGGAGTTAACCCTGCAAGGTAATTATTGCAGTTTATAAAAAAAACTGCAACAATTACACTTGCAGGGTTAAGGGTAGAGGGAGTTGGCACCCAGACCACTCCAATGGGCAGAAGTGGTCTGGGTGCCTGGAATGTCCCTTTAAGGAAAAATGATTGCGAAGAAATTATGTCCGTTATAATATCAATAATATAAGAAATTATATCAACTAAGATCCAAAAAATTAAAAGAAGGTGGAAATGAAAGTGATTAAAAAGTATGGGAGGAATAAGAATATTGTAATTTTCATGTAATTTAAAATTAAACAAAGCACATGTGGTCATAGTTCTAGTCTCCTATCTGGATTTGAACCAGTAAATAGTAGATTGATGGAAAATTAAACACGGATATTCTGTGGCAATGACCCAATTAGGTACCAATATAAATACATTTTAAAATATAAATGGTTTATACTTTATATGTAGCTTTCATAATTTCTAGAAAAAAACACCTGTTATCAAACTTAGAGAAACAAATGAAAGGGAAATTTTTCACCAGTAATTAAATGCCCCTAGTAATAAGCAGCATAATTGTATAAAGCACTCAATAATCTGCAATATTGTCTCCAATACTAAACAAAATATCCTTAAAAGGGACACTATAGTCACCTGAACAACTACAGCTTAATGCATTTCTGGTGATTATAGAGAAAAGGCAGTGCTACCTTGCTCCCTAGGGAAACCTAGACGCTGAACTTTCCCCATAAAGGATTCAAAGCATCTATTTGAGGAGGCCAGTGGAGTATTTGGCTCTGCCCCCATCTCCTTGGCGGAGATCATAAGAATTTATCCCAGCCAATCCAATGCTTTCCTATAGTAAAGCATTAGATTGTCTGAGATTGCCAATTGTGATGATCTCAGCAACGAGTGAGGTCTCGTTGGGGCGCACATCCAGACGCACGCCGTCCTCACCGGCAGCTGCATCCAGGAGACGAATTGGCTAAATACAATCCACATCCATCCTAAGCCGATCCGAGGGTTCATGACATCAGTTGACTTTCATAAGACTGGTAATATCACTAACTGTTCCTGACCTATATTTTTTGGTTTTTATATATATTTAATTTTTAACTTTTCATCTCTAATAAACTTTTTTTACTTCATCCAGCTTTTTTTTCATCTTACTTCAGTCTACAGCAATTGATTTACTGCTTCAAGTATACAGCCCAATATACTTTGTTGCCTTCTTGCTATTTTTTGCAACATTGTTATTCTTATTGATATTAAGTTCATCATCTAGTGGAAGTGTTATTTACCATAAATATATATATTTTTTATTTTTTTTATGTCCTAATCCAATCTAAAAAAAATCGTATGCAATAAGCACTGAACATCTTAATCAATTATTAAGCTAATATAGTTAAACAAATGTAACACTGCTACATAGTGATGTCCCGAACGTTTCGTCGAACGGTTCGCCACGGGCTCATCATTGAGTAAACTTTGACCCTGTACCTCACAGTCAGCAGACACATTCCAGCCAATCAGCAGCAGACCCTCCCCTCCTCCTGGACAGCATCCATTTTACATTCATTGTGAAGCTGCATTCTTAGTGAGCTGTCCAGGAGGTGGGGGGGTCTGCTGCTGATTGGCTGGAATGTGTCTGCTGACTGTGAGGTACAGGGTCAAAGTTTACTCAATGATGAGTCCGCGGCAAACCGTTCGTGAACCGTTTGGGACATCACTACTGCTACAATGTGCAATTTAAACTTAAGAACTAAAAGTTGCACACAAAACAAACATACATACTTACTCTTCCAAGCAGTCAATCTTTGAAAGCTGCAAAAGAGAAGCACAAACGAAAAACTCAATAGAGGAAAAGGATTCCATTTTATGTGCATAGGGTAAGGAAAAAAAAATAAGAGAAAGGTAAAGTTATTATTAAATTTCACTGACAAAGACATAGAGAGTCATATCTGAGAACAATTCTATGAATGAATGAAGGTATAGGTAATGAGTGGGGGCCTTAATTTGCAGAAGAGCATAAGGACACCCTAAGCAGATTTACAACTTTGCTTTATAGAAAATATCATGCAGAGAGTATGTTGCACCTAGTCTGCCTGCTTAGAGTAGTTTAAAACTAAAAAAACTTTGCTGTAAGCTACCCTCTGTCTCTTCGATGTAAAAATATTTATTTTTTATTTTTCCTTTGCTGTGTGAGATCTTTGCAACTTGTGCACATGCAGGACAGACAAACCAGACCTTAAACAAGGAAGTAAAAATGTGTAGTGGTTATAATTCTAGGAGTGCCTTGCCCCCAATCTAGAGAAACCTGTCAAGATAACTAATCAGCATAGAGAAGCAGGCTGCAGTGGTTAGCCTTTCCTTCTAAAGAACAATCATTTCACTGCACTATGCCAGAAAATAGTTACAGGAGGAGGGTCGTGCAGAACAGTGTAATGATATCCATAAAAATGAGACATTTCTTCAACAAATTTAAGGAGGAAAAAAAACAGAACACAAAGAGTAGTGTTAACATACAAAAAGTGTATAGCATTAAAGTGAGTGCTCCTAAGAGAAAAATGAAGATAGCCCAATCTCACTTGTGTAGACAGAGGTGGTATTTTATCTAATGGTACTCCAGACAAAATGAGTTCCTTCTTTTCCTTATACTTCTCTTCTAATTCAGCCAGTGCAGACTGCAAGTTGAATCTTGGTGAAGTTTCAGGCTGCTCCTCAAGTACTTTGGGGATGCCAAGGACACATTGCTTTTCCATGGTCTTTTGGTGATTTTTCCAACACATCTGCTGGCAAAGCCAAAGTTGAGTGTTCAGAAGTTGAAGTTCTGCCTTCATAGCTCTCTGTGTCATTGCTTTAGTGAGCAGTGAATCGTCTATGTGTCTGTACAAGGAAATGAACACACGCAATCAGTCCAGATCAAATGAATCAATTCTTTACAACAGCTAATCTGCTTAATGAGTAAATTCAGAATGAGAGTCCATAAACATATTCGAAGGAGCATCCATCACTCCCTTCATGATTTTAGCCTACAAATCAAAAATAAAAGGTAACTGAATATGGAACAGACAATAAATCTATGGGAGGGCTGCATCACATACAAATGAGCGAATTAATCACTTAATATGTACTATAAACGAACGTGAGTATGTGAGCGCTCCAAATAATATCCTCCAGGGGGGGGAGACCTACACTGATGGCAGTGTGTAACGATAGGACTGAAGGTGTGCACACGTGAAAAAACAGAAAATATATCCAAAGGTCACAAAATATGTAAAGGACCGGAATATCAGAGATGCCCAAATACATTTACACTTACCGGGGGACTTTTTCAAGACTGAAATCTGCTCACCTCTGAATGGGTGTATATATAGGACAAATGCTCCCGACAGTTTTATCAGAGTTCTTGTAGCAGGGAGATGTGTGAAGTATTTGAGATATTTGATCCAATGTATTTATGATTGCTCTATGATCTTTCCCAGATCCTCTCTTTGATTGACATCCAGACACAAAGAATTGATGTTTGATCCATGAGATCCACCATAAATTAATTATGTTGGCAGGACAATGGATATTTAGGTTAGGTCCACAGAAAATATGCAGATACAATACTAATCCGTTTTTTAATATCCTCTCCTAATGTATTTTAAGGAGGACTATCGTTTTATTGGTGATAGGACTGTGATCTTATCTTCAGCTGCATCTCTTTACTTAATTTCTATATCATTTTTATTGTTTAAATATAATAAATACACACTCAATAGGCAACATGCCCCGCAAAAAGAATAACCTAATCTTTCTATCAATAAAGTTATTAAAATTTCATTATTATAGGTATATACAACAACTCATGTTAAGATTATGAGTGTGATTTGTCGGGTTTTATTTACACTATATATATCCAAATACATCTATCAGGTTATTTACCCCCATAACACTCTCGGATTGATGAGGTCATCATCATCCAGTTGATCGCTGGTGTTTACTTATACATATTATACATATATATACACACACACACACAAATGTATGGGTTAGGATATTTACCACATTTAATTTTTTTCAGTCAATGATACATTAGTTATGTTTGGCTGTTTTTATTTTATTATTGATTTTCTATTTTTTATCAATGCATTTGTTAGGCTATATGCCCCATATCAAATTTTATTGAATTGATGTCATTACCATTATCTATTTCATTGAGGGTATATATACCCATTCAGAGGTGAGCAAATTTTTCAGTCTTGAAAAAGTCCCCTACAGGGGACGAAACGCGTAGACACTCTGCGCCTCGTTTTTACTGCATCTCCAGCTCTGCTTGCTTTACGATCCGGGAGTGATTCTCGGCAACTGCTGTGACCGGCATACACCCTAACTCGTGGCAGGTAGTTTGGTGTGCTCCTCTAACCTTACACGAAGGTCAAGCGAACAAGCTAAGTTGCTCTGGCTTACCCCCAGAGTTTTTTCAAGCTTGGGGATATTTTCCACTGCAGCACCCTTAGCTTAGACCCGGTTGTTTGGTGGGTTTAAGAGCTCCCTCCCCCCCGGTAAGTGGATTTATTTGGGTATCTTTGATATACCCTTCGTATTCCAGTCCTTTACATATTTTATGCGACCTTTGGATATATATTCTGTTTTTTCACGTGTGCACACCTTCAGTCCTATCGTTACACACTGCCATCAGTGTAGGGGGCCCCCCACTGTGGTCTTTGACGTTTTTCTGCATATTATCGCTACTGTTGATGTGACACATTTATTTATATTGCATACTTTTGTATCCATTGGGTCTGTTTATGTCCTATTATCTATGCTAAAGCGGAATCTATTTTGTTTACCTTTAGTTGATATATAATTGATATACGCTCAATAAATATTTATCTGGTCGTTTGATATTCTATTGATCTAATTTTGACGATATACCCCTTCAAATGATCCTGGAGGGATCAGTTCTGATTGAATCAGTCATCATTGACACGTTTATACATGTGATTATTCACATAGTATCATCTATTGTTATTGGCAGTTGCTGTTCTCTGGAGTGCAGCTCTCATTTGGTAGTGATTTATTATTTGGAGCACTCACATACTCACGTTCGTTTATGGTTTTAGCCTATGCTATTTCTAATGAAAGGCTAAATACGTGATCTTAGTATTTGGGGAAAACCACAGAGGTGCACTGAAGTATATTTGGTTCCACGAGCGTAAAGTAGTTTTAGTGGAGCCACTCTGCGAGACAATACCAAACTCAAAACATTTAACTGTCTTTTCCCCCTCCCCTTAGGGCACACTGCAGCTGTAAAGGGCTTGGGTGTATTGCTATGACTGTTCCATGAAATTTCAAGTGATAATTCAAGTGGTTTGAATTGTGGGTCTATGAATATGTTTTGCGTCCATCTGAATGCCTGACAGAGAGCCAGTGTTAACATTAACCTTTTCAATACCAAGCACTAAACAAAACAGATAAAACAATCACAGAAACATTGAAAGGCTAGAAATCATTTATATTTTAAATAATTTTTTGTGCATAGAGAATACGTTCCATATTAGCTCGCAATGCCACAACAGCTGTTGCCAGCGTTTCATCAGACTTATGAAGACAATTGTTTGGAGCCAACAACGTTAGGCTTAGCAACTGACTATTAGGATTATATGACAATAAGTTGATGTTTTGTTGAGAGTAAATAAGTGGATATCCCTGGGTAAACAAATGCACATTACCTCAACAACCCAACCCACTTTCTCACCATGGTGTGCCTCCTGTGAGTTGCTTTTCTCAGCCTATATCCTCCTCAGAGTGTCTACTGGCCTTATCGTTGATTGTATAGTCAGAGCAAGGAGATTGCATATATGTGTGTAGGTGGCATCCACTGATGGGGAGGTTGTGTGCTGAGGTGTCTGCAGTGAGCGGTATTGCTTGCACGGTGTTATCTCCAGTCGAAAATGTCACAACGTGTGAACAAAAGAGAAACTAAAGAGTTAAAGTAATGACAGGATAATAGAACCAATTGATCAGGGAGTTTGGCGGTAAGCTTCATTATCATGGAAGATCCCTCTAGCTGAAAAGGTTGGTGGTATTCTCAATGTGCTGATCATAACGCGTTCACCTTATTAACCTGATTTACCCTGAGGCGTGGAGGGAGGTTATGTGGATAACAGTCTGGTATTGACATGGTATGTCATGTTACTATATTGAGAACTTGCTATGCGCTATGCAACATTCGACCAAGCCCAACACAGTCAAGTCGTGGCTATGGCAGAAGAGTTCAAAGTGGTTGGTCTAGGTACGAATTCGTGGGTGGCCGCCGGGTCCTAGCCATGAAGGTTCAAGTGTCTTGTAGTCGGTATGGATGGGCTAAGTGAATCAGGAGGAAGACCCAGAGCCTGTAAGTTCTTTGCGGCTTCCTGCAAGTCAACGGTGAAGTTAGTGTCTCCCAGTGAGACTAGCAGAGTGCGGGCTTGGCTCCAGCGATAGCCAATGTTCTTTGCACGTATGAGGGAAGTAAATGCTCGGGGAGAATGCCACCAGGCCAGAGTTCCACCGGAGAGATCTGCGTACAAGGCCAATCACATTTCTTTGAAGCTGTAAGACGACTACCCTATAGTGGCAGCCAAGACTGCCCCTTTATCTTTGTGGCTCTGAAATTGTATCAGCAGGTCTCCTGATGCCACATGCGGTGCTTTGGCAGGTTTTGGGATTTAGAATATTCCCTCAAATATCAACGCCTTGGCTTGTTTCGGAGTTAGCAGGGTCGTGAGGAGCCAACGGATGAAGTGTGGCAGTTCAGATGGAGGTACATTCTAAGAGACCCCATTGATTTTATATTTTTCAGCCTTCTCGTATCCTCCTGGGCAGAGAATCTGAGTTCAGGGGTTAGGTTCTGCTACTGCAGCTGTTATGTGCTGTGTATTTTTTTTCAAAGTACTTTCTACTACACCAAGGCGGCCAGTCAGGCCCCACGAGTCCTCACGTATCGTGGCCACATCTGCTGAGATTTTCTTACGGAAGTCTGCCAGGAGCTCATTGATAGCTGCCAGTGTCACTGGTGCGAAGTCTGTTGTCTGCGGTAGGGGTGTCGCACGGGCCGCTGTTTACAACAACAGTGCTGGAGTTAGGTCTCCTTCTGCTTCATCCGATGCCCAATGGGAGAAGTCTGAGCAGCCACCGTGGAAGGACACCATCTTGGGCTTCCAGGCACCATGGGCCTGCCGCCATAAATTACCAATACTCCTCCCAATCCGGGGTCGGTCAGGTTTTTTAATTTTTTGTCTTACAGCTCATGAGGTAGGTGTTAGGATCACCCTGGGCTTTTTCTCAGCCTAGGGTGTCTGGTTTGTAAGGTTTCT
>OW240918.1:59978710-60080811 GCA_933207985.1 Pelobates cultripes | reverse complement strand
ACCTCACACAAGTGTAGTCACCTAGCAGCTACCCTGGATAAAATTAGCAAATGGACAGCTATATCTGACAGAGCGTGTACTTTAAGCCCTAGCACTTGTATTCACATCCGGCATCTGGTGATTACTCTGAAAAAGGATCCATCGGGTGTGAGGTTACGAGACACTGACAACTTATGAAATATTGGAAACTGTAGTCTAGGTGATTGTATATTTGTTTTTATTTTATTTTTAATAAGAGTTAGATTGCGGTTGCACAAATAACAAACCTCTGGCACAAACAATACTGTAAGAGCACAATTGTTTAGTAAGATAAACCACAGATAGCGCTCTATATATTTTTGATAATCTCAGGAAAAAAAGCAGGTCGCAGACACTTTACAATAAATCCACTATTTTTAAACGGTGCCTGACATAACAATTACATGAGATAACTTCAAAGTGCAAAAAATTTAATCTCTAAGCATCCCGCTAGAAAACCTATACATCAAACAATTTGTACATTTACTTAATTGTTTATATGTCTATGCGATTAATACAGCAGTTACAAATCTGCAAATGTCGGTCACGGTGGATATGTGCAGTATATGTGAAGTATTGCATCCCACAATCCTTAGAGCAGGGGTTCCCAATTCATTTTTCCCATGGAATCCTTTGACATAATGCGCTAACAACGTGGAACCCCAAAAGATTTTTGGTGCCATAACGCGGATAGTAAACAGATAGTAGTACTTAGGAGCAGGTGTGTACACTTGGTGTTCGTATATAATGTAAGCGTTTTGATACAGGGTTGTGTTTGTATGTAATGTTTTCATTTGCCTGCACGGGTGTTTGTATGTAGTGGCTTTTAAATGTGAATTTGTGTGTAGTATGAGTGTTTGAGTGAAGGGTGTGTTTGAGTGTTTGTATATAAATTAGAAATTTGGATCCAGGGGTTCTTGTATGTAATGTTTGATTGCTGGGATGTATGCACATATACTGACACGTACATACATACAAAAACAAATTAACATACAGACACATAAAAACATTGACACATACACACATTCATATACACAGAGACACAGATACACACCTTGACACATGCACAGACCTTGACAAACAGATACACACTGGCACATACACACACACAAACCAATACACATACTGACAAATACGCACACACTCAGATACACACACTGACACACCAATACACACAAACACACACACTGGCACATACAAACACACCGATACACACACTGGCACATACAAACACAAGGATACACACACTGGCACATACAAACACAAGGATACACACACTGGCACATGCAAACACACGGATACAGACATATACACACACAGAGATACACACACAATGGCACATACACAACTCAGATACACAGAGTGACACATACACAAGCATTGACACACAAACACTCAGATACGCACACTGGCACATACACACATATGCTCATGTGAACACACATTTACACTGGCACATACACACACAGATACACAAACTGGCATACACACACAGTGAAACATACATTAGAGCCTGTTAACGCACCATTGAAGAACCTTCTAATGCTCAGAAAATGGACACTTCTGCCTTGCAGAGAGAGCATGAACTCAATCAAGATAAAGATTTCCAGTTAGCAGAAAACAAGAGGATTTTAGCTCAAATAAAAACGGATTATAAAGAGACCAAGGAATCGCTGACAAACAGGACAGAAGCAACTGACATAATTAATAAGTGAAAAGGAGAAATTTGTCAATGAGATGAAGGGAAAGAATGGTGAGTTACAGAGGGGTTTTGAGCAATATGCAAAGATCTCTGAGGAATGTACTACTTTCAGACAGAATTTTGAAGAAAAGGGAAATAATTCTTGCTTCAATTAAGTCAGATAACAGCCACTTAAAGGAAGAGATTGGACATTTGAAGGACCAACAGAGCAGATCTCCGCCCGTGGTTGAACCCAAGACATTAGATCTCATTACAGAGCTTGAGGCAGAGAAAACGCAACTTACGAAAGTTCAGAATAAATATGAAGAGTTGAAACTCCAAAAAAAGACTGCAGAAAAATAAAATCAAAATTACATGCAGCTTCAACAGTTTTGCAGCAGAAAATCAAAGAAAAGGGTGAAGTCAAAATGGAACATAAGAAAGTGGCAGATACATATGAGAAGCTGCTGTTGGAAAAAGACAGTGAGAATTGCAGTCTTCAACAAACAAATGAGCTAATCAGCTCTCAGTTGCAGAAAAAGCACATGGTCAATACAGATTCATCGGTCATACTCCAGGAATCGAAAGTACAAACAAGCAGTGTGGACAATGGAAACGAGAAACTTATCTTGTGGTCCTGGTGATGTTGGCTGAGGCTGATGGGAGTGAGCTGCTGCATGCTCACTCCAGCCTTTCCTCTGCCATACATGCTACTCCCTCTCTGTACTGCCATCTCCAGTCTCCTCCTACTGCATGGCAGAAACTCTGTGAAGCTGGGAGGAAGTGCTGTCACTTCCTCCCAGCCGGCCGATAGTACAGCAAACAAATGGCCGCCGCGATTTGATCGCTTAACAGGGGCCCAGTCAGGTGCTGCGGTCCTTTATGAGCACAAACGGGCCCCTGTTAAGCGATCAAATCACAGCGGCCATTTTGTTTGCTGAAATTACGGCAGAACCCCATTTGTGTTCTCGGTTCCATGGAACACCAATTGGGAAACGCTGCCTTAGAGTGTATGTTTGTGAGTATCACACTAACCAACTGACCACAGGCTGGTATGCACGTATACATATATACCAACAGTCATCGATGTTCATTTAGAAGAGCGCAGCAGACAATTACTGGTGACAATCTTAAATATATTCATGTGATGATTTTGCAAGCACAGTGCATAGATAAAGGTAACTTAAATCAGATTTATTTTAGTGTGGGTTGCAAAATTTGCATCACAATCGAACCAGCACCTTCTAAAGATAAATACTCTGTTTTCTGCATTTCAAACATTTGACCAACTTTAAGACAGACAGCCCGTCACTGCTACAAGTGTCTCATTACAGGACTTGTTAAACCTTAAATTAGAGTGTAAAAAAAAAAAAAAAAAGATTGTGTTATCACATTAAGAGCATTTATTGATTTAGGGCCTACTAAAAGCAGGCTATGAGGGAGAAGTGGGTGTGCACCTGTCATGATACCAAACTTTAGTGTAAATTAAATACCAGTCAAGATTTTTATGCTAAAAACTGACTGACAGTTGAGAGCAGAAGAACCAACCTAAAGGAAGTTCTCCTACTCTCCATCATAGAAGTGAAAGCACCAAGATACTCTACTCTAAATCTAAATTAAAAGAAGAATGCAAGCCTAAACACCACGACAGAGGGCCAATTCCAGAGTTAAACTATTGGAAAAGAATTTAACCCCTGAAGATAACATTGACCTAGGCACTCCTACCCCATAACTTAATAGTGTCAAACATATACACATCAAGCGTAAAAAGCAAAAAGTATGCTTTTAATAAGATCACCAAGGGATATTACTGAAGAAAAAAAGTCATAAAGAAACAAAACCTTGAATCTTTTCCTAACACAATTAAAAATACACAGAGACAGCAAAGGTAATTCAAAGATGAGCATATGAGAGTGCTCAGCCAATCCTGGTCCTCCCATTGATTTTTTGTGGGAGTACTGTTCATGCTGCTATAAATACCTGCCTGCCTTGGAAATGTTCATGCAGAATGCAATTGAGAAGTGACAGGCATGTTAATATTTAATGTGCAATAAAAATATTTTTCTCCCAGGGCACAAATATATTCAAAATGGTTTCTACCAAATAAAGTTGAGGACATGCCAGCACTGGGCACGGAAATCTGTTGTACATTGAACAAAGCTGGCAAAATACAAACTGAGCTGTCTCTTTGGCCATCCAAAGCTTAATTCAACGATGCACGAGAATAGCTCTCTCTCTTTCCAACACAGTATAGGCACCTTAGGCAACTGATGTTCAACGACACAGAAGAATGAGCTACTATCAGGCCAATAGCATAGAGACAGTTCTAAATCCTATGTCAAATTCTTAAGCTGCAATCCATTTTTCCATTCAGAATTTATCGGTCTCTATTTTGTACAAATCTTGCTGTTACACGGACTGATTTTGCCACCTGTTTAAAAAGTGGGGATCCATAGACTGTTTGATTTCCAATAATGTTCTATAACAGATGTTTTCAAATCAGTTCTTCTGCATGGCTAAAAGGACACTATAGTCACCAGAAAAATCTACAGCTTATTATGGTTGTTCTGGTAAGTATAGTCAGTCCTTGCAGACTTTTTAATGTAAACACTGCCTTTAAAAAGGCAGTGTTTACATTAAAGCCTAGGAACACCACTAGTGGCCATTGCTCAGACGGCCACTAGAGGTGCTTCCTGGGGCAGTGCTGCACAGTGTGCCTATCACCTAAACGGTGGTTTAAGAACTATAGTGTCATTAATACAGGTTTGTGTTCCTGACACTATAGTGCCCCTTTAATGGTTACTGGTTTTCAATATTTCTACCATAATAGAAATTGATAAATTCTTACATTTCCAACATAGGGAGAAAGACAAAATAAAATTGATCAATGGTTGTAGGCTGTAAATATACATACAATTAAAACCAACAAAAAGAGTTACCCTATGCATGTTTAGACAAATTGAGGTTTTTTGTTTCATTGCAATGGCCATTGGGTTTAGCCCATCTGCCACGTCAAGGCAAACCTCTTAGATGGGCCCTACACTAACAATTCCCCTTGCTGCCGCCCAAGAGCAGCGGGAGTCTGAGTGTAGGACTTATTTATGTGTATTTGTAAATATACATACCATTGCTATAAAATTGATCCCTGACTCAATGAGCTACATAGACCTGACTAAATAATAATTTGCTAAATCTTAAACCACAGTTGATTTTCTGTAAATATCACTTGTGGATGTTTATAAATATCAATGTATAAATGTGTGTATACAGTAGGTGCAAGCATGCACGCTTGTCTCTCTGTTTTTACTTTCATTACTTGGTGAATTATGTATTTTAAGCAAGGGTTGTGAAAATAATTAACAGCATATTAGGACAGGAGTTTACATGACTAAATCACAACAAATGTACTTTCTAAAGTGAAGTGAAACTAGGAAACTTGCCTCTTGTTAGCAAATGACAGGTATGAAACCACACTGACGTGAATTTTCTACACAAAATGAACCGACCAATTTAGTTCAAAAGACGCTAAACAGTAGTCCGTACCAGATCTACAGGACTTCAGAAAAAAAAGATAAGTAAACCTCACAGACCAGTTTCGACAGGCACTTCACAGGATGGTTGTTAATTGCCACTAATTTGCGGTCTCATAAACAACCATATGATTGAATCAGTACTTGTCACAGAGGCTTAGCAATAACTGAATGTTATGAGCTCACAAAACCAGAAATTATTTCAGTACACATATTTTGAAACCAGGACAATTTTTTGATATCTGGGAGGGGTTTACATTTTGCAAAAGGATTGAAATACCTTTTTAACCACACTGTATGCAGACATGGTAATGGATCTTTAATGGTATACGTTAAGGTTCTTTTTCTTTCCGAGGTTCTCTAATTCACTTACGGTTGGCCAACCTACTTTTTACCAATTAAACAATAAACAGACATTCTCTTGTTGATTCAACCGGTTGGGATAAATATTAGACCAACATAGTGTGACACAATTTGTGAATTTCTTATTTATTGAGTAAAAGCATAGCCATTTAAAGGTATAGTTTCAATACAAATCTATGAAGCAGAGAGTCTGAAAAATACCAACAATTCATTGGTTAGTAATTTGTCTTTCAAATTCCAGAGTTCTGACATATAACATATGTTATTCTTGCCAAATAATGGATGCTGTATAATGCTTAACCCCTTAATTACTTCACCAAATCAACCCTTAATACTACAAGTTGTTTATTATTTTATCACTGCAGACTTATCACACTGCAATGCATACATTAGTGTACCTATATTAAAGGTAACTATGAAATATAACCTTTTTAATAGTTTTATTCTTATAACTTGTTTATGACTAAACTTAAGCCTTCATATTATGTGATACGGTGATCAAATGCTATAGCAGATGGGGATCTTGGGTAAAGATAAAGAGGAGAGAAGTAGACTTATCTGAGGTTATATGAGGGTATGTTGAAGTTAATTCAGCATGAATTAGCATAGTTCATCTTTTTACTTGAAAACATTCCTACTTGTGTTAACTTTCCTGGAGATATAGTATTTTAACCCCTTAAGGACAGAGCTTCAAAAGCTTGTTTTTCACTTAATGACAACGGCACTCTTCATTTTTTGCTGTTTGCGTTCAACTGCAATTTGCATTTTACTAATTTGTTGCACCAACACATATTAGACATCGTTTTTTTTAAAGGACAGAAAGGGCTTTAATTTGATGTAACACACATATATATAAATGCTTATTTATTATAAAAAAATACAGAAAAATGTAAAAAAAATGGAAATTTTGTTTTTTTACAGTTTTTGCAATAATAATGTGTGCATAATTAGTGCAGGTTAAGAAAAGTAATTAAAAATAAATTAATTTAGTTGTTCTGATTTACAGAATATATAATGTGTCTGGGATTTGAAGTTTTTTTTGGTAGTTACAGGTCACAAAGCACAAGGAGTAAAATAGACTTTTAATGTGGAGCGATTTTAGAATTTGGTATGTTTGTCTTGTAAGCTTAATAGCCATAAAAGAAAACAAAAATTGCAACACAAAAGTATATATTTATATAAAGTAGACATCACGGGCTATTTACCTAAGGTTGTTTTGACACTTTCTACGTAGCCATTTCACCGCCAACCTCTGCTAAATATTGGAGTAAAATTGTGTTTTGTTTTGTTTTTTGGCACACAAACTTATAACAAAGAAATTCTTGTGTATATTTTGTAAAGTTGGTGTGTGCTATTCCTGTACAAAGTTTTATTTTGTGTTCAGTTACATCTGCTGAGTAAAATTACACCCCCATTGTATGTCTTTGGCACTATTTCGTGAAGTTACAGTGCCATACAGGATACCTGTCCTTTTCAGTATTCACAGTAGAATTTTGAGAGATGGATTTAATGAGCCTTAGCTTCCATTTGGGGTATTATAACAGTTTGACTGTTCAAAAAAAACCCACAAAGGCCTACCATTTGTAAAAGTAGACACTCCAGGGTATCTCATAAGGTGCATATTGTGCCTTAACATACCCCCATTTTTTCACCAATATATGCCAAAGTATGTGGTAAAAAATTATTTTGTGCATTTTTTACATACGGATTGCATTTTTGCTGGGCGTTTTGTATATTTCATATGTGCCACTAAGTTCAAACCTCCCAAATTATGCTCAGCTAAGTCTTCTGAGTAAAAAGACACCCCCAATGAATGTCTTTGGCACTATTTCGTGAAGCTACAGTGCCATATAGGAGACCAAGCTATATCCATTTTTACCAAACTTTGAATTTTGACGCTGGGCCTATGTGCAATTTCCAAGCATCTTCGCAGGTTTTAAATTCAAACTACCATTTCTTAAAGTAGACACCCCAGGGTGTTTCAAAAGGTATATTTTGAACCTTAGCATGGGATCATTTTTCTGCTAGCTTGTACCAGATGTAGTGGTAATAAGCATTTTTTTCTGCCTTTTTGACATACAAAGCGAGTTTGCACAGTATATTTTGCAAACCTTATGTGTAGAGATGTCGCGAACCGTTCGCGAACTTCAACATGGATGCTGTCCAGGAGGTGGGAGGGTCTGGGAGGGAGGGTCTGCTGGAGATTGGCCAGGATGTGTCAGCTGATCGGAGCGCGCCACGAACGGTTCGTGGCGAGACGTTCGCGACATCACTACTTATGTGTGCTACGACTGTATAATACATCATATGTTGCTCAGCTATGTCGGCTGAGTACAGCAATACCCCCGTATGTACCTTTGCCAGGTATATGTGGATGTTGAATGGGTGCGTTTGAGACGCAGACAGTTTTTTTCTAATTTTGAAGTTTTACGCTGTGTTCATGTTCCAATTTGGAGTAGCTTAGACGGTTGGTTATTGAAACTTCCCCACAAACACATACTATTTATTAAAGAATACACTCTGGGGTAATTCAAAAGGCATATTTTGAACCTTGGCGTGGGATAATTTTTTCTCTAGTTTGTTCCAGGTGTAGTGGTAATGAGCGTTTTTAAATGTATTTTTACTTTTTTTTAATTTTTTTACTTTTAAAATCTAGTTTTTAAACTTTTGTTTTGCTTATTAATTTTTTTTAAACTTTCCTAAACTTTCTTAAAACTTTTTTACAGATTTAACATTTTTCTAAGCTTTTTTTTTTTTACCGTTAACCCCTAACTAGCAGTAAGCAGCACTAACAGTAAATTCCCCATTTTCCCATAACTCCCACCCACCCCAGGTAGCAAAATATATAGTTATAAAATATTTAAATTAATTAATTAAATAAATTGAACCCCTGAGGGTTAAAAAATAAAAGTTAATCCTCAGGGGTTAAAAAAAATTAGATCACAGTATAATACTGTGATCTGTATTTGATCGCTGTAGGCAGTGATCGACTGGCAGGGAAGGGGTTAATTTTTATTTGGACTAGGTAAAGGGGGGTGTTTTTTTATTTTTTACTTAAACGTTATTAAAACTTTTTTTAAGCTTAATTTTTAACTTTTTAAAGTTTATTTTAAAACTTTTTTTAACATTAACCCCTAGTTAGCCTAACGCCAAATCCCCCAATTCCCCACTAACTTCCACCCACCCCAGCTAGCTAAATATATAATTTTAAAATATTTAAATTAATTAAATAAATTTAACCCCTGAGGGTTAAAAAAAAAAAAAAAAAAAAAATTAACCCTCAGGGGTTAAAAAAAATAAATAAAAAAATCAGATCATTGTAAAATGTAATCCCTGCCAATTGATCACTGTAGTCAGTGATCAACTGTCAGGGAAGGGGTTAATTTTTTTAATTAAAATGGGTAAAGGGGGGTGGGACTTTAACTTTTTTTTTCCTGCGGGGGCAGGATGAGCACTGTTCCGGCTCCCTGCACTTCACACAGAACCAGGAAGTGCAGGGAGCCGGTAGGTAAGTATGCAGAGAACATGTGCTGGGCAGCCTGACCGGGTTCTCCCGGTCTGCCACTAATACAGAGGCAGACCGGAGCACCATTAACCGCGTGACGGACGAGGTCCGTCACTCGTCACTAAGGGTCTCCCCTCTGTGAGGGACCTCGTCCGTCAACCGTCCTTAAGGGGTTAATATGGCTTTCAAGCACTCAAAATGACTATACTAGGTTTAAAATATCTAGCCGTATGAGAAGCCATTTTGCCTGATGAGATCAGCAACACACAATCCATAGTAAGCAGGCTAGGGTGTTGTGTGATGCTCATAGAATTATATGCAAGTAATGTGGCTACAAGCACAAGCACCTTGTGAACAAACACAGTTTTTAAAGGTATGACAACATACGAGCAAAGGCCAAAAAGACAAAATCAGAAGTGGTATGTATAAGTGGCATGTAAAAATGTATGCACTGACTTGTAGAAAGTCACCCCAACACTATGCAGTAGAGAGTAACTTTTAAGCCTTGGCTAATGGAATATAATAACTTTCCAAATACATACTTGCAAGCAAATTGGCAAGTACAATGTATTCATGTAATCCCACATTAAAGGGACACTATAGTCACCTGAACAACTACAGCTTAATATAGTTGTTCAGGTGAGATCTATAGCTCCCTGCAGGCAATCTAATGTAAACACTGTATTTTCTGAGAAAATACAGTGTTTACATTGATTGATAGGAATACCTCCAGTGGAATACCTCACTCAGATGGCCACCAGAGGGACTTCCTATCATGTATGGCCCTAAAAGGGCCATGTACACGTCAGACGTATTAAAATAAGTCTGACGTGTGCAGGAGAGAGAAGGCGCTGTATGCGCGCCTTCTCTCTCCTGCCTGTCAGCAGAGGAGAGGGGGCGGGCAAAGACCGCGAGCTGAGCTGTCAGTCAGCTCAGCTCAGCTCGCGGCCGCGCACACCGCGTGCATGCGCGGTAGTGCGCTCAGGACTTCAAAGGGCGGCATGAATGCCGCCCTATGAAGTATGTGCGGCGAAGACGCGCATGCGCACAAGGGAGCGCCCGCCTATTTTGTCATTTTGGAGAGTCCCTTTAATAAAAAGGACACCAAGTTATAAACTGGACTTTACTGAAGGGCTTAGCTCAGGAGAGCTCGTACACGTCAGGTAAGAGGTCAAATTGTTGTAAAAACAGTTTCACTATTTTCAGTTAATGGAACAAGGGAACTCCTGGCACCACTACAGCTCACCTAGAAATGTGTTTTAAAAATGTAATACATTTTAAAATGCACATGAAAATGTAATTTATTTTGAAATGCACGTCAAGTGGAGACAGGGAAGAGAAAATATAAAATAAAGACTAAAAACATAAGAGTACTTTTATCATACAATATTTTTTCATAAACGCATTCACTAACAAACCTAAAAAAGCATAACTAATCAACAGCTATTAGAAACGTGCAACACGGTACTATTCATCAAAGCTGAATATAACATAGCTGAATATATCACAGCATAAAAGAAAATGGGGAAATATACAGATGAGATGCCAGATAGCAAAAATTCCATTCATTATGTGCTTGTTTACATAGAAAAGAAAAAAGAATAAACTGTCAGAGCCAGTAAAGGGACAAATGGAAGCAAATGGTTATCTTTCATATTGTAATATTATATTGACTTTCTTCTAAATTATTTTCTTTAAAAAAAATATACACATACGAGAGAAGTCTAATCAGTATTTTTTTTTTTTTTTTGAAAGGACATTTGTTACGTGCAACAGCACAAAAGGAGGGGGGGGGGATAAAAAGGTCGATAATAATACTGTGCACATTATACATTACTTCCTCAATCATTTGTTTATTGCAACTGACGTGTTTCTTGGACTACATCAGGATTATTAATTCAATGAACTCATTGCTCAGGACAACACATTATGCATGTGTCTAGTGCCCCCTAACGGCCAAGTATGAACAACACCATAAAAACTTTGTAGAGGCGTGATAAAAAATATTGTAGAATGAAACATATCCTTCTGGCTATCAGGTGTCTGAAATATTAATATTGAGTCTCCTCACCTCTTTACATATCCTTGAAATCTTAAAAATTCTATTGGCAAAACTCAGACATACTAGAATATTGGCAGGCATGGACAACATGGAAGCCTCAAAGACACATATGCAGTTTAGTAAACAATTTGCCTTTCATTTTGTTATAATGTAAAAAAAAAGTATTTTGAGAATTAATAGCATAATAATGTTATAAACAATATTCAATATCCAAAATTTAACATTTGTGCCAAATGCTGCATATAACAGTTTCAACACAATTTTTTTTCTAGAAGTAACAGAAAATAGCAATATTTTCGATGTAGAAACTAAAAGAAAAGAGACCAACGATACAAAAAAAACAAAAACAAAAAATGAATATACTAACCATTTAACCCGTTTCTTAGAGCACTGCTTAGAAGCTTCTATTTCAGCATTTCACAAGCCCTGCAGTTATCAGCGCAAGTACTGCAAGTTCAACATTGCAGAAGAACAGCATTTAAGGTATGCTATTATATATCACAGGGGTAGTCAACCTTTTTATACCTAGTGCCCACCAATGCGTCTTTCTTGATGGTAAAATTTGCTTACCGCCCACCAGTGCTGCAGTAACAAACTTTTTAGCGCAAGTGTCTTCAGATACTCTGGTAAATAGCCACGAGCATATTTCTTTTTTTTCTAGACATGGGTTCTACATTTGTTGCACAATTTAACAACTACTTTTACTCTGCACACAGTTCTACCCCCCTTCTTTTCCCTTTTATTACAAACACCCAAAACAACGCTGTATTAGCTACCAACTTTTATTATGTGTCACCATAAAAAGAAATTCCCCCTTTTTTTTTTTTTTACTACTTTACCTGCCTTCTTCTCCTCTGCCTTCCTTATATTATATCAATATATCAGGGGTCTCTTTTTCCATCTTTATTCTCTCCTTCTCCTTCCTTTACTTATTTTCCTTCTTTCTTTCATTTTATAAGATAACGAAACTTAACTTGCCAAAACATGAGCCTCTCTAAATACTGCTTTCTCTCTTCCTTTATTTTATCCCCTTTTTTAAATTTTTCTTCCCTTTTTAATTTTTTTATCTTTTCCTTTTTATCTTTTTTTTTTATTTTTTTTTTAATGCTTTTCTTTTACCTTCCCTACGGCAATGTCCAAAAGTAAGGCTGAGCTAGTTAGCCCACTTATTATTAGCCAACAACAATTCTCTACTTCTCCTGCCTATAAATTTTCTCTCTCCTATTTTACAAGTGCTCTGCTCTGCTTCTGCCTGTCCCTGCGATCGTGCATCAGCTCCCACTCCTCCCCTTCCTCTTCCCACGTGTTACACTTGCTCGTGTTGGCACACACGCGCATGTACACATTCTCTTGTTCGCGTGCCCGCATTCTCTTGTTCTCACGAGTTCGCGCGCGTATTTGTGCACTTGCACCTGCCCGCCCACTCGATGGAAGGAAGATTGAGCTTGTTGTGCTGCCGAACCCCCTACCGTCCTGAATCCTGAAACGCCCAGTAGTGGGCGGTAGGGACCAGGTTGGCTACCCATGATATATCACATGTTTACCCCTATTCGGTTTGAATGGCCCTTAAAGAAATTTGTTATATTTATAGTAGGAGTGCTTTTGCAAAACAGAGGAGAAAGAATGGGCATACAGTGGTACTCAAACAACAGTGCTCTGTAAATAATAAAATAAAAATACGTGTCTGTATTGATAAAAGAAAAACAGCCATATCTGCTACATCAAAGAGAATGTTCTTTCTGATTGCTACAGTTGATTAAACAACGCATTAAACATTAAGGTTGTCTTTTAAACACAGCAAAATAACATTTTATTTTTAGACTTGCTTCCATCACGTTCAACCTTTCTCACATCAGGGATAGGACCTGTAATGGGTACAAGAGAGGAAAAGGGGCAGTGGAGGACTATAAGGCTGTAGTGGGCGCAGGGAGCATGAAGGCTGCAGCTGGTGAAGGGGGAAGGGACTGTAAAGAGAGCAGGGGGTATTAGAGACTCCAGTGGGTGCAAGAGAAGGCAATCTGTAGACTGCTATGGGTGCAGGGGGTAATCTGTAGAGAGGGAATTAGAGGCTTTAGCTGGTGCATGTGAGGTATAGGGGTTGTAGTGGGTGCGGGGGAAGGCTGTTTTGATTAATAAGGGCTTAGTGGGTGCAGGGGAGGCTTTGAGGCTTTAGTGGGTGCAGGGGGCATGAAGGTTGAAGCTGTTGCAGAGGAAAGGGGCTGTGGTGGGTTCAGGATGCACTAGGGGCTGCGGTGGTAGGAAGGGTAATAGAGGTTGCTGTGGGTAAGGGGGGTAAGAGGGGCAGCTGAGGGTGAGTGGGTTAAAGGGGCTGCTGTGGGTGAGGGAGCTATAGGGGCTGCAGTGGGTGAAAGGGTTATAGGGGCTGCAGTGGGTGAAAGGGTTATAGGGGCTGCAGTGGGTGAAAGGGTTATAGGGGCTGCTGTGGGTAAAGGGAGACGGGGGAACATTAGTGAGGGGATAATTTAATAAATTTAAAAAAATACATTTAAAAGCATTTCTTCCCCCCTCTGTCGTAGCAGTTATATGAGTGCTTTCCAATTTTGCAACAAACTAGTAAAAAAAATCTTTCTCCGCCTCTATGGGAAAGAATTGGATTGGCTGATATTGTCAATTCTGATTATCTCAGCCACGGAGGCGGGTGGGGGCAGAGTCAAATGTCACCCTGGCCAACCAGTCTCTCCTCATAGAGATGCATTGGATCAATGCATCTCTATGGGGAAAGTTCAGAGTCTCCATGCAGAGTGTGCAGCACTGTCCCGGGAAGCACCTCTAGTGGCTGTCTGAGTGACTGTCACTGGAGGTGTCCTTAGGCAGCAATGCAAATACAGCCTTTTACATGAAAATACCTGCAGGGACAGTAGGCGTTCTGGTGACTATAGAATCCCTTTAATGTTGTTATTTTGGATAGGTTTAGACAGGCATGAAGCACAGGAAACTTGCTACAATTTTAATCCGAATATACATTGTGGCTAACATTTTATAAAGTAGTTAAAGGACCACTCTAGGCACCCAGACCACTTCAGCTTAATGAAGTGGTCTGGGTGCCAGGGCCTTCTAGGGTTAGCCCATTGTTTTATAAACATAGCAGTGTTTATCAATGGGTTAAGCCTTCCCCCAAAGCCTCTAGCGGCTGTCTCATTGGCAGCCGCTAGAGGCGCTTGCATGCTTCTCACTGTGAAAATCACAGTGAGAGCACGCAAGGGTCCATAGGAAAGCATTATGAATGCTTTCCTATGCGACCGGCTGAATGCGCGCGCAGCTCTTGCCGCGCGTGCGCATTCAGCCGACGGGGCGGATCGGAGGAGGAGAGCTCCCCACCCAGCGCTGGAAAAAGATAAGTTTTAACCCTTTTCCCCTTTCCAGGGCCGGGCGGGAGGGGGTCCCTGAGGGTGGGGGCACCCTCAGGGCACTATAGTGGTCCTTTAAGTAAAATGTAAAAGTGAAAAATATAATTTAAAATTTTATGTCAAGACACAGAGGCTCATATTGCTTAACCCTTTCTTTACTGTCCACCAATAGCAGCAAAGAATACAACAGCAAGAAAAAATGGTAACCATAGTGATAGGCCACACCCATACCAAGTCCCAGTATAATAGTCAGCACATCCCCACACATTTCCTCTTTCTTTGCTGCTCCAACCAAAGCCAAGTACATGACAGATTTTCTCTCATACATACTACTATTCTTATTGATTTCTGGTTATTTATATCATTTATTTATTGTTATTGGAGCTTCTATTGCTCCTTTTGTTGATAATTCCTTTTTGCTTTAATTTATCCAGTTGTTAAGGATTTTTTCTGTGTATTATTACATGCTTGTTTAATACTATATATTATGTTGGTTACCTTTGAGCCCAGGATTCCAGACCTTCCTTATGTTTTATTCTGTGTATTATCCATGCTCACTTGCTTCTTCTGATTACTAACTTATCTCCTTATATCTTCCTCACTATCCTTTGGCTTCATTTTCACCCTCTCTCCGTTTATTTGGCACCCTTTGGCGCCTGTTTTCCGTTCTGTTCGGCTATTTTCATGAAAGAATTCTAACCAGTTCAGCAAATTCTTCACGAACACATGCCGTTCGTTTGTTTTTTCTAACACTTCGCTTCATTCGTCTGTTTTGCCGCGTTCGGCTACTTTTTATTCGAACAGACAGTGCATTCACCTGTTTCCTATTCATTACTTTCATCTATTTATCCCATTGAATTTGTCTCTTTTTTGCCGAACGTTCGGCTCTTTAACTTGACGAATTGACTGTATTTTGGCCGCGAATTTTGCGAGATTGCCGGCGGCCATTTCCTGACTTCCTGCGTGTTCTCTTCCTATCTGCCGGTCTGGACCCTGGTGAGCTCCCTAACTATACCCGGATAGGTTATACTAGTTTGGGGTGATTAATTCCCGCTAGTCTCCTCTACTCTGATTTTAGCTTTATCCCATACAATTATACTGATTATATAGCTGTTATTCTTTTGTTGGGGAATATCTCACAGCACTACCATGCACCTAAAGTGCCTGCCAGCTCCTCCTCCCCTAGGGAGATGGACATGCCCCAGGTTTTGGATAACCCATCTTCCAATTCTGCTTCCCTGTCTTAAGGACCTGGGACGCTTTGTGGGTGCATTTACAGCCCTAGATAAGGCACCATCCTCCACGAAGAGGGTGTTTCAGGGGCGGGTCTCTACCAGGGCCGGCAGATTCAGAGGTCGTCTGTCCGGCCGTTCCAATTACCATGCCCATGGATTGGGACGAGGCTCTTATACTCAGAGAACACCCTACCAGGAGACGAGACAGAAGTCTCCTTTCTTCCCTTCTCGCGGAAGACCATGGAGTTCCAGAGGTTTCAGAGGGAACCCCGGTTCCAGATGCCCTTACGGTAAGCTTACATCTACCTCAGGTTTCCTCCAATATGTGTGTAGGGGGCAGACTCCGTCATTTTTTTCCACACCTGGTCAGCCATCACCTCAGATGTCTGGGTTCTGACCACAGTTCGGTGGTTTCACATCGAACTGGTGGACACTCCATGTCACGTTTGTCTATTTTGCTTTCAACAACCGACCGCGCCTTGATAGACGTGGAACTAACGGCCCTCCACGCAAAAGGGGCGATAGAGCTAGCCCCGGTGTCCTCCACAGGGGTGATCAGCAATATTTTACTAGTGGAAAAGAAAGGCGGACAAATGCGCCCAGCTATCAACCTCCGTGCCCTAAACACCCTGGTGCACTATCGTCACTTCAAAATGGAGGGCATTCACCTTCTGCAAGACTTACTCCTTCAGGGAGACTGGATGGCAAAGTTGGATTTGAAGGATGCCTACCCGACTGTCCCAGTGGCCGAGTAATCAATAGACCTGTTACGTTTCCTCTGGAAATGAGACACCTGACGCTTCACGTGACTCCCCTTCGGACTGTTGTCAGCCCCTTGGTGCTTCACAAAACTGATGCGCCCCGCCATGGCTTGGCTGCGCAGTCGGGGAGTCCGGCTAATCGTCTACTTGGACAACATCCTCATCATGGCACAGGATTGTTCAGTCCTTCGGAAACATCTTCAATGGACGATGGACCTCCTCTAACACCTGGGTTTTCTCCTCAACTGGGAAAAATCCTGCATATCTCCTTCACATTGCATGGAGTTCCTAGATTCCGGTAGATTCCGAAGCAGAGTCACTGAGCCTCCCTACGTCCATGATACGGACAATCCGCAAGGAGCTGCGCCGCGCTCTAATGCGCACACAGCTATCTCTACGCCACCTGGCACGGATCATTGGCCTTCTGACAGCATCAATCCAAGCGGTGTTCCCAGCCCCATTCCGTTACAGTGCCCTCCAGCGGCTGAAGATTGCACACCTTCGCGGGGGGGCGTCCTATGCAGACATGATCTCCCTGGACTCGGAGACTCGAGACAAATTGACCTGGTGGATCCACAACCTCTCGGCTTGGAATGGCAAGGCCATCTTCGGCTCCCAACCAGAGTTCACGGTGGACTCAGACACCAGTCTCCACGGCTGGGGTGCCCATTGCAACGGGGTGACTACCGGGGGTCGCTGGTCGGCAGACGAATCCCACCTCCACATCAATGCTCTGGAACTCCTAGCGGGTTCATTCGCGATCCGGAGTTTTGCGAACGGGACTGCCAGCTCATGCATCCACCTGCGCATGCACAACATCTCAGCGGTCCGCTATGCCAACCACATAGGTGGCACTCAATCTGCAATCCTGGCCCGCTTGGCGAAGGACTTCTGAGCCTATTGCTTGGACAGGAACCTGGTGGTGCAGTCAGAATACCTTCCTGGGCTCCAAAACACTCACGCGGACTGGAGTTCATGCTGTCTGACAACAGCGATTGTAAATTGGATGTGGGAGTATTCTCCGCTATATCGTCCATATGGGGTCCTTTTGCCATCGACCTCTTCGCGTCCAGGCTCAATACCCAACTGCCCCGGTTCTATAGCTGGCGCCAGTATCCAACGGCGGAGGCAGTGGACGCCTTCCTACAAGACTGGACTGGCTCACTCCCCTCCGCCTTCCCCCCCCTTTTGCCATGATCCCTCGAGTCCTGCTCCAAGTTCGCCGCCAAATGGCCGACCTGATCCTACTAACCCCATTCTGGGGGACCCAATCCTGGTTTCCACAACTCCTGGAACTGGCGGTAGACGTGCCCAGACTGCTGCCGTCTCTACTGAACCTCCTCCTGGACCCATCGGGCCTCCAGCATCCCCTCCTAGTGGACGGGTCGTTACTGCTGCTCGCGTGGAGGATTTCGGGAGTCCCTGGGAAATCCAAGGGATTTCAGCTGTAACTCGACGCCTCCTGGTTGACGCATGGGCTCCCGGGATTAGATGGGCATATGGGACCGCTTGGAGAGCTTGGACTGGCTGGTGCCTGGCTCGGAACTTGGATCCAGTTTCAGCACCTGTGATCCTCCTGTTCCTGACTTTGTTGTTTGAAGCTGGTCTGGCATTTCGAACGATTAATTTTGCTTTCAGCCATCTCCTCGGCTCACCAAGGATTTGACGGCTGCCCAGCAGGCCAACATCCGTTAATGTACCGCTTACTTAGGGGATCACGCCTGTCACGCCCCCCTAGACCTCGTTACTCAACTACATGGGACGTTTCCTGCGTTTTGTCGCTGTGTTCCTCCTGGTCGCCTAATGCGGAGCTCTCCCTGCGACAGCTGTCGGCCAAGTTGGTCTCCCTGTTCGGTCTCATTTCATGAAAACGGGTATCGGATGTTCGTGCCCTGGACTATGATGCTAGGTCTTTCACTTCTGACGGGGTGACGTTTAACATCTCCAGACGCACCAAGACCGCTATTCGATCAGTTTCTTATCCTGGTACTCCGGCCCTATGTCCGGTGGCCTGCTTACGGGAATATGAACTTCGGACTAGCACACATCGTGCAACGTCGTCTCCCCAGCTCTTTCTCTCGCTTCGTCGCCCCTTTTCCCCTGTGTCCAGTACTACATTGGCTTGCTGGGTACATTGGGTGATGTCTCTGGCCGGCGTGGATACGTCCATCTTTGGTGCCCACTCAGCCCGAGGGGCATCAGCCATGTTCATAGTGAATTCAGGTGTACGTCTGGAAGACCTGATGAGAATGGCCGACTGGTCCGGCGAATCCACTTTTCATGAGTTTTACTTTCGACCTCTGCCTCATGTTTTTTTTTCCGGTTATTGATCAGCTTTAAACTTGCAATATGAGCCTCCGTGTCTTGAATTACATGATTTTGCTATTTCATGACGAAAAGTCATGATTTTATGAAAGACACAGGCGAGTATTGTCCCACCCTTCATTGTTATTTCACTGATTTACCCCACCCGGTTGTTTATTCTCTCCTGCAGGTTTTCCAGGGTTGGTAGGTATTCATTATGCGCTCTGGGTTTTGTATAGTTTCAGCCGTTTATTAACCTGTTCATGTTACATGATTATCTGATATGCCTATGATGAATTATGCACACTGTGTTGCTTCTGTCTAGTTATAAAATTATGTATTGGCAAGTACCGAATTAACTGTTCGGCTCCTGTCTTGTGTTTTCACAGGTTGATTTGATGTTGATCAAGGGTCTTCATCACTTCTCTCTCTCTTGACAGTGCTGTGATGGGCCCCTCACTGTTGGAATCCTGTTTACTGATGGATCGGTCCCAGTTTCGTTATGGTTCCTGATCGCCTGTTTTATTTGGTTTGGACTGTTTCATAGTTCCTGTTTTGTGGTTATTGTGTAGCATCTCCAAAGAAAGAGGAAATGTGTGGGGATGTGCTGACTATTATACTGGGACTTGGTATGGGTGTGGTCTATCACTATGGTTACCATTTTTTCTTACTGGTGTATTCTTTGCGGTTATTGGTGGACAGTAAAGAAAGGGTTAAGCAATACTCACCTCAGTGTCTTTCATAAAATCATGACTTTTCGTCATGAAATAGCAAAATCATGTAATTATATTGAAATTAATCATATCCATCTTAAAATGGTCATTGCCCCAATTCAGTCCTTTATTGAATTCTGATAAATGAAAAATTTTAATTGGCGTAATTGGCAGGAGCACTCCATTGCTTTTTATGGAGTCTATTGTTAATGAAGAGTTGATTTTTATGCTTCCATTGACACAGATTCTTTAGGTTTTATGTTTAAGAACAAAAACCATATAGTAAGAGATGTGTCATTACTTTTCAGGCTATCACGCGGCACTACAAGAGATGTTATTAGACAGAAGTCAGGCAGATGCCCATTCAAAGCACAGTGTCTCATATCAGATTTCAGCTGTACGCACACATTTATACTGAAACATTTCTCTCTAGGGCCTGGCCATATAGTTTTGTGTGATGGGTACACGATACCTATGACCACCACACTTTCATTTGTTTTGCAATAATGATAAAGCAAAGTAAATACATTTTCGGTTATAAAATGCTGCTTGTTTTATATGCTGTAAGTTTTTATAATGTATTTGCTGATTTGAAAACTATTAACGACATACAGTAAAAAATTATATATATATATATATATCTATATATAATAAAAACCAAAACATTTTCAACACAAAAAATACATATGTAAAGATTTGTATCTGTTTACATAATTTAACATTTTAAAAAGCATGGCTTGTTGAGGTAGAAATGTATTGTGTCTCTTGTAATAGCACATAAGAGTGCAAAGGAAAATTCTCCCGGGTTGTTGTGAACTAAAAAATGATTTACCAAGAAAAATGTACAAAAATATATTTGTTAATGTCAACAATTTGTTTACTTGTGATGGGAAAATGCATTTTTTTCTCTCAACTGATATTTATATGACATACAAATTCCTCAAAATGATTAACCCCTTAAGGCCCAAACTTCTGGAATAAAAGGGAATCATGACATGTCACACATGTCATGTGTCCTTAAGGGGTTAAATTCTACTACTTAGGATGACAGATCAAAAGTTATTCAGCAGTTTCTGACAGCCTAGCCAGCAGTTTCATATTAATAAATGCAGACATTTGCTTGGTCTCAATGGTTTGAATGTCCTTAATGGTTCATGTGTGTGGGGACAAAAGGAAAATATCAGATAAATGGAGGAGCTCAAGCAATATATACCAGAAACACACTGATCCAAACAAATGCTGTGCCCCATTTGAGCAAATTTGATATTCTCATTGCAGAAAGAAAAATAAACATGGACACACACAGTGTGTGTGTATAAATATACACACAAACATACTACTGCGCAAATATTTTATGCAGGTGTTAAAAATGCTGTAAAGAGTGCTTTCATAAACAGAAAAGTTAATTGGTCCTTTTGATCAATTAACAAAATGCAAAGTGAGTGTTAACAAAATATAAATCAAATTTAAAAAAACAAAAAACAAAAAAAAAAACGTGCACAGTCTTGTAAGGAACTTGGCAGGTAAGTTGTTCAAAACATGTTCGAGATCTTACCACAGTTAGTCTGTGGATTTAGAAAGCTTTAGTTACTTCCGTCTCTTCATGCAATCTTATGTTGAGATCAGGGCTCTGTGGGGGAGGAGGGCATAGTACCACCTTCTAGGGCTCACTGTTCTTTCTTACGCTGAAGATAGTTCTTAATGACTTTGACGGTATGTTTGAGGCCATTAACGAACTGATTAAATTTGGGGCTGATCACATTTTTGTGTATCCCTGTTTATTCATGCAATGAATCACTTGGCCTTGCTTCCATGTTGGAGGTATGGCATTTTGGTCACAAGGCTTCCACGAAGACAACTTCTGACCACACTTCTCCGGACAATAGATAGAAGTACCATGGTCCCACTGTTTTCTGCCAAATCTGAGCTGACAGCTCTGCCTTACATCTTTCAGTTGTGAAGGGAAGTATCAGTTTGGGACTCGTTTGGGATAATTGTTTGCATCTGACTATATGCCTACAACATTCCTCACTTCATACCTAGAAAATGTTATACTTTGTCACAGCTTTACACACAGTTTTTTCATATACACAGTTTTTTCATACACACACACACACACCTTCTGCAACATCATTTTGTTGCAATATCTACAGATGATTCTAATGCTGCTGGATGTTCTCTCCCACATTCTTTGCTTGTTCTATTAAAAACGGACAGCGCAGAAAGAATAGAGCTACTTAATATTCCACATAAAATGAAATTAGATATACACATTACTTGATATGTGTTAATTACAATTATTAAGGTAATTAGACGATACATCATGAAATGAAAGCACATGAAAGCTAGACTTTCATCTCGCTTCTAATTCAGGCTATTTCAAAGTTTAACCAGATAATACTACTTGAGTGTTACATACTGTACAATAATTCATAGATTACCTGGGCTCACTGTCAGCTGGAAATAGTGCAGCATGTTGGGATCAGGGAAATTCAATTTACAGGTACCTAATTTAATAAAAAGATAAATTAGTTCATATAAATAGGATCGTTGCTTGACCAAACAAAATAAATTAATAAAATAATAAATGTATTACGTACATGGTAAGTTGGCTTCAAGTTCTGCAACTTCTGTGAAAATGGAGGAGAGGAGACATAAAGAAGAGCTTACAAACTGAAAACATTGTATATCATATTGTATATTTAGCGCTAAACTATCATAAGAGATAATATATCATATCACAGGTAACTAATCATAAGTTTCCGTACAGAAATCAATATGAACTGCTTTTCAATTACCACAGATACAGGTACATGACAGGCAACAATGCAACTTGCAATGGATTTTTAAGGTTTTGGTCTCATTTCTAAGCCGTGTTATAAAAAAAAAAAACAAACAAAAAAAAACCCCTTGTCCTTGTGAAAGCATAGCTCCACGTCTTAGTCATGTCTCCCCTTTTCACAAGACATTTTATTAATTGAATGTATTCAGAATATGTACACAGCTCAGCCAATGAGAAATTAGTGTAAAATGACATGCTGAGATGACTCTGCCTTGTCAGTCACATTCATTCTCTTACATTACCCTTTTATCACAACTTTGAAATACCATACAGATAACGAATGGACAAGTTTCTGTCCTCAGTTTAGAGCTATGCTGTAGAAAGGTGCAAACCCTTTTTTTTGCCTAGCAAAACAAAGGATAATGGATTGCAGCAGGAGTTTAAAATGTAGGTTACTTGACACCTGTCACATGCACTGCTGGGCTAAAGAAAGTTTTATTTTTATTTTATTTTTAAATTCACACCCTTGATTATTATTATTTTATTTAAAGGCAATACATACAGTAGGTGGATCACACTTCCTACAATATCTACAAGGAAATAGGAACAACAATATAGTGTAGTATATTTGACAAATAGGTATCCAAAGATTAGATAAAGATGGTCAGGTACTCACAAACCGAGAGCCAAACAAACATGTAGCTCTCATGGAAACAGCACTGGGACTATTAGTAGGATGTCCCTTTCCTTCTGTGGATCTTCTGTTCACCCAAAGAAATGGAGCTGAAAACACTTACTTTGAAAGTAAAGTGTTTATTAATTCCAGTATTGGCAGCAACGTTAAAAATAAGGCGGGTATCTCCAATAAAACATGTACATTTAAATAAAATAAAAGAGTTCAAATAAAAGAAGTCTCTATAGTACCAAAACGCATTTCGCCCCGTGCCAGGGGCTTCCTCAGTCGGTAATGTTTCCTCTCTGTTTTCTTCTCTTTTTATATGTATGTATGGCCGGTGTTTGGAACGCAAGAATTCGCGGTGGAACGCATTTCCGGTTGCGTCATTTCCTGGTTGCGGCGTCATCTCGTCAGCCTGACTTCCGGCATGGCCGCTTCTTGTAGGCATGGAAACCAGCCGGTTGGAACGCACACTAATATGACGTGTGTGTTCCATACCGGAACAACAATAATATAGAGGGAAGAAAGCATTAATGCACAACGGCAATAAAATAGCTGTATCAAAAGTGGTTCTATTACCCCAAACCAATTACAATGTGACATAGTGTTACAGCAATGTGGTTGTATGTTATGAAAGTTTATAAAGATCGATCAGTGTCTTAATTTGGAAAGTGCTTATATACTGAGCGTGTCTGAGTTCTATTTAACTCAGTTCTAATATTAATATTAGAGAATAAGGTGCTCTACAGTTATAAAACTAGTAGGTATTACAATATTTAGAGTGCCAAGATCACTATTAGTATTAGTATTTTGATGGTGAATTAACTGTTAGTATGCTGAATTCATTTATTAATAATTCTAAATAAACATATTTTTATCATCTTTTTTGTGCAAACAGTTTTTTTTTTTGATTTATATAAAATTTCTAAATGACATCTAAATATTGGATCACATTTATAATATGTTTAAAAAAAGTGACAGGTTTCAAAATCAGAATTCAAGCCATGTGGTATAAGGATATTGAAATTAAAAATAAATTTCATCTCTTCTAATCCAACTTTTTTGATATAATCACCTCCTCTCCAATCATGTGAAACTATTTTTAGAGGGCAAAAAAACAATTGATCTGGATTTTGGTTGTGGTGGGTCTTAAAATGGTTGGAGACACTGTGGGTTTCCAATCCTTTTTTTATATTCCGTATATGCTCGGAGATTCTGACATGCAGACATCTAATAGTCCTGCCGACATATAATAAATTACAAGGGCATTTTAGGATGTAAATTACACCTTTGGAGAAACAAGTTAATTTATCTTTAATGATGAAGTCTTTATCAATAAATTCTCGAAGATTACTTAAATGTCTCTTTTTGCTGTTTGTGGATTTACACGCATGACAATTTCCACAGCCATAAAAAACATTTTTTAATCCTGAAAAGTAGTTCATTGTAGTTGGATTTTCACTGCTTTTTATAAGAATCTTTTTCAGATTTTTTGCCCCTCTATAGATGATATGGGGATTTTTGGGAAGAATGTTTCCGAGAACTGGGTCGCTTTGTAACACATGCCAATATTCCTTTATAATTTTCCTGATGTTATTATGATTTCCATTATAGTTACAAATAAACGGTACTTTATTATCGGTTTGGGGGAGTATCTTTTTTGGTTTGTAGGTAAGTAATTCTTTCCGTGATAAAGACCTTGTGTTCTCCATTGTTGCAGCTAAATTTTCTTCTTGGTACCATTTCTCTAGAAAATGTTGTTTAATTCGTGTGGCTTGTTGGATGTAATCGTCATCTTTAGTGCAATTACGTCTAATGCGCATGAATTGACCTTTAGGGGCATTGTGCAACCACGGTTTATGATGACAGCTGTTACTCTCGATGTATCCGTTTGCATCAACTGTTTTAAAAATTTTTTTTGTAAATATCTGTTGGTCTTGAATAAAAATGTGTAGATCTAAAAATTGAATATCTGTGGGGCTATGGGAGGTGGTAAAATAATGCCCCATTACTGGGAGGAGCATTTTATTTTTTCATATCATCCCTGGGTGTCAAATTTGGTGTCCTATCGCCGGTATATAGATGACATCTTTTTTATTTGGAATGGGACCATCCAGTTTTTGGAAATGTTTTTATTATTCTTAAATGAAAATGAATGGGGCATTATTTTAACCACCTCCCATAGCCCCACAGATATTCAATTTTTAGATCTACACATTTTTATTCAAGACCAACAGATGATATTTACAAAAAAAAATTTTAAAACAGTTGATGCAAACGGATACATCGAGAGTAACAGCTGTCATCATAAACCGTGGTTGCACAATGCCCCTAAAGGTCAATTCATGCGCATTAGACGTAATTGCACTAAAGATGACGATTACATCCAACAAGCCACACGAATTAAACAACATTTTCTAGAGAAAGGGTACCAAGAAGAAAATTTAGCTGCAACAATTGAGAACACAAGGTCTTTATCACGGAAAGAATTACTTACCTACAAACCAAAAAAGATACTCCCCCAAACCGATGATAAAGTACCGTTTATTTGTAACTATAATGGAAATCATAACAACATCAGGAAAATTATAAAGAAATATTGGCATGTGTTACAAAGCGACCCAGTTCTCGAAAACATTCTTCCCAAAAATCCCCATATCATCTATAGAGGGGCAAAAAATCTGAAAGATTCTTGTAAAAAGCAGTGAAAATCCAACTACAACGAACTACTTTTCAGGATTAAAAAATGGTTTTTATGGCTGTGGAAATTGTCATGCGTGTAAATCCACAAACAGCAAAAAGAGACATTTAAGTAATCTTCGAGAATTTATTGATAAAGACTTCATCATTAAAGATAAATTAACTTGTTTCTCCAAAGGTGTAATTTACATCCTAAAATGCCCTTGTAATTTATTATATGTCGGCAGGACTATTAGATGTCTGCATGTCAGAATCTCCGAGCATATACGGAATATAAAAAAAGGATTGGAAACCCACAGTGTCTCCAACCATTTTAAGACCCACCACAACCAAAATCCAGATCAATTGTTTTTTTGCCCTCTAAAAATAGTTTCACATGATTGGAGAGGAAGTGATTATATCAAAAAAGTTGGATTAGAAGAGATGAAATTTATTTTTAATTTCAATACCCTTATACCACATGGCTTGAATTCTGATTTTGAAACATGTCACTTTTTTGAAACATATTATAAATGTGATCCAATATTTAGATGTCATTTAGAAATTTTATATAAATCAAAAAAAAAAAAAAAAAACTGTTTGCACAAAAAAGATGATAAAAATATGTTTATTTAGAATTATTAATAAATGAATTCAGCATACTAACAGTTAATTCACCATCAAAATACTAATACTAATAGTGATCTTGGCACTCTAAATATTGTAATACCTACTAGTTTTATAACTGTAGAGCACCTTATTCTCCAATATTAATATTAGAACTGAGTTAAATAGAACTCAGACACGCTCAGTATATAAGCACTTTCCAAATTAAGACACTGATCGATCTTTATAAACTTTCATAACATACAACCACATTGCTGTAACACTATGTCACATTGTAATTGGTTTGGGGTAATAGAACCACTTTTGATACAGCTATTTTATTGCCGTTGTGCATTCATGCTTTCTTCCCTCTATATTATCGTTGTTCCGGTATGGAACGCACACGTCATATTAGTGTGCGTTCCAACCGGCTGGTTTCCATGCCTACAAGAAGCGGCCATGCCGGAAGTCAGGCTGACGAGATGACGCCGCAACCCGGAAATGACGCAACCGGAAATGCGTTCCACCGCGAATTCTTGCGTTCCAAACACCGGCCATACATACATATAAAAAGAGAAGAAAATAGAGAGGAAACATTACCGACTGAGGAAGCCCCTGGCACGGGGCGAAACGCGTTTTGGTACTATAGAGACTTTTATTTGAACTCTCTTATTTTATTTAAATGTACATGTTTTATTGGAGATACCCTCCTTATTTTTAACCTTGCTGCCAATACTGGAATTAATAAACACTTTACTTTCAAAGTAAGTGTTTTCAGCTCCATTTCTTTGGGTGAACAGAAGATCCACAGAAGGAAAGGGACATCCTACTAATAGTCCCAGTGCTGTTTCCATGAGAGCTACATGTTTGTTTGGCTCTCGGTTTGTGAGTACCTGACCATCTTTATCTAATCTTTGGATACCTATTTGTCAAATATACTACACTATATTGTTGTTCCTATTTCCTTGTAGATATTGTAGGAAGTGTGATCCACCTACTGTATGTATTGCCTTTATGTTTATTTGAGAGTGGTATAAGGGGTTTCCCACTCAGGTGTTTGATCACACTTACATTGTTCTCACTGTATATACTATACCTTTTTCTTCTGTATTATTATTTTATTGTTTATATAGCGGCATCAGATTCCGTAGCGCTGTACAATGGGTGGACCAACAGAGATGTTATTGTCACCAGACAACTGGATGCACAGGAACAGAGAGGTGGAGGACCCTGCTCAATGAGCTTACACTGATGCAGAGAAAATTATAGCATGAATGTAAGACCTAAAACGATCATTGCACTTAAAGGACCACTCTAGGCACCCAGACCACTTCAGCTTAATGAAGTGGTCTGGGTGCCAGGTCCAGCTAGGGTTAACCCATTCTTTTATAAACATAGCAGTTTCAGAGAAACTGCTATATTTATGAATGGGTTAAGCCTTCCCCCAAAGCCTATAGCGGCTGTCTCATTGACAGTCGCTAGAGGCGCTTGTGTGCTTCTCACTGTGATTTTTACAGTGAGAGCACGCCAGCGTCCATAGGAAAGCATTGTAAATGCTTTCCTATGCGACCGACTGAATGCGCGCGCAGCTCTTGCCGCGCGTGCGCATTCAGCCGACGGGGAGGAACGGAGGAGGAGAGCTCCCCGCCCAGAGCTGGAAAAAGGTACGTTTTAACCCCTTTCCCCCTTCCAGAGCCGGGCGGGAAGGGGACCCTAAGGGTGGGGGCACCCTCAGGGCACTATAGTGCCAGGAAAACTAGTATGTTTTCCTGGCACTATAGTGGTCCTTTAATATGTTGTCCGGAGGATTCCTTTAGGTAATCTCTTCTAAAAGAATTCAATCCTTAAAGCCACACTATCATGCTGAACCTACCTTTCTCATATTGATTCCTGCATATTGATTCCTGCTGTGAAAGTGTGTTTTTAGACATTTTGAAGAGTTTTACTGATTCTTCAACTGTCTAAGATTTTTCTTTATATTTTTACAGGTAAGAGTCATCTAGGAAAAGGTTTTAGATTTAACAAGGTTTTATGTCTTGTTGATAATTGGTAAGGCATTTGATTAAAAAAAAATATTTTTTTTTTAATTTTTTTTTTATTTCAGACGTGTACCTGCCTTGCATATGTTTTGATAATGCTTGTGTAATTCAGGCCTTAGTAGAATGTCATCAAAATCGTAACTGTATCTTGCAATTCTATTAAAGGACCACGATAGTGCCAGGAAAACACTCGTTTTCCAGGCACTATAGTGCCCTGAGGGTGCCCCCACCCTCAGGGTCCCCCTCCCGCCGGGCTGGATGGCAAGGAAAGGGGTTACATTTACCTTTTTTCCTGCGCCTCCGATCCTCCTCTTCGGCTGAATGTGCATGCGCGGCAGGAGCTGCGCGCACATTCAGCCAGTCTCATAGGAAAGCATTCATAATGCTTTCCTATTGACGCTGGCATCTTCTCACTGATTTTCACAGTGAGAAGCACGCAAACGCCTCTAGCGGCTGTCAATGAGACAGCCACTAGAGGCGGGATTAACCCTCAGTGTAAACATAGCAGTTTCTATGAAACAGCTATGTTTATAAAAAAATAAAAAAGGGTTAATCCTAGATGGACCTGGCACCCAGACCACTTCATTAAGCTGAAGTGGTCTGGGTGCCTAGAGTGGTTCTTTAATCTTACTAATCCCTCCCACCCGAATCCCCCCTATCTCAATTAATTCTTAGTATAAGTTTTTTGTCTGTGTACTTTACTCATCTGATCTTGGAGAAAGAGAGAACCTCTTATATCCTATGTAGTTTCAATATTTTTTTATTATTCTATTTGTCAGCCCGTTTTAGGGTTGTATTCTTTTCCTTTCTTCTCCCCTCATCTTGTCTAATACTTCCCTTCACGGTTACTGAGCATACGCTCTCTCTCTCTCTGTTGGTTATTACGATCTAAATTCTGAACGAAGGAGAAAAGGGAGAGAAAAAAAAAAAAAAGATCACTGCATAGAGCAGAGAAAGCCTGATATATTATCCATTTTCTTTATCCATGTATCCCAGTCTTCTATTTGCTTATATCTATTTCCTAAATTCACCATAATACCCCTTTCCATATAACTTGTTTTATTAGTACATTGGTGCATGGAATTATCCCTGTTTTCTAATTTCGTGCCAAGAGTAATTTAGCTGCTGTAATTATGTGTAATATTAACATGGTTGTTCTTTTTGTCATATTTGGCCAGTGCATGTTTAGTAAGACCACTTCAGGCTTAAGAGGTAATTTTATTTCCGTTTTTTTATATATTATCTTAATTACTTATTTGCAAGGAGTGTGCAATGCCACCAGTTGTGGATCAAACTACCTTCATTAATACTGCATTTTCAGCATCTGTCTGATAACTCTGGAAAGATTTTCTTTAAGCGTTTCGGTGCTAGGTACCATTTATTTGATAGTTTAAATTGGGTTTCTATAAGGTTTAAGCAGTGTATATTTGTGTTTAGTTTAACAAGTTTATCCATAACCATCAGCTTGGCCAATAGATGGGGACGGAGATTACACCTCACTGAGCGCGGCCTTGAACAACGCAGAACTGCGAAGTTTACGAGAGTGGTCCACCACAGAACAACTGACGATAATGCACAGATTCCATTATGCACAACTGAGGCACTTTTACCACAACATGGCCAACAAGGAAGCAGCACACAGGGAGACAACGTGGTTTAAACACCTGTGTATGACTGACACTGGCACGGGAGGCAGAGTGTCAACCATCTACCAACAGCTGATCACAGGAGACCACGCTAGAAAAAAAAAAAAACGCCTTCAAAAGACAATGGGAGGAACTGACTGAACGGACCTACACAGAAGCCCAATGGGAACAGATACTCATCTTACAACACAAAAGCTCAATAAGCACCAGGTATCAAGAAGTCAACTTCAAACTGATTTCCCACTGGTATAGAACGCCTTCCCTACTACATAGAATATACCAGGGGGTCCCAGATACATGCTGGAGATGCAAAACCCAAATAGGAACCCTATGCTGCATCTGGTGGGACTGCACACTGATAAGAAATAAAACAGGAAGTGACGAATATGCTAGGAGATACACCCGACTTCAACAGAGACGGTGCTCCTACACTACACTGAAAGCTCAATAGCCCAATATAAACGATCAATACTGCGACACCTGCTCAATGTAGCTAAAGCACTAATACCAGCCAGATGGAAACAATGCCAACCACCCACCAAAGCAGAGTGGCTACAGAGAATTGAAGAGATCCACACAGCAGAAGTGAGATATGCAGAACTTTTAGGAAGAAGCACTAAACATGTTGAGCTCTGGAAACCATGGTACACCTATCACGAAACAGAACATAGGAAGAACACAACGCGGATCCTGGGGACTCGAAGGGACCATGCGCTCCCCGACACATATCAGACGCAAGCCAAACACTGGACAAAACCAGGCTAACCTGGTAAGGATCTAAAGACAAATTAGGGGTAGAAAACGGCCACTGCTGACAACACACTTACGCAAGACTACACACAACCCGACATATAGCTAAGAGATAAGGATAACACCTATCCCGAATATGACAACCAACGAAAACTCACGGGACACACAGCGCTTAACCACTAGACTAACCAATTTACTGAGAGTAACCGAAGCACGATAAGCCACCCAAAACTCAAACACACCCTTGTGAAAGACGCTACACCACCTATAACGAGAGACCCCACATGGAAGGTGGAGATTGCCAAATTCCGAAACAAAAAGCGAAAAACGCAGAAACACCAGACTAACCTTTACAGTTAACCCCATTACCTTCCCTTCCCTTTCTGTATACCGAGATAATTGCAAAACTTTGCATATTGATAAATGTGACTCCATGTGTAAGTACTAAGCTGTAAATCAAACGAATGCAAAAGCAATTTATTTTTTTCCCTCCTAATCCTTATTCTGTACCTGAATCGCAATAAAAATGGTAAAATAAAAAAAAATTAAAAAAAAGTTTATCCATTCTTCTTCTTCTATATGTACTTGTAGTTCTTTTTCCCCATTTATGAATTAGTGCCATCGGTTTGTCATGTCTATCTATATACTTTAGCACATTTTGCCTGTAGATTTTTATAATTCTTTAGTTCAAATAGATGAATAAGATATATGGTATTCTCCCCTTTGTTTTTATAGAGGTATTCTGCTAAGAAGTTCTTAATTTGCAAATAATTGAATGTTTCACTGTGGGGGGGGGATGTTAAATTCCTTCATAATTTGGTTAAAGGGTTTGCTTTTTGTGAGCATTATATGAAAAATTCTGCTAGCCTGATAGCATTGCAAAACTTTTTGGCACCCCAAGCCTCCGTCCTGCCTTGATCTGGCCAAGACTCATTTTGACTCTTTGTTTCCAACTCTCCCTCTATTTTAAAAAGGATCAGTGTAGGAAAGACATCCATTTTTCTGGGATGTTAATAAGAATCATTCTCCACAAATACAGCCATTTTGGCAAAATATATGCTTTTAGGATGTTAATCCTACCCAACCATGAAAAGTCTATGCCTTTCTAGTCCCTTAAGTTTTTATTAGTTTGTATTAGTAGGAGTAGGAAATGAGATTCTATTAAATCTTTTAGGTCTGAAGTTATAGAGATACCCAAATATTTTAGTCTTATTAAAACCGCTAAGGGTTCTAACACCATTATATACAGTAAAAGGGAAAGAGGGCACCCATGTCTAGTCCCATTTTTGATATTAAAGTTTTGTGATATGAATCCTGAGCCTGTTACCTTAGCTGATGGAGAACTGTAGAGAGCCAACACGGCTTGTGAAATTGATCAAGTGATTCCAACATTCCAGTGATTTAAAGTGGCGAACATGAAACCCCACCAAGCCCTGTCAAAAACACTTTCTCTGCATCTATTGACAGAAACATTAGAGGGGTTCCATTGTTCTCAGCTTCTTCGAATATGTTTATTATTTTTCTGAAATTGTTACTTGGGAACCTCCCTGGTATGAATCGAACTTGGTCATTACTGATTAATTGTGGTATTACTATTTTTAATCAGCAAGAATGGAAGATAGTATTTTAATATCTGTATTAAATTAATGATATAGGTCTATAATTGCCAATATGTTCTAGGTCTTTATCTGCTTTTGGGTTGGGCACAATGTTTACTCTCCAGGACAGTCTCCTATTTCCATTATATAGTAAAAAATATTAGTGAGATCCCTTTTAGTTGGTCGTTCATTAGTTTGTAAAATTTATTCGGAAAGCCATCTGGGCCTGGAGCACTACACTTTCTCACCCTCGTTTTTTAATTATAAATATCAGGAATGTGTTATAAAACAGCAGACAATGTACTGATAAAGGTATAATTATGTTTTAAAGTTTTTATATATGTCTCTATTTCTGATTGGACGGACCAATTTTGGCGCCAAATGTAAATCAGTTATGCTCCTATATAACATTATCAAGCCAGGTATTACATGTTATTCCATTTGAAAAAGTCTCTGACGAAACGTGTTATGGAAATTTAAATTATTGTGTTCTTTTATATATTAAAGTATTTTTGGTTATTTGTTTGTGCCAATAATCTTTTTTATAGACACATAATTTTCCTTTTTTATTACCCTGGCCTTTTTAATTATTTTATTCCCTTTTTTACTGGTTTTAAAAAAAACCTTGAGAATTCCTGGAAGCCTCCTGTACTTAAAGAAATCCTAGGTGGGGATCAATCCACCCAAGCTGTCATCACGGAGCAGGAAATCTGCTCTTGCTTTGTAAGTACATTCTTTTATTATTTTATCCATATTGCTATACAGTGAGCACTATTGGCTGTTTCTTTTATTTCAAGAATTGGACACCTATCACAGAGAGGAACCCATTCAAATCCTACAAGCGGGGATCAAACCGCTGTATGCGCCTTAACCCAGAGCTAGGACAGTAGCTCTGGTAAATGTGAGTTCTATACTATTATTCTTTTATGTCCACACCAGAATTTTATATACTACACTATTGGTCGCCCTTCTCTCTCCTCTTTTCTCTTTCATATAAGTGGAACCGCTACATTAAGAGAAGACGTCATTAGCAAAGACCATTTGTAAGGATAAAACATTGGGACTTTTCTTTTCCTTTACATTGGACTTCATTTTTACTTGTGTGCGCAGCCTTTTTTTTATTTTTTTATTTTTTTTTTATTATTTTCATCTATCCAGTTTTAAAGGGTTTGAGGGATCCCCTTTTAAGGTTGCTGCCTATAAGTTATCTAGCGCTGTCTCATTTCCATTTTTTTATTTGTTTTAAGTTTATCTATAGATTTACTAACCTCTATTTCTGTTATGGGCTGGTTTATCAGCCTTAGTTGGTCGGGTAGGATTTTTGGCATGGACAGTATCTCTATTTTTTTGACAAGATATAGCATTGTCATGTTTCCTAAGATAAGATCTGTTCTAGAGTAAGAGTTGAATGTTCTAGAATAACTTGTGTAATCTAAATCGGTAGGATAAAATATTTTCTATATAATATATATCTATGAAAAAAGTTTTTAAAAAGTTTGAAGTTAATAAATAAACTATATATATAAAAATACACAGAGTAAAATTACACACACATAATTATGTATATGAAATATATATTATAAAAAATAAAATATATATGTAGTTTTATTCTAACTGTATTTTTATATGTATATATTTATTAAAAAAAAAAAACTTAGTATTAAATTAAAATATATATAAAAAGCTTTGCGGTCTGTTCTTACCTTTTTTCCTATTTTTTCTTTCACTCTGGTTCTATCTTTCAGCGGGTCAACTACGCAATTGAAATCCCCCATAATTAGTACCAACCCTTATTTGATCTGCTCTATTTTTTTTTAAGCACTTTTGATATAAATTTTATTGTAGCTTCATTTGGTGCGTAGATATTGGCTAATGTGAATAGCTTATTTATTTAACATATTAAGATAATAGATCAACCTTCTGGGTCTAATTTTTGATGTTTAATAATTAAGGAAAAATTTTTTGCAAAGATAAATGGGACGCCTTTTTTATTTTCTAAAGCTGCAATTATAATAATGGGGTATCTTGATGAATTTATGGTCTTCTCCTTGGATCTTGTCCAATGGGTTTCTTGCAAGGCACAGATTTGTACCAGATTTTTTTTTTAAATCAGAAAATCTACAATTACAGAGAGAGAATCGATTCTTCCAGGTTTGTTTTATTAATTGTTGGGTTTGGTGAAAAAAGGGAAAGGCGTTTTTCTGTTTTATTTTCCGGCTTTTTTCCTTTTTCATGCTTGCTGTTTTGTAGCCATTTTGTGTTAGTTTGCATTTGCTATTGCTGTTTTTACTTTTCTTTGTATTAATCTTTTGTGTCTTCTCTTTTACACCCTTACTTCTCTATCCTGGTACACTTTTATATTTTGTTTTTATTCTGTTGGTCGTAGCCTTGTATTTTCTTCCCTTTATTTCATTTTTCTTATCCCTTCCTTTCCCCTTTTCTCTCTCCTTTTTTCTCCCTCTTTTTTTGTGGGGGTGTGGGGAGGATTTATGGGATACTGCATAAAGAGCAGGAATTGGGGAGAGGTGCTGGGTTTTGTGGTTATATGACACAAGAAAGTTAAAGCACCAACTGAAAAGTCAGTCCCTGAGGCAGACGCGCTGGGCTCACTCGCCTAGCGCACTACAGACCAATTAACAATCTACTCCTTGCTATAGGAGAGGATTAATTTAAATTAGGTAGTCTTTAAAATCAATTATTGTCCTCTGTGTGCTTCTCTTTATTTGTCCTCCACTGTCACCTCTCTCTTAGGGATCCATTAGCTTTGTACTAGCCCGTGCATTATAGACACAGTAAATGAATAAGGTATTGTTTCTACTAACCCCTGCAATGTAACTTAACAGTGTATACAAACAAATACAGGGAGTGCAGAATTATTAGGCAAGTTGTATTTTTGAGGATTAATTTTATTATTGAACAACAACCATGTTCTCAATGAACCCAAAAAACTCATTAATATCAAAGCTGAATATTTTTGGAAGTAGTTTTTAGTTTGTTTTTAGTTATAGCTATGTTAGGGGGATATCTGTGTGTGCAGGTGACTATTACTGTGCATAATTATTAGGCAACTTAACAAAAAACAAATATATACCCATTTCAATTATTTATTATTACCAGTGAAACCAATATAACATCTCAACATTCACAAATATACATTTCTGACATTCAAAAACAAAACAAAAACAAATCAGTGACCAATATAGCCACCTTTCTTTGCAAGGACACTCAAAAGCCTGCCATCCATGGATTCTGTCAGTGTTTTGATCTGTTCACCATCAACATTGCGTGCAGCAGCAACCACAGCCTCCCAGACACTGTTCAGAGAGGTGTACTGTTTTCCCTCCTTGTAAATCTCACATTTGATGATGGACCACAGGTTCTCAATGGGGTTCAGATCAGGTGAACAAGGATGCCATGTCATTAGATTTTCTTCTTTTATACCCTTTCTTGCCAGCCACGCTGTGGAGTACTTGGACGCGTGTGATGGAGCATTGTCCTGCATGAAAATCATGTTTTTCTTGAAGGATGCAGACTTCTTCCTGTACCACTGCTTGAAGAAGGTGTCTTCCAGGAACTGGCAGTAGGACTGGGAGTTGAGCTTGACTCCATCCTCAACCCGAAAAGGCCCCACAAGCTCATCTTTGATGATACCAGCCCAAACCAGTACTCCACCTCCACCTTGCTGGCGTCTGAGTCGGACTGGAGCTCTCTGCCCTTTACCAATCCAGCCACGGGCCCATCCATCTGGCCCATCAAGACTCACTCTCATTTCATCAGTCCATAAAACCTTAGAAAAATCAGTCTTGAGATATTTCTTGGCCCAGTCTTGACGTTTCAGCTTGTGTGTCTTGTTCAGTGGTGGTCGTCTTTCAGCCTTTCTTACCTTGGCCATGTCTCTGAGTATTGCACACCTTGTGCTTTTGGGCACTCCAGTGATGTTGCAGCTCTGAAATATGGCCAAACTGGTGGCAAGTGGCATCGTGGCAGCTGCACGCTTGACTTTTCTCAGTTCATGGGCAGTTATTTTGCGCCTTGGTTTTTCCACACGCTTCTTGCGACCCTGTTGACTATTTTGAATGAAACGCTTGATTGTTCGATGATCACGCTTCAGAAGCTTTGCAATTTTAAGAGTGCTGCATCCCTCTGCAAGATATCTCACTATTTTTGACTTTTCTGAGCCTGTCAAGTCCTTCTTTTGACCCATTTTGCCAAAGGAAAGGAAGTTGCCTAATAATTATGCACACCTGATATAGGGTGTTGATGTCATTAGACCACACCCCTTCTCATTACAGAGATGCACATCACCTAATTTGCTTAATTGGTAGTAGGCTTTCGAGCCTATACAGCTTGGCGTAAGACAACATGCATAAAGAGGAGGATGTGGTCAAAATACTCATTTGCCTAATAATTCTGCACTCCCTGTATATGGCAATTGACACTTATCTTGTGGGATTATGTCCCAGCTTGCAATTTCTGTCTGTTACCAGTGTTTGTATTCACACTGGATGCGCTCTCCCATGCCAGGCTCCCTTAGATCTATCCACCATGGTGACCACCTGCGGCTCTGTCCGATGTGTCCTATGTCTCCCTGCTACTTCACGCAGCACCAGGTCCTCACCTCACAATGCTCAGAGGCACCCAGGGTAGCGCCGTCGCTTAGTCAGGACAAGTCCTTTCATCATATTAGGCTCCCTCAGCTGCGTTCCACGAGAACGGAGCCGAACGCATTACATCATCTCGCTCCACTCCCACCATACCATTTGATTTAAATTAGTTAGGTGTTTGCTATTGTTTGAAAATAAGCACAGGCCCACTCAGGTGTTACATTCTTAGGGGGTGGTGCCTTTAAGAGTGTAGCCAAAATTTCAACCGAGTTTCGGACAATAGCGAATGCCTAAGTATTAAACTGGGCATGCGCGGGAATTTAACAGTGCCATCTAGTCTGGGCAGATGACGTTTCCTGCAGGGCCTTCATGCAGAATTTGGGAAGTGTTTATACCCTCTCCCAAAAAAGAAACACACAATGATGCTTTGTTTTTTATTCTTTGCCTGAGTCCCTGTGAATTGGACCCCCAGCAGCAATGTTACCATGCCTGTTCCCCTTTAGCTTTTTAAAATAGTTTTCTACATTTCCGTAATGTGAGGGAAAGTCAGCTCCATCTTGGGTTGTCTGCATTTTATGTGTTTTGCAACCATTAGTTTACACAACACTACAGATCTTTGAGGTGCTATACAAATAAATTTGATTTTGCACCTGCTTTACTTCTTAAAGAGACACTAGGCACCCAGACTACTTCAGCTTATTTAAGTGGTCTGGTTGCTGTGTCCCTTTTGCACCTTGTGTTCCAGAGAACTGCAACTTTTATATTGCAGCTCTAAGTCTGCCCTCACTTGCTGACTTTTGGTCCGTTATCCGGCGCTGGACTTCCTGACGCCCTGCATGAACACCTCCAGCATCGGATTTTCCCTATAGGAAAGCATTGAATAATGCTTTCCAATGGGGATGTCTAATGCACGCCCGGTCATTGCCACGCATGCGCATTAGGTCATCCCTGTCGGCTGATGTCGAGGGAGGGGCATGGGCGGAGCCTGACCCAGCACCGAAAGACATCGTGCTGAATTCAGGTAAGTGGCTGAAGGTGCTTTAACAGTGCCGCGGTAGAAGGGCACGAGGGAGTGGGGACCTATTAACCCTATAGTTCCAGGAAAACTGCTTTGTTTTCCTGGCACTATAGGATCCCTTTAATGCATTTGGGATATTCCATGCCATTCTCCACAGAGTGTGCTAGAACAACATTAGAACAGCATGGAACATTGTTTCGTTTTGGTGTGGCCAAGTCGAAATCCCACTGAGACCCAAGTATCAGTCGATATCTGGGAGTTCCCTTAAAACTGAGCAATGCATACAGCCCTCTAATTTGAATCACCATGGCAGAGCAATTACGCATGTGATTCTCTGTCTGCAGTCAGTCTGAGGGAGGCCCTTAGGATCTGAAAAGATCCCATTTCCCTGCATGCACCTCTGCCGACTGCCAGCTGCCCAGTACTCAGAGATAGTAGGTCGGGCAGTAGCTATCTCCCTATCATCCTGCAAACAACAACTAGATGGCAGTCACAAACCGATCTCTACTAGTTTGGCTTCAGTTAAATGTTTTAGGGTTATGGATAGCGTAGGGTTTGCCTAGGATACATGGTTAGAGTTAGTGTAAGAAAACAGTAAGGAGTAGGGTTGCTGGGGAGTTGGCAAAATGTGAGCCTTTACCACTAAAAATTTATTTAGATCCTAGACATATGATATATCCAAGGCATTTGACAATAATAAAAAACCAAAAACAAAGAACAAAAAAGTTACTTGCGCACTATTCCAAATCCCTATACACATTTAAATAACTAGAGGTGTTTTTAGTATCACTCCACTTTAACAATCAGAACTGATATGTGAAGCTATTTTCCGTTCTTTTTCTGTTCTTGCTCCAGATGACAAAATTATAATAAGCAAAACTGTGGAGGAAAAAAAAAAAAAAAGTGTTTATTTTTTTCATAAAGGTATTCATATAGGATAGTAAAAGAAAAATCTTTGTCCTTTAAAAAAAAGAATATTTAATATGAATGGAAGCACTTAAGTTTTGCTTTCGTTTAGGTTTTAGACAATTGACTTTGTTCTTAAAGGAACACTCCAAACACCTAAAGCATATTAGCTATAAAAAAGTGCAGATTTCAATAGAAATTGGTACTTTTATAAATGAATAGGACAACCGTCTTGTCACATCTTGGTTGTTTAGCTCAGTGGAGCTAAACTCGAGATAGGCAATTGCTCAGAGCACCTGCCTTGCAAAGACTTCTCATTAACCCCTTAAGGACACATGACATGTGTGACATGTCATGTGTGCTGTTACACAGTTAAGATTCTCATTATTGTAGATGCAATTTACATAGCATATTCTGTGATTTATTTACCTTGTATTTTCTATAGGTAGGTATTTGCTGCCTCCTTCTGGCCTTTTGTGGTAATGCCCTTGTTCCTCCTGTGAGCATCTTACATCTTTTCCTTGTATGTAAACTCCTCCCCTCTTCTTGCTGTACTTCCTGTGTCATGGCTGCTTGCATTTGCCTCATGTAACTGGGACTCTTGTATCCCACATGCTAAGCTAAGGAAAGCATCATCTTTTGACCGCATAATACTGAAATCCATTCATTCTGCTGTATTCCTGTTTTGTGATGTTCAGAATAAACCAGCTTTTGGATGAAACCAGTATTGGTGAGTTCAGCTATCTGAGGAGGGTTGTCCGCAGTGACCATACCTGCTTATACAGGCCGGGCACAGAGGTCTCACAAGGGTTAGATCACTATCACAACAATCCGAGTCAGAATATCATGATTCCCTTTTATTCCAGAAGTTTGGTCCTTAAGGGGTTAAGCTGCATTGGGAAGTCTGTGATTAGACAGCTACAGAAAGTCTGAACTGGGGGAAGAAGAAGGCTTGCACATGTTGCAGACAAGATAGCTGCTGCTTTTGCAAGCTGTTTTTAGATAAGTGGCCAATTAAAAAATACATAATTAAATGCATATCACTTTCTACTAAATAGTGATTTTTTTTTCTTAATTTTATTTGGGCTTCGGCATGTCTTTAATTGGTTAAAAAGTAAAGCCAAGGGGAGCATGACCGACCAAGAACCTGAACAGACGTGCTTTAGTGGAGCTGCGATTGAACCCAACAATTTTCCAGAAATATAGCGGCCTATTCCACAATTTCGCCCCCCTCCGCCCCCCTAGAAACAACATGGAGCGCAAACACAGCAAATTTCAAGTGTCAGAACCCCCTTAAACAAATAAATACCAGGCTCTCGTTTGAGTGGCGTACGCTGCCAGTGCCTCCTAAAATGGAGCCTGCAGTGAGCCACACAGAAGAAACATCGGAGGAATCCCTAGAGGAGGAAAAGGAGTTACTTACCTCTCCAAGACATGGCGACATACACCAGGAAGCTGACTCTGACAAGGACTCGTCTCCCGCAACCAAAGGGGACGTAAAGCAGATGCTCTTGGAAATGTGCCAAATATGGAAGTCGGATCTCTGGGAGATACGACAAAATATGGCAGCAATGCAGAAAAAGCTCCAAGAAGTAGAGGAGAGAGAGACAGCTCGGAAAACTTGGCTGCAAGCCACTGAAACCAACCTGGACGGATTAACACAGCAGGTCCAGAGGGTAAACCGCATGGTGGCATCCATGGAGTCCCGACACAGGCGCCGCAATATACTCCTGAGGGGAATAATGGAAGAGGTAAATGGGGACTCGCTCCTACCCTAGCAGCTGATTGCAACCATTGGCCTGAAGGGGGGAGCAGACTCCACTATGATACTCACAGCATTCAGGATCAGGAAAGCAATGACAGCTCCAGAGGCAGCCCCATTGGACTCCATAATAGTCACAAGAGACACAGACATCCGATCAGCCGTCATGGTTCGCTCCAGAGCGATGGGGAGCGCAAAGTTTGAAGGCGCCTCCATAATGTTCTTTAGTGACATCCCCTTTGCCGCACTCCTGGAAAAGAGAAAATTGGCTCAGTGGCCAAGAAGCTGAGAGACCACTTGGTGCGGTAGCGCTGGGGAGCTGACGGAGCCCTGATGGTGTCACATGGCGACCGAATTCTCACACCTCTGAAGAAGACCCGGAGAAACTTTGCTGCGGTTTGGACCAGAGAGAGACACCGTCAAGAGCAGGCACGAGCAATTACAACGGAGATAGGACGCAAGGAGCCGCCAGCGAAGGCGAACCACTGACCCACCTCAAGATAAACAGACTGGGAGTCCGTAGACTTTGAATCTCTGCATGTTGAGCAGAGCAGCTTACACTTTAGCTAGTAACATAGGCCCACTCCCTATGACAGCCCAGCCCCCCTGAACCACTATCACCATCCCTGATTCTGTGCCCAAAACACCTGACCACCAGGTAATACCACTGCCACACAGAGAGGCCAGCATCCCTAAGCCTTAGCTCGAGGGGACAATAGAAACCTGATGATGTAGTTGATGATGTAGTACACACAGAGTAACTGACCAGAGATGTTAAATATGTTATGTATTATTTCCCATACCAATACCCTGACGTGAATGTCTGCTAATATGCACGACATTCAATAAAATAAAAATTACACTTTTTTTGTTTTTTTTATTAAAGCCAAAATATAGTGTTTAAAAAGAACGCCCCCCTTTACTCCCCAAACTAAAAGAGAATCTGGAATGCATACAAGATTCAAAGCAATATATTTCCATCCCCCTATTATGTCCATATGCATGGGAAGAAACAATTGGTTGTCTTTAACAGTAAGAAAATAAATGCAAGAAGTTATAAATCTACAGTGATCTATACAATAAACAAATTCTGCAACATAAGTTACATTTCAAAAGCACAGCTATCAGAGTCCTGAGATTTGTTCAGCACAATTTATTTGTTGTCTTTTTTTTGTGTGCTTAATAAAGCCCAGTAAAAGACATAATATGCACTGCTACTGGATGCAGAAAAATAAATAAATCACACAGCTCACACAAAAGACAGATTATATATGATTGTATGAACAACAGGACACAGGGGCCAGACACAATTTTGCCAATACTAAATAAAAACTGTCCACTAGGCATTTCTAATAAGGCTAACACATCCAACTCCAGCATACTGAGCAGGCTTTCCAATTTCCACAATCTTGCCCTCTGAACCAGTCCCACGAAAAAACAATATTCCATTTAACTGCTAACACAAAATAGTACTAACCCAAGCTCATTGTTGACTTAAAATAACTGAGCTCTGCTTACTGGTAGCGCAGTTCTACACCTGACAGTGCAGTAATGTGGCAGATCAGAGGATTTTGTGTACTCCTCAGCTAAAAGGGATTTATAATTTATTACTTTAGGCTATTTTTTTTTTTTGCTCAAACTCTAAATAATTTTCATCTCTTTATTTAAACAAGGCATATGTTTCATAATATTATACATCATAAATGGAGGATTTGAGAACACACTAAGAAGCACTAAGAATTCATCCAATTTCAGAATATCACGAACATTTCATTGTTGAATAAAAGGTCCCTTAGTAAGTTTGCCTAGGGTTTGTAGTAGAAGGCCACAATTTTTATGATTTTTGAACTTTCGAGAACTGGGAAGTGCAGTCCCCATCTCTGGAACTCTACTGGATCCTTGGATCAGGCTGGATCTCATACTGCTGATGTTGGCACAGGACTGGTTCTTTACCAAATTTTATAACTAGGGTATATGTTTTGGGCTGAACATACTTATTTGATAGAAGCCGCCATGTTGCACTCAGAACTTACACACTGTAGTTAAAGGTTGAGCTAGCCATCCAAGATAAAGTCAAGTGTCATTAGATATGTAATGTATTTAAGTGCTTACTAAGATTTACAATGGCATTGAAAAATTAAATGGCCTTGGCAGTATAACTGCAAGTAAGTGCTTTTCATTATAATTATATATATATATATATATATATATATATATATATATATATATATAATTTCTTTTTAATTAGGGTGCACTCCACAGGATTTGTTCAATACTGTGTTATTTTTAATAAATTCAATAAAACATATACAGGGCTCTGATCAACATTTCCACCCTGATAGGGTCTTTTTTAGGATTCTGAGAAAGACCCTATCGGGGTTGAAACATTGATTGTGACTCTTATTTTAAAATATTTTTTAAAAACACCATATACACAGTATTGAACAAGTCTGTGTTATTTTTTATTTTAAATGTATTAAAGTAATACAGTATTGTACAAATCCAGTGGAATTCACCCTCGTTTTTTTAACTATTCATACAATGCAGTACTGCACCAGGGTATCTTCTAATTCTTTTAACCTAACAGGTGAGGGTCTAGGGAACTGGAATGAACACACACACACACACACACACGTACTGAATCATGGGCAGACCACGATTTTGTGCAAGCCTTTTCTACTGAAAAATAACACAGAGGTGTGTATTCCTTTTGACCACGCCAACAATCACAAGAAAAGCTCAGCAAAAATGAGAGCAATTTGCATGTCAGGACATTAAGAAAAACCAAAAAGGGTAAAGACAAACGTGTCTTGCTCAATAAAAAACATTAGTTGCCAGTAAAGGAATTCCTTCTGATATAGACACACACACACACACACACCGTATATTCTCGTGTATAAGCCGACTTTTTCAGCTCCCCTCGGCTTATACTCGAGTGAGCAGGGCTGGCGCTTCCTATAAGGGGAAGTAAGAATTAACACGGCATATGGTGCGACTCACATTTCATTACAAGTTGTATGTTTTATGAAGCTATCAAGGTGCTTTGGAAACACTTATTCATACAATCCTGTATGTAGCAATATCCTGTAGATATATTTTAGGGATTTTTAGGGATCAACCGATATTGATTTTTTTAGAGCCGATACCGATAATCTGTGAACTTTCAGGCCGATAGCCGATATTCTGTACATTTACCATTTTGAAAAAATAAACAATTTCTTAAGGTAAATGCACAAAATATACATGCCACATGTAGTGGATGCAGTGTGTTTAGACAGGGGAGATGTGAGTGTTTGGTGGATGCAGTGTGTATTTGTGTAGTGTGTATATGATGAATACAGAGTGTGTGTATGTATGTTTGTATAGTGTGTATATAATGAATGCAGAGTGTGTATGTGTTTGTATAGTGTGTATATAATGAATGCAGAGTGTGTATGTGTTTGTATAGTGTATATAATGAATGCAGAGTGTGTTCGTGTTTGTATAGTGTGTGTATATAATGAATGCAGTGTGTGTGTTCGTGTTTGTATAGTGTGTGTATATAATGAATGCAGAGTGTGTGTGTTTCTAAAGGGATGTAATTTGTGTAAAATGGGGGGGAGGAGGGCATGTTTTATTTTAAATTTTTAATATTCATATGTTTTTTTTGTGTCCCCCTCCCTGCTTGTTACCTGGCCAGGGAGGGGGGATATATCAATCCCTGGTGGTCCAGTGGCATGTACTGAGCAGTGGGCGGGACCGCAGCAAGCTGTTTGTTACCTTCCCAACAGCTCCCTTCAGCTCCTCTGTGTAAATCTCGCAGTCTGATTGCCGCGCGGAGCATTGCCATTGTAACACGTGGCAACGCTCTGCGGCCGCAGGACTAGCGAGATTTACACAGGGGAGCTGAAGAGAGTATCTGGGAAGGTAAGTAAAAGCTTGCTGGGCCCTCCCCAGGACCGCCGGGCTTGTAATGGGCCCGGCGGTCCTGGTATGTATGATCGGCAATATCGGGATCTCTATTCGCCGATACCAATATTGACGAAAATACCCTATTTCGTTATATGTTATTATGATATTATGTATATAGCACCAGCAAATTATGTAGCACTGTACAATGGGTGGACTAACAGACACCTTATTGTAACTAGACAAGTGGATGCACAGGAACAGAGGTGTTAAGGGCCCTGCTCAATGAACTTACATGCTAGAGGGAGTGGGGTAGAGTATAAGTAGAGGTAACCAAGTAGGTTGCTAGAAAAAGTATTCACTGAGGGCTTAGTAGGTTCTTTTGACAGTTGCAGGAGATGTCAGGAGTTTAATTGATACGCTTTCCTGAAGAAGTGAATTTTCAAAGATTTGTTTGAAGGAGTAGAGACTGGGTGAAAGTCTAACGGAGAAGGGAGTTCCAGAGAAAAAGGTGCAGCCCTGTAGAAGTCTTGAAGGCGAGCAGAGGTGGGAGTATGGACAGAGGATAGGTCGTAGGTCTTCGGCAGAGTGCAGGGGCCTCAACGGGACATACTTGTGTATGAGGGAGGATAGGTAGGTTGGAGCAGCATTAAGTAAGGACCTGTAAGCAAGCACCAGAATCTTAAATTGAGCCCTATATCTAACTGGAAGCCAAAGTAGGGACTGAGAGTGAGTAGGCGTGGGAAAACAGGAAAATGAGACTCGCAGCTGCATTCATTATAAATTGCAGCGGTGAAAGCTGGGAACACGTAAGACCAATGAGAAGGGGATTGCAGTAGTCAAGGTGAGAGAGATCAATGGCATGGACCAGCACCTTAGCCGCGTCCGGTGTTTAATAGGGGTGGATGCAAGCTATGTTTTTGGATTGGAAGTGGCAATATTTAGTGATCGACTGGACATGAGGAGAGTTAGTTGTCAAAGAGAACGCATAGGCAGCAAGCCTGCGAGGTAGAGGTGATGGTAGCGCTGTTGACTTGGAGGGAGACAGACACGGGACTAGCAACACTTGAGGGAGGAAAGACCAGAAGTTCTGTTTTGGACAGGTTGAGTTTAAGGAAGTGAGCAGCCATCCATTTGAAAATCGAAGAGAGGCAGTCAAAGACACGAGTCAAGGTGGTCATAGAGAGATCAGGAGAGGGCAGGTAGATTTACGTGTCATCTGCATATAAATGATAATGGAAGCCAAAGGAGCTGATGAGTTTACCATGGTAGGCAGTACAGAACAGTAGGGTCCAAGGACAGAACCTTGGGGAACCCCAACTGAGAGTGGTTGGGGAGAAGAGGCAGTACTAGAGAAAGAAACAGGGAGAGAACAGTATCCTGTAGACGGAGATTACGGAGAATGATTAGAAGCTGTTGACTATCAACAGTGTCAAAGGCAGCAGAAAGATCAAGGAGAATTAGGATAGAGTAATGGCTGTAAGATTAAATCATTGGATACTTTGGTCACAGAGGTTTCGACAGAGTGACGAGCGCGGAATCCAGACTGAAGCGGGTCAAGCAGAGAGTTGGATTCGAGGAGGTCTGTCAATCTCGCATACACAACTCTCTCAAGGATCTTGGAGGCAAATGGCAGTAGCGATATAAGGTAGTAGTTGGATGGGGAGTTGGGGTAAGCTTGGGCTTTTTCAGCATCGGGGTTATGGTTGCATGTTTGAAGGGTGAAGCAAATGTGTCAGAGGAAAGGGATTGAACATTTTAGCAAGAGGAAGAGAGGGAGACAGTGTGGTTGAGATATGAGGGAATAGGATTGCGGGAACAGGTGGTGGGACGGAAGGGACCAGAGCAGAGGAGAAACCTCTTCTGTTGTAGCAGGTGCGAATGAGAATAGAACGGCGGAGGGAGTGGGGTTGGGTGTTGTATTGGTTTAGGAGGAAGATAGATTAGAGATCTCTTCCCTGATTGTAGAAATCTTCTTACAGAAGTGAGTTGCAAAGTTTGAGGCAGACAAGGTGGTAAGAGGAGGGTGAGCACAAGGCGAAGAGGAGCATTAAACGTGTCAAATAGGCATTTGGATTGGCAGGACAGTGTGCTTATGAGGATGTTGTAATTTACGTTTGCAGAGGAAAGAGCCAGACTGTAGGAGCGCAGCATAAATTTGTAGTGGAGGAAGTCAGGTGCAGAGTGAGACTTTCTCCAGCAGTGTTCAGCAGTTCTGGAACATTTTTGGCGTTATCGGGTCAGCTTGGTGTGCCAGGGCTGTAATTGGGAGCGACTGTTGCTTTTAAATGTAGGAGGTGCCATGATGTCTAGTTGAGAGGAGAGAGTGGTGTTGTAGAGGGAGGTTGCAGGGTTAGGGCAAGTGAGATTTGAGGTGGGTAAAAGGAAAGTTTGGTGAAGAAATGCTGGAGATCAAGGCAGTGAAGGCTTCTGCAAGATTGGAGAGTTGAGGGTGGTGAAATTTGGGTACAGGATATGCCGATGTCAAAGGTCAGCAGATGGTGGTCAGACAGTGGAAATGGAACAATGGAGAGATTAGAGGTGGTACAGAGATAGGTGAAGATGAGGTCAAGAGTGCTTCTTGCTGTATGAGTTGCTGAAGTAGACCACTGTGTGATGCCAAAGGAGGAGGTTACAGAGAGCAGACGGGAGGCATCAGGGCAGCTGAGGTTGTTGATTGGGATGTTAAAGTCCCCAAATATGAGGAAAGGAGTGCTAGAGGAGAGAAACTGGGATAGCCAGGAAGAAGAGTGTTCCATGAATAGCTTAGGATGACCAGCGGGGCGATAGATGATGACAATTCTTAAAGGAATGGACTTAAATATGGGTGCAGTGTGAACTTCAAAGGAAGTAAAGGATAGGACAGGGAGGATAGGTTGAAATGTACATTGAGAGGAGAGAATGATGCCTACACCACCTCCTTTACATTCACCATTTCTTATTTTTTTACTTTGTTTCTCTCACCATTTCTTATTTTTCACTTTTGTGTGTGTTGAGTGATAGTAGCACCTACATCACTAGTTCCAACGATTATTTTGGGAACATTGTAGTCCAATGAAACAAAAAAGCAGGAGTAGCAGTATTAGAGGGGGACAGCCATGTCTCAGTGAGGGAATTAGAGATGAAGAGGTTGTGTATGGCTGTTGATTTAATATTGCTACAGATGGAACGGGCGCTATACACTGAATGTTGGTAGAGGAGATTAAAGGGTATTTGGATGAGGTCTGCATGGTTTCAGGTTGCCTTAATGTGAGCAGACGAGGTGAAGGACCCTGGGTTGGGAGAGTCATCACCCGCTACTAGAAGTAGGAGGAGAGATAGTGACAGGAGGTGTGATTGGGTTTTATATGGATGAGATAGGGTTGGAGCAGGAGAGAGAGAGAATAGATAAAGGAGTGCTGGGCTTCTTAACTCAGACTTGCAGGTCTGGGCACTGGGCAGATAGATTCTTTATTCTTTTAGCCCTCTGTGGGCTAAATAAAGTTGTTGTTTGCACGCCCATGATGCAGAGAAAAATATAGCATGAATAGGAGACCTAACACTATCATTGCACTTAAGATGTTTTCTGGAGAGTTCCTTTAAGTAATCTAAGACTTCAATCCTTAAAGTGTCACTGTCATGCCGAACTTGCCTTTCTCCTATTGATTCCTCTTCTCTTCCTCTCTCAGAATCTGTTCTTTATAAGTCACCCTCCCCAACCACCTTTGTTACTTAAGGCCACCACCCACTGCTCATTGGTGTGTCCCTCCCCCCTTTTGTCTCTGAGGGCCCCCACCCACAAGGATTGGAAAACAAAATATGACACCCTCAGTTCTACCATCACACAAATTAATACAGATTACTTTGCTGCCCCATTGGAACAAACTAAACAATCCTATACAGTGAAGGTTAGTTTAGACTCTCTCTCTTTGGAAAAGAAAGCTAAATCTTAATTGGAGTTCTGCAAAAACCTTTTTTTTTACCATTGGGAAAACTGCTAAACAACAACCCTGAGGAGATTGTGCAAACGGTTTATATTTACTTGAACATCAATAATAATGTATTAGACTATTTCACATTGGGAGGCCAGGTCTCATCAGACCAGTTCATTGTTTTATATCTGCTGATAGGGGTTATTTCACAACAAAAATAAATTGCCATGTGTAGAACATTATTAAAGTACAAAGTGTTTACGCTACAAGTTCTGCACCCTTTTCTTTTTAATTGCTTCTCTAAGCACCAACCTCTCTCCAAGCAGCAGTATTACTTTCTTTTCTAATTTCATTGTCAGCCAGATCTCATCGTTCATGCTACACCATCTCAGTCACTTTCAACCTTTCGTTCTCTCTCCTCCTGTCATGTATTGTCCCTCATTCTCATTTTCTACCTCATTCACTCTAGGAGTCACCATTTCCCTGTTTCTCATAATATCTCTCCTCTCTTTGTGTTTATATGAACTTGACATTGGAGTAAAAAAATAAAGCCATTTTTATGCACACATAGAAAAGGGATAATTTCCGGTGACAAGTATTTATGCATGCATCACTTGGACTGCAAACAAATGAAAATATTGCTACATTTACAAAGTGCATATGCAGACATTCATATAGTTCATTCCTGCATACAAAGAAATTGGACTTGTATCTCAACATTCCTATATTAATATCTTATGGATGGAAGTAACTGTGCCTGTTTAGTGTGTTTTATACTGTTCACAATATTAGGACATTCCATGTCATCCTAAAACAGTGGGCTTTAAAGCCATTAGGACAACATAAAAAGTCCTGTAGTTTTGGAGTGAGTAGGGTTAAATCAGAGAAACGACTGATTATATTTTACTAAAACCATAATGCTAGAGGAACTTAATTGAAATTTTGTATTTTTAAATGTCTTCTTTTTGCGGCATAATCATGCACAATCTGATGTCACCAAACTTTGTAAATGCTGTCAATTGACAGAGCACAGCAAACGCTGCACCTGTAACATAGGTCACCAATACCTAGGTCCCTCCTGGTTGATGTTCCAGGAGGCATAAGTCAAATGATTTAGGTAAACTAGAAAAATGGTCAGAATTGTGGCAACTGACATTTAATGTGGATAAGTGCAAGATAATGCACCTTGGACGTAAAAACCCAAGGGCAAAGTACAGAATATTTGATAGAGTCCTAACCTCAACATCTGAGGAAAGGGATTTAGGGGTGATTATTTCTGATGACAAAGGTAGGCAGACAATGTAATAGAGCAGCAGGAAATGCTAGCAGAATGCTTGGTTGTATAGGGAGAGGTATTAGCAGTAGAAAGAGGGAAGTGCTCATACCATTGTACAGAACACTGGTGAGACCTCACTTGCAGTATTGTACACAGTACTGGAGACTGTTTCTCCAGAAGGATATTGATACTTTAGAGAGAGTTCAGAGAAGGGCTACTAAACTGGTTAATGGATTGCAGGATAAAACTTACCAGGAAAGGTTAAAGGATCTTAACCTGTATAGCTTGGAGGAAAGACGAGACAAGGATGACATGATAAAAACATTTAAATACATAAAAGGGAATCAACACAGTAAAGGAGGATACTATATTTAAAAGAAGAAAAACTACCACAACAAGAGGACATAGTCTTAAATTAGAGGGACAAAGGTTTACAAATAATATCAGGAAGTATTACTTTACTGAGAGGGTAGTGGATGCATGGAATAGGCTTCCAGCTGAAGTAGTGTAGGTTAACACAGTAAAGGAGTTTAAGCATGCGTGGGATAGGCATAAGGCTAGGGACTAATGAAAGTGTTTAGAAAATTGAGCAGAATAGATTGGCCGAATGGTTCTTATCTGCCGTCACATTCTATGTTAGAAAAAGAAAAAGAAAAAGAAAAAGAAAAAGAAAAAGAAAAAGAAAAAGAAAAAGAAAAAGAAAAAGAAAAAGAAAAAGAAAAAGAAAAAGAAAAAGGAAAAGGAAAAGGAAAAGGAAAAGGAAAAGGAAAAGGAAAAGGAAAAGGAAAAGAAAAAGAAAAAGGAGAGAGAGAGAGAGAGAGAGAGAGAGAGAGAGAGAGAGAGAGAGAGAGAAAAAAAAAAAAAAAAACACACCATGGTTAAAAATACATTATTTATTTTTAACCTTGGAGTATTCATTTAACTACTGGTGCTGTAGGACATATTCCTGTCAGCAGGGACAATTCTTTGCTGATGCAGCAGCAGGCAACGAAAGCCTTCCATGAGTATCTCCAATCAGTCAGGAATAGAAATGGATACTGAACTGCAGAAAAAAAAAGAAAACGCTAGCAAGTCTCTTCAGCTGATCATGGGTATGACTAAGTTCTCAAATTACTTTGGCAATTTTGAACACAGCCTTTGCAGCTATTGTTTTTGAGTCTTGTTTTGCTCAATTACTTGTAATACTGTTGCAAGCTAATTACTGTTGGCAATTTGTAAACAATAAATACTACTTGTAAACAGCAGGGATTGACTGTCTGCAATCTGGGCCCAAATAGTTTATTCATTAAATGCAGAATATTGCAGAACTACATAAGCATGGTGGACTAAAGTGCATTTTTTTTTTTTTTTTTTAAATGGGCCGTCCAGCCAGACCAATTGTTAATTAACATATGTTAATTATAGCAGATCGATTGGGGGCTGGTTTTAGACAGTTCAATTACAGGCAGGCCACCAAGCGCATAGGGCCCTCGGTCAATGACTAATTTGTCCACATGCCTGGTCTGCCCCTGAGCAGTGATTTTTTTTCCATACCCGGTACATCTGCACACAAACATGCATCTTGGCTGTAACCAAACTGAATAGAAACGTTGCAACATGTTTCCAAAAGCAACTGTGGAAAAATAAAATCATGCTTAGTAAAGACATATTTAAGTGCCTTTATAAAAGAGAAGTACTTCCTTAGTAATAACCTTTTATCTATACATAATACTAGCAAAATCTTTTATCGAGTACATTTTTTAAAATTTGTATATTATGGTTGAATCGTACACTTCTAAGTCATTAGTGTAATACGTGAAGCACCTGAGTTGTGTAGACATGCATCTGAACAATCCTTCGAAGTCTACAATACATCATGACTACACTGGCAAGACATTGTAAGAACACAACAAGCATAAAGTAATCTTCCGGTATGTATGTAATTTAACATCCGTTAACAATTTCATATACTGATCGTTCCTGAACGTTCACAAGATTAAACCCAAATGCCACAGATACATAAATATTGGCATGACCTTCCCTCAATTCTGTTCCAAGAATAATTGGTAATAAAACTACAATGTGACCTAGGTGCAATTCTGCAGAAAATAAATAGATAAAACAAACCTAGTTTAGATCTCTAACATTCTCTAACCCTCAACCCCTCTGTTGCTGTGTGTCCAACTTGTCTGGTTACAAATACATGTCTGTTCGTCCACCCATTGTAAAGCGCTGCGGAATTTGATGGTGCTATATAAACATAATATAGTTGCAAGAAAAAGTATGTGAACCCTTTTGAATGATATGGATTTCTGCAAAAATTGGTCATAAAATGTGATCTGATCATCTAAGTCACAACAATAGACAATCACAGTCTGCTTAAACTAATAACACACAAAGAATGAAATGTTGCCATGTTTTTATAGAACACACCATGTAAACATTCACAGTGCAGGTGGAAAAAGTATGTGAACCCTTGGATTTAATAACAGGTTGAACCTCCTTTGGCAGCAATAACTTCAACCAAACGTTTCCTGTAGTTGCAGATCAGACATGCACAACGGTCAGGAGTAATTCTTGACCATTCCTCTTTACAGAACTGTTTCAGTTCAGCAATATTCTTGGGATGTCTGGTGTGAATCGCTTTCTTGAGGTCATGCCACAGCATCTCAATCGGGTTGAGGTCAGGACTTTCTTTGTGTGTTATTAGTTTAAGCAGACTGTGATTGTCTATTGTTGTGACTTAAATGATGATCACAACACATTTTATGACCAATTTGTGCAGAAATCCATATCATTCCAAAGGGTTCACATACTTTTTCTTGCAACTGTAATAATAATAATAATAATAATAATTCAACAGCTTACTATGGGAGACAGGGTGAGCTCATATTCTCTCACTTCTCATTGGGAATTCGGCATTGTCACCCAATTACATATGTACAAATAAGTCACGAGCAGCATCATATTATTTGAAAAATACTTATAAAGGGACATTCAATCAAATATGCAATGGGTATGTGTGAGCAACATTTCAATAGATACATACAATACAACGAAAGACTGTTCCTGCTATAAGGACAACGGACCAGAATGCTGCATCTGCTTGGAAGTAAGAGTAAGTATATCTACCATGTCCCTGTCGCTAAGGTGTCGCCATGGAAACAAATATGCCACTTTGGGGTTAACAAAAATTACAAAAAACACATAAAGGACAGCTTAGTTTTAAATACAAAACTCCACTAGTTCACTTTGAGACAAAATCTAGCAAGCAATCATACAAATGCTAATTTTTTCAGAAATATGCTGTAAACTTTTGCATCCCTAATTATTATTATTTTATAATTTATATAACAGACATGTAATGTAACCAGACAACTGGACATACAGGAACAGATGGCGTGGAGGGCCCTGCTCAATGAGCTTACATGCTAGAGGGAGTGGGGATAGTGGCACAAAGGGTAGAAGAAGAGGTAGGACGTAGGTTATTAGAAAAGTATTCACTTTAGACCTGGGTTAGATCTGTATGTAACTTGAATAATTCAACTCTTGGCTTGAAGAAAGAGTGGTATTTGTAGACTTTAAAAGTTTTACAAACCCATGCTTGTGCTCCGACAAGAAACTGAAAATGTTTTCTAAATATACTGCCTGCCATCCACGGGCAGTTCTCTTAACTGGGTAAACGTTATTCATGTCACCTTCATTCTGAATTGTTTCCAAAATGTATTTTGTTCAGTTGAAGGGACAATCTAAACACCAAAACAACTTTAGCTTAATAAAATGATTTTGGTGTCCAGATCATGTTCCAGTATTTAGGAATCAATTTCACTTTGTTTATGCAGCTCCAGCCATACCTTCCCTGGCTGTGGCTTCTACACTCTCCATACAAAAAAATAAATAATAAATGCATAATATTTTTTAAAAAAATGGGATTTAATTGAGCAGATTATTGAGCAGTAAGACTGCAGGGGCATGATCTATACACTAAATCTGCTTAATTAAGCTAAAGTTGTTTTGGTGCATAAAGTGTCCCTATAAAGGGACACTATAGTCACCATAACAACTACAGCTTAATGTAGTTGTTCTGGCGAGTATAGCAAAGGCAGAGATGATATACATACACTATCCAGGAAGTACTGCCATCAGGTTGCTCTAGAGAGGCAGGGCCACAAACCCAGGAAATATTCAATAGAACAGGGCACACCTGGTGATTTCTCCAGTAGGCAGAACAAAAATGTTTTGGCTCCTTGGACTTGACAAAGGTTGTTTTTGTTCTGCACTTTAAAAAAAACTATAAAAGGTTTACTCCATAATCACTTCAATGATTTTAAGCGGTCATGGTGGTATACTGAAGATATTTTTTAGCTATGTGCTGGGGTTAGTTACACCCCAGCACACGACATTGGCTTTGTTTTGGACTGCTAATGTCAATTCTGTGCGTGTTTTGTGTCTGCTGTCATCACACACAGTGAGCAGGCGACAGACTTTATCATCTGCTTCCTTGCAGGTTTAGCACCTGCAAGGTAAAGATGGCTTCTCCTCCCTCCAACATACTGTAATCTCCCTCCCGCCTCTCTCCAATGCATAGTTATTTTTAGCATTTTCAAAACCATCCCTCCTTCCCTTGTGGGTCTGGAGCACGCGCGAATGCACTTTGAGTTGACAAAACTGTCCAATCACAGTTTCTCTATGACCACGCAAGGCTTTGGCGTTGGGGGAGGAGGACACGGAACTCGGGAGCTTCCCCATCGCTGGATTTAAGGTGAGTAAAATTTACTTTTAATTTTTTACAGCTTTTACGGCAATTCAAGAGGAGGGGGACTATCTCCATAGCGCCGAATAGGGTATATTACACATAAAGAGTTCCCCCCTCAGAAGGGTATAGTAACCATTTAAGTTGCTGGAAGTGTTAATTGCCTATGCCTGCAGACTTATTTTATAAAAGTGCAGATTTCAGGACAAAATTCAACTTATTTAAACATTACTCCAACTACCATGATCACTACAGTGATTTTAAGTGATGGTGTCTGGATGTGCAATGTTTCTGCTTGAAAAGATGCACATTCAGAGATATAACAACTTGTGTCAGTGGCTAGTTAAACTTCGGTACATGTGACTTAGGCAGCAAGGAACTCTCCTATGAATTGCCAAATATCAAATCTGTGAAAAAATTATGTCTGCAGGCAAATGTGTCCTAAAAGGTTTACAGCAGCTTTTTAAATTCCCTGTCTTACTTGCTGTAGTTTAAAGCAGAAGTGAGTGTGGCTCACAGGGAATAATTAGTTTAAATGTTTTTCTGTGAGTAGCATTATTGTCACTGCAGTGCATGGTGTGTGTCCCACTGTAGTGAGGAGACTGTCCTGGTGCTGGAACAATGGTAATTGCTTTTAACCTATTCTAAACAAAGTTTAGTGGACCTTTAGACACATTTTTTAAATTGCACAGAAAAATAAATGGGAGAGTACCCCTTTGTTATTTCACAACAGATGCTGAAGATTTATTTTATTCTGAATAACATGACTCTGCATGGATTCTCTAATAGTACAATAGTAATTCTAAAATTATATAGCGAAATCATTCTTCATGTATACATTGCAAGGAATTTGGCTAGCACGGTATAAAGGTTACATTTTTATTTACGATGTTATTGGAATACTAAATGTTTTCTACTTGTTATCCATGCAGTGTGTGCCTTTAGATGTACATTGTAACTGTTCAACGAGATCAGAATCTGATATAATGAGTACAATCACTTTAAGGAACAGTCCAAGCATCATAACCACTATAACCGGCTGTAATGGTTATGGTGCCTGAGGTGCCCTGGCACCCTCTCAGCGAAATATGTCAAACAATATGATAAGTTGCGTGGGTCTCTAAGGGCACCTGCATTGCATCTAGTCACCCGCAGGAAAATTCAGATGTCTTCATTGTGCGAGGACTGGCTGTTTCAGGACAGCATTTATTGGCTGTGACAGCTCGGCTAAAGCTTTCAGCCAATAAGCACATCCCTGCTTAGTACAGTTTTGCTAAACAGATTCCCCTACAAAGAAAATTTGATTGCAGTTAGTTTGCAGGTGTGAGCTACTGTTGATGCACATTTTTAAAACAGTAAGTTGACACACCATTCTAAAACATTATTAAGTAAAGTGAGAATTCTAGGTGCATTTTAAATTTAAAGTAAATATTAGCCGAACTAGAAAACTTCTCCTAGTAAGCTATTATTTCCATTCTGCTACACTGCCCGTAAATTTGAAATTGACTTTGAATTCTCACTTTCGTGAATAAACCTGTTAGAGAAATTCAACTGGGAGGGCTCCAGAGTGTTCCTGTGAAGAATTGTAGTGAAATGAAAACTGAATTGTCAAATTTAGGTTAATATAGTCAAGCAGATTTGGAGAATTTTTCCCAAAAATGTAATTTGGTTTTCAAATCACATCAATTTAGTGAATATATTTTAGTGACATTTGCAAAAAATTAGAAGCTGCACAACAAAATCTACAAAATGTCAACAGAGACAATAAAAAATGTACCAAAACATATATAACGTATATAATAAGGAATATCAATATTTGGTTGCTTTACATTTGGTAAGCTTTATTTGCATTGGACCAGAAACACCTAGAGTGCAAATTCTCATAGGCATTATTACAAGATAAAGTGCCGCTAAACTTCAGAGAAGATTTTTAAAATATTTTTATTAAAATATTTTCTTTATATGACAACAGCAAAAGAACAAATGTGAGGAAGACTGAACTTAATGGATGCAAGTCTCTTTTCAGTTGTGTAACTATGTAACATTATACATATAACAAAACAGTTAAAGTAACACTATAGTCGCCAGAACAACTTCAGCTTAAAGGACCACTCTAGGCACCCAGACCACTTCAGCTTAATGAAGTGGTCTGGGTGCCAGGTCCAGCTAGGGTTAACCCATTTTTTCATAAACCTAGCAGTTTCAGAGAAACTGCTAGGTTTATGAATGGGTTAAGCCTTCCCCCTAATCCTCTAGTGGCTGTCTCATTGACAGCCACTAGAGGCGCTTGCGTGCTTCTCACTGTGATTTTCACAGTGAGAGCACGCAAGCGTCCATAGGAAAGCATTATGAATGCTTTCCTATGTGACCGGCTGAATGCGCGCGCAGCTCTTGCCGCGCGTGCGCATTCAGCCGACGGGGAGGAGAGCTCTCCGCCCAGCGCTTGAAAAAGGTAAGTTTAACCCCTTTTCCCCTTTCCAGAGCCGGGCGGGAGGGGGTCCCTGAGGGTGGGGGCACCCTCAGGGCACTATAGTGCCAGGAAAACAAGTATGCTTTCCTGGCACTATAGTGGTCCTTTAATGTAGTTGTTCTGGAGAGTATAATAGCTCCATTCAGGCATTTTCATGTAAACACAGCCTTTTCAGAGAGAAGGCAGTGTTTACATTGCCCCTAGGGACACCTCCAAGTGGCCACTGGAGGAGATTTCCTGGCTGCCGTTCACCGTCCCCACGCTCTGCATGGAGACGCTGAATTTTCCACATAGAGATGCACTGATTTCTCTTTGAGGAGGTCCTAATTGGCCAAAACGGCATTTGGCCCGCGCCGATTTTAGCCAATCCAATGCTTTCCCTATGGGAAAAAAATCATCCATTTTGATTATGTCAAAAAGGGGACGGTGCTAGCGTTGGCGGACCCGCGCTGCGTTGGAAATACTGAGAGTTTTAAACTTTTATGGGGGGCTAAGAGGAGGCAAAACACCTAAATAGCACTATAGGGTCAGGAATACATGTTTGTGTTCCTGACCCTATAGTGATTCTTTAAATTCATTTGAGTAAGATGCCTATATAATAAAACACATACCAATCAGACATATATACATATATCGCATTAAATTGGCGGGTTCTGATGGTTATTATCCTTTAGTCTATCTAAGAAGTTTTAATTTTTTGTACAAGGGGCTCCAATTAAGTTAATTTATTAATCAGATCCTTCATCTCTACATTGTTTTGTTCATTAATAGAGATGTCGCGAACAGTCCGCGAACTTCTCGCAAACGGTTCGCCACGAACCGTTCGTGGCGAACTCCGGTCAGCTGACACATCCCGGCCAATCTCCAGCAGACCCTCCCTCCCAGACCCTCCTACTTCCTGGACAGCATCCATGTTGAAGCTGCCTTTAACATGGATGCTGTCCAGGAAGTAGGAGGGTCTGGGAGGGAGGGTCTGCTGGAGATTGGCCGGGATGTGTCAGCTGACCGGAGTTCGCCACAAACGGTTCGTGGCGAACCGTTCGCGAGAAGTTCGCGACATCTCTATTCATTAACATTCGAATACTCATTGAGTGCCAGTTCTATTCGTAATTGAAACACAAATTAGTTTATTAGGTATTTCCATACTGGGACTGTTTTAGTTTTCCAGTTTCTGGATATTAGAATTTTAAAAGCTACAGAGAAGATATTTCAATGGCTGAGCGGAATTTTAATACAAATATCTTCTCCAGACGATGTTTCAAATGTCACATATTCTTTAAATCATTTGCTTCTTCGTGCAATAATAAACTTGCTAGAGATGCTACTTTCATTAATCATTTTCACAATTAAAAGACTTCTCACCTTTTACAAGTAATCTATCTCGGATAGACACTCTGCGTACAGAGTCTGGAGCTGCGCTGGATGTTCTGCTCCCTCTCACACCACTGTCCCGCTTCAACTTGTTCGCTAGCGTCAACATGACGCTTCTTTCTACCTGTAACACACACACAAAAAATAGTTATAACCGTGAATGCAATAACGTACCTAGATTCTGTGTGAGATAACATTTATATAATGATGCAAGGATCATGGACAGTGTGAGTTAGTACATAGCTACTGGTTTAAATGTAAATGTTAATGAGAATGGGTGTTAAAATTACACTCCAAACCCCTAAAGCACTTTGGTGCAGATTTCAATAGAAACTGTAAATCAGAATTGTTCTTCTTACTTCCTGGTTTGGTTAGCCCAGTGGAGCTAAACTCAAGAGGCAGCAATTGATCAGAGCACCTGCCTTGCAAAGACTTCTCATTGAGCTGCACTGAAGTAGTAATTGGACAGCCACAGAAACTCTAGGCTAAGGAAAATGGAGGAAGGGCTTACAAAAGGCTTTCAGAAAACTTTTGCGAGCTGTTACCTGATATACCCCCAATTAAAAAATGCATTTCCTAGATTACTATTATTTTATATTTATTTTTAATTCTGCTCTGGAACGCAAATGCACTTTTTACGTACAGTGAATAATTATAATCTTTCAACTCCCCCCCCCCCACCCTTCCCCCCCAAAAAACATGTGAAGAGATTCACAAAATCCTAAATGAGCGAATACATAAATAGTTTGGGAAATAAGCAAAAAGAGCACCTCGAAAGTGAATATGTCATGGAGGGCTTAGTATAGATATATTAATATAAGCAAAAAAAGTGGTTGTGATGGGAAAATCCATATGAAAATTGATATCTTGGCACTAGACCTTTAGCTTCTCATCTAATGGACTGCTGACAGTCTACTAATATTAAAGGGTTACTACAACCACCATGCCTACTTCAGTGATTCGAAATGTTCATGGTGGTAGGAGCCTGGATGTGCAGTGTTTCTGCTGGAAATACTGCACATTCACTAGTTACACCCTCGAAACATATGAAATAGGCAGCCTGGAACTCTGTTATGGGCTAAGTAATGTCAATTCTGTACATAATTTTATGTCAGTTGCCAACGCACACTGCACACTGGTGACAGACATCCTAGATTTTTAGAAATCCTCCCCTTCCAAAAACCCTCCTTTCCCCCCTCTATTCTCTGGCTCTAATTACATGCATGCGCTCTTATGAAATGGTACAATCACAGGTTTCCAGCAGAGGAGGGATATCAGCGCCAGAAGCTTTGTCCGACACTGGATTACATGTAAGTTTTAACACTTTCTTAAATTAAAACAGGGGGGGAGGGGGGGAGGGGAGTGACCAAATAGCAATGCCCAATAAGGCATTGCAAGTCTAAAACAGCTAATGTCAGCAAGTATTAGTTATGATTAGAAATATGCCATGGCGAACCAAGCTGAGAATTTTGTTGCAACAAAACAATATGGCTCACCACACAGTGGCGCCTGAACGAAACCCTGCTAGATGATCACAGGGTATTAGAGGACTTGAGGCAGACTGTAGCGACCTACTTTCTGGAGAATAGTGGCATTGAAGTGTCAGATCCTTGGGTTTGGGAAGCCCACAAGGGAGTCATCAGGGGTACACTTATTAAATGGGGCGCTCGACTTAAGAAAGAAAGGACACATAAACTAGAGACGCTCACAGCAGATATAACAACAGCTGAGACCATCCACAAACAAGATCCCACAAATGATAACCTCCAAAAGTTAACAGCCCTACGACTCGAATTCAGAACCCTACTGACTGCTAGGGCATACAGAACTATCCAACTGACAAGGGGTACATTTTACACACAAGGCAATAAGAGTGGGAAACTCTTGGCTAGAGCCTTGAAAGCCAAACAGCAAAAGTCATTCATAAATAAAATAACAGATGATTCAGGTAGACAGCACAACACCACGGAAGACATAGCCAAAGCGTTCACCGCTTTCAAGCTGACCTTTATAACCTGACCCCCCCCGAAGACACAACCACATACCCTGAGGGACTATATTTCAGACAACATATCTTGCAGGATCCCAGTCGACCGGATCCACGCACTGGACGAACCATTCACACATGCAGAACTACTCTCCACAATTAAAACACTCCCGAACGGTAAAAGCCCCGGCCCAGACGGACTGACAGCTAGATACTACCGAACCCTGGCACAAGAACTGGCACCTCACTTTCTACACACGTTGAATGGCCTCGCCCTTGACTCCACACTGCCACCCCCGATGTTGCGGGCATCCATTACCATCATCCCCAAGCCAGGCAAGGACCCCACAAGGTGCGGTAGCTATAGACCCATATCGCTCATAAATTTGGACCTAAAACTGATGGCGAAAATGATCGCCAATAGACTCAAGCCTCTTCTACCCAGTCTACCCTGATCAGGCGGGCTTTGTGTCCGGTCGCGAAGCTCAGGATAATACCACGAAAATCCTAAATATCATTCATGGGGCGCAGATGACCAGGACGCCGACCCTACTGATGGCAATAGACGCTGAAAAGGCCTTTGACAGGGTGGACTGGACGTACTTGTTCATGGTCTTGGAGGTCTTGGGAGTGGGCCCTAGGCTAAGGAATTGGATTCAAACCCTATACAGGGGACCCTTGGCTAACGTCAGGATAAATGGTCAATTCTCCACCCCGTTCCCAATAAGCAACGGTACTCGGCAGGGCTGCCCTCTCTCGCCCCTTTTATTTGTCTTGGCCATGAAACCTTTCCTGACTGCAATCAGGAAACACGGTGGAATAAAGGGCTACTGCCACCGGGGAGGGGAAGTGAGGGTATCAGCCTTTGCGGATGATATCCTTTTCTCGATCACAGACCCCACTACCACAGTACAACGAATTAATTCAGAGATCCAAACCTTTAGCGCCCTTTCCAATTTTAAGATCAACACAGATAAATGCGAGATACTGGGGATCTCAGTACCCCCAATCCTACAAACACGGCTTCAACGGATGCACCCGTTCCCTTGGACCCGGGCAGGACTGACTTACTTGGGAATAAAGCAAGCTTGCTCCGCCAACAGTCTATACAAACTTAATTACCCCCCTCTCCTAGACGGCATCAAACGAGACCTCCAAAAATGGGATTTACCCCACTTCTCCTTGCTAGGGCGGATTAACATCATCAAGATGATGGTACCTCCGAAAGTATTATATATGTTCCAGGCGTTACCTATCCCACTCCCAGGTACATTCTTCGCACAGACACGCACGTGCTTTACCAAATACATCTGGGGCAATAAACCAGCGAGAATTGCCTACACTACATTGACCTCCACTGCAGGCAGAGGCGGACTGGGACTGCCACACCTCTATAAATACTATGCAGCGGTGTTGCTCACTCGAGTAAAAGAATGGACTGACACCACCAGGGTCAAATCGTGGTACTCCCTGGAACAGAGCTTTGTACCTGTCCCACTAAATTCCCTGCCCTGGCAAACTTGCCACCCCGCAGCGCTCACTCCTATGAGACACCCACTAATACATAACATCCTTACTCTATGGAGAAAGTATAAAGATATATGGGGTCTATCATCTGGCTTATCGAGGTTCTTCCCGATAGCGACCAATCCTGACTTTCAGGGGGGTCACAGAGGCCCTCTCCTTGCCCGCCTCCTAGATTCCCCCACCCCAGAGATAACAGAATTGATTGCGGGAGACCCACCCATTCTTCAGACAATGAGCAACCCACGTAGGCAAGATACACTCATTGAGGTAATAGGAAGAGCGCAACTTAAGGCCTTCTTGAGAAGAACGGTCATACCTTACTGGAAACAGAGAGCAGACACACACTTTGAGACACTTTGTGGCCCAGAGGGAGACCCAAACCGCCCCCTATCTAAAATCTACCACATTATGCAAGACTCTGAAAGGGAACACAAAACCCTACCATTCCAACAGAAATGGATGAAAGACCTCCGTATACATATTTCTGACAAAGATTGGTCGAGTATCTTAGAAACAGGCATCAAAACTCCACTTAGCGTAGCACACAGGGAAACATTTTATAAAAGGGTCACCCGATGGTATAGGACCCCAGATAAGTTACACTCAATCTGGCCATCCATCAGTGGTTCATGCTGGAGATGCTCTAATGGCCGCGGTGACATGGAACACATTTGGTGGAGTTGCCGAGACATTCAGGGTTTCTGGTCTCTCATACTCTCAGCCATTACAGGAATACTAAAACCACCATCACACCTATCCCCATCACAGGTTCTACTAGGTTGGCCCCGCACATTTTCAGAACCTCATAAACAACAGTTACTACAACTCTTACTAGGGGAAGCCAATGCTCTTATTCCACTACACTGGTGGACTGCCACCACGCCTTCCAAAGAACAGTGAGTACAGAGAGTAGAACACACAAGATGCATGGAGGATATACACTGGTCACTGATGGGGAAAAGACACATACACCTCCAAAGATGGAGACCCTGGATGGAATTCTGGGGAAAGCCTTTAGGAGGACAAAGGACTCAGACGCCCTTAGATTACAACACCGAAGGCCTAGACGTGCTAGCGACTCACAGCCCCACCTTGAGACACCATGGTAGGCACCATTCAAGACATACTGGCTACCATATTATGATAATGTAATAGGCAGGACACCCCTAGCCCCTATCCCCTTCCCAGGTTCCATGTTTTCACCCATGGCTTGTTGCCGACCTAAGTTATATACTGATCTCTCCGATGACTTATGACAGAGACTGCCCCATATCCGGTTAACTGATACGGGAGTTAGTATATTATTAAAGTCGTACCAAGGGCATACAGTCTTATCACTACAGAACGAATATGATATGTCTAACCGCACGAACTGTTGTATGACCCCATTATGTATACATTGAATGCTACCTATTCTTTTTTCTGTATCCCATAAACTTATCTTTTTGGAAATAAAGAAAAATTTAAATTAAAAAATAAAAACAAACAATATGGCTCAAACTTTAGAAAAAAATAAAATGAAATATAGTGAGGCAGTGTTAAAAACAAAACAAACAATGTTGAAAATAGTGTTTCTGGGTTCATTCAGCAGTGATAGAATATATTAGAAGTGATAATGTGAAAATACAGTTCCTCTCATCTTTTGTTAACAAGTTCCCTGACATTAAGGTCTATGCTTAAATGCTATAAATTTAAAGACCAGGAAGAGTAGGAGAACCCTCTTTATATGTGATTCTCCTGCTCTCCACCACTTGTGACTTGCACCTGGTTACCGTCAATACTGTAGGAGCATGAGTGATGACATCATGTACTGCTGTACTGTAGCAGGTGTGATGGAACTTTTAGAGACATGGAATATTTCAGAATGAGCTAGATGGGACTGAGATTAAAGGACCACTATAGTGCCAGGATAACACTTGTTTTCCTGACACTATAGTGCCCTGAGGGTGCCCCCACCCTCAGGGTCCCCCTCCTGCCGGGCTGGATGGAGAGGAAGGAGTTAAATCAAAGCTTTTTTTTTTTTTTTAACAGCGCCGGGCGGGGAGCTCTCCTCCTCCTCTCCGCCTCTTCGGCTGAATGCGCATGCGCGGCAAGAGCTGCGCGCGCATTCAGCCAGTCTCATAGGAAAGCATTCATAATGCTTTCCTATAGACGTTTGCGTCTTCTCACTGTGATTTTTACAGTGAGAAGCACACAAACGCCTCTAGCGGCTGTCAATGAGACAGCCACTAGAGGCTTTAGAGATTAACCCATTTATAAACATAGCAGTTTCTCTGAAACTGCTATGTTTATATATAAAAAAAAAAAAAAAAAAAGGGTAAATCCTAGAGGGACCTGGCACCCAGACCACTTCATTAAGCTGGAGTGGTCTGGGTGCCTAGAGTGGTCCTTTAATGCAATTTATGCTACAACATTTTATTTAAAAAAACAAACAAAAAAAAGTATACAAAATTTGACCATGGGAAAAAAACCAGAGCTAGTTATTAAGGGCAAAAGCAACAAACCAGATAAAAGTTGTGTTGGCACTGGACAGTTCATTTAAATTGTAAACACAGCTAAAGAACACTGCAAGCACAACTGAATAACTAAAATAGTTAGACAAAATACTAAATGTTTTAGTGTTTTTTTTTCTTGACTGAGAGAACTGGTCTGACACACCAGTTACAATGTGTACAGCAGGGATGCCCAAAAGGTAGATCCCCATCATGGAAGCTGTAGTTTTAAAACATCTGGTGATCGACCTTATGGACATCTCTGTGTACAGTATGCGCTTATCATAATTGTATTAAAGGGAAACTCCAGTGCCAGGAAAACAATCTGTTTTCCTGGCACTGCAGGTCCCCTCCCACTCCCCAAACCCCTTCAGCTACTTACCAGGGGCTGCAACATGTCCCACGTCGCTGCTTCTTCCTCCGCTGCCGCTCCTCCTCTGCATTACGTCAGCTGGTGGGCGAAACTGATCCCGCCCACAGGCCGGGGAGGTCTAATGCGCATGCGCGGCAATGCAACGCATGCGCATTAGAGCACCCCATAGGAAAGCATTGAAAATGCTTTTCAAAGCTTTCCTATGGGGAATTGAGCGACGCTGGAGGTCCTCACACAGCGTGAGGACGTCCAGCGACGCTCTAGCTATGATGCAGGAAGTGCCCTCTAGTGGCTGTCTAACAGACAGCCACTAGAGGTGGAGTTAACCTTGCAAGGTAATTATTGCAGTTTATAAAAGTTAAGAGTAATGGGAGTTGGCACCCAGACCACTCCAATGGGCAGAAGTTGTATGGGTGCCTGGAGTGTCCCTTTAAAGAGCACCCTGATAGCAATCTCCAGCTCTTGCAGACAGCTAGGCTTTAGGCTGAGCATTATGGGAAACGTAGAAACTATTTTAGAACGAGCGAGATAGAACTGAGGTCAATGTGGTAAATGCAGCAAAACTTTTTTTTTTCTTAAAAAAATTAAAATAAGAAATAAATAAAATCTACAAAATTGAGCATTGGGATAAAATATTAGAATTATTTAGGGCAGAAGCAACAACAAACAAAAGTTGTGTTGGCACTGGACAGTCTATTTAAATAGCACATGCAGCTAAAGAACACTGCAAGCACATCACAATAGCTGAAATAGTTGGACACAACACCAATACATTTCCCTGAATAAGAGAATTGGTCTGACACACCAGTTACAATGTGCACAGCATGTGAGCATCATAAAGATGAGAAAGGGAAGGACATAGTAATCATATTAAAGAGCACCCCGACAGCCAACCCTGGTACCCCAGCCCTTGCAGAAAGCTATGTTTTAGGATGAGCATTATGGGATTCTTTAAAAAAAAAAAAAAAAAAAAAGCTTGAATACGAAACGTTGGCCATCATCACTGCTATAATTAGATCCTCCTAAACCCAGTCCTAATTACATGTGCAATGTTGTACAAATCAGAAACTATGTTGTTATCTGTATGGCATAAGCTTAGTATACACAGCACCGAGCATATAATGTTATTAAGTGTACACTGTGTGCCCCTCTAGGTGAGTTTTATGTTTTAACTTCTTAAAAAAAACAAAAAACAAGGCAGACACTGACTGTCACCTGCCCTCAACTGATGCCTTTTCCAGGGGGTTAGTTCCTGGGTGTCTACGAAACCCGTAAACCCGGCTTGGTTGGATCTGGCTTCCGGGATAACGTCCCGTTCCTCACTCCTTTAACAGGGCCGCCATGTTATTTCCCATAATCCTCCGCCGCTCCGACGTCATCACGCAAGAACTTGGCCTACGTCGAGAGAGCTAAGAGGCGCCATCTTAGAAGTGGTTTCGCCAGGACAAAGAGTTAGAGCGAGTGTGTTCCTGCGGCCTGACATCGCTTTTGGAGAAATATAGTACTTTAAAACGCACGGTAAAGTTGCTGAGTATGAAATTGGAGATGTAGTGAGTTAGACAGTCTATGTGCATGGTTTAAGGCACTCTTTGGGTTACTCACTAAAGTTAGAATTGTCAGGAATTTAAAGTGAATTTAAGGTCAAATTAGCTGAACTGGAAACAAAGCTGATTTGGATATTTTTATTTATTTTTTATTTTTACCTTCAAAATTATATTCACTTTGAGTTCACTTTCTCATTTTAGTGAATAATCCTGTCTAAGGCTAAAGGTTCATAAACATTATTTTGGTTAGAGTAACTTTTGCTATGCTAGGATGCCGCTACCGATAAAAAAAAATAAAGCTAACATTTACCTTCTTCCCAGCGTTGAGGATAAGTTCTTCCAGTGGCCTGATCCTCCTCCACTGATGTCAGTTCTTCTTGCTGAATTGGGACGGACGTCAGGGGAGGCAGGCTGAAGGAAGGACATGGGCGGCATGGAGGTGGGCTCATGCTGCCATTGGACGCATGTTGCCAGCATACTGTACTTGCTGATATCAGATGTCCACCAAGCACAGCGTTAACAGTAGAAACACGGAACGCTTGTTCCTGGCTAATAATGGCTCAATGACCCTGCCGAAGTTGGCATTACACCACTAGAGATGTTGCGAACTTCTCGCGAACGGTTCGCCACGAACCGTCCGTGGCGAACTCCGGTCAGCTGGCACATCCCGGCCAATCTCCAGCAGACCCTCCCTCCCAGACCTTCCTACTTCCTGGACAGCATCCATGTTGAAGGCAGCTTCAACATGGATGCTGTCCAGGAGGTGGGAGGGTCTGGGAGGGAAGGTCTGCTGGAGATTGGCCGGGATGTGTCAGCTGACCGGAGTTCGCTGCGAACCGTTCGCGAGAAGTTCCCGGACGGTTCGCAACATCTCTATACACCACTGAAAGGAGAGGGGTTCAACTTTGTGTATGAAGTATTTCATAATGAAACGCTGCACTGTCAAGAAATAAATCTGAATTATGCATTGAGTTCAAACAAGTATTGGTAAACTGATATATCCAAATAATCACAATCAAATTCTGATTATCTACATATCAAAAAGGTATGCCAATTAGTATAGGTTAAGCAACTAAAGAAATATATTAATATTGATTATGGGTTATGCAAGTTCTGCTAAAAAAAATAAACTGAAATTAACTAAACAGTGCTCAGGTAACTAAAATTATAGGGATTGGAAAAATAAATATGTGAGTAATCTGCTGCTAGAGCTATTATTAAAAAGAAAATAAATTAACTTTATTATAAATGGGGTCTATAAAACAAATTATTTTAGATGACAAAGGAAGTTATGTATTTTAGACTAACTAACATTACATTATCTATTTTACTTCAACCATCAAAAAAATCAGACAATCCTAGATACAACACAATATTGCAGGATGGGTTCTGGCTAGTGATGTCCCGAACGGTTCGCCGCGAACGGTTCGCCGCGGACTCATCATTGAGTAAACTTTGACCCTGTACCTAACAGTCAGCAGACACATTCCAGCCAATCAGCAGCAGACCCTCCCTCCCAGACCCTCCCACTTCCTGGACAGCTCACTAAGAATGCAGCTTCACAATGAATGTAAAATGGATGCTGTCCAGTAGGTGGAAGGGTCTGGGAGGGAGGGTCTGCTGCTGATTGGCTTTAATGTGTCTGCTGACTGTGAGTTACAGGGTCAACGTTTACTCAATGATGAGTCCGTGGCGAACCGTTCGTGACAACCGTTCGCGAACCTAGTTCTGGCTCCTAAAAAAAAAGTTTCTAAAAAACAGATTATGGGAGCAATGACCCACCAGGATAACACCCTGTTTCAAATGCAACCGTAGCCGGATCAACCTAGATCAAACCAAAACCAAACTAGAATTTACAGATTTTACTATTAACATGACGTAAAGTCGTGATTTTATTAATGACACGGAGGCTCCTATTATGCTGCACTCTTTCTTTATTTACCTCAGCAGCAAATAAAAATAACATTAAATCGGTATAAGAGAAACCAGTAAATAACATGAGAGGTATATCTTCCTAGCAACAGGAACAGCCAATCAGCATCCTCTTTAGAGCATAATAGGCAATGTCCAGTATACTACTTCCTCTTTCTTGCAAAAAGTGGGCTCCAATAAGAGGGTATGAGAGCCTTAACCTGGATCTTGAAGTCAAGCTGAAAGAGAAAGGAGAATATGGTAATATCCAAGTATAAAATTGGATTTATGCATAAAATCGTTTTACATGGAATATCAGATATATAGACATAACATGAAATGCAGTTTAGTCAAACCTTAAGCTCTTGACAGTAATTAACAAGGATAAAACCCAGTAATCAAAAAAAACTTACCGTGAAGTCAACTTACCCAGAGAAGACCAAACCTCCAGGGATGGGAGGGAGGGATAATACTCGCCTCCGTGTCATTAATAAAATCATGACTTTACGTCATTGTCACAGCTGCTAGTGTGGTCCAACACACAGAAACTATGTAAACATATACATAAAAAAGGAAAGGAAATAAAAGGACAGAGCGTAAACCGGACCTTAGAATGGCCGGACTAATACGCTAGAGATAGAGAATGGTCAAAGGGAAAGCCGAGGTCAAGGAAGCCAGAAATACTCTGATACCGTTGAAACAAGCCAAGTCAGGGGAACCAGAATTCGGAATAACCAGGGAAAAGCCAAGATCAGGATACCAGGAAGTAATATTCACAAAGATAAACGCACTGTCGGGAACCAGGAACAGGAAACCACGACAAGGCAAGGAACTGGAGTGAATTAGGGATTTAAATATCCCTCTCTGGGCTCTGATTGGTCAGAGGGTGACCTCTGACCCCAGAACATGCGTGTGTGTTGACGTCGTGACGTCACGCACACGTCCGTATAAATTTGAGGGGCGGAGCTTGTGGTGTGCGTGACCACGTGGTCAGCACCATCTTTGATTTGGGCGCAACGCCCAGAAGACGCGGAGGAGCGGTTCCCGGCGGGCAGGTAAGCTTGCGAGGTCGGGCACGGCTGCGCCATGCGGCAGGTCGGGAGCCGCAACAGTCATGTTAATAGTAAAATCTGTAAATTTTATTAAGACACGGAAGCCTCCTATTATGCTAGTTCAAAGCTGTGAAATTATGTCTCCTGTGAAGTGTTGAATAGGTCTAAAGTAGAAATCATGGAATGTAGACTCCGAAGACCACCCGCTCTCATAATATCATCCAAGCGACAACCAATCGAGGAAGCCTTAGGAGCCATTGCCCCACGAACCGAATGAGGCGCAGACACATAGATATCAATACCTGCTAGAGACATAACGTATTTGACCCACCAGGCTAGAGTAGACATCGGAAGATGTGACTTTTGGAAGGAGATGAAGAGTTCCTGTTTCAAAGGATTCCGTAATGTAGTGGAACGAAGTTCACACTCTCATTAGTATGCAACAGGGCAAAGGTGAGATCTATCAGGGAAAACTGGGTAAAATTGATTTTAGAGGAGGTTTTTGTCCTCCGAAAAATGTCAAAGAGGACACCTTCTGGAGTAAAGGAACAAGCAACCACCTCAAGAGCTCGTATGTCAGAAAACCTCTTGCAAGAAAAAAATTCAAGACAATAGAGACGTCCCACAAGACAGAGTATCGTTGTAAGGGTAGATGAGCAGAAATGGACGATCGGTAAGGTCATAGGCTTTACCTTCATCATAGAAGTCAGAAAATGGAGGACTGACATAAAAGGAGCCGATATGGGAATTAAATTTAATTTCATGCACCAACAATGCCAATTGCTCCAAGCAGATTTATAAGCCTGTCTCGTGTTGGGTGCACCCTTGATAAGTCGAAGAGTTGATTGCGAAACTTCCTCGACCGACCAAGGTTCCCTGAAAACTACACCATGAGATGCAAGAGACCTTGGAGAACAAGGGGATGAGGCACACCTCCTGAAAAGGAGGGAACTATGGTTGGGACGGCGATAGAGGAGCCACGATCACCAGGTGCCGGACTGGCGATGTAGATGGAAAGGCAACGGGGAATCAGTGCAAAGGGCAGAAACTTGTAATTCCTTGGAGAACACATTCATAGCCAGTGCTGTCGGATCTGGTCTCCAACTGAAAAAACGGGGAAGTTGAGCATTCAAACGAGAAGCAAAAAAAATCTATTTACAATATACCCCATAGGTTCCAGATGTCTTGAAAGACTGTAGAATCCAAGTGCCAGTCGCTGGAATCTCTGAGTTGGCGTGAATACCAGACCGCCGTAGTGTTGGAGAGACCGTGAATATATTCTGCCTTGATTGAAATGCTGTGTATCAGGCAAAATTGCCAGAAATCGCAAGCCATGTAGGTCAGAATTTTGTATTTTGTGCCTCCAAGTGATTGATGTAGCAGACAGCTGACACATTGTCCATCTTCAGAAGGATAGCGCATTGGGCTTGAGTTGGGGAGGAACTGCGGACTGCAAAGGAACCGGCCAGAAGTTCCAAACAATTGATGTGGAGTGTCGATTCCAGGTCTGATCATCTGCCCTTGGTGGAAATATTTCCGCATTGAGCGCCCCAATCGTGCAAACTTGCATCGGATTTGATTAGCAAATCTGGAGCTGTACAAAATATTATGCGCTCATTCCAGGCTTCCATGTGAAGAAGCCACCACTGGAGTTCATCCTTCGCTTCTGAGTCCAGAGTTACCATATCTGTGTATGATGCACTGCCCTTGAGATGAAGTTTGTAGGGCTCGATAGCCAAGAAGACCTGGAAAAATGGCCTGTATAGATGCCGCTAGAAGGCCTAGCATTCTCAACAGTTGTTTGACAGAGAGTTGAGAGGTTGCTAGTGTTCACCTATCTCCTTGATATTGGCTAATTTTGCCAGTGGAAGGTGTAGAGATTGAAGTGTAGAATCTACAATAATCCAATATAACCCAGAAATTTAATTTGTTGCGTGGGAACAATAATGGATTTCTCCCAATTGATCAGGAAGCCTAGGTTTTCTGACAGAGTCAAAGTCCATGCAAGGTATGTCCGGATTAATTGAATAGACTGAGCCAGAATAAAAATGCCGTCTAAATATATTATAAGACGTACTCCCCGACTCCGTAGCAGGGCGACCATAGGTTTCGTGAGCTTGGTGAAGCACCATGGAGCCGAAGACAGTCCGAATGGGAGGCACCTGAACCTCCATTTCCTGCCCTACCATGTAAATTGCAGGAAGTTCTCGATCTTGATGTTGGACTGTAATAGGCATCCTGCAGATCCAATTTGACCATCCAATCTGCTGGTTGGAGAAGATCCCTTAAGCAATGCCCTACTTCCATCTTGGAAGTGCTGATATGCTCATAACCATTGAGCTGTCTCAAATTTATCACTGGACGGATACCTTCGCCTTTTTTGGGAAACAAGAAAAAGTTGCTAATCGCCGCCATCCGTGACAGGTATGGTACTGTCCATCTCTATTGTTTTGGAGGAGTGGTTAGCCTTATATGAGGCCTTGCGGCCAGGCTGAAGCAGAGCAGGTATGAGTACAGGTACACCTCCATATAGTACTCAGGAAACTCCATATAGTACTGCCGCCTGAGTCGATCTCTGTGCCTGTAGCAGGGTCTGGGCAAATATCTGTGAAGTGAATCAGACCTAACCCCCATCACAAACACCAGGGCCTTGTCATTGCTTTTGCCATGGAAGTGTCAATTAAAGCCTGCATGTCAGCAGGATCAGTAAAGCAGAAAATCAACCTCATCTCCAGAGATACCTGGAGAGGCTTCTACATTAATCTGCATGTTTGCTGTAGACCAGGAAGGCACAGAAAGAGCCTGTCAGACTGCCTCATAAATATACAAACAAACCTAAGGGGATGAATAAAGTAAAATAATACCAAAAGGAAAGGTTTGAATAACCCTAAAGTAAAAAACAGGATAAAGAAATGAAAGTACTCACAATAGTGAACAAATAGAAATTGTAATAGGAAAACACAGGAGCTGCCCGGCTGCCACTATAACTAAACCCCAACTTGGATTTCTGGCAGTTGGGGTCAAAGCAGCGACCAGACAGATAAATGAAGGGAAAAAACTGTGCGATAGTGCTGTGAAGGGAATAAAGATCCTCAAAGACGTCCCTGAGTCTCAATTGGTGGTAATCTTGGGGCCAGGGAGGTCAGAGGGGAAAGAAATTATCAAAGGATATACAATAAAGCATATAACTGAAGCAAATTAAGTAAATACATCAAATTACGTTAAAATGAAGTAACTAAGTATATTTATAAATATGAAAATGTTATAATTAAAATGTAAAAACTATAATAACTATATTAACCACAGTAATGATATGAATAAAAAAGATCCCACAGTTAAGAACCGCGGGACCCAGTGTCACTTAACTGAGGTAGCAGCAAAGAAAGAGGAAATAGTATACTGGACACTCCCTATTATGCTATAAAGAGGATGCTGATTGGCTGTTCCTGTTGCTAGGAAGATATACCTCTCATGTTATTTACTGGTTTCTCTTATACTGATTAAGTGTTCTTGCATAGCAAGACCACTTAATGTTATTTCACATATATATTCTTATTAAGTATTCTTGCATAGCAAGACCACTTAATGTTATCTCACATATATATTATTAAGTGTTCTTGCATAGCAACAACATTGCAATTAAATGTGCTATATAAATGATAACAGTTACTCCGCCCACTCCAGTTGTAGACTACTGGTGGAGGCAAGAACACTTCACACAATTTCCCCAGAAATTGTAGCTTTTCTAGTTCTTATTAAGTGTTCTTGCATGGCAAGACCACTTATTGTTATCTCACATATATATTATTATTCTTATTATAGCCAAATTTGCCACCCTAACTCCTCCCACAGTTTTTACACTACATAGACAAAAATTTACCAAAACGTGCAGATTGTTCCCGATCGGATTGCTATTACTTTGTGGAACGTTTCGCCGAATGGTTCACGGAATATCGTCGTTCTTGTGGCGAAATTTGTCCCATAGGAATGAATGGCAAAGCTAGAGTGGGAGCTGGCAAAAGCTGAAAAATCAGGACATGATTTCTAAACTGCCACCACTCCCTTATTTTCAGGCCCACCTACACAAATCTTATATCAAAACGTTCAGCTATCCCTGCTGCCACTAAACATGTCAACGGCTAAGCCATAGTCCTGATAGTTTTCACAATATAATCATTTGTTTGCAACTAACGCTGTCCATTGACATTCATTGAAACTTCACTCTACAAAGCTCAAATTTGAAGTGCAATTTCTAAACTGCGACTGCCTTCATTTTTAATACTTCAGAGACATACTATGCATCAAAATGTAGGTCTGGGTCTTGTGATTCTCACAATATAAAGCTCTTTGCTGTAGGATTGATAAAATACGTTTGAAGATGGCAACCGCCAAGATACTCTGACCTGTGCCAGGCTGCAGCAGCAAGTGATGTCATAGACAGGGCCTTTTGAACACCTGCTAATGTTTTTATAAATGTATGGTTTAATGTAATTGTGCAACAACATTGCAATTAAATGTGCTATATAAATGATAACAGTTACTCCGCCCACTCCAGTTGTAGACTACTGGTGGAGGCAAGAACACTTCACACAATTTCCCCAAAAATTTTAGCTTTTCTAGTTTCATGTTATTTTTCTTTGCTGCTGAGGTAAATAAAGAAAGAGTGCAGCATAATAGGAGCCTCTGTGTCTTAATAAAATCGGGATTAATAAATGCAATACTATACCAATCCTTTGGAAACGGGAGCACACTGCTTTGTAGAGCCACTGTTCTGGACAGTATGATGTCCCTACTACTTCGGAGGGAGTATGTCAATTGGCAGTGCACGTTACCAGATATGAAATCCCGTTGTTTAGCACTATCAGCAAATAGTAACAGAAAATGACAAGGAAGTTTTCAGATAAAAGAGAATATAGGAAAATGGATATGTGATGTTTAATATATTATGAAGGGTCTTATTATGGTGCTTTTGGCAAGATGCCAATAAAAATAATAAAAAAGAGTTTAGTAATTAAATCAGGTATTTAAATTTTTCGCTCTCCTCTTTCAATCTTTTATAACCCGACTAATGTCCTTATCTTCTATGGGTGGATTTGGGCAAGTACCAATTACCTTATGTCCAAAAATAGATATCTGGTACAATATATTAAAGGGATACTCCAAGCACCCAGACCACTTCTGGGGTGGTCTGGGTGCCAACTCCCACTACCCTTAACCCTGCAAGTGTAATTTTTGCAGTTTTCATAAAGTGCAATATTTACCTTGCAGGGTTAAGTCCTCCTCTAGTGGCTGTCTACTAGAGGCGCTTCCTGGACTTTCATGGAGTTTAACTCGGCACTTTGCATGAGGAGGTCCTGCGTTTTAAAATTCCCCATAGTAGAGCATCGAGTCAGTGCTAACTTATGGGGAAGACATGCTGTAACAAACCCCTTGTATCCTGTAGGATACGTTAGTTCGCACACTCCTGAAAGGCTAGAGGCTTGAGTGGTTACAGCCTGTTTACATAGTATGCTAGTTCGTACTCTCCCAAAATTCCAGTAGATCGTGGTTAAAGTCAAGTGCTTCTTTGTTTGCATACCGAAACACCAGTTGAGACTTGATGAAGGGTACAACAGGAATGATTTTATTATGTCCAGATGGCCCACTTTTATACAAAGACCCCCAGCATGGGGTCTCCAGCAAAAACATAGTAAAACACGCCCAGGAGTCTTTGTGTCTGAGAGATAATTGATTGTACTTTGCTTAAACTAATTATCTCCCCCGCACTAGAGGTACAAAATATAAAACATAAAACACCCTAAGACATACATAATATTAATAGGTACCCCCATAAATCCTATATTCCCGGATAGCCTAGATCTGAGCGCCCAGCGTGTCCAAATGGCGCTCAGATCCCACGAATACAGCTGAATTGCCACCGGGTAAAGTTTTGACCAACCGCACACATGGAGTCTACAATAAAGTTCCATGAGAAAAGTAGCAGTCGGTCACTTTTGGGAGTCCCAAACCAAAGAAAATGCTGAACTGTTCCCCTGGATCATAGGTAGCGATTGCTCCTCATGTTCGTATTTACCTTTTCACCGAATAGCGCTCTCCTGGCTTGTCAAGAATAGAAGCAGGCGTTCGTATAAAATAACCGGTGTTCGTAAGTCAAGTGTCCGACTTATAGTTCCAGACACTTGACGACCAAGTCTCGCTGCCTGCTTTCGGGAGACAAGATGGACGCTGTTTCCAAGCGCACGCGTTGTTCGGTTATACGAACAGCAGCCACCCACAGAGAGCATTTAATCTTGTGGTCACTTTGAAGTTTAATGAGCCAGGGGGGTGGTCGGTGTTCGGTAGATCCAACTACCAAATGCAGGAAAAAATTAACAGGGCCATGGAAATGCAGAGTTTGTCACACTTGCATTTTATGTTTGCCCCACCGTTGACGTGAAGGAGGTGGAGAGCGATCAGAAAAAGGTTAACTGAAAATTTTATTTTTAACCCTTTATTCTCCAGAGGGGGGGGGGGGTGGCACTATAGTGTTAGGTATAAAGTTTTGTATTCCTAACTCTATATAGTATTGATTATATTGTTTATATTGTTACAATGGCACCTGTAAAGGTGTGGGATATATTAGGCAGCAAGTGAACAGTCAGTTCTTAAATTTCAAATGTGAAGGTAGGAAAAATGGCCAAGCAAAAAGATGTGAGTGACTTTGACAAGGCACAAATAGACATGGCTAGACAACTGGAGTATCTCCAAAACATTAATACTTGTTGGGTGTTCCCAGTATGTAGTGGTTAATACCAACTAAAAGTGGTGCAAGGAAGAACAACCAGTGAATCAGCATCAGGTCATGTGCACCGAAGACTCATTGATGCACATGGGGTGCAAAGGTTAGCCTTTCAGCATGATCACACAGAAGACCTGCTGTAGCCCAAAATTCTGATCAATGTAATGCTGACCATGATATAAAGGTGTCAGAACATACAGTGCATCAAAGTTTGCTACGTACAGGCTTGGGTAGCTCAGATGGATGGCCAGGTGCGTGTGTGTTGCTTACCTGGGGAGGAGATGGAAGCAACATGCACTATTGGAAGAAGGCAGGCTGGCATAGTTCTGCTGGGAAATCTTGGGACCTGGCATTCATGTGGATGTTACTTGAACAAAAACCACCTATCTAGAGATTGTTGTAGACCGTGTACACCCCTTCATGGCATCAGTGGATCTATTGATTATAGACTGGATGTGTTTATAACGTGTATTGCGTATTTTCTTTTATAACCTGTAACAGTAACCTAAGTCAATATAAATATATATTTTTCTATACATTTGTATTTGTGCCTTATTTGTCACACATTCCCCAAATAATAAACTTGTAAGAGGGTCATAATTTCTTCCAAGTTCAAGGTGCATCTTTGAACTTGAACCCCATATCTCAATCCTGTTCCACATGTGCATGCTATGAGCCAGTGAGGGTAGAGGGAGATAAGGAAGGAGAGAGGGAAGGCAGGAGACAAAAAAAATAAAAAAAATAACGAAAGGTAAAGGGGGACTGCAGTTAAGGATAGAGGGAGGAGACACAAACTTGCATTACGCCTGTCCCCACAGGGCGCACTAAAATATGCACAGAATTGACTTAAAGGACTGACAAAGATCCTTGGAAAAATGTTTGCATCAGGAAATTTGTATTAAAAGGTAAATAGCCACCCATGAAAAAAAATCACCTCTAGGTGTTATGGGCAAATGCAAATATTACAAGTTTTAGAATGAAATGTTGTATTTCTTAAACTGTGTACTTTGTCTTTAAGAGAAATTGCAAACTGACAAAGTGTTAGAAATTGAACATATTGTTTTTCATAACTGTTTCTTTAAGAAAGCTTCAAGGCTATCCTATGCCTCTTTCAGTACACACTATACTGTGGTAACCATAGTAGATAAGGATGTTCAGACTTTAAGATGCCATCTTGACCGAAGTCAGGAAAATTTCCATGACGTATACACCCTTTAGTTATGGACTTGTATTTTTGCCATGTTAAGGGAGTGTCACATCCTGCTCTGTTCTGTGGAGATGTCTGGCCTTGGCTTCTGGTATCCAGTACTCTTTTTACAATTCTTGTTTAGTTTTTCTTGTTTTTTTTGGTTTTCTATACTATGTCTGGTTTTCTTTATGCTGGGATTTCTGGGTTCATTCTTATATTCCGTCCCTGGATTTCCCAGTCTCTTGGATTCATTTAAATGTTTTATGTTGCCACACCCGTTTGTTTTCCATCATTCCTTTTTGTTTCAGTGTTCCTGCAGGCAGCTGCTCAAGGCTTCTGCCCTTTCTTGCAGGTAAGTGCTATATATGTCTTCTTCTTTGGTTGTTTTAGCATACATTAGGCAGTGTAGGACCTGCCAGATATGGGGTACATTGGTGTTGTTGGCAGGCTTATGCAATGTATGATCATATAATGTGACTAAATCCCAATGATTTTCATATATAGTGCTTAGTTATTTCTCCTCTTGTTTTGCCTATCTTATCTTGTCTTGTTTTAGTTTGTATACCCAGTCCATGTATAGTCCTGTCCTGTCCTGCCCATGTTATGTTCATGTTTCCCTCATGTCTTGTGTACATGTTCTGGGTTTAAACACAAAGATAAAGCACCGCGCTTACAGCAGCAGTGGCTTAGTATCCAACAGCTTAAAATACATAGTAAAAACAAAGAAAACGTTACCTGCGCTCTGGCCTAAATCCCCATGTGCGTTTAAACAGAAATGGAGGCTCTTTGGTTTTATTCTAATGGCCATTTGAATATGTAAGCTCACCTGCCACGTCAAGGCAAGCCTCAATAGGTGAGTTCCTACACTAGCCATTAGATATGCCGATATCAGCCATGTTCTGGGTTTAGCTTCCTATCCTTCTCTGGTTCTGGGTTCTATTAGTTCTGTCTTGTTTTTCATGTTTGGTGCCTATCTCTAGTTTTGCCTTGTTTCTGTACTGGATACATTCTTGCTGCAGTACCTCCCTATTCAGCTCTGGGAGATCTGCTTAATTTCTGCTCCTAGTTCCTGGGATCCGCTGTAGCTGCATCAGGGTTTTGGTATGTGGCTGCACAAACGCTGGTGCCAACACCAGGGGGCGTGCGGTTACCCAGCAACAGACCCTGCTAATCCGCCTCCACACTGTGACTCCTACTCTGAACACCAGGCATACTGGGTCCCGGTCCTCGCACCGCCGCCCGGACAGTTACCATTATATTGGTAAAAAAGGGAACCAGCCACGGTTACAATTGGCGACCACGAAGGGACATTGTACTTGGAAGCTTTAATTATAAAATAATAAATACCTAGGTAACCTCTTATACGTAAGAGAAGACACAATACTTTGTCATGGCGCACTTGAAATACCAAGAATCTAATGAGCTATTTGTAGCCCAGACTCAGAGAGAGATCTTCATCATGGAGAGATGGTTTTAATGTGAACTTGTACAAGGCACTTTGAGTTCAGGTGCCAGGTACATTGTAATTAGCATACAATGTTGAAATTTGTTGAATCTTAATATCATAAGAGAGCAAATATACATATTTGGTAAACTCCCTAATATGCCTAATACACCAGCATAGCATGGTCCATTAGTTCCAGGACAGTGGATTGCAGGCAGGGGGATATGTTCTCTTTGTAGCTGCTTAGAATGCATGTGCAGGAAAAAGATTAATGCAAAATGTAGACAAAAGAAAAGTGATAAGACAAAGCGATTAAATTTGAAGTCTGATTCCAAGAATGCAAAGAAAATTGCATTATGGCTTAATGAAAACATTCATGCCACATAAGCAACAGACAGACAGGATTTTAACATCCACTATATAAGAAAAGATTTATAAAACAGTGATAATTTCCATACTGTCAGTTACACTAGCTGTTGATTAAAAAATCAGGAATTATAACAGCATAACTATTTTTGGAGTCTGGAGTTTCCAGCCAAGGTTGCAGAGATAGAGACATGTAAACATTGCTTCCATTCCAAGGAATTGAGAAGTTGTTTTTTTTTGTATATATATTTCAAATTATGAACAACTGTTTTACATACAGCCATAAAGAGAAAGTCATGGCTTTTTAAAAAAATAAATAAATAATAATAATAATTGCAGTACAATGCAGTATACTGCAGCATATATTTTAAATACTATATCCGAACTAGCTTATATTTTTCCTTAACAGAGTTGGAATTATTCTACCCTCCTATAAAATCTGTTAATGTCAAAAAATATAACAGAAGGGCAACAGGTGGTTATACATCCTTTGCTTCTCTAAATGCTCCTCAAAAATAAATATTGATAAAATAATTAAATATAATATATATGTAGGATAAATCAGGGCAAGATGGAATTGTGATTATACAGGATCTCCTGATAACTTTTAAACTGAAATTATTAAAGGCTTATTTCTGAAATTATTAAAGGCTTATTTAAATAAAACGTTAAATACATTTACAGCTTTAAATGTGACCAAATGATACTAAATGATGTTTTAAGCAGCCAGCCCAGTTCAATTCAATAGCATAAGTATTCTACTACTTAAAGTGCACAATTCCTGCACATAATGACTTTGCTTACTTAGGTACAGTCTTTAGTCTATTGCAATGACAGGATTAAAGTCCACCAATTTTAAAAGGGAAAGCTTACTTAAATCAGTGGTACTATCCCACCGTACCTGTAGTGCTAGCAGTAAGGCAATTAGAACAATGATATTGTACTACTGACTGTTATCAGATCAGACACATGTAATCTCAATGAATTTCATAAACTAGGTTTTCATAAAATAACATAAAATAAGATTGTTGTGGTGTGACCTAAATATGAATATTAATCTCTTAATACATAATAATTAAGCAATACGGAACAACATTAATATTTTTATAATTCATGGTATTATGGTCGAATATGTGGATAGAAAATACACAAAACGTTGTAATATTAAATGTATATTTAATATAACTATAACAAATAAACAGATGCTAGCAGAATGTCAATTTACTACAATTATGATACAATACAAAACTACAACATATTTACTTACAAAAGGCCCCAGCCCTTTGGCTGGGGTTAAGTCAGAGCTGGTACTACATCTTTCAGTCAGGTACAGGCAAAGAGGACAGAGTTTTCTCCTCCATCTGGTTTTATTCAGTGTAAGTAGGCTGGCCTGTGATGTCACTGCCAGAAGCACATGTCTTCCTACACACTCCCCCTAGTGGTGCCCCCAAAGCATTACACTAAATATGCTTTCTTTATGATGTAAAGTCATTAATTAATAAATACCATTACAAACCACCCTTTGACTTATGTCATAAAACAAGCATTTATAAAACCAGTAAATTGTGAATCTTCCCCATTTTAACACTACCTGCCCTACAACAAAACCCACCTTTTGAAGAACGATACCCATTTACCCATTAATTATTACCCATTAACATTTTATTGCTTATATAAATGTTCACCATTGAGCACATGCATTACCAGTTGGGAAATAGGCACATACCCACCCTTATAATAATGAACAACTCAAACCATGTTTTATTAGATTAACCAATGATATTGTGTTCATGTGAGGATGTGTTTTGGAGCTAAATATAGTATTAGACACCACAAACTCATAACACCTATGAATCATGGCACAGACCGACTCGATTTCTGTAGCCTCTGGCTGGTCTGTGTGCCTGGAATTTTCACAAACATTAGTCCTGGAAACTGGATACTCTATTCTTCGACAGTCTCATAGAACATACGCATGGAGACAGGGATGAATGAAACAGTTCATGTGATCAAGGACTTTTGTGTGTTTGTGGTCACATTGTTTTGTTTTTTCTTTCTTTATACCATTAACCACCTTGACGTAACAGTTTCCTGCTCCTGATGCATTTTGTTCCGACTCTCACCACTCTTAGCTGCAATATTTTTTCTCCTTACAGCAACAGTTGAGCATAGTGTCCAGTGCTTCTTCTTCTTCTGCTTCTGCTTAAAATATCCTTGCTTGAAAGTTCTTGAATGAAAACACAGGCAATGACGAACACAAACATAAATAATAACTGTGCCAATCATCACAAGTACTATTTGATTGTGGTGTCTTAACCATATTTTTTCCTATGGCGTTTGGATAAATACCTACACACCTCTCTTCACATCCAGCACACTCCTGATTCACAGATAAACACAATATCACTGCTGTATCTACCAATTTAACCCAAACACTCGTTATTACTGCTGCATTTACCAATTTAATCTAAACACTCGTTATCACTGCCGTATTTAACCAATTTAATCTAAACATTAATCAAAACAATTACATTCCTATTTACCACCCTTCTATTTAAACATGTATAGATAACCCAAAATGCCTACTTTCTCTTATCCCTCTTATTTTTTTTTGTTTTGTTTTTTGAACTGCAACCACTCATGCACTTTACACAGACACAAAATCAAGCACCTACTGGACAATGGGGTTCCCTCGTTAGAGCCCTCCCACCCCAGTTTGGTTTACACAAAAATACCCCCTGGTCCCTATGGGTCAATTCCCCCCTTTCCCAGGCATACATACATACATACATACATACATACAACAATAATAATACATAAGGGTTTCAATTGCAATACAATCACTAGAAATAAGAGAACAGTATGCACAAAATCATAGCATAGACATGTTAAATAGACAATAAAATAAAATATTCAATAGCTCATCAAAGGTCAACATTTAAACACTGGTCTGCATCTGATATTCTATCTGTGTTCCAATGTCCACCCCTGGTTTCTGCTATATCTGAAAAAGGTAAGAAAACAGATCAGGATTACTTTTCCTTGTCACTTATAGCGTATACTGCCAAATCCTTTACTTAGCATATATACATATATAAATACATTCCCTAAACTTTTCATTTTATAAACAATTTGTTCAACAAGGTAACTTTCTTAATTTTCTACTTGGCTCTTAAAATAAACAATCAGCTAATAGCTGCTTTCTGCATCTTCTCTGCAATTCAGGAAACACATTTCTAGCCAACCTAAACATGTTTAATAACTCTCCACCCTTTGGTTAAATTATAGAGGAGTGAACCACAACACCTCTTCCGCCTCTGAAAGGATATAGGTCAATATGTCTCAAAGTTCAACACTTCTGACAGCTATGAGTGACTCCCTATTAATTTCTAGCCTTTCCACGGACATGCTTGCACCTCGCGGCTAAGGGCCTGCACAACTAACCACCCTGTGATGGCAGTGGCTTTCCGCATGGGGGTGACCGCCCCCGCAAAATTATAGAGGAGCAAACATACAGCAGCCTCTTTTCCGGCTCGATTAAAGGTTCTGGGCCAATATGTCTGCAATTTAACCAGTACACTCACGTATCACTTATTGTATATTTCCTGGTCTCTCAGGAATTTCTATTAAATAGCGTATCCCCTTCCCAGGGCAATATACAACAAAAACTAGTCACCAAGGGTCTCTATGGTCATGATAGGCCACCCTACCACTAGTGTAATACGCCCTTTTTTTAAATATATTTCCTGGTCTCTCAGAGATTTTGCCTATCCCTTTCCCAGAGCAATATATATAAACAATTACAAATAAGTTACAAAACGCTACTTATAAGTAATACAGGGTTTCAAATAATAATACAGGATAGAACTGCACAACAACTATTGGGTATGCTCCCCCTTATCCGGACACGTTTAAATACCCCCTAGCTCAGGTTCACCACCCGCTACTGTAACTAAAATCACAGCCCACGTTATGGAGGTTCACCCGCTAGGCAGATACACCCTAATTCAAAGCATGGAAATATTACAATCAGTTATAGATGGCTTCTAAAATAATATAAATCTTAATCTGAGCCCCTACACTTACTTTGTTAAAAATGCTAACTTGTTAAAATATTCAGACTAAATAGGACAAAGGAATTATTTTACCATTTTTTCAGTTCATTTGTTACCAGTTCCTGCATATGTCCAGTAATTCCTTAGTCCTGGATAATAAAGCTGAAAAACACTCCACAAATTGATTAGCTTAGGCAATTACATTTACAAAACAATGCAGTTTATTTTTTCTCATACAGGCAAGACTACCCACCCCCAACAAGGACAAATTCTCCCCAGCTGTAGCTGAAAAGCATGGTCACACAGCTGTTTAAAAAGTGGTCTCTCCTTCATGAGTCAAAATCATATATATATTTATACTAATATTCTGTGTATACGCACACATAAATCTATTATTCACTGAATCTGCTTTACTAAACGTATCTTTTTCTTAACTACTAATTTAATACATTTTGTCCAAATCTCTTTTCAACTAGACAAATCCATGAATACCAAACAAATGTAAATTAGTACACAAACAGGGTCAAATTTAGCAATAAAACCTGGTGAACTAGTTTAGTGAAAAGTCTTTTCCTATGCAAATGAAAGCAAACAATGAAACTAGGCCTCAACTCATTCACACCATGTGGTCAATGGTGGATTAAAATCCACATGGTCAGACAAAAAGTAAAATTGTTTTTTGTTTTATATATAAAAATGACCAAAGGTTGGTAAAACGTAACAAGCAACACAATAATTCATCACTATGTTCTATAACAAGAGATACCTTAAAAAACTAATATCTAATCCCTATCTGCTATCTGCATTCATTCCATTAAAACCAAATCATCATTCATTTATTCATTTGTATACAGACAGACAATTTACAGTATGATTTAAGCAAAATGCATAACATTTATATTTTCCCCAATATTCAAGCATAATCCTGCCGACTACGCCAAATGTTGTGGTGTGACCTAAATATGAATATTAATCTCTTAATACATAATAATTAAGCAATACGGAACAACATTAATATTTTTATAATTCATGGTATTATGGTCGAATATGTGGATAGAAAATACACAAAACGTTGTAATATTAAATGTATATTTAATATAACTATAACAAATAAACAGATGCTAGCAGAATGTCAATTTACTACAATTATGATACAATACAAAACTACAACATAATACTTACAAAAGGTTGCTACATGTTACACAACATTTTACTTACAAGGCCCCAGCCCTTTGGCTGGGGTTAAGTCAGAGCTGCTACTACATCTTTCAGGTACAGGCAAAGAGGCAAAAAGAGACAGAGTTTTCTCCTCCATCTGGTTTTATTCAGTGTAAGTAGGCTGGCCTGTGATGTCACTGCCAGAAGCACATGTCTTCCTACACACTCCCCCTAGTGGTGCCCCCAAAGCATTACACTAAATATGCTTTCTTTATGATGTAAAGTCATTAATTAATAAATACCATTACAAAGATTAAATATCAAAGTTGTTGATATATATATATATGTGTTGTTTATAAATAAATATATAGAGACTAGGCAATAAGAGCATTTACATGCATTCAGCAGCCTGCTCTCCCAGAGCCAGGAATGGATTTATTAAAAAAAAAAAAAAAAAAGGTTTGAAAAAATTCAAAGTCAACCACGCACGATGGGTGAAATAATTGCTTCTTTAAAAGCTATATGCTGCCGCAATTATGTATATAAATACAGATTAGGGCACAGAGTAGAAATAAAAATACAGTTTCAAATCTCATATATGGGGATTCACTTCCACCGCATATTCTACAGTACCCCAAATATTGATGTATCCTACACTAATTCCAGTGGTAGATAATGCTAATGCTGAAAGAGGCTAATTTAAATAATATGTTGTAAGAGCATTGTAAATATAATAATGCAAAATTAATGTGATGTTGCAAAGCCTGTAATATTCTAAACAGACATTAAAATTTAAGAAAAAAGGAAAAAGAATAATGCATAAAGAATAATGCATAAAAAAATGCAGTGTCAATTAAAGTGATAATACTCTGATATATTAAATCACATTGCATATCACAAAACTGCTATATGAAAAGTATAATTAAGGTAACTTTACTGTTCAAAGCCCCCTCACATCTATTTTATAGAATCTGTGCTTTTCAGTGGTCACCTCCAAAGAAGCCTCTGAAACTGGAGGGCTCAGAGAGGTGCTCATCCCAAAAGGAATCAGATTCCAGATAAAAAAAATAATAAAAAAATTAAATAAATAAATAAATTATAGAAAATGAATCATGGGCACACCCAGAACATGCATTTTTGTATATAATCTTAATTTGCAGATATTTTATGCCTTAAAGACATATAAAGGATATTTAATTAAAAATGCAGGTATCTTTAAAAATTAAGCAATGTTAAAAAAAAAAAATAAATAATAATAAAAAAAATCTATATTAAAATACACGTAATCAAATATTGAATCGGTTTTTCAAATACCAAGAAAATGTTATTTGGTTTGTGATGGTTAAAGGTACATTTACTTGGTGGCAATGATCCTGCCACATCTATTGATTGTTTAATCAATACATCATGCATATGATTATTAATTCAAATTCTGATTATAACATACCCCCACTTCAACCAGTCATAGTTACAACAGATTCTGATATATATTATTATAAAAAAAATGTGTTAAAACCACTTATACAAAGGTAGAGTTAAAATATAAGTACCTTCAATATTGTTTCTGAGTGCTTTCTTAACTCACTTTTAGAAATAATAAATATTAAAATTATCTTAAGCTACACCCAACAGCCATTGAAAAATATACTTAAACAATTAAGATTCACATTGTTAAGCATCCAATCTCTGGAATGTAACTTTCCACAATGGCTGTCAGATCTTGGTAAAAAAATGTTTTTAAGACAATTTTTGGGTGTTTCTGGTATTTTAAGCCACTAATAACTGTAGTTATTATATTTACTAATTGTAACTTAGGGAATAAATTGTCTCCTACCTAACAGGACAAAGAAAGATGAATAATGTCAAATTTCCAATTAGCAACTATTCTAAATATTGAGAGATTTTGAATAAAGGAGTATTTTTAACATTTAAATAGAATGTAATTTTACATATCATTGTGAACAAAGGTGGTAAATACTTTGCTGCTTCAAATTATCCTTATATCTCTAAATCATATACAAGGATGTTTATCTTTAAAACAAAACACTAGAAAGATTAACTATGTTACTATGTCATCTATCATTATTATACAAAGTATAACAAATGTAAAGACTTTTACGCAGATTTTACCCGTTAACATTTTTAGCACAACAGCACCTGATGTCATTGAGATGTCTCACTGAGATGTTACAAAAATTCCAATACAGCAAAAAGAGGCGTTCTTGAGTATCCACTTCGATTGCTTTATCAACATAACATTTACTATAATGGGATCCATGTCACTTAAGACAATGTCTTGGAAATGCTGTCAAATAATTTATTCCGTAAAAGAATATTGGAGAGTATCCAATCTATACACATCATAAACGGTTTAAAAATGTTTTCATGGAAAAAACAAAATAAAAAAAGCAAAGACAAAGACAAATACCAACACCATCACCACGGTGATAACAGATGATGCTGATTCAATATCTGCAACCAATTCTAGCCAAATACTTGGAAAGCTGGACTCTACAACTAATCCAAGAATATCTTACTCTGGAACCTGGTGTTCTTTTCAATTCTTTCCCAGACACAAGCTTTGCTCATTTTAATCAACCATCTTTACAAGCAAAGATCACACTACAGATGTTTTACTGTTACAACAATGATCAAAGATGCTGGGAGCACAAAAACCTAAAGACTGTTGGAGAACTTTGGTTTACTAATTTTTTTTTTATTTTTTTTTTATAATTTGTTTATTTCATTTTTTCTTTTATAACCATACAAGGCATTACCATCAACCTTAATGATATAGAAAACATAAAAAGTATTGCCATCTACAACCAATTAGATAAAAATTGTAAAATTATATGTATACTCAATACTATTGCACACATAATAGCCTTTGTGATATTAGAGCTTTTTCCCCTTTTCATTATTCTACTAAATTATTTTCTAGATCTAGACCAAATGCCATATTGGGAAAGAAGAAAGAAGAAAAATCAATCTACATGTCTAAAAATTTTTTATCCAGCATCCCTCTAATATTAAAGTTCCTTTTATCTATCGTATAAGGCAACTTAATTCACGATTAATTATTACTTAAATTGGGTAGATGGCATTCCAAACTTCATTAATATGATATACATAACAAACATAAAAGACAAACATTTATTTTTATGCATTGCAAACTCTTCTTGGGGTATTTCAGTGGCACCTCTATTTCACTACCTTAATATACTAAACAGATAAAGATGTAGGAAAAAGGGAGAAACTGATCTAATTACTTTAATTTTATCCAGAATTTTATCTGGCCATACTCTCCACTTTTTCTTTCCAAAAATTACTGACGTCTCTAATTTTAATTGACTGATGTCCGAGGGCCTCCATATTTAATTGATATTGGACTTGAGAATATAATTGGGCTTGTGTAAAATTTGCACTACTCTTCCAATTCCTTGCAATGATTATTTTTGTTGCTGCTACAAAATGGACGTATATAAATTTATCCTTGAAAAGGAGTGATTGCAAATTTAAGTGAAATAAACCATTATGATGACCCCTAGGGATTTTTAATTCTGTGATATTCTCCAATGAATCGAAAGCCATGTACCACAGGATTTCCACCTTACTGCACTCCCACCATATGTGTCCAAAGGTCCCCTCTTTTTCGTTACATCTCCAACAAATTGGAGAATTGGAGATATACATTTTGGCTAGTCTGGTAGGGACTAGATACCAGCGGTTCATTAATTTAAATAATACTTCAAGAAGGTTCAGACAATGGATTATCTTACTTGTTTTGATATAGTACTTGATCCCATTCAGACTTAAGAATCTGTACATTTAACTCTTTACTCCATTTTTGGATATTTGCATTTAAATTTGGAGCTTCAATTTGGAGGAGAGCAATCCTTGCCTTTGAGACTATTTGCGGTACGATCTCATTTTTTAATAAAACTATCAGGTTTTCTATGCCCACTGTAGGTCGGTATAGCAAATATTGTTTGATAAAACTTCCAATTCTTAAATAATTATACCACTCCTTCCAGGGTAATGAGAATTCTTGTATCAGATTTTCAAATGATTTAATTTTGTCACCCATTATTATTTGATTTATAGAGTCAATACCTTTCCTTGTCCATTCCCCTAAATTTAGATCCTTCATCCTTAGTTGGATAATACTAAGGTTAAAATTTCCCAATATTTTATTACATAAACCACTATTAATCCTCAACTTTTCCCACTCCATTAATATAGATTTCAAACATGTATTGGAGGAACAGACCTTTTTGGTTCTTTCATCTTGTTTAGTTAACCAAATCAAATGATGTAAATTTTCCATTTCTGTCATCTCCAATTCTAGTTGGTACCAACCAACTTCCTCTGAACTTAATAATTGTGTTTTATATATATGGAACATCATATTTGCTAGATAAGTTATAGTAACATTTGGAAAATTTATCCCTCCTTTCCTAGTCTTCTGCATCAAAAGTTGTTTATTCATCCTCGGCCTTTTTCCTTTCCATATGAAATTATTTATATCTCGTTGTATCATAGATAACCATGGTTGTGGCATTCTCAAGGGGATCATACGGAATAAATAAGACCATTTAGGTAGTAAATACGAATTAACCAAATTAATTCTGCCCCACCAAGACAGTTCAGTTTGTCTCCATCTCTTTAAAGACTCATGTGTCGATCTAAATGTTTTCAGAAAATTTACTTGGAGCGTATCTTTAACATCATCAGTGAGAATTATACCCAGATACGTTAACAAATTTTTATTACAATTAAATTTATATTTATCTTTAATCTGTTGAATAGAATCTCTGGAAATATTTATTGCTAAAAAAGTGGATTTAATTACATTTATTTTATAATTTGAGATCAGACTATATTTGTCTATTTCTGCCATCAGTGCTTTAAGCGATTCGACAGGGTCGGTTAGGGTCAATATCAGATCATCTGCATATAGATTTAATTCAAATTCTTTTTCTCTGAGTTTGAATCCTTTAATTTGAGGGTTATCTCTTATTTTAATGGCTAAAATCTCCATTGTCATTATATATAAAATCGGCGACAAAGGACATCCCTGTCTCGTACCATTTTTAAGTGTAAACCACTCTGCGCATATGTTTGGGGCCACTGTTCTTGCTTTAGGACCTTCATATAATGCCAGAATAGCATTTAGCATCCTTCCCTGAATTCCGAATTTTTCCAGCGTTTTCCTTAAAAAATCCCAACCGACCCTGTCGAAAGCTTTCTCGGCATCGACCGCCAATACAAATAAAGGTTTGTTACTTCTTCTAGATACATCTATCAGATCCAATAATCTTCTAGAGTTATCTACTGGATCTCTACCTTGTACAAAACCGATTTGGTCATTTTTAATTATATTATCCATTAATCCTCTTAATCTATGGGCCAAAACTGAAGAAAATAATTTAACATCTGTATTGATTAAGGAGATAGGTCTATAATTTTCTACCTTTAGAGGATCTTTGTTATCTTTAAGAATTGGAAGAATATTTGCACTCAACATTTCTGTAGGGAATTTACCAACTGATACAATTTCGTTAAACATGTCTGTTAGGTGGGGAACAATAAGTTTTTTAAATGATTTATAAAATATATTTGCGAAACCATCTGGACCTGGCGTCTTATCTGGTTTTAATTTGTTTATTACTACCTCTACTTCCTGAGCTGTAATTAAAGTATTTAGCTTATTAGTTTGTTCTATTGTAATCTTAGGATTATTAATTTTACTCAGATAGTCCTTGGTTATCGAGGGAGTTAAATTATACAAAGCCTCATAATACATATTAAATCTCTCCCCTATTTTTTTGGGGTCCAGATATACCCCGTCTTCATCCTCTATCTTTACTATTTTATTGGATCCAATTTTATCTCTTAATTTTTTGGTCATAATTCTATCTGCTCGATTTCCCTTATAGTAGTAATTAGCTTTGAGTTTATTCCTAATTTTTACATTCTTTGCTATAAGAAAATTATTAATTCTATTCTGGATACTTTTTAGCTCGTCTGCATTTTCTTTAGAGGGAAACTGCTTGTTCTTACTTGCAGCCTTTTTCAGTTCTGTTTGTAATACCATAAAAGATCTATTATTTTCTACTTTATATCTTGTTTGAATACTTATTATATTGCCTCTCATGGTAGATTTGAAAGCACACCAGTTATTTGTATATGAGGTATCATTTGGATCGTTTTCAAGAAAAAAGGTTACTATTTGTTTTTCCAATATATCAAGATTGATCTTAGATTTTAACAAATTATCATCCATACGCCAGGTATCACGACCAATCCTGATCCACTGATTCTTCATCTCCCACATATTAATACTATGGTCTGACCAAGTATTATCAAGTATCTTAAAATATTTAATATTCGTCAATGCTGTCATATTTCCCCAAACCATATCTATTCAGGAATACGAAAGATGTACCCGTGAAAAAAACGTATATTCCAATGAATTAGGATTGGTCGTTCTCCAAAGATCAAAATAATCAAAATTAATCATATTTCTCTTAATAGATTTTGCCAATTTATCTGTTCTTTTTTGATGTAATAATATTGAAGATGTCTTCTTATCTAATATCGGATCCAATACACTATTAAAGTCCCCAGCCACCAAACATGTACCTATTTTGACAGATTCCATTAAAGTTAAGACCTTTTTTAAGGTTGGAGCAGGAAAGTCATTGGGCAGATATATATTAGTCAATGTATAAGGTATCTCATTCAATTTACAACAAACTATAACATATCTACCTTCCTTATCTTTAATTTGATGAATTATATCCACTTTTAATGTGTGGGAAAATACTATTGCTACTCCTCTTTTTTTTTCTCCACTTAAAGAAGCATGTATCATTATAGGGAATTTTGAGCCACCCCAGCCCTGACTATCCATATCCAACCAGTGAGTCTCTTGAAAAAAGCCCACTTCCACTTTATTTCTTAACATATAATCATAGATTAAAGATTTTTTGGTTAAAGAATTAAGGCCTTGGACATTAACTGAAATCATCTTTACCATATTAAATCAAAACTCATTGTTTCCACTGACCCCAAGAGAGCTGCAATGCATTCACATACAACACAAAAGGTCCATTGAACATAGACCCACAAAAACCTTATGGGAAAAACACCCAGTCTGGCCCAACACAGCCTGGCTCCCGAAAGGTTTCCTCTCGGCATACCACTCCAGGGCCATCTGTGTCCTCGTGAGATGGTGTTTAGATTCACCATATCACGGAATTTGTGTCAACAGAAGAGATGACACTTGATGGGGCGGTATGAGAAGAGTAACTGAAAATCCTATTCCTTATATTTAAGAAAACTGTACTATCTCATATAATACACAGAGGAGAGAAAAAAAAAAAAAATCTTATTTACAACCTAGATTCCCTGATAGTTATGAATATATAATCACTAACAATTTATGTAGTTCCATTATTTTAAAAGATCTATCCAATTGGTTATAGAATATCTGCCATTCTTCTTATATAACTTACTATTACCACCCAACCAATTGTGTGTTTGTGTGACAATATATACAAATCTATCTCTTAAGTATATCAAATCCTACCATGTGTTTTAATCCTATGATAATTATTTATATATTTTCGTGAATAATTTATCTTCCTACTGTGTATACATAATCCATCCTTCCATAGTTGATTCTTTCCGTGATTCTTATTTAAATTACCAGAATCTCCTAACACTTTATCAATTTCTAATTCTGTGTGTAAAAATTGCATCCCTTTACTGTATTAAGACTATCTAATTTTATAAATTTACTCAATCTATTTGCATATTTTCTCCTTTAGAATATTAACACTTAACTTCCATCTTAACATGTGTAGAAATAAACCCACCATTCACTTATTATTAACACTTATATATGGTTTACTAATTTAAGGAAGAAATGCTCTACAATGCCCACAGTTTAATGAAGAGGGTGTTATGGGCAAATGCAAATATTACAAGTTTTAGAATCAAATGTTGTATTTCTTAAACTGTGTACTTTGTCTTTAAGAGAAATTGCAAACTGACAAGGTGTTAGAAATGGAACATATTGTTTTTCATAACTGTTTCTTTAAGAAATAACCTCTTACCTACCTACAGTGCATATTATGTTTACGCCATTTTGTCCCAGATGAATTACAATAACAATAATGCATAAACAAGCTTCAAGGCTATCCTACGACTCTTTCAGTACACACTATACTGTGGTAACCTTAGTAGATAAGGATGTTCAGACTTTAAGATGCCATCTTGACCGAAGTCAGGAAAATTTCCATGACACATACACCCTTTAGTTATGGACTTCTATTTTTGCCAAGTTAAGGGAGGTCCTAAAATGAATAAAGTAAAAAAGTTACTTTTTTATATATGAACTACAGTGACCCTAAAATGACGACACCTAAGGTATAAATAGGTGTACTTTTAAATGTTAAGAAACAGAGGAGAGACTTGGAGACAGACGCTGCTCCATCTTAAAATGACAGAGAGGCTGACATGATGACATGTTCAGGAGGGTATGTTAACCTATTAATGATATTTGCAAGCATTTAGTTTAATCTTATAAACTCTGCTATAGTGGATTTTATATGTCTATATTTATATTTTATATGATAAATACCTAAAAAGACAAAACTTTATTGCTTCCAAGACAATCCCTATTTTATATTGTATTCTCAATTATTTATATATGTTAAATAGAGGATCTCTTACACTAACTATATAAAATTATGGCTAAGATATCTGAATGGTTAGCCCTACTAAGTTCTATGCTTTAAGACATTATAGTGGTAAATAAGGGAACCAGCCACAGTTACATAGGGAATTAAGATTCATAAAGTTAAGAATCTTATTCTTTCATTTTTCATGATAGACTTGATAATAAAAAGAAAATACACATTAGAAAAATTAGATGCAGAAATAAATAAACAACAAGCGTTTCTGTTACTCACAGTAGTGCTGAAGAATATGAATGAATAACAAAATTCAACGTCAATTAGGATGAAACAGTAGAGACACAATAGAGATAAAAAAAAAAAGAAAATATTGGAGCGATAAATATGATAATGCGGAAAAAAAAACAAGGATATGCCGTAGAGACAATAGAAGTGGAATCAAAAAAGATCATTATGAAGGTCCATGTAAGAAATATGTGGCTAATTGCATTGAAAATAAATATCTAAGTAAAAAAAGGAATGGGAGATGGAGAAAGAAAGAAAACATAATTACAAATTAAGAGAAAAAAATCTAAATTTAGGTTCCCCTAATAGTCTTAAATCATATAAAAAAAAATGTTAATTCCAAAGAAAGATGACAATAATAATCTCTCAGGATAAGAACTGATGAAAATCAGTTACCTATCCTAATACTAAAGAAAGAACCACCAATAAATGGAACAGAGCATCTTATCCATTACAATAGACACATTTTTTGTGTGATACAAGACAGAGAGACAAATATAAATTGATCCCTCTGGAAAAAGGTGAAGTAGTTTGGAGGAAGGGAAAATAGAGGAGGAACTAAGATTAAAAAATGTAAAGGGATACTACAGTCACTTGAACAACTACAGCTTAACTTAGTTCTTTTGGTGAATATAGTCAGTCCCTGCAGGCAAATTGCTGTAAACACTGCCTTTTAGAGAAAATGAAGAGATGCTGATTGGCTAGGGTGGCATTTGGATGCACCCCTGGCCCGCCTCCTTTGCTGAGATCATCAGAATTGACGATTTCAGCCAATCCAATGCTTTCCTATGGGAAAATATTGTGATTGGCTGAGATCATCAATTCTGATGATGTCAACCAAGGTGGTGGATTGGGGGTGGAGCCCACGCAGTGATGGAAAAAAGGTGAGTTTTTCACTATATGTAAGGGGGGGACCCTATATATGTCTTTAACACTACAGTGTCAGGAATACATTTGTATTCCTGACCCTATAGTGTTCCTTTAACTAACAAATTTCTGTCCAAATCACATCACAGAGTTCTTAATAAGGAACTTAAGTTGTAGACAAGTTTGGAATGCATGCAGATTTTAATTAATTTAAATGGCAACTCTGCCTTAAAATGTTTTTTTGAAATGATAGGCATATAATCCTAAATCAACTATACCATTCAGAATATGTTTACGCCACCTTGAAAGAGAAGTCAATTTTTTTTCCCAACAAATTTGATTTTGGTAGAGAAAGTTACATTTAAAAAAATAGTAATGCAAGAGGTTGATAAAATAAATCATCCGATGAATTTAAATAGTGAGGACTGATGTGGAAATTAATCAATAAATTGATTATCTTACGTATCTGCCCCCGGGCAAATTAAAGAAGTAATGCATGCACGCTCCTAAAGTAATTCACACCAGACACAAGTTTCGGGTTAATGAAAAACCTGAGGAATGTTTATTCTGAGGGGACGGCATGTCCCTTATAAAGCAAAATTACATCATATGCATTGTCAGCGATAACATGAAATAATACATCAATAATTGGTTAGGTGTTAAGTGGTTTGGTTAGTGCTCTTCCTACCGGGTGTGATGTCACTGATATCTTGGTGGTCTCCCCCAGATTCCAGCGCCATCTTGTTAATGAGGGTGTTAGTCGATGTCAAGAAGGAAACTCCCTAGCGGCCATTTTAAGTAAATCACATAGAAAGTTGAATAATGCTGATTGTAGTTATACTGAGTAAATAGGCATTTTACTAACATGAAATGTGTTAATATTTTTGTCCACAACAGTCCCCCCTTAAAATGACTATTTATGAAAAAGAGAAAAGGACAGACAACTACTAACTAACCCTAATGATGTCCCTAATTGGCTGCAGCTCATCTGTCTTAACAGGCCTCGAACACTTCACTGCGCAGGTTTCCCGCAGCGGCTAACCCACTACATCTCCTGCGTCAGACTTCTGCCCGTAGAGACAGACGCTATCCCTATGCTGTCCCTATATGGAAGTAATTGTCTGTTTAAGGTGGTGAGACTGAAGAGGTGTGTGTGTGGGGTGTCACAGTCCATGTCGTCAGCATCCAGATGTAGGAATGTAGGTGTAGTGCGGTCAATAGTCTGACAGTCTTCTGTAAATATTTCTGCACATAGGGTATTACACAGCAAGTCCGGAAGAGAAAGAGAATTACCACAGTAAGAACTGCCATACCTACTTGAAAGAGAGTTTTCCGCCATCCACTCATCCATCCAAACCATCTGTCCCATAAATTGGGGACTCCCGAATTTCTCTTTAATTCATCAGAAAGACTTTCTAATTTCTCTATGGCCATGGTTACCTTACCGTTAGGGCCTGTATTGTCTGGGATGAAGGTACAGCATGTCATAGTATCAGGGAGTATTTTACACATGCCCCCCTTTTCTGCTAGGATCATATCTAAGGCCATTCGATTCTGGAATGTCATCTGGGAGGTAGTCTGTAATTGCTCTGCTAAGCCCTGAAGGGCATCTCTGGTATAATTGACAAATCATTGCTGGTTATAGTAAATATAATTGATCCAGTTAACATTCTTATTGGCGGTGATGAGTGGGATCAAGGATTTGAATCCTGCCGCCACTTCATCTCTGGCCTTGAACTCATTTGGTACCCCCCTTGGTACTCCAATGGCATCGATGTATACATGTGGGTCAAAACTACCTCGAATGGGGGTTTCTCTTTTTACTCTAAGATACATGTTTGGTGAATCGGATGGGCCTTGGTGGTTATCAGGAAATATGTGTATGGGCATGATAACTTTAGTCAGAGCACACTCTCCCCACCACAGGCCAGTCATCTTTGATCTGAGCTGCATGTCACCACATAGCTAATATTTCACTTGATTTACTAATAAGGCAGTGGGAGGTTTTTGATAAATGGCACAGTAGCCAGAAGGGAATTTACCTACAAATTTACCTGTAGTTGTATAGCAAGTGTAGTTACCTGGATACACGGTGATGCTATCCGGCCAGCCTGATACTCCCTTGGGTTATTGGGTAAACCTTTTTCCATGATTCACACACTGATGAATTCATTGTTGACTGTGCATAAAGGCTTAAGAAACACATCTCAACTTCTGGAGGCAAATTTAAAGGCACTGTACCCAGATGGGGTCGAGCCCCAGCACAAATATAACAGTTGGTCTTATATAGCCACCATGTCTTTAAGGGTTTTAATGTGTGGTTTTGATAGGATTAATGGTCATGTGTGTGGAGCCTACCCAGTCAGGTGACGTAAGCATGTCTTGTAAATAGAAGGTTCCCAACTTATTATGTGAGCCACCCCCTTTCCAATACATTCCCATTACGTACTCTCGGCGTCTCCAGGGCTAGGATGTTCTATGTTTAAAGTGAGCTTCATTGAGGTAGACCCTGTTGGCTTACACAAGGTCATTCTGTATAACAAGGGTTTCCCGTTGCTGTCAACTCTATTTAAGGCACTTTGTGGTTTGTGGCCCCATGGTCGACCCGTATTCCAACCCGCTGCCCTCCAGGTGCCACAGTGATGTCCCCAAAGTCCACCCATCACAAAAATGTATGGATCCTTTTTATTTGGTATGTCTTTGTATATTGCTGAGTGTTGTGACTGTACAAAGGTATAAGTAGCTACGCGTGTGTTTGAAGAATTATACCAAAACGTATAGACATGATTATCTTTGGTAATAGCAACTTGTTGGGCCTTTAAGAGGCCTAGCAGCAGACATAGGCATAGTAAACTCATGATTTGACAGGATCTGCTTCCTTTGGATCAGGGACTTTCTTGCAGTGTGAGGTGTATCCAGGTATTCTTCCCAGCCAACCTTACAGGGGTAGATTTAATCAATAGAACCTGGAATGGACCATCGAACCTTGGCTCAAGAGTGTGTTTTCTTAGGAACTTCTTGACCATTACTCAGTGCCCGTATCTGTCTTGGGATCTGGAATAGAAGTAAACACCTGCGCATGGATTTTGGTCAAGGCATGAGAGTGCAGTTATATAATCTACCATTGCATCTGACTGAATTTGAAGTTGCTGAGGGAAATAACAACCTAACCTGGGTGCCGTGCCAAACAAGATTTCATAGGGGGACAGGTTAAACTTCCCCCTTGGGGTGTACCTTACACTGAGCAATGCTATGGGAAGACTCTTCGGCCAGGATCGGTTAGTTTCTTGGGACATTTTAAGCATTCTGTCTTTTAGAGTGCCATTCATGCATTCTACCTTACCACTACTCTGTGGGTGATAGGGTGTGTGGAATGAAAGGGTCACTCCCAGTGCTGCCCAGATTTCCTTGGTTAGCAACGCGGTGAAGGATGTACCCTGGTCACTTTTGATTACTTCAGGGACTCCGTATCTGCAGATAATTTCGGTAAGTAGATGCTGTAACGGCACCCCCAGGCATAAAAGGGTTAAACCGCCGTTTCATAGATCTTCCCCTTCCAGAGACACAGGCACAGCTACTGCAGAACACCAAACTCCCGAACAGGATACCAAGTAGCACTCCAAATTCCCGAACTGGAACCTCACGAATAGCTGCTAGCAGCTGAACAGGAAAAGCACCCAAGCGGCTTAAACTCCTGGCAATCAGTCTCTAACAGCATACAGTAAATCCCCCCAAGAACGAGACAAAGCTCTGTGTTGAGGGTCAAGCAGTGAACAGTCAGAGCTGTGGGTTTATTGTGCTTATGTACACATTCTTAAACATTAGTACCACTCACAGGGTTTTGGAACACAACTAATAAACACATACAATACACTCAGACACTCCCACACAAATTCCTCCCCTCTGCCTGTGATTCAATTACCTTACACAATGGGTAATGTAATTAGCACAACCAGAGAAATACAATTTTTCCACATTATTCATAACTTGAAAAGTATGCATCACATTCACAGAATCAGCATACTCCAAATACAAACATATGTCAAATTCATACAAATTTGTCCAATGGTTCAAAAGATACATCGTAGTCCTTTGTGACCAAAGGAAGCATGGCTTTTCTGCTCAAAACCAGTTCCACAGAGTCTTCTATCCTGGACATAATTGGGAAGTAATCCAATTATCTCCAAAGACAGAAGCAAAAATCCATTGAACACATGGCAGCAAAAGACAATAAAACACATAAAAACATATAACTGTGCAGCCATTGCACAAAACAGGTACATTCAACATATCCCCAGATAGCTCAGATCTGAGCGCACATTATTACTGAATGGCGCTCAGAGCACACACATACAGTTCAATTGCCATGGAGCCAAAGTCTTTCCCATAGGCTTTCATTATACAAATGGGCTCCATGGCATAGCTATCTGGGGTATCACCGCTCAAACAGGGCAAGCACCAAATGACCCGGCTTTCATGTCTTTGCAGGGAAAAATCAAGCCTTTTAACATGGGGCCATAATCCAAAGGCAACAGGCGAGCAACCAGGCTTCTCCAATGCAATGTGGCGAGATTGGTCTCGTCACAGACGCTTTGCTGTGGTCTTCGTGGTGAGGTTAGAGACCGGGAAAACTTCTGGCCATCCTGAAAACATATCCACTGTAGCGGAGCGGCAATATTAAATTCCACAATCTCCGCTGGTAAAGAAGGTAATTCACAGTCAAGCGCTGAAAAGTAATGCAATATCCCAAATCCCCCAGTAACCGGACGAAACACAGTTCTGGGAGTCAACTGAGGTTTTTATTCACAGCTCCAGTATTTATGCAAGTCCCCATGCAAGGGGTTTCCCTACTGACATAGCAGGGGTAACACAGTAGGGGACTACATGGCGGACTTAACATTCTGGGCATTTCTCCCATCAGGCACTGCTGGACGAGAGGGTTACTCCCACTGAAATACACCCTTAAGTGGATTATCCCTCCGTGCAGCAGAACCGGCATTTTACATTTAAATACATAACTTTTACACTATTCGGTTTATTTAAACGAATGGACGTTCGGTAGATAGCTGGGGTCTGAGCACATATTTCGTGGGAATACCGCTCAGATCCCAACTGTCAGGATTACAGAATGATCCAGCACGTAGAACTGTGTAACACAGAGGACTGATAGGTAACGTATACCGGACCTTAGAATGGCCGGACTAACGTACCAAAGAATAGTCAGGAATAGCCAAGGTCAAGGGAAACAGAAAGAGACACAACGATAAGGAAAAGCCAGGAGTCAGGGATGCCAGAAAACAGGGAAGTCAAAAACAATGCCAAAGTCGAATAACCAGAATCAATAACACGCTCTCGGACAACCACAAGGGAAACCACGACAGGGCACTGAGCAGCATGAGAACTGGGCCTAAATACCCCTCCTCTAGGTCTGATAGGCTGTAACCGGCCTTTGACCCCAAAGGCAGTTACCAGATCTAATTTGCATAATTGCAGCTCAGCATTCACCTTTCTGTGGATTTGGTTGTTGCTCTGCACAACTTTTCCTGTGTGGACAGTAAATGTCATTAACCACATTTTTGTAAGCGGATGAATACGTGACATTACCCCCCACCTGAAGAACTCCCACCGGGCGGGCAACCAGGTTTGAGAGGAAATTTGGCGTGAAAATAGCGAATCTTGCGGCCAGCATGTATATCAGATGCCGGAACCCAAGAACTATCGGCTGGTCCATAACCTTTCCATTTGGTTAAGGAATCCCCGGCATTCTTGGAAATTACCATCAAAATGCAGAGGAGGAGATAGAGAGATAGTTGGTACCTTGTATACTATAGGCGGAGGCACACAAGGCAGAGGTGACACAGTAGGAGCAGCCACAGGTTGTAGATGTGCTGTACGAGTAAGAAGCGTACTGAAAGCCTGGGCAAATTGATCCAAGCGGTGATCATTATCCTCCAGTTTCCTTTCGCAAGCAGCTATGTGCTTACACAATTCTACAGGATCTATGGCCATGTCGTAACGTCAGGATTACAGAATGATCCAGAACGTAGAACTGTGTAACACAGAGGACTGATAGGTAACGTATACCGGACCTTAGAATGGCCGGACTAACGTACCAAAGAATAGTCAGGAATAGCCGAGGTCAAGGGACAGAAACAGAAAGAGACACAATGATAAGGAAAAGCAAGGAGTCAGGGATGACAGAAAACAGGGAAGTCAAATACAATGCCAAAGTCAAATAACCAGAATAACCAGAATCAATAACACGCTCTCGGACAACCACAAGGGAAACCACGACAGGGCACTGAGCAGGATGAGAACTTGGCCTAAATACCCCTCCTCTAGGTCTGATAGGCTGTAACCGGCCTTTGACCCCAAAGGCAGTTACCAGATCTCATTTGCATAATTGCTGCTCAGCATTAATCCTTCTGTGGATTTGGTTGTTGCTCAGCACAACTTTTCCTGTGTGGACAGTAAATGTCATTAACCACATTTTTGTAAGCGGATGAATATGTGACACCAGCTAAAACAACCGAACGCCGCACGAAATACACTTTGCCATCGCGTTCGCCTAAAAGTACACCGATGGGGAACCACAATAACGAAAGACCGGAGCTCCCGAACGGCCTGGAAGTCCAGCGGTGTTCGCGCCGTCGAGTAGCCGTTTTCAGTTCCATGAGTTCGACGACCAAACACCGCTGGTGAGACAAAGGATCCAAGATGGCTGACCGCTGCGTGGTCGTTAGCTGAACGACGGCCACCTAGGAAAGTCTCTAATTACCGATTGCAACATTGTTGCAATCGGCTAATGAGCGCCACACGTCCCTCTATGTGTGGGCTATTAGGGGGTAGCTCATTCGGTTCACGAACAGCCAGTAAGGTTGCTGTTCGTGAAACGAAACACATGAATGCTAGCGGCTTTCGGCTGCTAGCATACGAATTCTATGCAAACACACAGTAACACACAGTGTAGATCTAGGTTATACATGAAGTTACAGGGATTAGTATAGACAACCTTTTTATGCATATAGTCCAGAGTATTACAAGTGGTTAGGCTTGCCACATCCACTATGACCAGTGCGTATTCGTACCGGACACTCATTGGCATTTGGATATGGTCAATTTGGATCCTTTGGAAAAGGTACTGTGGTTTGGCCAAATGGTTTGGTGCAGCTTTGCTTATTTTCCCTGGATTGCATTTAGCACAGATGGTGCAGGATCTGCAGTAATTTCGTGTCAGGGTAGTGATTCCAGGTGCTTCAAAATATTTATCAATCAAAGAGTTCACTAGGTGTTTAGACAAGTGAGCTGGTCCATGGGCCCACTGAACAACAGCTGGATATATATTCCTGGGTAGGCAGAATTTGAGATTGATTGTGTATACTTCATTCTGAAGGGTTGCTACTTTATCTTTCCAGCTTTGCTTTTCTTGTGGCGTGGCGGCTGCCTGTTGTTCCCGTAGGAGCTTGAGATCAGTGGGTAGGGTTTGCATAGTGTAAATAGGAGTCTCTTCGACGGACACTGTTCTGTCCACTTCCCGACATTGGCGTGCTGCATCCTTAGCGGCCTGGTCGGCTGAATGGTTGCCATGTGCTTCTTCTGAGTTTTATTTCCCATGGGCCTTTACCTTCGGTATGGCCACCTCTTCTGGAAGTAGTAAGGCATCCATCAATTCTTTGATAGCTGCGCCATGTTTCACAGGAGTACCTGTTGCTGTAAGGAACCCCTTGGTTTTCCAAATTAAGCCAAAATCGTGTGCCACTCCTAGAGCATATCTTGAGTCTGTATAAATATTAACTCGCTTCCCTTCAGACGTCTTGCATGCCACCGTAAGGGCTATTAGTTCAGCTTCTTGTGCTGACTTAGATGAGGGGAGTGGAGATGCTTGGAGTATTTGGTCCTTAGTGGTGACTGTATATCCGGTATGATATTGGCCCTGCTCATCTGCGAATCTAGAACCATCCACGAACCGAGTTTAATCAGGGTCCGGTAGAGCAGCCTCATGCACTGTTGGAAGATGGGTTTCCATTTGCATCTGTTCAAAACAATCATGGGATGCGTCCGGGTCCTGTTCTGTAGGAGGAATGTCCTCACATATCTCTGTGTGGTATCGAGGG